>JAKSZU010000006.1:150917091-152117091 GCA_026018925.1 Tupaia tana
TTGGCGTAATGGAAACGCCAGGAATTTGGAGAATTGCTTTCTGAGCTTCAGTTTTCTGGAGCTAATAATCAGGAATGCTGTGAATATGCTTTGCAACTCTGAAACACTATGAAATACTTACATCATTTTGCTTGTCTCTCTGACAAGCTGTTTTTAAAAAGTGATGTATTATTTAATCAGATTAATCTTGTTGAATAGAAACAAAGGGTGCCTTCTCACAGAGCTCTTCATCGTGCCAGCCAGTGTTATCTGCGCACAATGATTCTTTCTGTGTATGCGCTCTATTGAGCAAAACAGGAGTTCCGGGCAGGAGAGAAGTGGGTACCATAGAGAGAGTACGATTAACAGGCATAGACACTGCTGTTATTTAAGGCTAAAAATGGAGAATTATAAGAAAACAAAAGGACTTGAGGGCAAAACTCAAGATAACTTAAAAAAGAACAATCTAGACTGGCTCTGTGGCACAGCAATGAAGTACTGCTCAAGAGAAGCTGGATCTCACTGTGTTTCGAATCTCTGGCCTGGTTATCCAGAAACACTCAAGGCAGAAATGCAAGTGCCCAGAATCTTACGATGGGCTGGAGAACTGAAGGCAAGGGATTACAGCGTGACCAGACTCTGTGGAGGGCATTCATATCTCTCTCTCTCTCTCTCTCTCTCTCTCTCTCTCTCTCTCTCTCCCTCTCATGCACATTCACATGTTCTAGAAAGAAAACAATCTGTAAGAGTCGTTGTATGGCTTCCTGATGGAAAAGATGGCCTCACCACTGTCTGAGATACAGAAAAGAAAGAACAAGGATTCTGGAGGGAAACTTCCTTAATAATGAGAGGAAAGCCTGCGTGGCTTGCGTGGCTTGATGCTTGATAGCTTTCACTTCTTCTCGAAGTGCTTTTGGCATTATGGACTCACAGGAAACGTGCCAAACAAGACAGTACAGGATGGGTGGCCAAGGAAACAGAATGACCTTTACTCAGGGGAAAAAAAAAAAAAAAAAAAAAAAAAGGTAGCAGGAAAAGAGGTTGCCCATGCTAGCTGCTAGATATTCTGACCTCTCCTTTATGAAGAAATTTCTTTCTTTCCTTCTTCGCTCTTACCAGGTAGAGACAGAAAGAGAGAGAGAGAGACGGAAGGAGGAAAAGCAACTCCTAATGGGGCGTGTTTACTCTGCAATCCCTTCTCTACTTCTCCATCCTGTTAGAATTTTGTTCACTCACGCAGACATGCCAGCGTGTTTATCACACCTTTGTGCTGGGATTCAAACCACTGGGGCCATGTGAGATCCAGCTCACTTAACCTCCAGGCCGTGGGGCCCACCCCTCAGCAATTTCTTAAATGTCTGATGATGATGGGAAAAAAATGTCTTTAAAATAAAGTGAAATCAAATTGGGGGAAATGATGTGTTGGTTTTCAATCCAAGCCATTTAATCCTGAAAAGGATCTGTAGTTCATTTTAATGAGCATTATGATGACACTTAATTCATGGTGTGGATCCTAAAAGCAGTGGTCTAGTCGTTCTATTTTTTAAACAATTTTTGTAATTTTGAATCTTTCTCTTTACAATGTTCTGTTTTTCTATTATCTTGTCTTATGGTACTTACCTAACAACTAAATGTCGCGCTGGGAGAAGGTAATTATGCCATGTCCCATTCTCTGAGTTTAACTTGACCTTTTTCTTGATGAGATTTTTTTCCCCCTTGAGTACTGGCATTTTGATGCCACTTAGGCAAGTTCTTTTGGATTGCTTATTGCGGAACTTCTCACATGAAGGGGTTTGATGTGAAAATAAACTTGTCATTTCATTTTTTAAACTAACACCATTTTGCTGACTTAAACAGGTTCTGGCCAACTTTCTAGACAAATGGATAGAATATGTTGGTTTATTACATGGCAGGTGACAAGGGCTTCCAAAGAACATAAATGTTCCTTCAGCTTCTAGATCTTTATCTTGTCCAACTTTTCATTACTTAACTGAATCACAGTGATCTTTTTGCAGAAGATTTATTATTTTTTTTACTCAAGTTGGGATTTATACTGACTTATTTTTTTTAAAAAAAGAATTATTTTCTTTAACTTTATTTATTTATTTATGTATTTATGTATTTATTTATTTTAATTTGACCAGAGAGGGACAGAGCAAGGGAGAGAGAAAGAGGGAAAGTGAGAAAGCAAGCCACCAGGTCTGGAACTCTAACCACGGTCAGCCATGTGGGAGTCCAGCACCCTTAACCACCACGCCACCTGACAGCCTCTATACTGACTTTTCTAATATACATATTCTGGAGAGAACATTTGTGTATGGTCACAAATTACTCATCAAGTTTTCTTATTGATTTTTGTTCTTAAAAACATTCTTCATTTCACTGTCTTTACAGTCGTTGATGTTGTGTTTTGTGTTTTTTCCAAGATAAATCTCTAAGTTGGCAAAATACTTATATTATCTTTTATGCTTGGAAAATATTGATAGCGCTTGTGAAATGTCAGTATTTCTGCATTGCTTAACTAAATGATAGAGGATACTCAGTTTTCTGGTCTTTATTTTATTTTAAGAGCAAGTCTGCAGGGCACAAAAAACTACTTCTCTGAGATTGTGAGAAAGTAAATAATTTTTTCTTTTTTCTTTTCTTTTTTTTTTTTTTTTTAAAAGGTTTTGTTTTGTTTTGTTTTGCCCTAGGGTATATGTGGTTGCAGGAGAGAGACAGACAAAGGGAAAGTGAGAAATCTCCCCTCCCTGGGGGGAAAATGTGATGTTTATGTCACAATCCCTTCTCCTTCATTCTCTTCTTGAGATTTTTGGGCACACACGTACATGTATGTGCCCGGTGTGATTTTCAAGCCGCCAGGTCCAGATTCAAACCATAGTCTGCCATGTGGGAGTCCGGCACTGTAACCACGATGCCACCTGCTGGCCTTGAGAAAATAAAGAATTTACAGTAGACAGATCCAGAAAAATTTATACAGATCCCTTTTCAAAGATTATAGTTCATAGACTTGAAGGGAAAAAAAGATCCAATCAAGGAAAATAGAACTGATTTTTCAGGAAAAATGTATGTTTGATACCTGCTATATTTATGATTTTAGGATAACTCAGTATTACCATTATTACTATATCCCACCATATATTTTTCTACACACTAAAAATCCGGATTACCGTAGAGTGATTTGCAGATGCTTGCCAATTTCCAAAGCATCTAGAGCAGCTATTGGGTCATTTATCCACGAACAATTATGAGACTTCTCTGAGAGCAAGATACCATAGCACTATGCAGGAGACACTTTTAGATAAAATTCTGGTTAGTCCAAGTTAAGACAAAGTTAAAAGAGTTAAGCACTACTCTTACAATGTTTATTACATTGCCCAGCACACATTTGCAAATCTTAAATAAGTGAAACCTGAAATAAGTTCACTATGATACAAGCACTGTGTACCTCCTTTTCATGGTGTGTGATGTTGTGGTCCGCCTGTCTTTGCAGTACCCTCCCACACAAGGGTAGCTCAATAAATAGTTGTCAGGCTGACTGCATGCAATTGTAAAATATCTTCCCTTCCCCCACTCTGCCCTGCACAATTGCTTATACAGTAGGGCTTCCTACCATTTTCTTACAATTAACTGTCGCTAGATATGAAATTAAATTAAACTCTCACCCAAAGTTCACATATAGAGCTTTGTTCAGATTGATTTTCACTCTTTACATGTTTAAGATTTCACTCTTTAGTAAGCACTACACAGTTAAACAGCAGAACCTGGTAAGACAGGAAGCAGACTATTTTAAACATAGTTGCTGCTACTGGAGGAGGTGGGTTAGATTGGGCTACATTATGCAAGACAGGAAGTATCCAGAGAGAAGTACAAACTTTTTAATTTTTTAAGTTTCTTTCTTTCTTTCATGAAAGGAGACAGAAATACAAGCAACCTCAACAGGGTCTTATGCTCAGAACATCCCCAGCCTTTTCCAGCTAGCCAGGATCAAGGACACAAATGTGTCCTGCATGTACAGATTGACCTGGGAGTCAAACAACAGTCCTTCATATGACCTCCAGTATTGTCATAGCGGCTGGGTCAAAAGAGTAGGAACTTGCATGAGTGTTAAGCCTGTGTCAAATATCTGGCCAGTTGCTTACATAAACCCTTATTGGCTCTCACAGCAATCCTGGGCTGTAGATATTAAAAAATAGAAAGGATGAGTCTTAGAAGTAGTTAAGTAATCTTGCTCAAAGTCCCACAGCTCACATTTGGCAGATGCTGGATTGGAACTCAGACCAGTCTGCTTTGAAGGCTGTGCCTTTTCCACTCTGCTCAGCTGTTTCCATTCTCAGCAGTAGTAAGAGGACACCAGCATGGCAAGCTGACCGTCTGAATTATGCTCTCTTGATTTTAAGAATAATACTCAGGTCACTTCAAGTAATGACGAATGTGCTACATCATCTGTCCCTTTAGAAATGAGGAAACAGTGACCTCAGCCTTATGGCCAAGTCTCAAGGAACCTAGGGAAAGCAGAACCGCCAGATTTCAGAAAGGGCAGGAATAATGCCAGAGTCAGGCCTTAAGGAGACTGAAATAGAATGCCATTTAGATGCTAAGACAATTTTAGAAAGGTAGGAAATGGGATTTCTGGGTCTTCCAGAACGCCATTGACAGCCCATGTAGTCTCTGCAAATTGACTTCTCTGGGCATGTCTGGTTGTCATCCCGCTGGCTTTCCCTCCTTTACTCATGGTCTTTCTTTTAACATCTGTCTGCACGTTTGCTCTGCTCCTTCTCTACTCATCTTGCTCATGTTCCTCACAGTCCCGTTCTATTTCGCTTGCATATTCTTAATAATTCAAACTGCAAGCTGCCCCATTCTCCTAGTGTTTCTTAATTCCATTTAATTTCTGAGAATTAGACTGCTGCAGCCTTCACTTTGTTTGGAAAGGCTTTTCCTGCCAGAATATGTCATGGGCTACTGGCTGCCCTTGAGTTAGGGGTCAGGTCTAGTTAACCCAGGAGAGTTGTAGGTGCACTTAGTTCTTTTAGGAGTGAAGAAAAACATGGCAGGCATAGTGACTGGCATGTTGGTTGTGATTGACAAGAATGAAAACTGATCTCCTTGGGGCCAGCGGATGGTGTAATGGTTATGTCTCTGGATTCCCACGTAGTTGATCATGGTTCAAATACCAGACCTGGCAGCTTAAACTCACACCAGGAGCGTGTGCATGCGTGCCCAAAATTCCGAGAGGAGAATGGAGGAGAAGGGATTGTGGTATGGCCATCGCCCCTGGTGGGGGTGATTTCTTGCTTTCTGTCTCTGTCTTTGTCTCTCAGGCGAGCACACACACCCTACAGCAAAAATCTCTCAAAAGAAAAGAAAGAAAATTGATTTCCTGTCAATACCAGGTTAGCAGTAGAAAGGGGAAATCATAAAATGGCAGTGGCCCATGGTAGCCGATGCATAGAGTGGGGAGAAAGCTGTTCGAGCTAGAGACACAAAGATTTTTGGTTGGGAATTTAGAGTGTTTGGGGAATGAGCTCTGAGCCCACAATAAGACATCTTCTGAGAACAAACAGCTTCTTATAAAGGAATTAGCGGAGATCTCCAGAGACGCTCTTTTCTCTTGTTTAGTTCTGAGTTTCATGAAAATGTGTACACTCTCACTGATAAGTGAGCTTTACTTCTAGCCCTGGTATAGAATCAAGAATATGACATTACAGATTTCTCTCTCAAACTTATTTTTTAAAGATATTTTAATTATGTAAATAACATACAAATATATTCTCACTATGAAAAATTTCAAACAGTACACATAAACCAAAGTCTACCTTGACTCTATTTCCCAAATCTTACTTTTTCTTCCTCAGTGTGATTTCTGGGTAGCCTACTGGACCCATTTCTATGTATACACAAGAGTTCCACTTTATTTTATTTGTTTTATATGTGCTATAGGGCACGTGTGCTCACCAGTGAGAAACAGAGAAAAGAGAGAGAGAGAGAAAGTGAGAAAGTAAGCCACCAGGTCTGGGACTCCAACCATGGTCAGCCATGTGGAAGTCCAATGCCTTAACTACCATACTCCTGCTGGCCCCCACTTTATTGTTTTATAAAAGTGAACAGCCATATTCAGTACTTTGCAATGTAGAACCATTTCAACCAGAGTTATGTAGGTAAGGACTTTTACCTACAGAAATATCTGCAACCAATTCCCTTTCACAGATTCTGAATGCCAGCAAAGGCTAACCTATTTTAACAGCAGATTCCAGGAAGGTCGAAGCCAAAGGGATCATTTGGTCCAAGTACATAGAGGCACAAAGATGACAATGACAATGACCACTTACCCCACAAGTAGAGACGATCGGTGGCTTGGATCCTACCTGGTTCTGTCCTGGGAATTTTACATATTTGCCTGATAAATACTAGTTGAATTAAACCTGTGTAGAAGTCAGGGGCTGATGAAAATAGAGCTTCTCTCACCGCAAACAGCTACAAAAAGTCCTGTGAGAGGGCAGCAGGTAAGGGAGGCCCAAAACAAATGAGGATATAGTTGATGTTCCTTTCCTCCCAACAAGATCGTTATTTGCATTCCAGCCTCATTTTCTAAAACTCTTCAGGAAGACTTGAATCAGGAATTCAACTCCATGTAGAATCCTGACTAACTCATAATTTTAAAACTTCATGCATTTGGGATAATTAGGAAAAAAGTTTTGAATTTCAAAATTCTTTCTTCTAAAGTGCAGTTTAATTACTAATTGTATATGGCAACTTGAATTAGCCTAATTAGGATTGTTAGACCTTCTTAAATGACTGGAAATTAAGGCATCAATTATTGGTTATCAGAAAGTCATGATGTATTTTTGTTTTTTTGTACAATTTTTTTTGTTTTTTATGACAATTCAATAGTAGTATTTATATATGGACCTATGCTTTTTGTTTGTTAGTTTTTGTTTGTTTGAGAGATTTTTGTTATAGGGCACATGTGCTCACCAGAAAGACAGAGAGAGACAGAGACACAGAAAGTGAGAAATCACCCCCCAAGGGGAATGGCCACGCCACAATCCCTTCTCCTCCATTCTCCTCTCGAGCTCTTGGGCACGTACGCACACATGCCCGGTGTGAGTTTAAGCCACCAGGTCCGGACTCGAACTGCAGTCGACTACATAAGAGTCCAGTGACATAGCCATTAGGCCAACTGCTTGGACCTATGCTTTTAATCTGTTAAAACCTATTTGCTTAACCCCAAATCATTAATCATTCTTTAAACTTGGATTATAAATTCTATTACAAAGGCCCAAATTCTGCTATTCTATTTCATCATCCCTTCCTTGCCCCCACCCCCAAATGTGCACTGAGGGCACTTACCATATCTTGTACATTCAGGTGTCAAACAGAGTGTCTCCTGCAATTGTGACAAATGTGTATTGAGTGTTGGAAATGAACACAACAAAGCACTGGAGACACAGAGATGAACAAGATTGGCCAGTAACTTGGTTATGTCATAGAACTAACAGCAGGGTGCTGGTGGAGACAGAACATAATATGTAACCTAATAAAAATTGTTCGGAGAGTGATCAATGGATGAAGAAAATAAAACAAGGTATAAAGAGCGAGAATGATGGGGTGGGAGTAATTTACAGAACCAGCTACGTTAAGACCTAGATGCAATGGGAAGAACCAAACAAATCCACCTGAAGCCATTAGCATACACTCAGGAACCAGGAGGTGGTGGCCCTGAGAGCTTATCAGTCAGAGAAGGGAAAGCTGCTTCTTGTCTGGGGAAGGCAGTTGGGAAAGATTTAGGGTCAGAGTGGGGAGAGGAGCTAATCGTCACCTCTACCTCCCTTGAATCTTAGTGAGATCTTCAGCTGGATCTGGGAACCAACCTAACACAAGGCAGATTTGTGAGGGAAAAAGCATACACATTCTATCAGTTTTACATGTACACAGGGATCTCCACTAGAGTCTGAAATCCAAAGAAGTGGTCAAAGCGAGATGCTGTTATACTTTTTAGACAGAGTGACACTTGCATGAAGAAATGACAGAATAAAAGGATATCCAGACTAGGGCAGTAAATTCTAGAGAAGTCACTGGAAGAAATGTGGAAAAGTGTAAAGCTAGGAGAAGATAAGGGTGGCTTTAGTGAATTTATTTATCTGGATTCATTGCAGCCCGATTACGGGTCATCTGGTGATAAAGACGATTTTAACCTCTGGGTTTAGGAAGACGTCTCTCCCAGAGGAATCTTTATGGCTTACTGTGCATAGGAAAAGATGAGCCGAATGGCTTTTTGTGCAGCTACAATTCCTGCGATGATTTTCATCTTGAAATAATCAAAATGGCAATTTGGCATGTTTTGAGATTATACATTCATCCCTCCAACAAAAGAAAGGAGGAAGAACAGAGGAGGCATTTTTTTTCCCTTTTTTTTTTTTTTTTTTTTTGACAGAGGAGGCATTTAAATATTTTGCAGGCAGCAGAGAGGAGAGATAAGAAAGAAGAGGTAGGCACAAAATTTGCGGAGACACTCTCTGTCAGGGTCATGCAAGTGCAGAGTTGGCACCCAAGAGTGTACTCTTCCTAAACTTTCTGATTTACTTGTCCCATAGTGCTGGCTCTGAAGATTGGCATGAAGTAGCCTGGTCAGGAGATAGCAAGTGGGCCAGCCAGTGGTGTGGGGGCTAGGCAGCTGGAGCCATGGTTTGAGCCTCAGACCTGGTGGCTTGAAAATGATGCCAGCTGCTTGAGTGTGCGTGCCCAAAGCCCTGAGAGGAGAATGGAGGAGAGGAGACTGCAGCATGACTGTCCCTCCTGGGGAGTGATTTTTCACTCCTCCCCCACCCCATTTCTGTCTGTTTCTCTTTGGCAAGCACACATACCCTATAGTAAAAACTGGAAGGGGGAAAAAAATAAATAAAGATAGCAAGGAGGCCCTCCTTCCAGGAGAAGAGCAGCTCTGACATCCAGCAGCTAGCCTAGTGGCTATCAGTAGGCCTTGCCCTGGCTCCGAGCTGATCTGAAACTGACAGCTGGACTTCAATATTCTCTAACGAAGGAAAACAATTTCACAGAACATTAGCATCAGACGAGGCCACTGTGACCATGATGGATCAAGATTAAAAACAAAGACCATTCAGCAATCTTGTTTGAATACAGACAAAATATGAGCCTTACCCAAACCACAAACACCAAACATCCTCTCCTCCAACTGCTATGAGTGACAGCTGCTTCTCGAGAATACCATTGCAGTGTTGGCCTCTCTGTAGCCTACCCTCCCTGTGAAAATATTTATTAAGGTATGAACCATAGAATCACCCCAGCTTCCTGACAGCATCCAATTCAGAACAAAGCCCTGCTTCCCTGAATGAGCAACCCAAATCAACAGACGCAAGTAAGTCCTTTCTAACACCTTCTTACTGGAACACTGTGGCTCCGTTATTTGTGTTCTCCCTCACTGTGAGTAATACATAAATTCAGCATGAATGGGGGAGGGGGGTCCCTAGTAGTCTTCGGCTGGAGAGCATTGGCAGAGGCGAGAATTTGCTCTGCTGAGGGATGGAGAGAAATGGGGTAGAATGGTAGAACTGTTTCCCTCTATGGGGTTGAGTGTATAGGTGGGCTCAGTCTTGAAAGCTAGGCTGAGGCCGAAGGAAATGTCTTGTCCACCATTTGGGATCAAAGATACTAGAGTGGAAATTTTGGTTTTGGAAACAATCTGACTGCGTGCACAGTTAATGTGGGGATGAGTGTGGGTGGCCTGGGCTGCTGGCTGTGTTTTTACAGATAAGAAAACTGAAGTAGCAGCTAAGCCATTGCCCAAGATTTGCATATTGACTAAGACAGGGCTTCCAGCTCATTTTTAATGCCGTAGCTTCCTGCTGCCTCACTTCTCACCCTGGCCTTCACCACGTGTTATCCTACGCGAAAAATGAAATCCTTTATTAGGTTTTAAAACAATCCTCTAGGGCTGGCTCTGAAGCTCAGTGGGAATGTGCTGCTCAAGAGAAGCTAACAAGGTTTGAATCCCTGGCCCGGTGAGCCCGAAACATGCCATGCACACCTGATCCAATGGGCTGGAGAACTGGAGCAAGAGGGTTACAGCATGACCAGATCCTGTGGAGAGTGATCATCTCTCTCGTTCCTGCTCTCACATGCGCATATACACACTACCATGCCTAAAGGGTAATTTAAAAGTATCTACTATAAGGGAGCCAACAGGTGGTGTGGTGGTTGAGGTGCTGGCTTCCCACACGGCTGACTGCAATGCGAGTCCCAGACCTGGCACTTGCTTTCTCACTTTCCCTCTCCCTCTCTCTCTCTGGTGAGCACACGTGCCCTATAACAAATTATAATAATAATAAATAAAATTAAATAAATAGTTATTTTTTAAAAAATCAACTAATATAAAAAGTCTAGCAAGGAATTTAGTAAGTAAAACAATTCACTCTCTACCCTTGAACTAAGTTGCAGTATCCACTAAACCAGCAGAGAAGAAAATATCTTTGCTGACTGCTTGGTGTTTGCTCTTATTTTTCAGGGATATGAACCCCTCTGTCTTCCACAACTCCCCAAAGGTCACAGAGCAAGCTCCAGGACTCAGTTCAAACCTTAGTCCCATTGCGTTTCTGATTTAGTGATGGCGGATAGCTGGAGAGGTCCAGAGGAAAGGATGGCTAAGAAAGCCTGATGCCTGTGGCAGTGTGAGTACAGTCAGTCTATATTTGACTTTTGGGCTGGAATTTCCAAAACTAGAACTGATTTCAAACGATGTTGCAGGACAAGGCCACCAAGAAAGGCATCTTGGCTTCAGAAAGGACAAGCATAAGCCTGGGTCCCAGTCTCTGAAGAAGAACCCCTCACTGCCTGTGCCTTCATTCTGTGTGGCGCCAACTCTCCCCCCAACCCCCGGGTCATGTGTATGTGTATTTTCCCGGTTCTTCTAGATTGCCAGACTCCTTAGAGCTCGTTGCCGACCTGTCTTTCTGTTCTCCACAGTGCTAGTCTAGTAACTGCTACCAAGTATTAATAGGTTCCTGCTCAGTGACTGACAGACTTCAGATCCGAAAGGCACTGTAGACCCATTGCAAAACTAGTTGCCTTTCTCTGCTGAGAGTTTTGCTAGCTGAGAAGGTGATGTAGGGTAACTTCTCAGCAGGGTATGGATTTTGAGTGCTAGGGAAAGCAGCATGATTGGAGGAGAGGCATATTCCACTGTTACACTCTGTTATCTTTGTTTTACATTTAAAGGAAACATTTGGGTCTACATGAAATTTGGATGACACATTAAGGGCAATTTCCTCAGCGTGATTGTGATTCGGGTTGCTGATTAGAGAATCAAGACCTCCTGAAGGACTCCTGAAGGATTCTGTTTGTGAAACTGATTGGTTAAGGGCTGTTTCCCAATTTCGAGTTCCATTTTCCTTAGAGAACTGAAGTACAGTGCCTTTCAGAAACAGCCAAAACAGATTCTTCGAAAAGTGTAAGCGAGCCTTGAGCTCTCAGTCCCTAACTATGCAGGAAGAAATGTCAGCTGCTCTGACAACCTGCTCCAGACGAAGCCTGACCATTGTCCCTGGCTTCCAGAACATATTCTCTAGTGTCTTTTTTTTGCCTAAGGGACTCAGGTCACAGTGGATGCAATTTATGGGGGGGGGGGGCGGGGGAGGGGGGCTGGCACTCCCATATGGTCTTAGGGTTGGGGCTGGCCTTCCCAGAAAGACCAACATGTGACTTTGGATGGGGGTTTTGGGTGACCCAGTATCAGTAGACTGAAGATAGACCAGCCACATACCCAGTCAATCAATTATGCCTACAAAAATAAAGCTCCAGTAAAAAGTGAACACTGGGGGAGCTGGCAGGTGGCGTAGTGGTTGAGGTGCTGGACTCTCACATGGTCAACTGCAGTTCAAATCCCAAACCTGGCAGCCCAAAATCACAACAAATAATTAATTATTTAGAAAGAAAGTGAACACTGAGACCTAGGTGAGCTTCCTTGGTCAGCAATACTCTGTGTATTGTCACACATCCAAGTCACACGATGATACCATGACATGTCCTGACTCCACAGGGAAAACACAACAGAAGCTCTGCATTTGGAACCCCTCCAGACTCTGCTGTTAACTAAAAATGACAGGAGGCCATTGTTTTGGACTAAGCTCCTGCACTAAACTGCAACAGACCCAGACTGAAATCAAAATGGAGTCACTCATGACTCTGTTTTTTCAAGCCTAAACCAAGTTGGTATCTGACCTTATGAGAAATCAGGAGAGAGAGATGACAATCTAGAATCCCAAATCAAGTCCCAGTTTCAACCTGCACGATAATGAATTTCTCTCTATTTTAATCTTTACATGAAAGAAGTAACCTGATGTTAACTACTCAGTTATTTCCTTATGGTCTGTCTCCCTACCCCACTTTAAAAGTAACTTTGAAATGACCCAACCTGGGGCCAGCTTCTTGGATGCTGGGCCCATATGGAAGATCACAGTTTCAGTTCCCTACTAGACTTTTATATGGTGGGTACAAGTCCCCATGATCCTGGCTGCCTGGGAAGGTTGGGCACGAGGTGATGTTTCTCTATGAGACCCTATTGAGGGTACTTGTCTCTTTCTCTCTTTCTCAGGAAAGAATTAGCAAGCTTCCCCCAAACACCACCATTTTTTTTTTTTTTTTGAGAGATTTTTGCTACAGGGCGCGTGCACTCGCCAGACAGACAGAGAGACAGAGAGACAGAAAGCGAGAAATCACCCCCCAGGGGGGATGGCCACGCCGCAATCCCTTCTCCTCCACTCTCCTCTTGGGATCTTGGGCACGCACGCACACACGCCCGGTGTGAGTTTAAGCCACCGGGTCCGGGACACAAACCGCGGTCGACTACATGGGAGTCCAGTGACATAACCATTATGCTAACTGCTGGTCCCCCATTTTTTTTTTTTTTTAGAAAGAAATTTTTTCAATAGGGAACGTGTGCTCACTTGAAAGACACAGAGAGACAGAGAGACAGAAAGCGAGAAATCACCCCCCGGGGGGATGGCCACACTGCAATCCCTTCTCCTCCATTCTCCTCTACGGATTTTGGGCACGCATGTATGTGTAACTGGCATGAGTTTCAAGCCACCGGATCTAGGATTTGAACCATGGTCAACTATGTGGGAGTCCAGCAACATAATCATTGTGCCATCTACTGGTCCCAGTAAGCCTTTTTATTTTCTTTTTAAGTATTTTTGTTTGTCATATGGTACATGCGCTCACCGGAGATGAGAGAGACAGAAAGATACAGAGGGAAAATGAGAAATCATCCCTACATTGGGGATGGTCAGGCTACAATCCTTTCGCTTCTCGGGATTTTGGGCACCCATGCACGTGTGCCCGGCATGATTTTCCAGTTGCAGGGTCTGGGACTCAGATAGCAGTCAGCTACGTGGGAGTCCAGTGCCTTAACCACCATGCCACCTGCTGGCTCCAAGAAAGTAGCAAACTTCTTCTTTTTTTTTTTTTTTTTTTTTTTTTTTTGGGAGAGGTTTTTGCTATAGGGCACGTGCACTCGCCAGACAGAGACAGAGAGACAAAAAGCGAGAAATCACCCCCCAGGGTGATGGCCATGCCACATTCCCTTCTCCTCCATTCTCCTCTCGGGATCTTGGGCATGCACGCACACGCGCCCGGCGTGAGTTTAAGCCACCAGGTCCGGGACTCAAACTGTGGTCGACTACATGGGAGTCCAGTGACATAGTCATTACGCTAACTGCTGGTCCCAGAAAGTAGCAAACTTCTAAAAAGAAAAAGAAGTGACCAATCCACTTTTGTACTTTGCTTATGCTTTCTTCAACCAATCTCTTCTGCTCAACTCCTTGGAACACCTTTTCAGTTACACCTCAATCTATGCTTCAAGTGTTGCAAGCCTTCTAAGATCCCAAATAAACCTGCTTCTTCTTTTTTATATTTTTTGGGTTTTGCCATAGGACACATGCATTTGTAAGAGAGAGAGAGAGAGAGAGAAAACAGAGACAGTGAGAAGGAAAGTGAGAAATCACCCCCATCCAGGGGGATGGTCTTTCTCCTTTCTTCTTCTGGGATCTTGGTTATGCACATATGCATGCCCAGTGTGATTTTCAAGCCACCAGGTCTGGGACTCAAATTGTAGTCAGCCATGTGGGACTTCAGTAATCTAACTGCTGGCCCAAACCTGCTTCTTCCTTACAGATTCAGTGCTTGAACTTCATTGACACTGTTCTTTATGTATCTTGTTTTGGCTAATCTTAATTTGTATCCTTTCCCTGTAGTAAACCATACTGTGAATATAACAGCTCTCAGTGAGTTTTACAAGTGTTTCTGGAGAGCATCAAACCATAGAGTGGTTTTGGAATTCTCTGAAATTGCAGTTGGCGTCAGAAGTGAAGACAGCCTTGGGCATTGTGCCTTCTAATTTTATAATTGATGCTGTACTCCTCACATTCATCCTTCTAGAAATAAAACAGACTCCAGGCCCTAGGAGTAAGGATCTAGTTTGCTCTTACAGAAAGATCTATACTAGAGACTGAGAGTATCTCAGATTTGGGGGTCGAAGACCAAGGGAGAATGTGCTCCATGTCCTCCTGTGAGCCTGACAAAATCTATCAATACCAACTAACTAGAAATGCTTAATGTGGACCAGCAGATGGCATGGAGGTTAAGATGGCTGTATATCATGTGGGTGGTGGTGTGGTTCAAGTCCTGGGTCTGGTGGTTACCCAAAATCTTGGTGTGGGTACCCAAAATCTTGAGAGGAGAATGGAGGAGATGGTGTGGCCATCCTCTTCTGAGGTTTACTTTTTCACTTTCCCTCTCTGTCTGTCCCTGTCCAGCTCTAGTGAGTGTTCATACTCTACAGCTAAATAAAATAATATAAAATAAAAAGCCAGTGGGTTTTTAAAAAGTGAAAAAAAAAAAAAAGAAAAAGAAAAAGAAAGAAAATATCTAGTGCAACTTGCTTGGAAGACTTTAAGACCTAAAGAGCATGGTATAAGGGAAAACAACAGACCCACATCACAGGTCAGGATCAGTCTTGAGAAATTTCTGTCTGTATAACCTAGGCTCCAAGTTTTGCCTTTTGTAAAATGGGAATAATGGTCCCTGACCTGATCACTTTAAAAGGTCATTAGAAGGAACAACCGAAATAATGAATATGAAAAAGTTTATAGAAAACTGTGGTGTAGTTATAGAAAGAAATGATATTAATATTGTCATCCTATTCCAAGCCATTTTATAGATAGATTCACATGACAGAAGTAATAAATATTGCAAGTTCATGGTAGAAATGGGAATCTATGTCTCTTAGCTCCCATGCTGCTGATTTTAAAATAAAACTTAGTAAAAGAGCACTCCTTTGTCCAGAGGGTAGACTTTCGGTAATTCCAACTATTTAGGCTAAGCAGTAAGTGTCTGTCTCTGAACACAAAGCAGCTGCCACTAACACTACTTGTCAAGACCACCCTCCAACTACACAGATATTTTACCTTTTGTTTTTTCTCATGGAAATCAGTATAGAATTAAGTCTACTGATTTAACAGTTTTGCTATCTTATCAGATTAGGAACTACAGAATAGGTGAAGTAGAGTACCAACAGCTAGTAAACTGGTGGAAAATAACAGCAGACACAGCAGTTGCAATAAGGGGCAAAACAGCTCAACATAATTTATTAGTATTGCTGCAAAGAACAGGTCGCAAGTCTCTGTAATGATGTGCCTGAGCCATTAAAAGAGGTTTAAATGATGTTCTGTTTGCCCTGAAAGAAAGCAAAAGAGGAAATAAAAGGTGTTAAGTATTGAAAAAATAGAGACTGGTTATCATTTTGTGCTGACAATGTAATTACATCTAGAGAAAACCTCAAGGAATCTACTGAAAAACTATTAAAATAACAAATTAACTACTCTCCGTTTTTCAGGGCTATTGTGAAGATTAGCACTTGCACATGGCCTGAAACATGGTAGGTTCCTGACGAGCGGCAGGAGTAAATCCAAGATTCATATACAGATATCCCAAGCTTCCCAGGATACCGCTACTTACCAGTTAGAAACTATAGGGGGAAAACACGGATTACATTCGTAATAGCAATACAAGCTCCAAATCAAAACCCCAAGATGATAAGAAAAAAATGTATGGCACTTACACGAGGAAAATTATAAAATTACAGAGTACTGGTGCTGTGGATGGTGGCTAAACACTGTGCAAAGGGAGCTGGATCCCACGTGACTGGCCATGGTTCAAATCCCAGCCTGGGCAGCTGACGAACATACCGCAAGTATGTGCACGTGCAGGATTCTGATGGGATGCGGTAATGGAGGGAAAAAGGACCAGGTGCCATAGGGAGGAAGGTGCTTTCTCTCTCTATCTCTCTCTCATGTATATGCATGCCCTCTGGCAAAAAAAAAAATGTATATATATATATATATATATATATATGTATGTATGTATATATGAGAGAGAAAAGATTTGAATAAAGAAAAGGATATGCCAAGATACCAAATGGTAAAACTATAGTGTGGAAATGTCACTTTGCCACAAATTGACTTTTCTTTTTTAAAGAATTATTTTATTAACTTTTATTAATTTATTAATTTATTTATTAATTTTAATTTGACCAGAGAGGAACGAAGCAAGAGAGAGAGAAACAGAGACAGGGAAAGTAAGAAGGAAGCCATCAGGTCCAGGACTTGAACTGTAGTCAGCCATATGGGGCCCAGTGCCCTTAACCACCACGCCACTTGCTGGCCTCACACAAATTGACTTTTATACTAAGAGTAATTCCAGACAAAATCCCTACCTTGCAATTCTTTTTTTTTTTTTTTTTTTTTTTTTTTGAGAGATTTTCGCTATAGAGCATGTGCACTTGCCAGACAGAGAGAGAGAGAGACATAGAGACAGAAAGCGAGAAATCACCCCCCAAGGGTGGATGGTCACGCCACAGTCCCTTCTCCTCCATTCTCCTCTCGGGATCCTGGGCACGCACGCACACGCGCCCGGCGTGAGTTTTAAGCCACCGGGTCTGGGACGCAAACCGTGGTCGACGTGGCAGTCCAGCGACATAGCCATTACGCTAACTGCTGGTTCCCCTACCTTGCAATTTTTGAAACTTGCCAAATACCTTGAAATTTCATCTGGAACCTTAACTGGTGAGGGAAGGGAGGGTGGGATGATCCTAACATACAGGGTATGGCTACAATAACTCAGTCAGGGCGGGCCTGCAGAGCAGGGGTTACGTGCTGTCCATAGGAGCCAGATTTCATATGACCAAACCACATTCGAGGCCCAGACCTGGTGACTTGGAAAACATGCCAGGGGTGCGTGTGTGCCTGCTTCCTGAGGAGGAGGGAGAAAGGGGGGAAAAGGGCTTGAAGCATGATCATTTTCCACTGAAGGGTGCTTTCTCTGTCTTCCTCTCTCCTCCTCTCTTTCTTTCTGGCGAGTACACGTGCCCTCTGGCAATGATAATAAAATAATTAATCAACAAGGACAAGTATAAGCCTGGTCACATCAGTGAGGCAGGCAGCTCACAGACAGATTACAGAATTCGTTCCATGGGCCAGTCAGTGGCGTGGTGGTGAAGGCGGTTGGATTCCACATTGCTGAGTGTATGATTCTAGTCCCTGCCTGATGGCTTGAAAAAACACATGTATGCCCAGAATCCCAAGAGGAGAATGGATGAGACAAGGCTGTGGTGTGATCATCCCTTCCAGGGAGTAATTTCTTACTTTCTCTTTCTCCAGAAAGTGCATGTGCCCTATAGCAAACTGAAGAACAAATACAACAACAACAACAAGAAACCAAAAATAGAATTTCTTTCATGAAAAAGCGAGCATTACACATCAATGAGGAAGAAACCTTACTCAGTAAATGGTGCTGGGACAGTATTTCAGGGAAATGTACTCAGATCAGTCTAGACCTTTTGCCTAAGTTTCTCTCTCTAGTTCCAATTGCCTACATATCTTTGTTCCTTAGGGCTGTTATAACAAGCTATCACAAACGGGGTGACTTCAAACAGACGTGTGTATTCTCTCACAGTTTGGAAGACCAGAAGACCACAATCAAAAGGACTGGTTACTTTCAGGGCCCCTGAGGGAGAAGTTGTTCCATGAATCTCCTGTAGCTTCTGGCAGTTGCCAGCAATCCCAGTATGACTTAATTTATAAACATGCCATTCTGATCTCTGCCTCCATACTCACATGGAGTTTTCCCCTGCGTGTCCCTGTGTGTTCAAATGTTCTCCCTATAAGGACATCAGTCAGTGGGTGTAGGGCCATCCCTAATTCACTATGACATCATCTTAATCTAAGTAATTACATCTGCAAAGACCAAGTTCTAAATAACACTGCATTCTGACATTCCAGGCAGACATGAATTCTGGGGGGACACTATTCAACTCAGTACACTACTTAGCATTAACATTTAACTGTCAAGTAGGCATCTCAATATGTCAAAAACTGAACTAATCTCCCTATCTCTCCTCTATCCATATTTTCCTCTATCTCAGTTGATGACAACTCCATCCTTTCAACAAGAAATTCTGTTGCCTCAGCCTTTAGTATATCCTCAAAATCTGTCCACTTCTTGCCACTTCTCCTGCTTCACATCTCACCTGGATTATTGTCACAGCCTCTTGACAGGTCACTATACCCTTGATTACCTAGTCTATTTTTTTTTTCTTTCTTTCTTTCTTTTTTTTTTTTTATAGGGAGAGATTTTTGCTATAGGGCACAAGAGCTCACCAGAGAGACAGAGAGAGGCAGAGAGACTGAAAGCAAGAAAAAACCCCAGGGAGGATGGCCACGTCACAATCACTTCTCCTCCATTCTCCTCTCAGGATTGTGGGTGTACACACACACACGCACCCATCATGAGTTTTAAGTCACTGGGTCCTGGACTTGAACCATGAAGCCCACATGGTTGACTATGTGGGAGTCCAGTGACGTATCCATTATGCCATCTGCTGGTCCACCCTAAACTATTTTCAACAGAGCAGCCAGAAGGATTCTGTCAAAACCCAAATGAGATTATGAACCCTCTCATAGCTCTCAATTTACTTGGAGTACATGCCAGAATGTTACACGAGGCCTCCCTGAGCTTTCCCACCACATCGCTGACCACTTTCCCCTTTGCCCACTCTGTTCCAGCCATACGGACTCCATGGTGTTCCTTGAAAATTCTGAGCATCTTCTGGCCTCAGAGTCTTTGCACATACTGTTCCCTCTGGCTAGACAGTTCTTCCCCCAAATATCTATGTGGCTTACTTCTTCACCTCCTTTAAAACATCTTCTTCAAATGTCATCTCCTCAAATGAACTCTAACCTTACAATTTCTTTTTTCCCACAAGCAAGGAAGACAGAGAGAGAGAGAGAGAGAAAGTACCATGGTTAATGGTCATGCTATAATCTTCCATCTTTCCCTCCTTTCTAGATTTTGGATATGCAAGCACACATGCCTGGTGTATTTCTCAAGCTGCTGGGTCTGGGCCTCCAACCTCTGTAAGCCATGTGGGAACCAGCCACCTTAACCTCATGCCATGGGCTGGCTGCTTTTTCATTTTCTTCTAAAGTCTACTTATTTCTTTCTTCCATGAATGAAAAAGACCGAGAGAGAGAGAGGAGAACCCCCCAACAGGGTTCTGAAATTGAGATCCATTTCCAGCCTTCAGCAAGGTTCAGATCATGGGCACATGAGCGCCCAACATACTAATAGAGATCTCTGCCTTGTAGAGATCTCTGCCTTATTACTTTCTAATATAATACACTTACAGTTTTTGTATTTTTTTTCTGTCTTTTCCATTTAGAAAAAAGCTCCACAAGGGCAGAAAATGTCACCTATTTTGTTTTATGAACTATACCTAGAATGGTCCCTGTACATAGTAGGTTACCCATATTTTATTTATTTATCTATTTAGAGGTTTTTGCTTTAGGATACATGTGCTTACCAGAGAGAGAGAGAAACAGAGACAGTGAGAGAAAAAGTGAGAAATCAACCCCCAAGAGGGGATGGCCATCATGCAATCCCTTCTCCTCCATTTTCTTCCTGGGATCTTCGGCATGCACGCACACATGCCCGGCATGATTTTTGAGTCACCAGGCCTGGGACTCAAACTGCAGTCAGCCATGTGGGAGTCTAGTGGCATAACCGCCACACCATCTGCTGGCCCTGATGATTCATATTTATTAAATAAAAGAATGAGATTAATTATATGACATAGATATATGAGGAACTCTTTTCTTCTTTTTAGAATTATTTACTTAATTTTATCTATCATAATTACTAATTGTTAAAATTTGTTACAGGGTATGAGCACTCACCAGAGAGAGACAGAGAGACAGAGAGAAAGTGAGAAAGCAAGCCAACAGGTCTAGGATTCAAATTGCAATGACCACATAGGAGTCCAGTTCCTTAACCACCACACCACCTACTGCCCCAGGAACTACTTTTTTAAGTATAGAGAAAGTAAAAAGGAATCACAAAGAAGGGAGTTTTAGATTATTATTATGAGTTTTTAAATTTTACTAGAGGGCACATTCTTTCATCAAAGAGAGATGGGGAGAATGAGAGAGAGAGAAGAAAGCACCCACCATCAGAAATAGTTACATCATTATCCCTTCTCCTCCTTGTCTCTCATTTCAGGGTTTGGGGCAAGCACACACACACATACCTGGTGTATTTTTCAAGCTTCTGGGTCCAGAACTCAAACATCACAGTTGTTCATGTGGGATCCAGCTGCTTTAACCCCCAGGCAATGAGCTGGCCCTAGGTATTTAGGTTTTACTACCTAGAAGTTTAAAACTTGAGCACATGTAACAAAACACAGAGATAGGCTATTACATACACACATGTATTATAGAAAACACTCAATTCTCCCCTGTAGGGTAGGAAAGGAGTGATAAATATCCACAACCATCATATAGGTCATGGCCAATACATTTATAACACAAGAGCTTGGCAAGGGAAAAGCATGATTTTTTTACATGACACACAAAACTTCAGAATGAAAGCCCAGAGATACAGGGAAAGCTGTCTGATTTGATGCTTAGGGTGTGATGAAGCTGGAACAGCTGTGTAGACATGTGATTGGAAAAAAAGTGTGAACTAATAATGGAAATAGACCAAGTGGGAAAACCCAGCAAGGGCTGTTTAGATTCCTCTTGGTCGCTCTGTGGTAGCACTTCTTTCTCCCAGGTATGGGGTAGGACCCCTCTGGAATGAAAGTCTTCATTTATTCATGATCGGTTGTTACACAGAAAAGTAGGGGAAAGGTTAGAGTAATACTTTAGAGTCTATGATTGGCTTGGCGGGACAAGGGATTCTGGTTCCTATGACCCTCCCTTAGGAAAGAGAAACTCTAGTTTCTATGGCTTGCCTCGGGGAAGAATGAGGGGTGAGAGATTGGAAGACAGAGAAGGTCAGAGAGAAACTTTGCTCCTGAGACTGCTTCAGAGTATTGTTTTCTGAGCCTCAACACCCCAAAATAAGAGCTTTTAAAATTTCAGAGTGAATGAACGTTCATAACAAAAACTCAAGCTTGAATTCACTTTTTCCATCTCTGGCAAAATTTTTATTGTGAAAGCACTTTTGGTGAAGGTTGCCTACACAGTTTTATATTAGGTTGTTGGGAAGTCATGATGCATTTTTGCACAGGAAAACATAGGAAAATGTCATGACTTTCCCAACAATCTAAATATTTTCTGCATTGTACTGATAGAAATTAGTAACAATTATGAGACTTTTACCACCTTTAACTCACTGTCCATGCTTGTTTTTCAAAATTTCTGTTAGCCCCTTGATTCAAATTTTTATTTTAAGTGCTATTTTAAGCAAGTGAAACCTGAAAATTTAGGAAAGACATTTTGAGCCATCACTAGAATTTAAAGTAAGATTTTTTTTAATGCACAAGGAATTATCTTAATGATATTAAATGGCTTTGCTATAAATAATCTTCTAAGGAAATTATATAAAAAGCTTTTAGGTAATTAAGGCCAATTTTGACATTGTTTTTCAATCAGAAAGGATTTTTGATCGGAGCTGAGAACAGTCTAAGACAATTGCTAGCGGAGGCACCCGTGCTGGTTAGTACGGCATGGATGCCACCCCTTTCTAGCCTAGCCCTCACTGTGTGGAGGAGAAAACCAAAACTAGGAAGCTGACCAAGACTACTCTCATACGCTGAGTAGCTAAACCAGATCTTGGTTTAACTAAAATAAGAGGGAAATTAATCACTTCGAGTATCTACTTGTTAATGTTAAAAATATAAAGCCTAGCCATGGCCGTGGCACCACTAAGACACTGTGCTTTGCAGGTTGGGACCACACGGGAGGCCCAAGCTCAGCTCAAGGTCCAACATAAAGGCCGGGCTTGGCGACATGGTCCTGTGGTCGCAGCTACTCAGGAAACTGATGCAGGAGGATTATGAGACCCCATGAATACAGGAAACTGCATGAAATACAGGAAAATACATACAACATAGATATGACTTGACGTATTGTTGTGATATGCACACCTGTGAGACCACCATTAGGTCAAGAAACAAACTATTACCAGCACTCACAGAAGACCTTGTTTGCTTCTTTTCAATTACAAGTGCCTCACTGCCTTTCCTCCTAGAGGTTACAGCTATCTAGACTTGGGTAATAATCAATTCCTTGCCCTGTTTTAGAGCTTTGTTGCCTAGGTTCGTACCCTTAAAGAACGTACTTGGGCCAATCCCACATAGTTGACTGCATGGCATGACCACTCCCTTGAAGGATGCTTTCTCACATTCTCTCTGTGTCTCTCTCCAGAGAGCACATGCACCCTATAGTCAAAGTTATAGCAAAGAAAAGAATGTATTAGTCTTATTCCTGATTTTAGGAAAAACTTCAGTCTTTTTCCATTAAGTGGTATGTTAAGTTTAGATTTTTGTAGATGACTGCTATTTAACTGAGGAAAATTTCTTTTTTGAAAAAAAAATTATTTATTTTTAATTGTTTGTTATTATAATTTTTAAAGAATTATTTATTTAACTCTACTTATTTTATTTATTTGTATCCATTTATTTTAATAATTTACTTTAATTTGACCAGAGAGCGACAGAGTGAGAGAGACAGAAAGAGAGAGAAAGAGAAGATGAGAAAGCAAGCCAATAGGCTTGGGACTCGAACCACAGTCAGCCATGTGAGAGTTCTGCGCCCTTAACCACCACACCACCTGCCAGCCCCACATAATTATTGTTAGTAGTAGTATTTCAATTGGCTTGGGACTCGAACCACAGTCAGCCATGTGAGAGTTCTGCGCCCTTAACCACCACACCACCTGCCAGCCCCACATAATTATTATTAGTAGTAGTATTTCAATTTGACTAGAGAGAGACAGAGAGAGAGAGAGAGAGAAAGGGAAAGTGAGAAAGCACGCCTCCAGGTCTGAGATTCAGACTGTGATCAGCCATGCCCCTTTACCTACCATGTCACTTGCTGGCCTCTCTTTTTACATTTTTTAAATAATAATTTTTTATTTAACTTTATTTATTTATTTATTTATTTATTTTCATTTGACCAGAGAGGGACAGACTGAAAGAGGGAAAGTGAGAATGAGAAAGCAAGCCGCCAAGTCTGGGACTTGAACTGCAGTAGGCCATGTGGGAGTCCAGAGCCTTTAACCACCACACCATCTGCTGACCCAGAAATTTTCTTATATTCCTAGTTTGCTGAAAATTTTTATAATGAATTGATGAATTTTGCCAAATGTTTTCTCCTTATCAATTAATATGACCATGGTGGATTGCATTGATTGATTTGATTTTTTTAGAATTATTTAATTTAATTAATTAATTACTTATTTATTTAAATTTGACCAGACAGGGACAGAGTGTGAAAGAGAGAGAGAGAGAGAAAGTGAAAAAGCCACCAGGTTCGGGACTCGAACCACAGTCAGCATGTGGGAGTCCAGCATCCTTAAACCATCACACCACCTGCCAGCCCCATCATTGACTGATTTTTAAATATTGAACCAGCTATGCATTCCAGGGGAAAAAACCTGCTTAGTTATTGTGATTATTAATTTTATATGTGAATTTGAGTAAGTTACAGGTTGCCAAGTTTAAACGTTGTTTTAACATTGTTTCTAGGTGTCAGTGAGGGTGTTTCCAGACGAAATTAGTATTTGAATCTGTGGACCCAGGAAAGTACAATTTGAATCTGTGGAATGAGGTCTCCTCTGTGTGGGTGGGAGTCATCCATCAAATTTTTGAAGGCCTGAATAGAACCAAGAGCAGAGGAAGGAGAAATTCAAGTTTTTTTCCTACCTCAGGGCTTGAACTTTGACACCTTATCTTCTTCTGTTCCCAGACTGGGCTTTAGGTCATTGGTTGCACTGGATCTCAGGCCTTTGGACTTGGACTGAAGTATAACATCTGTCCTAGCTTTGCAGCTTGCAGATGACTGATAATGGGATTCTCAGCTCCCATAATTCTGTGAGCCAGTTCCTCATAATAAGATGATTTGTATGTATGTATGTAAATATGTACCTATTTACATTATGTGTACATGTATTCAATATGAATATAAAAATTTATATTATATATTTCATTAAAGTTTTAAATAATTTTGCTAGCGGGTGTATGCACTTGCCAGAGAGAGAGGGTGGGGGAGGGGAACAAAGCACCTCTCCCTCCTCCATTTATCCATTGTGCTGGAATTTTGGTCACACATGCACGGGTGCCTAGTACGTTGTTCAAGCTGCTGGAGCAGGGACTCGAACCACATAGTCAGCCATGTGGGGTTGGATTGGACTCTTTTAACCACCAGACCATAAAATTGGTCCTAAAAATTTTCTTTATTTTTTACATCAGAGAGAAAAAGAGAGGGAGGGAGAGGGAGAAAGACACCCCTGAAAGGGTCCTCCACCCCAGTCTCATGGCTCAGATTACGAACATGCGTGTGAGCCTGGTGTGCTCTGGGAGGCTCTGGGATGTGCACCAAGGGCCCCTCCCATGGGGTCAGTGGTGCTACCACCTGGCCCCTCTATATTTTATCCTGAGTGAGCTTTGGTAATTCGTGATCTTTAAGGAATTGGTTCATTTCACTTAAGTGGCTGACTACATATACAGAAAGAGTGTTTTCAGCATTCTCTTATTATCCTTTTAATGTTTGTGAGGCCTCTAGTGATATCTTTTCTTTCACTCTGGTTATTAGTAATGCATGTCTTCTCTATTTTGCTAGATATTTATTAGTTTTATTGATTTTTCCTAAGAGACAGCTGTATGTTCTACTCCATGGTTTTTCTGTTTTCAGTTTTATTAGTTGCTACTTTTATCTTCATTATTTCCTTCCTTTTGCTTGCTTTAGATTTATTTTGCTCTTTTTTTGGCTTGTTTGTTTCTTAGGTGGAGGTTTAGGTATTGATGTAAAATTCTTTTCTATTACAAGCCTTGAATGTCATAGTTGCATTCTAAGCGCTACTTTACTTGCATCGCACACTTTTTTGCTTCAAAGACTTTATTTTTCAGAATGCCACAATTTTGATAAGCTATGTTTTTATTTTTGTTCAGGTTAAAATCTTTCTAATTTTTCTCCCGTGGTGGACACCATCCTGTGTGACGATGGCCCAGATCTGCTGGAAGACAACCTGGGTGACCTGGCACACGGGGTCCTCAAGCACAGGAGACGGAACACAGTTTCCTGTAACCCGTTTCCTGAGAAGCAAGCTGAGTCCCACTGGGTTAATGTGACCTGTGTCCTACACAACAGCTCTTACGTGCTGTGCTTTGTGTTTCTAAGTAAATCTTTAACTTCCTTCTGAAAGATGTTTCTGGCTGTGGAGAAAGCCTACTGTTTATATGTTCATCCTTTCCCGTCCACCGTACATTTACAGAATTTCCCATTGTGAATGTGTCGGTAAAACTTGCTGAATAAAAGTTACTGATTTACTTCAAAGCACTATATTGTTTGTAATCCGATCTTCTAGGCAATACATACAGAGCACAAGAAAAGGCTGCATGTCAGTTCTCTCAAATCCCCAGCCCTTCCTCTTTACTAAATTTATTTGAGCTATGAGTTTTTCAAATGCACACCCTTCTGCATCTCTGATTCTATGGCACTCAAGACTTTTTCTTTGACTCACAGTTTATTTAGAAGTGTTTTGTTTAATTTCCAAGTATTTGGAAAATTTCCTGTTTCTGTTTTTGTTTCTATTATTTTTTATTTTTTAAAAGATTATTTATTTAGTTAATTCCACTTGTTATTATCATTGCTTTAATTTGACCAGAGAGAGACAGAGAAAAAGAAAGGGAAAGCAAGAAAGCAAGCCGCCAGGTCTAGGACTTGAACTGCGGCTGGCCATATGGGAATCCAGCACCCTTAACCACCACGCCACCTGCCAGCCCCTTGTTTCTATTTTATTTTATTTTATATTTTGCTTTGCTTTATCTTTTATTTCATTTTATTGCCAGAGGGCATGTATGCTCACCAGAAAGAAACAGAGAGAGGAGGAAGAGAAAGCATCTCCCATTGGGGTGCAGTCATGCTGCAATCCCTTCTTCTCCATTTTTCCACCCTATTAGGACTTGAGACATGTGCACACATGCCCCTAGCATGTTTTTAAAACCACTGGGGGACCAGCAGTTAGCGTAATGGCTATGTCGCTGGACTCCCATGTAGTCGACCATGGTTCACATCCCGGACCCGGTGGCTTAAACTCACGCCGGGCATGTGTGCGTGCATGCCCAAGATACCGAGAGGAGAATGGAGGAGAAGGGATTGTGGTGTGGCCATCCACCCTGTGGGGTGATTTCTTGCTTTCTATCTCTCTGTCTCTGCCTGTCTGGCGAGTGCACGTGCCCTATAGCAAAAACATCTCCAATTAATTAATTAATTAATTAATTAAAACCACTGGGGCCAGGATCGAACCATGGTCAGCCATGTGAGATCTGGATTCCTTAACCACTAGGCAATGAAGCCAGTCCCCTAGTTTCATTCCATTGTGTTCAGAGAACATACTTTTAACTAATTAATTAATGTGTTTGTTTATTTTTAAGTTAGCAAAGGTATTTATTTAGTTATTTTTAAGTTGTCAAAGGTCACACGCATTCTCCAGAAACAGAGGGAGAGAGTGGGAGAGGGAGAAAGCACCCCACAGTGGGACATAGTTACACTCCGTTTTCTTCTCCATTACTCACCTCATGAACTCGGACTTACTTGTCAAGCCTCTGTTTGTCAGAATCCTACTGAAGTGGGAATCTGAACTGAGTACCATAGGCTAGGTGAGGATACATGGCAACCCAAGGGGAACCCCCACGGGGAAGGTCCTAGGATCATATTTTAGGACTCCCTTGAACATGTTGGGTATGTTTGTACCTGCCCATGATCTGGACAGGCTGAGACATGGTAGATCATGGTGTGAAAACCCTGTTGGGGGTGTCTGTCTGTTTCTTCTCTCTCATGGAAAAAAAAATGAATGAATGAACTGAAAAAAATTGTAAAAGAAAGGCAGCTGTGTGACTCACTTTTGCTATGTGTCTATTTTTCTTCACTTTTGATAAGAGGATAAGGATGTAAAAAAGACATTTTTTGAAAAATAATTATTTTATTTAACTTTATTTGTTATTTACAGAACGAGGGAGAGAGTGAGAGAGTAAGCTGCCAGATCTGTGACTCAAACCACAGTTGGCCATGTGGGCGCCCAGCACCCTGAACCACCACACTACCTGCCGGCCCCTAAAAAGACATTCTAATTTTGGTTTTTTAAAACATTCTTTATTGTGTGACTATTCAGGTTGCTGAGAGTCTAACTTATGAATAGGTCCTGAGGGCAATACCTGTTTCAATATTGTGCAGTAATTAATTTTCAGATCAACAGACCACAGTCAACAAGAAAATACTAAGAATGTAGAAAATTGTCTAAGATAGTCATCTAACAATGGTGTGTATGTATAGTACATTAATATATTACAATAAATATAGTAAAAATACATTACCTAAATTTTCCACAAAAAAAAAAAATCTTTTTGTTATAGGGCACATGTGCTCTCCAGAAAGAGAAAGAGAGAGAGAAAACTTTCCAGAGGTGATGATCACCCTCCTCTTGGGATTTTGGGCATGCATGCCCATGCACCCACTGTGTTTTTTAAGCCTCTGGGTCAGGAGCTCAAATTGTGCAGTGAGTCATGTGGGATCCAGCTGCCACTGCCACACCACTGACTGGCCCTAAAATATTTAAAAAGTTTTGATGATTAATGGTGTGGGTTTAGTAATTTAGAAATTTTACTTATGTGCATGAACTCTTAATTTACCCATGGTTCCAAATAAATAAGATTCTAGTATATTGAGAATAATTATTTCTATTAGCAATTTTTTTTTTTTAAGAAAAATTTTTGCTATAGGACCCATGTGCCAGCCAGAGACAGAGAAACAGAAAATAAGAAATCACCCCCCGGGTGGATGGTCACTCCGCAATCTCTTTTCTCCTATTCTCCTCTTGGGATTTTGGGCATGCATGTGCATGTGCCCAGTATGAGTTTTAAGCCACTGGATCTGGATCTGGGACTCAAACCACGGTCGGCTACATGGGAGTCCAGTGATGTAACCATTACACCATCTGCTGGTGCCTCTACTGGTAATTTTGTTTTTAGAATTATTTTATTTATATTTATTTATTTATTTATACAAACATACATACATACACACCAGAGAGGGACAGAGCGAGAGCAAGAGCGAGAGAGAGAGAGTGAGAAAAGCAAGTCTCCAGGTCCAGGACTTAAACCACGGTCAGCCATGTGGGATTCCAGAGCTCTTAACCACCATGTCACCTGACGGCCCACCTACTGGTAATTTTAAAGAAGTGTTTTCTTTGAAAATATTGACACTATATTTAAATCTCATAATGTATATTTTTCTTTAATAGTTAGTCACAGTATCCTGAACCTTAACATACGAATAAGTTTTAAATCAAATGTGTTTTTAGATACTATCTTTTAAATAAGTTTCCTTTTCAAAAAAGTTTATGTAGACTGTACATTACAACAGATTTATATTAGATAAATCCAAGAAAACTAAGAATGATTCTTAACTCTTCTGGCTTAATGATTTCTGCCTATTCTCAGTTATTTTTATGCTTTTCACTCTGCTAAGTCTTATTTTGCCATTTTTGCCCAATCATAATACAAATGACTAGCATTTATCAAAAACTTACAGCACTGTGCTGTGCTTTGCATGTATTTTTTTACTTAATCTTCACCACAGTCCTACCAATTGGTCACTCTTGCTGTCTCCTCTTACTAAATAAGAAAATAGAAACTTAGAAATGGTAAGTAACTTGACCAGGGTCTCACAACAAGTGAATAGCACACAGGATTCAAACCCCAGGTCTGTTGGAAGTCAAAACCTTAAATAAACTACTATGATGCAGAAACATCACATTGAAGTGCAGGGGAGAGGGGCTAGCAAGTGGCATGGTGGTTAAGGCTCTAGACTCCCACACGACTGATCGTGGTTTGAGTCCCAGACCTGGTAGTTTGCTTTCTCATTTTTTCTCTCCCTCTCTCTTTGGCATGTGCCCTGTAGCAAGTTGAAAAGTAATAATAATATTAAGTAAAATTAAAATAAATAATTCTTTTAAAAATGCTAATGAAATGTTAAATTTTCCTGAGATAATCTTACTTGTTGTTACCATCTTCTTTACTACTTGATTTAAATAAGGGAGTCTTTCTTTTTTTTTTTTTTAAGGTAAAGTGTATTTTCTTTTTTTTTTTAATTATTTTATTGAACTTTATTTTTTATTACTATTGTTTTTTTTTTTTTTTTTCAGTTTGATCAGAGAGAGAGAGAGAGAGAGAGAGAGAGAGAGAAAGTGAGAGAGCAAGCCGCCAGGTCCAGGACTAGAGCTGTTGTCAGCCATATGGGAACCCAGTGTCTTTAACCACCACGCCACCTGCTGGTCCCTAAGACAGTCTTTCTTTAGGCAAAGAACACATCCTTCTGACCTGTGAAAGAGAAAAAAAATGAAAAGACAGTTCATGCTTTCCTCCGGATTAGCAGATGTTTTTCCCCAAGACTTCTATCAGTAGATTCAACAAATGGTGTCATGGTATCCTGTCCAGTATGCAGCCCACACTCAGGTATATCCATCTGACGTGATTTTTCAGAGTACTGTGTCTTTGTTTCTACTCTCTAGAATGATATCTCCATGTGTGTGCTGGTGTCATGCAAATCTGTAGTATCTTTGACACTGTCATTTGATGCATGTACTGTACTTTCAGCTGCTAATCTTAGATATGGAAATAATAATCTTGAGCTTCACTTCCCTCCTCTGTTACAATTGAACCCTGTAATTTTGCTCATCAGCTTTGCAAATGAAGGTTATCTTGCACTGTTTAGCTTGGTTGACTCTTATCCCCATGGGTGGTGATGCATCGCTTGTCATGCTGATGAGAAGCATGCCTGCCTACCTGCCAGCTTCATGAAGGCTTCCCAAGAAGGATAGGCTGGGTGAGAATGGAACTGGGGATCAATGGGAAAAGAACTCCAGGATCCAAGCACTCAGCTTAGAATGCCTCCACTTCCTTGGTGTTAACCATCAACCTCCCATAGTAGAGGAGTTCAAAATGTGCCACTTCAAAACATGCTGCTTGAGGGACCAGCAGTTAGCGTAATGGCTATGTCATTGGACTCCCATGTAGTCGACCGCAGTTCGCGTCCCGGATCTGGTGGCTTAAAACTCATGCCGGGCATGTGTGCATGCGTGCCCAAGATCCTGAGAGGAGAACGGCTGGGCGGTGATTTCTCGCTTTCTATCTCTCTGTGTCTGTCTGGAGAATGCACGCGCCCTAGAGCAAAAACCTCTCAAAAAAAAACCAAACAAACAAACAAACAACAACAACAAAAAAAACATGCTGTTTGATATGTTGATTATCTTAAGCTGAAGACACTTGAGAAACAGCAACCAGGAAGGACTCTCTGCCCTCTCCCTTTCTACCTAAAAGCAGGTCATAATATTTCCCAAGAAAGGTATTCTCCTTGTGCAGGAAAGAGAAGAACCTCTTCATCACTGGTAATCAATGAGGTAAGATAGTTATAAACAAAACTACTAAATAATCCTTACTGGGGCCAGCAGGTGGTGTAGCCATTACGCTACTGGTCTCCCACATGGCCGACTATGGTTTGAGTCCTGGCTTAAAACTCATACCAGGTGCCGGTGTGTGTGCGTGCGTGCTCAAGATCCCAGGAGGAGAAAAAAGGAAAAGGGATTGCAGTGTGACCGTCCCACTGGGGAGGTGATTTCTCGCTTTTCGTCACTGTCTCTCTAACAAGCACACACACTCTATAACAAAAATTTTTCAAAAAAACACAATAATAATCCTTATCTGCCATTATGTTCCCCCATATATTTTCTAGTGTGAGAAATGTGCTCTCCCATCTAATGCCAAGGAAAGGGCGCAGAGATACAAGGTGCAGTGAAGGGAGACTTTAATGGCAATCTTGCAAGACTGGGTGTCTGACAGGCGGGCACGCCCAATTTATACCACAGTGTGCAAGTCCCTCCTCATTGACTCAGTGCTATGGGGTGTACAGTCTTCCTAGACGTTGCCCAAGTTTCATTATTCCCTTATAAGGGACATATTGTCTCCTTCCCCTCTTTCTCTTATCTGAGAGAAAGACGTAGAAACTCAGGACAAGCCTGTGAAAAAGGCTCGCCAAATGTCCTGATGAGGGAGAAGAACCAGGAAGTAAAAAGGAACGAAGGGCTGGTGATCAGCCGCCATCTTGAGAAATGATTTCTCGAGAGTGACCTGTTGTTTTCGGCTTTCATCTATTGAGAAACTGTCTGGGAATGCGTACTTTCTGGGGTTGTCACATCTGCAAGCTGGTTAAACTTTTGTTAAGCTGTTCTTGAAAATGAGCTCCTCAGGCTATTGTCTTACACTAGTAACTGTCTCACAATAAATTGTCCATAACCCAAATGCCCCTTTTTTATCACATCACCCAAATTTATCATTGTAAGGTGGGAGCCCCGAATCTGAGAAGGCTTACACGTAATGTTTACTGATCCCAAAGAAGTCACCTAAAGGTCAGCAGAGACAGATTGAGTTATTTTTTACTTACATGTAGGAAGGATACACCCATGGCGGCTGGTTGGTGGGGATCCTCACTGTCAGTGGATGTACAGCAAGGTCATAAACGTTTCACATTAAAGCATAAGTCACTCATGGAGCAGTGGAGGCTCCTTGACACCAAAGCAGGGATCTGGTTTCTTTCATTTTTTAAAAACAATTTTTTTTTTCTTTTGGCCAGAGGACACATGTACTCATCAGGGAGAGAGAGAGAGAAAGCACACCTGCCCTCACCCTTGGAGAATGGTCACTCCATAATCCCTACTCGGTTTCTCCTTCCTTGAGGGATTTTAGGCACACATGCACATATACCTGTTGTGTTTTCAATACGGGATCTGGGACTTAAATACACATTCAGCCATGTGGGATCAGCCTCCTTAACCACCACACATGGGTTGGCCCAGGCTCTGGTTTCTACATATATCATTTGGTGATTATGATAACAGTTTAGGTTACCAACCATCAGGATCAATAGGAAAGAACAGTAAAGCTCAGCTCCCTGGTCTCTTCATGCTGATGTGGAAGATGAGCTCTTATCTCCAGAACAGTCACAGCCACGGGTCAGCTCCATGAGATAAAGGTAATGGTTATAAGATGCTGACAAGCCCCAGCTGTGGCTTGTAGCTGGGTCTGAAGAAGAAAGGAGGGAAGAGGAGAAGGAGATAGCTCAGTATATGGAGTATGCACATTCATTCTTTGTATAAAAAAGTATATGGGCTTTTGAACTAAACAGCTGTTTGGATCTTCATTTTCCTTCTGAAGACTCCTGTATATGTGTAAATGATGTTAAATATGTATAACTTTTATCTTGTTAATGTGTCAATATAATTCTTTTTTCTTATACATTTTAAAATTTGTATTACTTTTAAGAGGATATTGCTATGTCACAATCCTACTTCAACCTCTCAAGTAGCTGGGACTACAAGCATGTGCCAGTATACCTGGGATTTGAACTCAGGCCTCCCATATGGCCTCAGCCTGCCAAGCAGCATCATCAAGCAGCACACTCTGCTGTGCAGGGGCTAGGCCATTGTCCATTTAATTCTTTTTTTTTGGGGGGGGGAGAGGGTTTTTTTTTTTTTTTTTTTTTTTTTTTTTTTTTTTTTTTTTTTTTTTTTTTGCTATAGGGCGCGTGCGCTCGCCAGACAGAGAGAGACAGAGATAGAAAGCAAGAAATCACCCCCCAGGGAGGATGGCCACGCCGCAATCCCTTCTCCTCCATTCTCCTCTCGGGATCTCGGGCACGCACGCACACGTGCCCGGCGTGAGTTTTAAGCCACTGGGTCCAGGACGCGAACCGCGGTCGACTACATGGGAGTCCAGCAACATAGCCATTATGCTAACTGCTGGTCCCTGTCCATTTAATTCTTAGACCAGCCACAACTTCAAGGGGCAGAAGATAGTCCTCCCCTGGAATAGCGATGGCGGGCGTAGTGCTCATACTTCACAGGTTACAAAAGTACTTTCACAAACGTTATTTAATTTAATAAGTGCAACAGCCCTTTGAGGTAGGTTTATTATCCTCATCTTCCTCATTGGGAAACTAGGTTTTGTTAAGTGAGAAGGATTTGATTTAAACAAGATTTTCCAACTGGACATGTAGTATAATTTTGCCAGGCCAGAGCCTGCATCACTCAGTGTGAGGAAGAGATGGAAACACACACCATGTGATTCAGACTTTCCTGCTTCCTGTCCTGCCCTGACTGCTACTTTTCCATCCTCATCAGCTCTCACACTCCCCTCCTCAGTCCTTCAGCTCCAGTCACATCTTTCTTGCTGTTCTTTAAGCCACTATGTGGTCTCATGACCTTGGTCCTTGCTGGAACCTTCCTTCCCAGGTAGTGGCAGACCTCACTCCCTCGCCTTTTTGAAGCCCCTGCTTAAATCACCGATCAGGGGCACCTTCCCTGGGCAGCCTGTGCAACCTCAAACTCCTCAATTCCCCATCACCAGGGACAGGGCAGTGCACCTCAAGTGCAGACTGAAGCTGAGTTTTGAAATTCAATCAGATGCAAAGCCATTAGAGAGTTTTAGGGATAAGAGAAACGTAGCTAATATGTAATTGTTGGTGATAGCACATGCTTCCCACAGCTAATGAGACTTGGGGAAGACACAAGAAGATGTTTGCAAACTAATAGACAAATAGGGATTTTTCTAATGTGTGACAAAGGAGACTGGATAGATCATGACTCTGGTTGAATAAAAAATGTAAGTACATCTTTGTTAGTGTCTAGAAGTGTTTGGCAGAAGAGTTAAAACATGAGTAAGTATATTTTCACATAATTGATGCAACACATATGAAAGTAAAATGTGAACACAAAATTTTTTTTAAATGGACTGAAACAGTATCAAAGTGCACTAGGAATTCTGAACAACATCAGTGATGGAAAATCCCTTCCCAAGGAAAAAAAACAAAAACAAAATTTTTGTTAATCTAAGTTCTAAGCAATTGATAGAATTACTTTTGAGGGTTTTTTTTTTAATCCTTTTTTAAAGTTAGAGAGTACATGTGCACAAATGAGAGAAAGAGAGAGAGAGCGCGCATGAGTGATACACACAGAGAAAGTAAGTATCCCTCTAATGGGGCCTGGTCTCAGCACAGTCCTTTTCCCTCCAATTCTATATCTCGTCAGATGTGAAGTCCATGGAGCCAGGACTTGAAGCCCATTGGCCATGTGGGATCCAGCTTCCTCTGTATAGACCTTAATAGCTGAGAGGTTGGTTTGCTTTTGAGTTTTAAAAAGTATATATAGGGCTGGTCTGGGGGCTTAGTGGTTGAGGGAACCAGATTCCACTCCACCAGCCATATGGTTTGAATCTGCATCTCAGCAACTTGAAAAACATGCTAGACATGTGTGCATGCCTCCAATCCCGACAGGATAGAAAAATGGAGAAGGGATTGTGGCATGACCACACCCTGCTGGGCTATACTTTCTCCCTTTCTCTCTCTGTTTCTCTGCATATGTGCCCTCTGGAAAGCATATGTGCCCTCTGAAAATTTTTTTTAAATGTATTTTAAATCAGCATATTTTACTGCTTAACCTTTAGAAAATATGATAGTATTATGCTTGGAAGTTAATTCAGAGATCTATAAGCTATACAAACAGTCCCTGACACAGGCAGACATGGCTACATACATTTATTTAAAAACAAGTTTGCAATGAATGTCTTCAAAAACTTTATGTAAAATGTGTATTATGAAAATATTATGCATGGATTTCACTTTTTTTCTGCCAAAATAGACTCATACTTTAATTCTATTTTTCCAGGAACTTTTTGAAGTGCCCCAGTAGAGTCATTTAACTTTGCTTTGGATATAGTTGGTAGGCTCCAACTCTGCTTATGACACGGATTTACATACAGATCAACCGTAGACAAAAGTAATTGACATATCTCGCCATACTCTGATTTGAGCAAAACTACGCAAAAAAGATCAATGCTCATCAAACCATTCATGCATTTGCAAAAGGCTCTTTTATACACATAACAATCTCTTACTATGTAACAGTTGTACCACAAATGTCAGCCTAAGGAACGTACTCTAAATACCTCATGGTTTCTGTGGATGAGGAATCAGGGCATGTTTGGCTGGGTCCTCTGTTTCCAGGTTTCACAAAGATGCAATCGAGGGGTCACCTCAGGTTACACTGGGAAGGATCTGTTTCAGGGGGTGGTTGAAAAGATTCAGTAACTAATGGGATGTTGGACTAAGGGCCCCAGTGTCTCACTGGATGTTGATCAGAAGCACCCATAACTCCTTGACACATGGGCCTTCCCAACATGACCCTTGCTTTCTTAAAGCCACAAGAGAGAGCAAGACGGGGCACAATCTTAAGTAACACAACTACGTCTTGTCACCTCTGCCACATTCCATTGGTTAGAATTAAGCCTCAGGCCCCATCCACACTCGGGAGGAGATCACACAAAGCATGAACCGCAGAAAGCAGCCATCACGGACCCTCAGAGTCTGTCTGCCACATGTTTATTTCATGACTAATGAAAATAATTTCTTATATGATAATTTGTCCATATAAAGGAGGAAAATATTAAAAAATGATCTACTCAGGGGTCCAATGGACTAGGTATACCACTGCCGTTTACCATGCTTGATTTTTATCTTAGCACTTATCTGATTTATTGTATATTTTCATTATTTTACATACTGTTTAGCAGTAGTTATATTTTTATTAATTTATAGCAAATAATAAAGTAGTTTAGTTTTGGGAATGTAAACACACACCCAGCTGACATGATTTTCAACCCATTGGGTTTGGGATTTGAACTTTGCAGTTGGTGAGTGCTTTAATCTCCATGCCAACTGCTGGTCCTGTGTTCTTTTTATTTTTTAAAGTAATATTATTGTTTTCAGTTTTTTCAGATTAATTTCACATTTTACATAAGGTTGCCATCACAATGTGTATATATATATATATATATATATATATATATATATATATATATTTTAACAGAGAACTTTGCATATTTTTTATCTGTTAAACGTTTCTTCCCTTTGCACCTCATACTCACCAACTACCACCCCCTCTCTACCACCACTCCCTTCCACTACAGACTCTGATATTTATACTTATCCTCTCTATTATCATATCTTTGGATATTTCCATTTCTGCCATAGAGTGCATTCATTCAGTATATACTAAGTGTGGATAACAGTGTGTATCTTTCCAAGTCTGGCTTATTTCATTCAATATTAAATCTATATTCATCTACTTTGAATCAAACGATAGGGTCTTATTGTTTCCTATGGCTTACTAGTATTCCATAGCATACATGTGCCACAGTTTTTCCCTCCAGCCATCAGTTTTTGGAAATTGAGGTTGACTTCCTATCTTTGCAATTATGAATAATGCTGCAGTAAACATGGATCCAATGGGTCTTTCCAATTAATTGTTTTCCTATCCTTTGGGTAAATACCAAGGAGTGGGATTGGGACTGGGCCTCAAAAGCAGTGTTGGGGTCTGGGTGGTCGCACAACAGTAAAACGTGACACTCTGTGAGGCTGACCCACCTGTGAGGGTTCCAGGTTTGCAGCTGGAGACCTCCCTGAGTACATTGGGCATGCCTGTCAAGACCCTGTTGGGGTCCCGTCACTTTCTCTCTTTGTATCTCTACAACTTATGGAAGAAACAAATAAGTTTTAAAAACAAGAAGAGGAGGAACCAACAGATGGCTTAATGGTTATGTCACTGAACTCCCATGTAGTCGACCTTGGTTCAAGCCCTGCACCTGGTGGCTTAAAATTCATGCTGGACACATGAGCGTGCTTGCCCAAAATTCTGAGAGGAGAACGGAGGAGAATGGATTTCAGCATAGCCATCCTCCCTGGGGGGTATTTTCTTGCTTTCTGTCTTTCTGGCAAGCACATGTGCCCAATAGTAAAAATCTCTCTGAAGGAAAAAAAAAAAAAGAGGGACTAGCAGTTAGTGGAAGGGCTGTCACTGAACTCCCATGTAGCCTACTGAGGTTCAAGTCCTGGACCCGGTGGCTTAAACTCACGCCGGGCACATGTGCGTGTGCATGTGCACCCAAGATCCCAAGAGGAGAATAGAGGAGAAGGGATTGTGGCGTGGCCATCCCCCCTGGGGAGTGATTTCTTCTTCTCTATCTCTCTGTGTTTCTCTGTCTTTCTGGAGAGCACACGTACCCTATAGCAAAAACCTCTCCAAAAAAAAAAAAAGAAAAGAAAAAAGAGAGAGAGAGAGAGAGAGAGAGAGAGAGAGAGAAGCAAGCTCAATCATACTACATTTTTCGTGCACTAGCTTGAAATTCAGGGAGCACAGGACAGGGGAAAATAAATATGATTTATTTTATCTTAATGGCAAAAGTGAGCAGTGAAAATTGAAGTTCAAAGGTGAACAATTTTTTTCTTAAACTTTTTTTAGTTTTGTTGAGAAGATGGTAAAGAAGCAGCAATAAGAATGAGGATTGATGACATTTGATTCTTCTCCTGTCTGATCTTGCCTGTGCTGATGAAAGGATGTGTCTGTCCCTGCTGAGGGGAGAAAAAAGTTACCAGGAAAAAAAGTTACCAGGATGTCTGTTATAATTTATAGTGGTTACCCGCAGAGACATGCACAACTAAACTCAGGTGATGTGGTAGACACTGTGAGCTGCTTACCCAGTATCTATTCTTCCATTTTTATTTGCTAACCCTGATTTTGTTGGGATGGTAGTATTGGTAGTAGACCCAATTCAAAACAAAACAAGCAAAGAAAAAAAAAATCACTTCTGTCTTTCTTGTCTTTCTTGTAGCTAGTAATGGTCATGTGAACAGTTCTGGCCAATGACACCGAAGTCACCTAGTAGGACTTCTAGAAAAGCTCTTTAAAGGGAGGTGAATCATTTGTCATAAGGATTTTATCCTCCTTCGCTCTTTCTCCTTTCCCTGCCTGGAATCTGAATGTGGTCACTGGAGCTCCAGCAGCTTACACCTCACCTTACGTACCTGCTAAGAACGACTGAGGGAAAGGCTAGGAGGACCCTGGAACTCTGAGAATGTCACAGAGCCAACAAAGCATCCTTGAACTGATGGCCTTACTTGTTACATAATAAAAAGTTTAAACTTCCATATTTTACAAGCCACCGTTATTTGGGCTTTCTGTTATAGACAAACTTAAACCCTAAACAATATACATTCAAGGGCATCTGTTCCCTTTGGATTTTGTCAGGTCTTCAAATACCTAAGAATTTCATCCCTAGGCTATGTTATTCTCCATAAATTTACAGATTATTCCAACTATGGATGGTCCAAAATATCAGCCAATTTGACTTCCTTATCTTCCTTTTGCCACAGCAGTACAATCTCTCTCATATGCCCATGAGCTCAAGAATAAATGAATGAGGGACCAGCAGTTGGCGTAATGGCTATGTCGCTGGACTCCCATGTAGTTGACCATGGTTCAAGTTCCGGACCTGGTGGCTTAAACTCAAGCCAGGCATGTGTGCGTGCGTGCCCAAGATCTTGAGAGAAGAAGGGAAGAGAACGGACTGTGGTGTGGCCATCCCCCCTGGGGGGTGATTTCTCGCTTTCTGTCTCTCTGTCTCTCTCTGTCTTTCTGGTGAGCACATGTGCCCTATAGGAAAAAACTCTCCCAAGAAAGAAAAAAAAGAATAAAGGAATGAATGAATGTTCTGTTGCTGATCCTTGCTGTTAAGAACACTAAAATGCAGGATCCCTGGAGAAAATTATAAACAATAAACTTTTGTTTAGAAGAGAAAGACAAATCAATCTGTTTCCATAGTGTCTGAAATAGTTCACGATAGTGTGTATTTGTTAATTTGTCTGTCATCAAAAGAGCACTTTGCCTAAAAGAAAGGTCTGACTAGTATGCAAAGTGTTTATAATCTTTTGCAAAAATTGTAGTATCACAACTGAAACTTCTTTTGTCAATGGTTTTTGAGTGAACCAAATAGTTTTTATTTTAAGAAAAGTGCAGTACTCTGGACAAAACCTCTGGAATACTTGTATCTTGCTCTTTTTATAAGTTTCATTTACCATGCCCTTCTTTTCCGTGGGATATAAACTTTCACAAAGCAATGATATGTCACTTGTTTTTGTGCTCTTCTTACCCATGTCAGAGAATAAAGTGTGTGGCAAATAGAAAATCTTTAGCTTATGCTTGAAATTGGATTGAATCATCTGCTTTATTATCTAGTAACCTCCTGGTAAAATTTGAAGGATGACTGGTGAAAAAGTATTTGGAAACTGATATATTTATATTCACAGAGTAAAAACAATTTATAAAAATCTATTTTATGTATAAGAAAACCATCAAAATGTTAACAAAAGTGGGATTACCATTTTTCCAGATTTTCTACACTTGACATGCATAACTTTGGCAATTAAAAAAATTAACTCTGGGGTCAGCAGGTAGCATGGTGGTTAAGGCACTGGAATCCCAAATGGTCAACTGAGGTTCAAGTCCTGGACCTGGCAGCTTGTTTTCTCACTTTCCATCTCTGTCTCTCTCCTTCTCTGGTGAGCATACACTCCCTACAACAAATTTAAAAAGTGATAATAATAATAAATAAAGTTAAATAAATAAATATTTTAAAGTTAATCTTTAAAGTAAAAAAAATTTTAAAGGACTAAATATTGGGGGTTGCCACCCTCCTGCCTCGGCTGCCCAGCAGGGATTACAGGCACATGGCACCACAGATGCCTTTATGAGGGATCAAGAATCTAACCTGAGCCTCTCATGTGGTCCCAGCTAGTGGAGCACAGTGTCTCAGCAGCACGTGCCACTGCAGCTGGGCTGAAAAAATAGTCCTTGTTAACAATCTCAAATTCTGATGCAGGTTAGAGTAGAAGAAAAAGGATCGAAATGCATATTAGTTAGTCTGACTTCCCAGAATTTTTTGCTGTGCATCATGTCCTCCCCAAAACACAATGACCTCACAAAATTGAGTTCGCAAGTTCTCAATCAATTACCATATTCTAATAATTCTATAAGAAGGAATCGGAGGTAAACTTTTTGATCTAGAAAATGTATATGCAATGATCATCTGAGCAAGTAACACAATCTTTTATAAAGTAAACAAGGCACAGCTGTTTCCATCCTGCTGCCTATAAGAAGATTATCATACTCAAAAAGGAAATTCCAGGAACCTGCCTTCTAATGAACATGGAAATGAAATCCACACAATAAATATGTATCCACAGTTTATGCAATCTCAGGGTACAATGGACAAGAATGCAGTTGATCTAATCTGGTTGCATTAGGAACATGAATGCTTGCCAGGGAACATCTCATGGAAAGTTGATATTCAGTTCAATTAGGAAGAGCGAAGTAAAAATGAGGAAAGCAATTTCCTTTGTCCAGTTAAATTAGGCATCCAAATAACAGGCTACTCTTTGACCTTCCTGGGAAAGGTCAGGATGGCTTCTAATGGTCTCTAAATAAATAACTAGCCTATTCTTGCACATGCTTAATAAGAAGGATTTAGGAAAACATAGTCTAGACTGAAAGTCAGTCAAAGAAGATTCTGCAAGGATCTCTCTAATATATCCTCCTTGTTTCTATTTATCAGTTTTTAATTTGGAGATACTGGAAGGACTGATAAGAGCATCTTATTCTGATTCAAACCAAACTGAATATGGGGTCTATTGAACGAAACTAAGAGGTAGGTCACTTTCTGCTTTTTTGTTAATTTGGGTTGCAGCTGCTAAAGAAAGGAGTTTTTTAAAAAGTAACTCTTCTGGATGCTTCTTCAAGGCCCCATTTGACATAGATGAAGAGCATTCGTGGCATTAGTTAAACTACATGATTTCTTAATTAGACTGGTGTCTTGCAGGACTGGGACTTAAGAACACTCTTGATCCTGCCCTAGGTTATAATTCCTAGCTACTGTTACAGTGATGGTCAGCCTGCTATTTCAGCAGTCCATGCTGCAAGTGTGTGGAAGTTACATCAAATCTCTTTTCTTGACCATTAAAGCCCATGTTGCCATAATAAAAATTGGTCATAGCATTGAGTTAATAGGACAGATTTTAGTATATCTTTTTGTCCCCATCTTCTCCTTCTTATTTCACCAACATTCATTAAGCATTTTCTATGTGCCAAGCTCCATGCTAGAAGATTTCATACTAAACTCGGCATTACTAGGTTTTATGAAGACATACCATGACTTTGTTTGTTTATGATAGAGAAGGTACCTGTGAGAATGCATGTGAGAGAGAGTGCACCCCCCAACAGGGCCTGGTCATGCCACAATTCTTTTTCCTCCAATTCTCTATCCTGTCAGGATTCCAGGCATGTGCGTATGTGCCCACCGTGTTTTTCGAGCTAGTGGAGCTGGGACTAGAACCTTGGTCGACCATGTGAGACCTGACTTTCTCTACTCAGCACCTAATCACTGCGCCCGAGGGCCAGCCCTGAACTAGGTTTTTCTTTTTTTACTTGGAACCATGTGTCTTTTGAAATGTCAGTGGATTAGATTATTATCCTGATGTGTAACTAAAGTAATACAAAAATGTCTGGAGTTATATTTTTAAATAATCGTTATTGTTATTATTATGTAATATGTATGTATGCATGATTTTAAAAACTAAAACAAAACACATGTTATAAATTAGAAGCAAAGTTTGTCCTTATCTGTCTTCGCCAACTCCTAGCTCTTCCCCACTGAAACACAGTACATTGTAAAAATGGCCACATTACTGCATAGTTCCTCCCATTAAGAGGTAGGGTTCCCTCCAATCAGCTTGCTTCTTTCAATAGAATATGGTTGGGGGCCAGCAAATGGCATAACGGTTACATCATTGGACTTCCACATGTCTGACCATGGTTTGAGTCCTGGATCCAGCGGCTTAAAACTCACGCCAGACATGTGTATGTGCATGCCCAAAATCCTGAAAGGAGAATGAAGAAGGGATTGTGGTGTGACCATCCTCTCTGAGGGGTGATTTCTTGTTTTCTGTCTCTCTCTGTCTCTCCAGCAAAGGCATGTACCCTATAGCAAAAATCTCTCTAAAATAAAAAATAGAATATGGTAGAAGTCGCAATGAATGAATTTCAAGTCTAGGCCTCAAGAGGCCTTGCAGTTTCTTATACTGTGATCTTAGAATGCAGTTACCCTATGACCATGCTAGCAGAGCCTGCTGGGAGATGAGAAACTGTAAAGTAAAAAAGAATCATCTTGGGGTTGGCAGGAGGCATGGTGGTTGGGGTACTGGACTCCCACATGACTGACCACAGTTTGAGTTTCAGACCTGGTGGCTTGTTTTCTTGCTTTCTCTCTCTCTCTCGCTCTTGCTCTCACTCTCGTTCTTGCTCTCTGGTCAAATTAAATAATAATAGGGATCAGCAAGTGGCATGGTGGTTAAGGTGCTGGACACTCCCACATGGCTGACCATGGTTCGAGTCCTGGACCTGGTGGCTTATTTTCTCGCTTTCTCTCTCTCTCATCAAATTAAAATAAATAGATAAATAAATAAAATTAAATAATTATAAAAAATTAAATAATAATAGAAATAATTAATAAAATTAAATATATATATATGTGTGTATGTGTGTATATATAATTTTTTTTTAAAGGGCCCTCATGACTGAGGCCCCTCCAAGCACCCAAACCCAGCCAACCTGGTGAGAACTGCCTGGAATAATCTAGTCCAAATTGTTAAACTGCAGAGTTATCAGCTAAAAAACAGTAGGTATTTTAAGCCATTACATTTAGGGGTGATTCATTATATAGTAAAGGCTAAGTGATGCAAGACATGACCATTTGAACAGTTTCTGGCATCTCTCAGCTATAAATACAGAGGTACACCTAAAAACTCATGGAATAATGAAATGATATAAGAAGAAACCAGATATAAGAACATAACATGATCTTGGGGTAGATAGTACTGTAAACCATCAAGGAAATATAAGGGAAATTGGAGAACAAAGAGATAGAATAAGGGAAGCAAGGGGTTTTGATTTTGTACAAACATTGACATTCAAGACCACATGCTCAGGAACTTATCAAACATGGTACTTACCCACCCATGCGTTTGCTATCGGTAAAAGCAGATTCTTGCTGCTTCACTTTCTAAACCAGGTAGTATAATATCAACATGTAAATGGATCTGTTGTCTGGGTATCTGCAATCCAGAGAGAGAATTCTTGTGATGGCATTTGTAGGCTGAACTGGTATAAGGGGGGTTGTGGCCGCTGCTGCCTGACTGATATTTTCATCCCCTTCTACCATCAAGGAGGGTTGGTACGGCTCTAAGCGAGAGGAAGCCAGAAGCTGTCAAAATCTTTGTGTGTCCAGAGCAAATGGAAGCCAGTCTCCTCAGAGACCCCGGTAACTGAGCTCAGCTGGCATGTGCTAAGAAGTACTGCCAAGGATAGGTGAAGACTGAAGAGATGGCTCTCCCCAAAGGGAGACAGATCCAGGCCACTACGCACTTAGTCTGTCAGTGCCAAATCTGACAATGTGGTACGGGGAGAAGAGACTGTTTTGAGATTGTGATAAAGCTTTGTAGAAACATCTTTATGGGCTGATGGGTAATGAGAGGAGAATTGAGGGGTAAAACTTCAGGAAAAGGGATTTGACCAAAATTTTGGCTCAAGTAGAAGAAAAACAACTCTGTGAGAGTCACGAAGTCTATAAACAATACCATTGTTATAACCAGCCCTTTGTGTGTAAATTGGTTTTCTCCTATCTCTCTCAACAAGGTTTTGGGATCAGCTTTTTATATCTGAGATTTTGAAACTTCACAATGATGAACATGTTTTCATTAATTGAGCAGGAAAATTGTCCCAGCCATTCAAGCTGGAAGATTGACCTTTATTTTGGGATATTTCCTTCTATTGTGTCTTTGATAAATGTCTCTTCATTATTTCTCTGTTCTTTCTCTCACTCCTTTTTAATTACCAGACTTCCTGACTTTCTTTTGTAATTTAAGGGTCTCTTTTGTTTTGTTTTCTGTGCTCTTTCTTTTATTTTTTTTATTAAAAAAGTAGTTGTTTGGAGCTGGCAGGTGGCATGGTAGTTAGGGGCACTGGACTCCCACATGGCTGACTGCAATTCAAGTTCTGGACCTGGTGGCTTGCTTTCTCACTTCCTCTCTCTCTCTCTCTCTCTTGCTCTCTCTGTCCCTTTCTGGTCAAACTTAAAATAAGTAAAATAAATAAAGTTAAAGTTAAAATATTCTTTTAAAAAAAATTGTTCTGTCGGGCCAGGCAGGTGGCATGGTGGTTAAGGCAGCTGAATTCCACCTGGCTAACTGCACTGTTGGAGTCTCAGACCCAGCAGATTAAAAAACACCCTGGACTCATGTGAATGCATGCCGAAATCCTGAGAGGAGAATGGAGGAGAAAGGATTGCAGTGTGGTCTTCCCCCATGGCCGGGGCGGGGGTTGTTTTCTCACTTTCTTTCTCTCCTGTTCTGTCTCTCTTCAGCAAGTGTATGTGCCCTATACCAAAAACCAAAGGAAAGAAAAATATTCCAAAGAGCATGTGTGCTCGTGTGAGAAAGTGAAAAATGCACCCCCCATGGAGGATAGTCAATTCACAATCCCCTTTCCTCCATTTATCCTTTCAGGATTTTGGACACATAGGTACCTGTTATGTTTTTTAAGCCACCAGGTCCAGGACTTGAACTGTGCAATTGGCCATATGGGATCTGGTCTCATCAATCACCAACTCTTTCATCTTTAGGGATTTTCTCAAATTTTGGAGATTCTTGACTGACTACATGCTTGAACAAGACGCATCAACCAGCGGGTTTCTCTGAAGCCAGTTCTTTCATAGAAGTTCCCCAAATGTCAGGATCTGTAAGTTTTTATTCTAGGATGATTCTATATTTCCAGAAAAGAATCCTCCCATCTTTTGCGTGAGAGATTTAAGTCAGCTTATTGCCTGTGTTCAATAGTAGAAGTAAAGCTAGTGAGGAGGGGACTGGGCTTGTTTGTGGCTGTTAACCTTCAAATATCAACTTTCAATGATTGTCATGTTTGGAAACTTTAAAAATTGCTGGACAGAAGTCAGAATTTTAGAGACCTCTATCTTTCTTCTTCTTGCTCTCTTCCTCCACTACTTTTGGTGTTCCTGAGCCCAGAACCCATCTGGTTCAGTTTTTTTAAATTGTAGACTTGAGGAATGATAGCAGAAATTTAGGGTATAACTGCCTCTTTTACATAGGGCATGTACGCTCACTGGAGAGAGACAGAGAGAGACAATGAGAGGGAAAGTGAGAAATCTACCCCCTTGGGGAGATGGCCACAATGAAATCGTGAGATTCTGAGCATGCAAGCACATGCATTTGGTATGATTTTCAAGTCACTGGGTCCGGAACTCGAACCATTGTCAGCCATGTGGGAAACCAGCACCTTAACCACCATGACACCTACTGACCCCTCTTTTGCACTTTCTAACAATCTTGCTTTCAGACCCAACTTGCTTCCCAATGGGCCTTTCTTTGCAAGCATTCTTACACCATTGATCATTCCTCCTTGTGTTATCTGTTTTTATGTACCACGGTTCATTGTGAAGCCACCTCCTACCTAGTCATACTAGTCAGAGCTTGTGTTCCTTATTCTTTCCATTACTTTGGATAATTATTTTGTTATATTCTGTGAGCTATTCAAAACACTACCACCTGTTAATATGATTCATATTTGGACTGACACTAATACAAGCTTTATGTTTTAGAGCTTCTACAGTTAAATTTACTGGAGAAGAGGGAGTTTTCATTCTCCTAAGGATATGTTTACTAGAATATGGGAATTAAAATACAAATAACATTGAAAATCCCAAGAATTAGTAACCTAAAACATTTTTCAAGAAATTTCCCTATTTGCCTGTCTTGCCTGTCACTGCAGTTAGATGAGTATTTGGTAGAAATTTGACCTTATCTTCTCAACCACGTACTTGAATCAAATCAAAGATCCTCTGGGAAGTCGAAACTGCCAAGTTCAGATCTCCTAAAAACTTTAGGAAGAATAATGTAAGATAAAATGTCTTTGAGAATCAATCTCTTTTTTGATACTAAGCATACAAAATATTGAAAAACATAACAGGGACAATGTTGAGGTGGGCTTTTTCCTGTGAGTATCTCTCTCATACATATATCACAGAAATTACCTTAAGACGTTGTCATGATCCTGCACAGTAAATGCTTAAGTTTTATTGAAAAGAATTGCTGGAATTAAAAAAAAAAAGTAAATTAATATCCTTAAGGAATGCACTAATTTTTTTAAAGAGTCCCCCCATCTTTACAGATAATCTTCTACCCACTGCCCCTGGCATAGAAGAGCAAGAAGCCCTGTATCCCAGAGCGTCACTGATTAGATCCAGGGGAAGGATTCACTGATAGTTTTTCCAGAAATCCATACTGTGGCTTTAAAAGAGAGTATCAGCACTATTTTTTTTTTTCAGGAATTTTGGAACAGGAATTCTAAGAAATGGAGACGACTAGGGAGAAGGGGATGATACGATGTTGGGATTGGTGAATGTTTTGAACTAGTATCCTACAGAGAAAGAAAATGAAAATAGGACAGAAATGGGAGAGAAAGAGGGAGAGTCAGAGAGAATACACATGAGAAACTAAATCTGAGAGACCACACATGGTTACAGAAAGAGAGACAGAAAGAAGAGAGAGGAAGACATAAAAAATTTGTGGAAATACAGAATTAAAGCATGACTTTATTTTGGTGCCAAACAAATTGAAATCCGTGTTTCGTTTTTATAAAGTATATTTCCCATGAACCCTCTGAAGGCCCCTCCATACTTAGGCTGATTTGATTGGGATTTGCTCTCTAAATGAGTGGTCAGCTCTGGGGAAACTAATTCAAACCTTGTGAACATCTCGAGCTGTCACCGCTTGAGAGATGGTAGTGACTGAAGACTGCCTCAGAAGGAATATGAAGGGGGGGGGGGGGCACTTGAACTGCAGCCAGCACAGCCCCAACACACATTGGTGCTAAGGGCAGTGCTGACTGGGCAACTGAAAATCACCTGCAAGAGTCTCAGTACCTGGTGAAGTCTGCGATACCAGCCACAGGATTCCACAGAGTCCTCATCTTAATGGCAAATTTTATGAATTTCATTTCTATTCAGAAGGAGCCTCTCTCAAAACACTTGAGACTAGGAGTGAAAGTTTTATCTAATCATTCTGACATTCTTGATTTCAGTTAAAAAAAAAGATTTTGAGATTTCTGTTATACAAGCACTTGACATGAAACATTTAGTTCTAAGACTTAGAAAAAGAACAAAGTGTACTGTGATGTTGACATATGTACACATACGTGTGTGTGTGTGTTTGTGTGTGTGCATTCTTTTTTTTTTTTTGAGGGGGGAGAGGTTTTCGCTATAGGGTGCATGCGCTCGCCAGACAGACAGAGAGAGACAGAGAGACAGAAAGCGAGAAATCACCCCCCAGGGGGGATGGTCACGCCGCAATCCCTTCTCCTCCATTCTCCTCTCGGGATCTTGGGCACGCACGCACACACACCCTGAGTGAGTTTTAAGCCACCAGGTCCGGGACGCAAACCGCAGTCGACTACGTGGGAGTCCAGCGACATAGCCATTGCGCTAACTGCTGGTTCCCGTGTGTGTGCATTCTTGAGAGCAAAAATAAAAATAACAACAAATAATAATACATTTCCAGAGAAGCAACAGAAAAGGATAGCAGAGAAATCTCATGGTGGATATAAAGAAGAAAAGGGAACACAAAGCAAGATTATTGTTTAGGAAAGATGGGCAGAAAAAAAAAAGAAATCAGAATCTCTTCACCAGCCGATGGCATAATGGTTACATCACTGCACTCCCACATAGTCGACCACAGTTCAAGTCCTGGACCCAGCAGTTTAAAACTCATGCTGAGTGCATGTGTGTGCTTGCCCAAGATATAAAGAGGAGAATGGAGAAGGGATTGTAGCATGGCCATCCCCCCTGGGGAGTGATTTCTCGCTTTCTGTCTCTCTGGAAGCACATGCGCCCAATAGCAAAAATCTCTCTTAAAAACAAAACAATAAAAAACAAAGAAGAGTTCTAGGGTCACCTAGTGGTTTGGTGTTTAAGGTAGCTGGATCCTGAATGGTCAACTGCATAATTTGTGTCCTGGACACAGCTGCTTGAAAAACATACCAGGAGTGTTTGTGTGCATACCCAACATCTTGAGAGACAAATGGAGGAAAAGGGATGCCAGTTTGGCCATCCCCCTGAGAGGTGTTTTCTCACTTTCTCTCTGTCTATCTCTGATCTGCATCCACATGTGCCCTATAGCAATTTTTTTTTAAAAAAATATGAGTACTTACTAATTCATCTATGTGAGAAAAATAATAGACCAATAAATCATGTCATGAACAGCACATTACTGATAGAAATCTCGGAGGTATAATATTGTAGTTAAAATCTGGGTTAAAAAACTACCAGGAAAAAAGATCTGGAGAAATAAGCAAGAAAAGCTATATGAAATAAGTTATTAATAAAAAAAGCAGTATATAAGAAACATTAAAATATTTCTAAACCACTGCCTATTTAACATATACCCTAAATTAGAGAAACTGGCTAATGTATTTAGAGAAACTAAGCATTACAGTGTGGTGGGGACATTTTGAATGCAGTATTTCAGAAAGTTGTCAAAGTAAATCCAGTTCTTTAAGACATCAGAGGAAAAAAATATGGAAAACGAGCACACGTGAACCAAGGAAAGACCTCCCAATTACCCTGAGACTGGGAGGGGGAGCACTGTTCTAGAGATGCAGGTGTAAAACTGGGGAGCCAGCACCTCCTGTTCGCTACCACCACCTCCACCCTGCATTTTCTCCAAGCCTGGGTGACTTGGCTCCTCAAAGTTGTTCAGATCTTGCTCCTTCTCCTCAGCAGTCTGCCATTGTCCAAGTGGCAGCCTCTACTGAGGGAAAGGGGTATAAAATTAGTTAAGGATGAGCCCAGAAGCACAGCCTAAAATAAGACAGGGATCACTATAACATATAAACAATGCACTTCAGGGTGAATTATTGATATATTACAGAGTGTTTTAAAATTAAGTTTTCTTATTTGGAGGTAATTATAGATTCATATGCAGTTGTAAGAAAATAATACAGGGCTGGCCCTATAACACAGTAGTTGGGTGCTATGCCTATGAAGCCAATCCCATATGGCCAACCGCAGTGTGAACCCTGGCCTGGTGGTCTGAAAAACATGCCAAGCACCTGTGCATGCAAGGCCAACACCTCTGAAATGGAGAAACAGAAGAGTACGGATGGCATTGTATTCACACCACATTGGGGAGGTACTTTCTCTCTCTGGTGAGCACTCATGCCCTCGGGCATTATCAGAAAAAGAAAAAAGAAGAAGAAAGAAAACAAAAAGAAGAATACAGAGAAATCTCTATTCCCTTTACCTAGTTCCTCCCAGTGGTAATATCTTGCAAAACTATACAAAAACCTATTTTATTTCTATGTATTAGCAAGGAACATGTAGACACCAAAATAAGAAATAAAATAGAATTCCTAACATTCAGAAAAAAAAAACCATGAAATATCTATGCATAAATCTAATTTATACAGGGTGTTATAAATTATATTTTAGTTCTAATTTTGGTACCCACATATTCATTGCTGTTACTTAGAAATAAAATTGATTTTTGGGACCAGCAGTTAGCGTAATAGCTATGTCGCTGGACTCCCACGTAGTCGACCGCGGTTCGAGTCCCGGACCCGGCGGCTTAAACTCACGCCGGGCGCGTGTGCGTGCGTGCCCAAGATCCCGAGAGGAGAATGGAGGAGAAGGGATTGCGGCGTGGCCATCCCCCCTGGGGGGTGATTTCCTGCTTTCTGTCTCTCTGTCTCTCTCTGTCTGTCTGGCGAGCGCACGCGCCCTATAGCAAAAACCTCTCCAAAAAAAAAAAAAAGAAAGAAAAAAAAAAAAAAAGAAATAAAATTGATTTTTGTGTATTTATCTTGTATTCTGAGATGTGACCAAACAAATTTGTTAGGTCCATGAGTATTTTTTGTAGATTCCTGGGAATTGCCTATGCCAACAGTTTATCTTCAAACAGGAACCATTTTATTTCCTCTGTTCCAGTTTGTACACTTTTAACCTCCTTTTCTTTCATAATTGAATTACCTAGAATTTACAGCACTATGTTGAATAAGAGTGGTGAAACTATGGGCCAGCAGGTGGCATAGAGGTTAAGGTGCTGGATCTCACATGGCTATGTTTGAGTCCCTGACTCAATGTCTTGAAAATTACACCAGGTGGGGCCAGCAGATGGCATAGTGGTTATGTTGCTAGACTCCCATATGGCTGACCACAGTTCAAGTCCTGGACCTGGTGGCTTGAAACTAATGCCAGGTGCATGTGCATGCATGCCCTAAGATCCCAGGAGGAGAATAGAGAAGGTATTGCAGTGTGGCCATCCCTCCCTGGGTGGTGATTCCTCACTTTCTCTCACTGTCTCTATCTCTCTCTCTCTTTCCAGTGAGTGCACATGCCCTGTGGCAAAACTCTGTTTAAAAATAAAGAAAATTGCACCAGGCATGTGTGCATGTGTGCCTAAAATCCTGAGAAGAGACTAGAGGACAAGGGATTGAGGCCTGGCCATCCCCCTGGACGGGGAGGAATAATATCTCACTTTCTCTCTCTCTCTGGTGAGTACACATGCCCTATAGCAAAAACTTAAAAAACAAAAAAAGGTGATGAGTCTAGACATGTCTGCCTTGTTCCTAATCTTAGAAGGAATACATTCAAACTTTTACCATTAATTATGATTAAATGTGATTAGCTGTGCTATATGGCTACACTTGATTATTTTTTTAAAGAATGATTTATTCAATTTTGAAATTATTATTATTTAATTTGTTATAGGGCCTGTGTGCTCACCAGAGACAGAGACAGAGACAGAGAGAAAGTGAGAAAACAAGTCAGCAGATCCGGGACTCAAACAGCCGTCGGTACGTGGAGACCAGCGTCTTAACCACCATGCCACTTGCTGGCTCTGGACGTAGTAAGTCTAGGAAATTCCCTTCTATGCCTATTCTTTAAAGAGTTTTTTATTTGTTACCATGAATGAGTGTTGAATTTTGTTAAATGATTTTTCTGTATCAGTTGATATAATTAGACTTTTTTTCTTCTTTAGCTTGTTAATTAGGTGAATTACATTGGTTGACTTTCAAATACTAAATTAGCTTGGAATCTTTGAAATATATGCTACTTAGACATGTGTATAATTGTTTTATATATTGTTGAATTTTATTCACTAGAATCTTGTTAAGAATTTTCATATGTATATTGAGAGAGATATACATGTGTCTGTAGCTGATCTGTAGTTTTCCTTTTTTATGTTGTTCTACTCTGGTTTTGGTATCAGGGTAATATTAGCTTAATAAAATAAATTGGGAAGTACCTCCTTTCTATCTCTATTTTTTTTCTTCTTCTGCAAGAGATTATGTATAATTGTCATGAATACTTCTTTCACTATTTGGTAGTATTCTTCAGTAAAATGATCTGGGCCTGGAGGGTTTTTGCTTTTGTTTTTGTTTTCTTTTTGAGGAGTTTAAATGCTAATTCAATTTCCTTGATATTCCTAGGGCTATTCAAATTATAGGGTGCATATGTGCACTGGAGAGAGAGAGGAAAAAAAAGTGACAAAACACCCTCTGTGGGGGATGGTCACACCACAATCTTTCTCTTCCATTCTCCTCTCAGAATTGTGGGCATGCACACACATACATCCAGCATACTTCTCAAGTCACCATGTCTGATACACGAACCACCTGGTCAACCATGTGGAATCTAGTCACCTTAACCACCATGCCACTGACTGGTCCATGATAGCTTTGTTTTGAAGAATTGGTCCCTATCAACTACATTGTCAATTTTATATGTATATAATTGTTTGTAATATTATCTTGCTATCCTTTTGATGCCTTCAGGATCTGTGGTAATATCCTGCTTCATTCTTGATATATTAAGTTGTGTTTTCTCTTTTTTTTCCTTTGTCCATCTTACTAAAGGCTTATCAACTTTATTCATTTTTTTCAGAGAACCAGCTTTTTATTTCAATGCCTTTTTCCCATTTTCAATTTCATTGATTCCTACTTTGTCATATTATTTTCTTCCTTATGATTGCCTTGAGTTTATTTTGCTCTTTTTTGTTTTTTTTTTCCCTGAGGTAAAAGCTTAGATTATTGATTTGAAACTTAACCTACCTTCCTTCCTTCCTTCCTTCCTTTATTTATTTATTTATTTATTTATTTTTAAAGTTGCCAGAGACTGTATACACTCACCAGAGGGGTGTGGGGAGTGCCCTACCCAATGGGTTGTGGTTCTGCCACAATCCTTTTTCTTCCATTTCTTCATTGGGTCAGGATTTGGGGAATGCACACAACAAGTGTGTTTTTCAAGCCACTGAAACAGTCTCACGACTTTAAATCTTTGTCAGATAATTTCAATATTTTTGTCAAAACTCTGTTGCTGTTCATTGATTGCCTTTTTTTTTCACTTAGTTTGAGATCTTTCTTGTTCTTGGCATGATGAGTGATTTTTTAAAAAATGAAACCTAGACATTTTGGGGGTATTATGTTATAAGGTTCTGGATCTTATTTAAACTACATTATTTTTCTTTCTGGCTTCCTCTGACACTATGTTGTCAGGGAAGGAGAAGGGATCACCTCCTAATTCTAAGTGAGTGTAGATGCTGAGGTTTCCCACTTGACCTTCATTGACTCCCAAAGTACAACACATCTTGCCCATCGGGTATAGGTGGGAGTTCTGGCTCCCTGCTAGGCTTCCACTGACACCTCCCTAGCTGGATGGCATAGGGGTGCCTCTTTATGTGCCTCCACTGTCACAGTAGTGGGAGGTACAACAGGGGGAACTCATTGCTGCTGGGAAATGATGAAAGCCCTGACTCTCAACCAGGCCTCCTCAGACACTACCCTGGTGCTGATGAGGAGGGGCCTCCTAGGTCCCAGACCAGGATGGGAGTCCAGGCCCCCAGCTGATCTCTGCTGATGCTGTGTGGAAGAGGCCTCATTAATTCTGCAAGAAAAGTCCTGGCTCCCCGGTAGGCCTTTTCTGACATCACCCTAGTGAGGAGGTTCTGCTCCCAGTTACAGCCTCACTTACATGGAGTGTAGGCTCTCCACTCAGCTCTTTCTGACACAGCAAGAAATAGGGTTACAGATTTTTCTGTGGTGTTTGGCTGGAGTAGAGATGTTATTATCGAAAAGTCTTCTGTCTAGGGCTGGCTCCGTGGTGCAGCAGTCACCACTGAGTGGTGAGGTAAAGTTAGCTCCGTATGGAAGATGGCAGGTTCCGTCTGCCAGTCAGTGTACACACTGGGCTCCTGAGCCCTTGGTCCTGACTGGCTGAGGTTGAGGAGGATCATGGCACTGAGGGTGTTTGTGTTTCTTTCTCTCTTTACCTCTCTCTCATGAAAGAAAGGAAGAAACTAAACAAACATGAAAAAAACAGTTGGGGCCAGAGAGTGGCAGAGCAATGGAACATGACGTCTATGAGGTTAACCCACATGGGAATGTTCTGGGTTTCCCTGCAGAGAACTCTCTGCATATTCCGGGCCCAGGGAACACGTATGCCCGTGGTCTGGAGCTGCCTGAGGCTGGCAATGGATCTCAGCATCAAGACCTTGTTGGGGATATTATTTCTCCATCTCTGACTTTCTTGCTAATGAAAGAAATAAAAAAGTAAACTTCTTTTTATTTTTTTTTTTATTTCAAATGACTAAGATTAAAAAAATGAAAAAGTAAACTTCTAATACAAAGTTTTTCGTCTTGTTCATCCCTTTATTGTTTTTTGCTTGTTTTGGCTAGAGACAGCAGGATTTTGTTGGGATTTTAATTTTTAAATTTTATTTTGCCTATACGCATTTGCTGTTTTAAGGTTGATGGGGATTAGTGCCCTTATAAGAAGAGAAATGAGGACAAGCAGGTGGCGTGGAGGTTAGAGCAGCTGGATCCCACATGGACAACTGCACGGTTAGAGTTCCCGACTGGCAGCCTGAAAGCACACCAGGCACGTGTGTGTGCATGCCCAGAATCCTGAGACAAGAGGAGAGGCGAGGGGATGGCAGTGTGGCCATCTTCCCAGGGACTGATTTCTCACTTTCTCTCTCGCTCTGTCCTGAGCATGTGCTGCTGGCTAAAGGCCAGCAACCCTTTTTTGAACAATGGAGAGGCAGAACAAGGAGGGAGAAACAGTATATTTAGCTGGCTAAGAGTGAACAAGCTCACAACCCACTCTAGGAACAGAATCTCCAGCATGTCATATATTGTTATACTTCTCGTTTATTCATTGTTGTCTGTAACGTAAATCTAGCTAGTTCAGCGTTACTCTTTCCCTCACGATTTTCCCAAAATTGTTCTAAGCACCTTTTTCCTTTCCCATGACATTTATGACCCTGTTTATGTTCTTATGGTGACATTGAATCTGTTAACTCAGCCTTGTGACAGACATTGATAAATTAAGGAAAGCTACACTTTCTTTAAACTGTACTGTTTAACAAAACAATCTAAACATCTGTGAGTACCTATTATGTTGAATGATAACATTATTATAATTTTCCTAATTTAAACTGTTACATTGTGTCTCTCGGACAAACAATCTCATAAGATTTCTCAACTGAAACCTCCAGTCCTAGTTGCATTCCTGTTACCATTGTCTAAAATCAAGTGACTTCAGTTTCCTCTTCTAAGCAAACAGGCTTATTTGTTACGATAGCTACAGATTACAGTAATTACAGAAGCTATAAACACCTGTTAACCCTTAAAGCATAAGAAAGGAATAAAGTAAAACAAACAAAAAAACGGGGTTAAAAAATTGTTGGGGCCAGAGGTGGAGTGGTTGTTAAGGTGTTGGATGTTGAACTCCTACATGGCCGACCATGGTTTAAGTCCCAGACTGGCAGCTTTCTCTCTCTCTCTCTCTCTCTCTCTCTCTCTCTCTCTCTCTCTCTCTCTCTCTCTCTCCCTCTCGTGAGCATATGTGCCCTGTAGCAAATTTTAAAATAATAATAATAAATAAAAATTAAATAGGGACTAGCAGTTGGCATAATGGCTATGTCGTTGGACTTCCAGATAGTCGACCGCAGTTTGAGTCCCGGACCCGGAGGCTTAAATTCATGTCAGGCGCGTGTGCTTGTGTGCCCAAGATCCTGGGAGGAGAATGGAGAAGGGATTGTGGCGTGGCCATCTCCCCTGGGGGGTAATTTCTTGCCTTCTGTCTCTCTGTCTCTCTCTGTTTTTCTGGTGAGCACACATGACCTGTAGCAAAAACCTCTCCAAAAGAAAAAAAATTAAATAAATGATTTTTTAAAATTGTTTTCCCCTTTATATACATGCTCTATAGCAAAATTCAAGAAAAAAATGAAAGCACTATCTCTCTTGACTATGTAAGGATACTGTAAGACAGCGGCCAGGAAGAAGGCCCTCACCAGGTATAGGATCTGCTGGCATCTTAATGTTGGACTTTTAACTTCTAGCACTGTAAGAAATAAACATCTGGTTAAGCCACCCAGTCTATTGTATCGTTATAGCATCCCCAAGCGTCTAAGAATTATTTTCTATTTTCATGCAGAGCCACTAAGAAATACAACAGATAAACTAATACTAAAGATTCCATCCAGATCACTTACAACAAGTGTAGTGACACTTATACGAAAAAACTAATTTTCTGGGTTGGCTTTGAATGATCCAATATTCATATTCACAGTGAGATGAAAAAAATTAACATATTTAGTTTCCTTGGTTTGAAAGTTTCCTGAAAATATGAATAGAAATGACATTTATTACCTGATTTCTAACACTGTAGTTCAGTTTCCACCTCTGCCATTTTATAAATAAAATTTTATTGGAACATGGCTCCCTTTATTCTTTCCCATATTGTTGAAAGCTGTATTCTTGCTACAAACAGGTTGCCAGCCTCTGTTAGTGACAATTAGTTGAGATACTTTGGAAAGAAATGTGGCAAGAAGAAATATAATCTCTTTCCTAGAAATACCTACCCAAAGAGAGCCTTTGTCTTCAACGAAATAGTTTCCTAGTACAGTAACAATAAATTTGCCATGTAGTTGGTTTCCTATTAACCTCAGACTGAAAATTCACTAGCTCTTCCAAATATTCAGTGTCTTTAGAGAGATACATTGACCAGCCATGGGCAACGTTCTACTCTAGGCCAGAAATTATCCTCAGCTTTGCATTAGTCTTGTTTAATTTAAAAAGCCAGATCTAATTTTATTAGGGTTAATGAAGTCTAGGACCTCATTAATTGTTAACCTCTCTCTGGGAGCCACACGGTTCTTTCAGAAGTAGTAGTTCCCTTTCAACACCTATAAATGTATTAGACTGTTTTTAAAAAACAGGCTTCTAGGGACTAGCAGTTGGCATCATGGCCATTTCGCTGGACTCCCATGTAGTCAACCGTAGTTCGAGTCCCAGACCCAGTGGCTTAAACTCACGCCAGGCATGTGTGCGTCTGTGCCCAAGATCTCGAGAGGAGAATGGAGGAGAAGGGATTGCGGCATGGCCATCCCCCCTGGGGGTGATTTCTCTCTCTCTGTCTCTCTGTCTTTCTGGCGAGCACATGTGCCCTATAGCAAAAACCTCTCAAAAAGAAAAGGGGGGGGGTCTTCCATTTCTTTAACAAATGTCTTTTCAAATAGATACAATTTCTGCGATGTTCCAAAAAATAAATAATAATAATAACACATATTTGTTGAGTGAACGTTGAATAAGCAGAGTATCAGAGTGGAAAGAAAATGCCCTTTGGGGTCAGGGAGACCTGAGTTCAACCTTTCAAGGTCCCTCCCTCTGCTAGTGAAAACCTTCTGAGCCTCAGTTTCCTTACCCTCAAAGCCGAGGCTGTACCATAGTATTGTGATCAGGATTTAAACAACACGAATAAATGCATCATGAGAGCCCAGCACGCAGCAGGTGTATAGGCAATGACTTAGCTGATGGTAATTACGTGGGTTTAGTCATTTTCCTAGAGGTGAACACAATGTTGAAGGGACACTTACATTTATTCAGGCCAACATTATACATTTAGGATAAATTCAGGATACATTATAAAATTAGGATACTAGGCCTTTACTGTAAACAACAGTCTCTAGTTTGGACCGGAAAGAGGATACAGAGATGAAGGAATCCAGCAGGTGCAGGCATGACCAGGTACATCTGTGGTGTCACAGATACTCCTGAACAGTTTAACCCTCCTCACCCCTTCCCCCTCCCCTGCAGTGCTTCACAAATGCTTACCCGCAGGCCAGAGAACAAGCGTGTGGACCATTCCCTGCCGACTGGCTGTCCTGACAAGAGGGCAATGACTGTCCTCGCACAGATGACACACGGCTGGGAAGGAGCAAGCCTTTGAGGGGAGAGAGGCCAGGAAGACACTGATCTGACCCCGGCTGAAGGATCTCAGCTGCAGTCCCGCTTCTGCAACTCACCAGCTGCGTGACCTCAGACAGGCATGCAGTAACGTTTCTGAGTCCCGGTTGCCTTTACCATGGCAAAAGAGACCTCTGTGGTCCCTCCATATCCCTAGTCTTCTCCATCTGTGGAACATAGCTTATGCGCGGGCTTCAGAGGAATGGGGGGGCTATACGCTAGCCCAAAATACCTACCCACTCTCTCTCATGAGGGACGAGTTTCTCAGACAGTCGTACCTCAAGATACCCCACATTTGCTGTTTTCTGAATTGCTAAGATTTGGTCCTTTTAATGATCTTGTTCCTAGAAGAATTGAACACAATTAACAAGTGGTCAGCTGGCTTCCGATGGCTGTGCCCTCTCTAGGGAACTACTCATGAGTAATCACTTATTAACCCATTCTAGAATCTTGCTAAAGGTTGATGTCAATCTGATTGGTTTGCTCTTTACAAAAATCACTTTCATTCCGTCTTTGAGAGATTGGGACAATGTTGGGCACTCTCTGGCCACTTAGGTCTCTTGTTTATGGGCTTCGTTTCTCTCCTCTGTGCTCTGCTTGGTGTGAATTGTGGTGGGCTGGGATTCCGCTGTTAAACAGAATCATGAAAGCATTGTTTGGGGCTGAGCTCAAGCACTGGGCCCCAACAGACCAAACCAAAATGGAATCACCCATGCTAAAGGTCACATAACCAAACCGGAACTGTAAGGAAGAGGTAGAGCCTACAACACACCTTTTTCCCCCGGGACAGGAGAGGTCAGCATACTTGAGTCAACAGAATAAGGAAGTCTCCTCTGCTTTACTCCATAGAGAAAGGTAACCTAAAGTAACTCGATGTTAACTGATCAGCTTCCCCCTCTGCTTCCTTGCTGCCAGCTGTCCTGATTAATGAACTGAAAATAAAAGCCAATAAGACCTATAACCAAACTTCGACTGTTGTGTTGACACGCCACCGCTCTTTCCAAGCCCCTTTACTCCCTGACTCCCCGGCTCCACTGGATTCAGAAAAATGAAAGGCATTTTGGGGTCCCAGAAGGTAAGAGGAAGAAGAAGTAACTCCATCTCTTAATTCTTTTCATTGCAGGGTGTCAGTTTGGAGTGAAAGCAGCAGCAACAATAGTGCCGGCATCTATAGTGGCAGCAGCTGTAGTGACAGTGACAGTAGCTACAGTGGCATCAACGGCAGCTGTGACAGCAATAGCAATTACAGTGACAGCAGCTACCATGGCAGTTGTAACAACAGGTGACAGCAGCGATAATGACAGCAACCGTCGGGCAACAAGCAATAGTGGTAGCACCTGCAGTGGCAGCAGCTACAGGTAGGATGTCAGCTAGGATGACAGCTGCCATGGTGACAGCAACTGTGGTGGCAACAGCCACAGTTCCACGGCAACAGCAGCAGCAGCTACAATGGCAGCACCATGGTGGCAACAGCGTCGATAGCACCAGCGGTGGGAATGGCCACGGCAGCTGCAGCTGTGGCCCAGTTGTGCCAGCCCCGGAGTTCCTGCTTGGGCTCCTGAATCGCAGGTGTATGGTTTAGGGAGACACTGATTTCCTGTGGTTAGGAATCTTTTACTAACCTAATCTTTCTTCTCACTTCTCCAGCCTTTCCAACACTCATGTAGCCAATTTTTGTATTAAATTCACTCTATTTGAAATACATGGAATGGTTTCTCTTTTCCTAAACAGATTCTAATACTATATGGAATTGTTCAGAGCTTGAATCTTTAAACTGCTTACTTATTTATTTCACTTCCTATAGGGCATGAGTACTCACTGGAGAGAGAGAGATCGTGTGCACACCCTCCGGGGGTGATGGCCACACCATAATCCCTTCTCCTCCATCCTTCTTTCGGGATTTTGAGCAGACACAGACATGTGCCCAGTGGGTTTTTCAAGCCCTTGAGTCTAGGACTTGACCTGCTCAGTTGACCATGTGGGGTCCAGCTGCTTTAACTACCACACCAATGCTTGGCCCATGGTTTTACACTAATTTAAAATGCTCTCTGATCCTTATTTTGTAACCTGGAGCTTTAAAAGTCTGGATATAATCAGCTGTTCATTTTATAGAATCAAACCAGCAGAATGTAAGATTTAAAGTGCCCTTGTCTAACTTCACTAAATATCAAGAAACTAACTTATGTAATACATTGAAAAGTATTTGTAAAAGTAGCTTATTGTTTATTGTCTAACAATAAATTGGTTATTAAAATATTCCTTTGTGACAATATTCACAATAATGAAATTCATTCTACAAGTTTCTTCAGGGTATTCTTTTCAATCTGAGGATTATACAAAACCACCTGATAAAAATAGGCACAGTAATTCTCGGGCTTTTAGTTCCAAAGTCTGTTTTCCCATCTGTTATTCACAGCCTAGGTCTACACAACCAAAGCAAAATGGAGGATTGTGTAATTAGCTTTGACTCAGAGACAAATCGAATGTCAGAGCAGGAAAGGGACATCTGTGCTCATCTGCTTCAACACTGTTTGGAAATATGATTCCTTTGAAATGTCTAATAACCACAGAGTGGCTCTCTTTGCTTTGTTGAATACCCTCAATTATGAAGAAGCCATTATCTTGTCTGGCAGCCCATTCAAGCCATTGGGCAGCTTGGACAGCCAGGAGCGTGGCCCTTTTACTGAGCCCAAGGAATGAGCTGCCACAGCTGTAGCTTCGACTAGCGGGTCCTGGTTATTCCATATACATCTGTGCAGAGTTCATGGATCCTCTAATCTATCTGAAAGTTCTTTAGACCAGCATAAAGATAGCCATGATATTTCTTTATAGAAAAAAATCTCAGCACTTAAAAGGCAAGCCCAGTGGCCTGGGGAGGTTCTTGGTGTCAGGTGAACCCTCTGACCACAAACTAAAGGCTTACATCTTCCCTGGAGATGGTGAATTTGAAAACAAAGCAAGTTTTCGCCTCACACATCTGTGTAGGCTCCTTCAGAAGACACAGCTCTCGCTCATCCACAAACAGGCAGAAGCGAAGTCATGATCAGTTATGCTAGTTCTAAGCTCCCTCCCCTTTACCCAGAAACATGAGGACACTGCATAACCAAGAAAATCATACTTCTTTGAATATCAGATCCAGGAATATTTAGTCAAAATAATTATATTTCATATAGTGATATAATAAGTTGTTTTTTTAAAGAGAGAGGTTTTTGCTATAGGGCATGTGTGCTCATCAGAAAGACAGAAACAGAGAGACTGAAAGCAAGAAATCACCCCCAGGGGGGATGACCACGCTGCAATCCCTTCTCCATTCTCCTCTTGGGATCTTGGGCATGCACACAAATGTGCCCAGCGTGAGTTTAAGCTGCTGGGTCTGGTACTCAAACCGTGGTTGACTACATGGGAGTCCAGTGATGTAACCGTTACGCCAAGTGCTGGTCCCATAATAAGTTATTTTTGCACATCAGTATGTTAGTGTGAATGGTGGTATCAGAGGAAGACAGAGATGAAAGGAGATATGGCAAGAAATTTCAAGATTTTGATAGGAACTAAATTTTAATGGCTTTTTGTAGATGCTGTATTTTTATTTTTCTTTTTTAGTGAGATTTTGCTATAGGGTACAAGCACTCACTGGAGAGACAGAGAGAGGCAGAGAGGCAGAAAGCAAGAAATCACCCTCTGGCAGGGGTGGCTACCCCAAAATCCCTTCTCCTCCATTCTCCTTGTGGGATCTTGGGCACACATGAAAACGCCCTGGTGTGAGTTTTAAGTTGCTGAATCTGGGACTCGAACTGTGGTTGACTACCTGGGAGTCCAGTGATGTAACTATTACACCATCTATTGGTCCCTGTGTATGCTATATTTAAAACCTTTGATGTTATGGTGCAGCAAAGAGGAGCCATTGCTTCCTGCAATGAAGCATGACTACAGTCATGCATATTGCAAAGAGGTTTCCCTGGTGACAAGATGAAGCACATAGTGGTGGGAGACAAGGCTGGTTATAAGGGAAGTTGTTAGAAGCAATGATTCAAGAAAGAAATGCCAAATGAATAAATGATGTAGGCGGGGAATCACAAGGTGGAGATAGAGTCAAGAAGTTTCAACATGATTTAGTGGCTTATTAGACATAGGGGGTAAGAGGAATAAATTAAATATAAAGTCAATGGCTTGGGCAACTGGTGGATGGTGGAACCACTCACAAAAGGGAGAATGGAAGAGGAGAAGCAAGTTTAAGTTGCAGGACTTGGTGCATGTTAAATGCAGGTGATGGCCCACAGGTGATTAAATCAGTGGATCTAGAACTTGATAGCAAGAAGGCAGAAGATGCAGAGTTCTTTCATTTTCATGATAAGAGTACATGCATGCGAATAAGTGGGAGAGGGAGAGAGATAAGCACCGTCCACCTCTGTAGTCCCCTTCCCCCAGTCATCTGGCCCGTCAGACCCTGAGCGCTTGCACACGTGCCTAGTATGTTCTGACCAAGCTGGGGATTTGAATGGCAGTTGCCTTTTGGGATCTGGCTTTCTCTTGAGTAGTAAATTACTGCTACATCATGAAGCAATCCCAGGAAAATGTAGATTTTTGAAGTCCCTAGCATGTGGCTAGAAGTCAAATCCATGGCAAAGGATGGGATCCATTCATTCATTTGTTCATCTACCCATTAATGTAATATTTGTTATCTACTTTGTCACAGTGACATATGAGTAGCAAAATCTTTATGCAGCAATGAACAAAAAGACAAAAGGTTTTGATGTTATGAACAAACAATAAGCAAGGAAATACAATACAATGCCAGGTAATATTGGTGGTGCTAAGGAAAATAAAGCAGAGGAAGGAACAAAGGCTGATAAGTGATCAGAGAAGGTCTCTCTGAAGAGGTTACATTTTAGCAGAAATTTATAAGACAATTGAGAAAAGTGGTCTCTACAGAGAGACATAGAAAAAGGCCCTGCTGTGAAAGCGAATCAGACCTGTTTGAGAAATACAAAGGATTACCTAGGAGAGAATCCAGCGCAAAAATGAAAGAAGGTGATGCCCAAAGACAGAACTATGGGAAACATCAGCTTTCATTCTTTTTAAAAAAGAATTACTTATTTATTTAGTATTATTATCATTTTTTAATTTGACCAGAGAAAGACAGAGAGAGAGAGAGAAAGTAAGAAAGTAAGCCACTAGGGCCAGGGCTCGAACCACTGTTGGCCATGTCGGAGTCCAGCACCTCAAACACCATGCCACCTGCCGGCCCCAAGAACATCAGCTTTAAAGAGTGAGCAAAGAAAAAAGAGGAAGAAGGATAATTAGAATTAGAGAAGCAAGGGTGCCTCTTCTGGTTCGTTGTGTTTCCAATGACAGAAATACTGAAGTCTGGGACTGACTTTGCGGGCTGCTGGTGAAGGGAGCTGGATTCCACATGGCTAACTGCATGGTTTCAAGTCTTGTCCCAGCAGCTTGAAAAATATACTGAGTGGTGGTAACCAGCAGTTAGCATAATGGCTATGTCGCTGGACTCCCACGTAGTTGACTGCGGTTCGCGTCCCGGACCCGGGGACTTAAAACTTACGCCGGGCGCGTGTGCGTGCGTGCCCAAGATCCCGAGAGGAGAATGGAGGAGAAGGGATTGTGGCATGACCATCCCCCCTGGGGGGTGATTTCTCACTTTCTGTCTCTATGTCTCTCTCTGTCTGTCTGGCAAGTGCACACGCCCTATAGCGAAAAACCTCTCCCCCCCCCCAAAAAAAAATACACTGAGTGGTTATGCGTGCGTGTCCAAAGGTCTGACAGGGTGAAGAAATGGAGAAAGAATTGTGGCATGACCGTGCCCCACTAAGGGATACTTTCTCCTCTCCCTCTGTCTCTATCTCTCTCTGTCTCTGAAGAGTGGGTGTGCTCTCTGACAAATTAAATAAATAAATATCTGAGTTTGGTCATTTATAAAGAATGGAGATTACTTAGCTCATGATTTTGGAAGTGTGAGGTCGAGCAGCTGCATCTGGTGAGGGTCTTCTTAGAGGGATCCCAAGGTGGCATAAAGCATCACGTGCAAGAGCCTGATCAGAAGCGAAGCACGACTCCGTGTCGTAGGTAAACTTGCACTCTCTTAATCACACTACTGGCTCAGCAGGTTTCAATACGTGAATTCTGGGGAGACACCTTCAAATGACATTGCATGGCTAGTGTTGTATTCTGTGAATTTAACACCATAGTTGGATAGTTGTCTTCCTGAATATCCACTACTCCTGTTTACAACCGTGTATCCACACAGCAATAGAATAAATGTAAGAACTCACCGCCCCTTTCCTCCTCCTTCAGTTGCTAAGAGCTTCCTGTGTTTGGCAATGTTCTGTCTCTGAGGCTATGCATTTCCCCCCTTCTTTTTAAGGGTATAGAGTGTGTGTCTTCACCGCAGAGAAACAGACAATGAGAGAGAAAGTAGGAAATCACTTTATCCTGAATATCCCTGTTCTAAACCCATCAGCTCTTGTTGAATTACATAAGCATTATCACCAGCAGTGCTCTACCAGCCACATGTTTACTTAGGTACTAGCTTTGTACTGGCATTATTTTTTAAAAAGATATTTTATTTAATTTTATTTATTCATGCACTTATTTTCATTTGACTAGCGAGAGAGACATATGGGGGGTGGGGAGTGAGAAAGAAAGCCACCAGGTCTGGGACTCAAACTGTGGTCAGCCATGTGGGAGTGTTGAGCACCTTACCCACCATGCCACCTACTGGTCCTGTGTACTGGCATTATTTCATATTGGCATTATTTACCAGCAGCTTAGCACATACTTTTTATTCACCAAGAATGGATAAAATATGGTGATGGAAGTTTTGTAAATCTTGAACTGTACATTTACAATTTAAGCATTTCACTATATAAAAATTATAACAATAAGAAAAACACATTCTAAAATAGGAGAGAGAAAGAAGGGGGAAAAAATCAAATGAAGAGGATAGTGAGGTTGGTGTGGGATCCTAGAAGCCAACAGTCAAATGTTTATAAGAGGTCAGGGAGATCATGACTAAGAACTGGCCAAGTAATGGGCAATGAGACAGTCATACGTTCCTGTGGCAAAAGTAGATTTGGCAGAGGGGAAGAAAACTAGACTAGAAGCTCATTCAAGTGAAAATGAAGAAGCTTACATATGGCTGATCTAATGCACGCTCTTCTGCTTTCTGTGAAATCTCAGTAAATGAAAGTAAAGAGAATTTTTAATGATGTACCCCCCCGCCACACACACACACACACACACTACCTATACTATTTAGAAGGTGGAAACATCTAGACAAATGTAATAGACTGAGAAGGTCTATGACAGCTGAATTCCTCCACCCTGAGAAAGTCAAGAAGCAATCTGAATGGCACCATAGAGCCTCCAAAAAGCTCAGGAATTTCAGGGTCAACTGGGAGTGAGGAGCAAAAGTGGGCCTAAAAATGTTTAAAAAGCAGCCTGCCATCCCTATCTCCCCTTCATTTCTCACAGCTGAGAACTCTGCTCTCCAGCTAGGCCTACGATTACAGGAGAAAAATGTTAAGGCCACCGAATGTGTAGTGAGATCGAGGATACAGGAGGAAGGTGCTCAGAGCAGTTACACATTGAATTGGAGAGGAGAATGGAGGAGAAGGGACTGCGGTGTGGCCATCCCCCCTGGGGGGCGATTTCTCGCTTTCTGTCTCTCTGTCTTTCTCTGTTTTTCTGGCGAGCGCATGCGCCCTATAGCAAAAACCTCTCCCCCCCACCCCAAAAAAACACACATGAATCTTCAGACGTTTACTATTCATGATGCCTCCCAGAGCAATAGCAAAACAGAGTATATCCAGAAAGAGAACGGCATGTCGTGGAAACAGGATCCAGCTGAAGGGACTCTTCAGATGGAGGTCATGGGGGATCCAGGATGCAAATTGTGCAGAGGCTCTGATAGTTACCTGAACAGACTGAAGCAGGTCACATGACGCAGGAAGACAAGACTCCAAGAAAATGAAATTGATGTATTTGAACCTACAGAAAGAATTTTTACACTTCGGGGAGGAGATGGGTCAAAATGATGATAAATGCTTATATGACTAAGTATTTTTTTAAAAATAAAGTGTTAACTTGAGGGGAAGCAAAAATATCTGAAATAAAAAATAGCCATGGGGCCAGCTCATGTTGTGATGGTAATGGTGGATGGATCCACATAGCCAACTGTGCAGTTTGAGACCCAGACTCAGGGGCTTGAAGAACACTTTGGGCATATGTGTGTGCATGCCCGAAGTTCTGAAAGGAGGAAGAGCTGGAGGAGAAGGGATTCTGGCACAGTCACACACACCCCTGCCCCCGAGGGGGTGTTTTCTCTTTCCCTCTCTTTCTCTCTTTCTCTCTCCTGCAAGTGCATCACACTTTGGAATAAAACAAAACAAAACAAAACAAAACAAACAAACAAAAAAACCTTAGAGGATTAAAATTATTTAGACCAAGGTACCATACTGGCCACCAAGGACAGAGAGAGAGATGATGGAGCTGGAGAGAGCCCATCATGCCACCTTCTGGCCCTGATCCTCTAAAGTTTTAACAAGATGTAAATGCCACAGCTTTGATCTGACCCTTACCCTGAGGCTTTTTTGCAATGACTACACACACACACACACACACACACAAACACACACAAATCTTCAAAAAGTTCTTAGAAGGGCCAGCAGTTAGCGTAATGGCTGTCGCTGGACTCCCATGTAGCCGACTGTGATTCAAGTCCCGGACCTGGTGGCTTAAACTCACACCAGGCGCGTGTGTGTGCATTCCCAAGATCCCGAGAGGAGAATGGAGGAGAAGGGATTGTAGCATGGGCATCCCCCCTGGGGGGTGATTTCTCACTTTCTGTCTCTATGTCTCTCTCTGTCTGGTGAGCACACGCGCCCTATAGCAAAAAACCTCTCCAAAAAAAAAGTTCTTAGAGGGGCCCAGTAGGTGGCATGGTGGACTCCCACATGGGCAACCACGGTTTGAGTCCTGTACCTGGTGGCTTTCTCACTTTCCCTTTCTTTCTCTCTCTGGTCAAATTAAAATAAAATATTAATAACACTAAGTAAAATAATTCTTTAAAAATAAAGTTTGTGGAAATGTATATTAGGAAAAAAAACTGCATGAATTTCAAATGTTTTTTATACCAAACTAAGCTAGAATTTTCATTTCATTTCCACAAATTTTTTGAAGTTTCCTCACATATATATTTTCCTCCTGGCACTTTTTACTCAAAGTCTTTTAAACGCTTTAGATTCTGGGCCCTAAACATGTAACCAAGCCATACAACAACCAAAGTGACTCCATATTATGCTTACTCTTGAAAGTCCATCATAACAGATTAGCTTTTAGGAAAATCAGTCTTTAACTGCTTTCACTTCCCTCACACTGAATCTAGCCTAATGCCCAACTATTGAAAGTTAAAACTAGCCTTGCCGGGTTGTTGCAGATACTGGGCTATGAAGATAGGAGGAGGAAGACTACCAGCAGTCCTCTCCCATGCCCTCCCTAGTGAATACATGGAAGCAAGGCCTGATTCCCCTTGTGATTATCTGTGACTTTGGAGATGGTCTTTGGATGTTAGCCCACCGTTTACCCAGATTGCCAGCTTCCTAAAGAAAGCTGCCTTTCCTTTTCCACTAACACATGTCATTCAACTCTCAAATACTGACTAGTGAGCAGCAAGCAGCTTGGGTTTGGTACTGAGGTTCCAGTAACAAAAGTGGTTGACTTTTTCAAATTTAAAAGGCTCCAGATCTTCGTATCATCTTTATTCCCTTTTATCTATCATTGTAAACTGGCTATAACTTTCCTGTGCTGCTTTTCTCTCTCTCTCTGTCTTTCTTTCATTTTCTTTCTTTTTCTTTTTTTTCCAAAATGCACAGCCAATTGCAATCACATACAAAGAGGACTTCAAAGAGATCATGGAGAAATAGAATTAAAGTATGAGTTTATTTTGGTGCAAAAAGTGTTTGAAATCTATGCATACTTTTTTCTTAACATGTATTTTTCTGGGAACTGTTTGAAGACTCCCTCTTACAGCAGTGCTAAGGTTCTGTTTTTGACATCTTCCCCCTGGAGTACAAGCTCAGTAAATGATCTGCCTTCCAGACAGTTACAAGCAACAGCTCTACCCAATGTTCTGCCTCTTATCAACCCCTGATACCTATTTCCTCACTGCTATTACCTGACTACTAAACCAACCTTTAATTTTTTTCAGCAGTTTATCATTATTGGTATCAACATTTTATTAGTCAGGATAAGTTGTTTTTAGTTGCAGTAGCAACTTCATCCCAGCGGAATGTGTCCTTAACTCAATAAAGATGATTTCGTATTCACAGCAGTTCTGATGTGAGTGGGTGAGTTTCCAGATGTTGCCTGTGCCCTGTGTGATGAGGTGGCTCAGCTATTGCAGAGGGAGCCCTCTTTAAAAGAAAGAAAAGATCACAGGGGACGTTCATGCCTGCTTTTCTAAGTTTTGACAGTCAAATGAGATACCTCACTGCTGCCCAGAGTCCATTGACCACGTAGTCTACAGTGCTGCCTAATTGTGAGGGGACTGCAATTTTTAAAAAAAGGCATGTGGGTCACTGTTGAGCAGCAGACATTTCTTCCATAGTCCACCAAGGGCTCGTGTGGTGAAAGCAAGGCTAATGAAGAAAATAGCCTGGGCGTGGGACCAGCAGTTAGCGTAATGGCTATGTCGCTGGACTCCCATGTAGTCGACCGCGGTTAGCGTCCCGGACCCGGTGGCTTAAAACTCACGCCAGGCGCGTGTGCATGCATGCCCAAGATCCCGAGAAGAGAATGGAGGAGAAGGGATTGTGGCGTGGCCATCCCCCCTTGGGGGGTTATTTCTAGCTTTCTGTCTCTCTGTCTCTCTCTGTCTGTCCGGCGAGCGCACGCGCCCTATAGCAAAAACCTCTACCAAAAAAAAAAAAAAAAAAGATAGCCTGGGTAGTGGAGCCCAACATTAAGGGTCCTTGTCCTGGAGGGTGGCTGAGCTACACTGGAATTGCATGAATGAGAAACACAATTTGGGCATTTAATTGTTCTTTTTATTTCCCCAGAGATAAAAGTCACATGACATTAAATTTGCCATTAAAATTAAATTGTCAGAGGCATGTGCACTCACTAGAGAGAGTCAGAGAGACAGAGAGTCTCACCAGAAAGAGCCAGAGACAGAGAAAGTGAGAAAGCAGGCAGCCAAGTTCGGGACTTGAAGTGTGGTTGACCATGTGGGAGTCCAGTGCCATAACCACCACGCCACTTGCTGGCCCCCAATACCTTACTTATGCCAAATAAATTCTAGGTGGATCAATAACTTAAGCATAAAACCATGACAATACTGTAGTAGGGACATCATTGCTATTTTTTTTCTTAATTTAAAACTGAGGAAGATCAAGACACATGTAAGATAAGATTGACAATTTTTATTAGTTTGCTATAGGGTATGAGTGCTCACCAGAGAGAGAGAAAAAAATGAGAAATCACCCCTGGTAGGGAGATGGCCACAGCACAATTCCTTCATTCTTCTCTCGGGATTTTGGACACACAAAACAGCATGTGTTTTCTGAGCTGCCTGGTCAGGGTCTCAAATTGTGCTGTAGGCCATGTGGGGTCCAACCACCTTTACCTCCATGCCATCTGCTGCCTCAAGGTTGACAAATTTACTAATTTATGAATTTAAACTTTTGAAAGAAAAAAGACTACTGGAAACAAGGTCAAGAGATAAATCATAAGATTGAAAAAAGGAAAAGCCTACAATTTCTCTAGCAATGAAGGAGTTAATTTATTTAAGTACAAAAAGATCTGAAAATCTGTATCAGAAAGATGAATAATTCCATGAAAAAATAAGCAAAAAGTAGACAGTTTGAAACAAAAATAAGCAAATAGCTAATAAAATATAAAATTTTTCCTAGCTTTTTAAATAATCAGAAAATATAAGATAAAACAAGATACTATTTTTTGATTAGTATATTTGCAAAAACAGAATTTTGATTATCCTCAGGACCAGCAGTTAGCGTAATGACTATGTCGCTGGACTCCCATGTAGTTAACCACAGTTTGATTCCTGGACCCGGTGGTTTAAAAACTCACACCAGGTACATGTGCGTGCGTGTCCAAGATCCCAAGAGGAGAATGGAGGAGAAGGGATTGCAGCGTGGCCATCCCTCCTGGGGGGGGGAGTGATTTCTCACTTTCTATCTCTCTGTCTCTTTCTGTGTCTTTCTGGCAAGCGTACATGCCCTATAGCAAAAACCTCTTAAAAAAAAAAAAAAAAAAGAATTTTGATTATCCTCAAGAGAATGAGAAATAGGAACTCTCGTGTATTGTGTATTGTTAATGGAATGTAAATTGCTGTATCCTCTTTGGAAAGCAATTTGGCAACAACTATTAACATTTAAAGAGTGCATTCTCTTTGACTCAGCAATTCCCCTTCTAGGAATTTTTCTTGTGGAAACACTTACACAAGGAGGCAAATATTTATGGTATGGGGACAGCATGATACCACTGGGTTGTCAGGAAAGTCATGACACATTTTTGCATAGAAAAACAAAAAAGTATGTCATGACTTTCCTGATAACCTAATATTATTTGCGATAGTAAACAACTAGATAAAATGTAAATGCCCATCAAGAGAAGATTAAGTATACCACAGTGGTTCTTGATAAAATACTATATGCTATGGAAAAATCAGTACATTTGTATGTGTTGATATAAAAAGTATCCCAGCAAAACCATTTTAAGTGAAAAAAAAAAAACCCATAAGGTAGAATACAGTATTATTATAAGTAAAAATCGCAAGGATCACTTTTTTTTAAGAGAGATTTTTGCTGTAGGGTGCATAGCACACATCGCCAGAGACACAGAGAGACAGAAAGCAAGAAATCACTCCCCGGGGGGGAGAGTCATGCCGCACTCCCTTCTCTTCCATTCTTCTTTTGGGATTTTGGGCATGCATGCACACGTGTTCAGCATGAGTTTTAAGCCACAGGATCTGGAATTCGAACCGCAGTTGACTACATGGGAGTCCAATGACATAACCATTAAACTGTCTGCTGGTCTCACATTTTTATATATATGAGGGGGTCTTCAAAAAGTCCATGAAAAATGTGTACTATGAAAAAAAACTCTGCATGGATTTCAAAAAATACTTGTACACAAATAAATTTGTATTCTAGAACTTTCCACAAACTTTGAAGTCTCCTTACACGCACACACACACACACACACACACATGCACATACTTTTTCTGACAAAAAGAATTAAAATTATGATTATGATCAATTATAATTGCATTATATTGGTGTGTAAATAAGGAGGCAGGCTTTTACATTTCATATGATACTTATTTGTATTAGAATTAGTTAAACTGGCTAACAAGCAAAAACTTGCCAGTGTAGCACTTTATGATTAAAAAACAAGAATTCAAGTCATTAATCCATCCATGTGAATATAAGGGGTCTTCAAAAAGTTCCTGGAGAAGAGTATCATGAAAAAAACTATGCATGGGTTTAAAAAATTGTCTTGGTCATCCCACCCATCATCTCACCCAGGTTAGGGTGACTATTATCAAAAAGACAAAAAATAATAAATACTGGTGAGGAGGTAGAGAAAGAAGCACTGAAAGGAGAGAGGTTTCTTTTGACCACTTCTAAGAGTTTCTTCCTTTCAGAAAGTATGATATAAGTCAGGCAAACAGAATTACTCATTCATTAAATTTATTATTATTATTTGTCCTAATTGCCTTGAGTGCTGAGACTACAATAGACAAAATTGCAACACATTGAATTTAAAAATCTAATTGGCTTTTATTAGCAATTATGAAATCGGACAACATCTCATTCTATAAAACAGAATCATTGTTTTTATGAGCAGAGCAGAAGAGCCTAACTTTATGGGCAAGAAAGGGCTGGAGAAAAGCAGAAACATGGAACAAAAAGCAAATTGTTCATTTTTTCTTAATAGGGTTAAAATAGAGGGGCTTTCTTGTCATGCTGGCTCAAGTAAATTAGGCCCCTTCTGATTGGTTCCTGTGAAACTCCTGTTTGGAAAACTGGCCCATTTCAAAGTTCAGTTTATTATGAAGCACTTAGCACAAGTGACTCCATGTTATTTTGGTCTGACCTGTTGGGCGTAGTACAGGAGCTCAGTCCAAATCAATGGCTCATATGAATTTATTTAACAATAGTAAATATGAGAAAGTATTCCTCCCCTCCCATAGTGGTTATAGTCTATAAATAGATGGGAATATAACTAAAACACGGACAAATTCTAGAAAAATAAAATAGAACAAGGTCAAGGGTAAGACTGAGGGAAGGCAAGGGGCTAATTTAGGCTGCATGGTCAGGAAGGCCACTGTGGAGGTGATCTTTAAGCTGAGACCTGAATGACAGGAATGATCAAGTCTAGCAAAAATCAGGAAGCAGAGCAACCCGAAAAGCCCTGGGTAGGAATGAGTCTACACTTTCTCAGGTAGGAAGAAGGTCAGGGTGCTGAGGGGCCAATTTCACAGATGAGGTCAAAAAGGTCATGGCCAGATCTGTAAGGCTTCTTGGGTCATGATGAGGTGTCTTGACTTTGTACTACCCACAAGAGGAAGCCACTGAAAGGTTTTACATAAGGCAGTGAGATGACGATCTGACTAATTTTTTTTTTTATTACTCTGGCCTGTGTGCAAAAGGTGAGAATAGAAGCAGAATCAGCTTGTCACAACAGTTCAGTGAGATGACTACAGCCTGGAGCTGCAGATGAAGTAGAGGGATGCAAGCTGTGCTGGGAAGAAATGACAGGACTGGTTGATGGAGTATCTGAAGAGAGAGAATAGGACAAGAGGAGTCAAGACTGATACCTGAACTAGACTGGAGCATAGACCGTGGTGTCATTTACTAAGCTGGTGGAGACTGGAAGAGAAGCAGTTTGAGTGACAGAAGGTGGGAGCAGCCCGAAGTTCCGTTTGGGGCTCATACAGTTAGAGACACTGTTAGACATGCAGAGAACAGAAGCAGCCAGCTGTCTCAACAAGCCTGCAGTGCAGTGGTCAAGACAGGACTGGGACTCAGAATTTGACCATAATCCACAGAAGAATACCGTTTGGACAGGGGAGCAGAACAGCTAGCTGGGGTACGTGTGGAAAGGGAAGAGAAAAAGGAAGGGGAGAGTAGAAGGAAGGCAAGGGAAGGCAGGGGGGAAGAAAAAGGCCACAATTGAGCTTGAGTGTTCTCAAAGGGAGGAGATTCAGAAGTAGCCCATGATTTCAAGAGGGAATCCACCTGGGGAAGGAAGATATGCAGTAGGAGCTGAGAGAACAAAGTAAGACCTTGAAGACAGAGCTGAGGGGTGAGTCAGACATGGGCAGCAAGTGACGGATTTAGTCAGAGAGAGGTTGTTGATCACTTTGATTAGAGTCCTTTCCAGAACAAGATGAGGTAAAAAGCCCAGGATGAAAATTGAGAAAGTAGAGATTGACTCTAGACAATACTTCAAAGACGTTTTGTTGTAGAAAAGTAAGATTGTAAAGAAAAGAGGTGGTCAAGAAAGAGGTGTTCTGTTTTGCTTTTGAGACGTAAGAACCACTGACTAAGTTGATAAAGACTAGAGGAGAAGACTACGCACGTAGGTAGGGCTGAAGAGAGAGGGGCTGGCTGCCGGAGCAGGGCCCTGAGAAGGGGAGTGGGGCTGGGTCCTGACACAGTGAAAAGGAAGTGTGCCTGACAGAGGAGCCGGTCATCCACTGTGACCAGAGGGCAGGCGGAGCAGGTGGACAGAGCTTAAAGATTAGAAGATCTAATCCCATAGTTTCTATTTCCTCCATGAAGTTTGAGAGAAAGATGCCAGCCACAGTATGAGGGGAAGGGGAAGCGGGTGTCAGAGCTTCGAGGGGGGAGAAGGTATAAAATGCTGTGGTACAGAGACCAAATCAAGGGATAAGTGGGCAGGTCAGCAGTCATGTTAAAAAAAAAAAAAGTACAGACTTTATTTTGTTTCTTTACAAAGGCACAACAGCCTCTTGTTTTTCCCCCCACTTTCTTAACAAAATATAATTGTTTCTCCTTGCACACAAAGACCTCAAAATTGTTAAAAAATAATAATAATTAAAAAATCAACAACAGACGAAACAAAAGAGGGTGACAAAGACGTTTTTGGGATCAAAGATGGGAAAGCCTGGGGAAGAGGGGCTGAGTGGAGGTGTTTGTGACCACAAAATGAGATGAGACTAGTTCCTACATTTTCATTTTGTCACTTCCGGCAGCTGGGTAGGAGGCTGACACCATGTTGGCCAGAGAAGATGGCGTCAGGCTGCGCATTCTTGGCAGCCGAGGGAACAGAGTCAGCCTGAGGCTACACTGTGAAGCATGAAGAATTTGTTGTAGGAGACACTACATCTCTCCCGGCATCTCTCCCTTCCTCTTCCTCTGCAGCATCTAGTTCTGTTCAGGTGTTCATACAGCTCAAGAGAGCTGGAGGAGTGAGAAACTGACTCTTTCCCAACTCCAGAGATGAATGCTTATAATCTAAAACAATCAGCCTATGCCATTCCTTTGGCGATGATTATTTTATTATCTTTTTTAAAATTTGCTATAGGGCATATGCATGCATTCACTAGAAATAGACAGAAAGAGAGGGAGAGATATGAAAAATCATCCCCCAGAGGGGATGGCCACACAACAATCCCTTCTCCTCTGTACTTCTTCAGAATACTGGGCACACACACTGCCAGTATATTTTTTAAGCTTCCAGGTTTGAGATTTGAATTACTGTTCAGCTTTGAGGGATTTAGCTACCTTAACCACACTCCACCTGGCTGGTCCAGTAATGATTATTAATTAGTCAAGGAGATGACCCAATTGGACCTGTCAAATAGAAGAGAAGAACTTCATCCCATGCGTGGAGAGATATTGTTTTTCTCTCTTATTAAATGTGAAAAAAGGAAATGAGATGCCCAGCTACTGGCCCCTGTCACAAGACAGTGCTGTGGATGGAGAGTGAAGAGATGGAGATTATCTGAGGCCCAGTGACATTGTTAACCCTGTGAATCAGCCAGCCTTGAAGACTGTTTCACTTCTGTACTTCCTGCAATTTAAGATAATAAATCTTATTTTTAATTTGTTATTCTTTTTAATTTGCCTGAGAAAGTGTGTACTCACCGGAAAGAGACAGAGAGGGAAAGAGCTCATTCCCCCATGGGGCATGGTCACACCACAGTCTCTTCTCGTCCATGTCTCCCTCCCATCAGAATTTCGGGCACATATGCACACGAACCTGGTGTGTTTCTGAAGTCCTGGGTCCAGGCCTTAAGCCCCATGTTTGAGCATGTAAGATCCAGTCACCTTAATCACTAGGCCCTGGGCTGGCCTTAAATCTTATATTTTAGGAACCAGCTTTAGTCAGGGCTTCTGTTATGTGCGACAAAAAAAGCATCCTAATGTACACAAGTAAGTTTGCAGCATATTAGAAATGATCAAAACTGGGTTGACCAGTGCTCACCTTCCTCCTCTCAAATGCATTGCCTAAAGCAGAGGGAATGCTTAATGCCAGGAGGCAGATCTCAAGATCCCTAGGACACTTCTGCTCCCACAGTTTAGGTTTACCAGAGGCAGACACGTTTGTCTGCAATCTAGTTTGGCCAGTTATATTTGTTTTTGTACAATTATGCATACCAATAAAATATGAATGAGGAAAAGAATTGCTGTTGAATAAAATCCAAACTCTATGTTCTCAACAAGTAGTAAGGACAAGCAACTGATACAAAACAAAACAAAAGAAGTTTTATGTGAGTGAAAACAGTGTATCAAATAATTGGGACATTTTGGAAGATCTAGAAAAATTCTTGAGTTCAGAATTCCTGATTATTTCTCAACTGTATTTAAGTTCTGGCTCTACTTTAAATGTAGGCACTGGAAGCCCTTCACACTGAGTCCATTTTTACTGTTTAAATGTCCACACAGAACTCCAGCGAGGTGTCATATACTTTAAAAAGACTTGTCTCTTAAAATACTGTCAAATAACGATATAGTTATATGTTTTGCTGTCGTAAGATCTCCCAAGTGTCCAGGTGTTTTCTGCTTTTACTCACTCCCTGCTGTCACTGATTGCCTCGCTAGCTGCCAGTCTGGGGTAGACATGTGCTCTGTTTCCCTTCAGCACCCCCCACCCCACCAAGCTTGTGGGAGGCAAAAATACGCCACTCCAAAGTATACTTCTTTGGCATATTTCTGAGATAACAATTTGTAGACTCTGCAACCACATGAATGAACTTTTTTTTTTTTTTTTAGAAAAAAGCTTATCTCTTGTAAAACAAAATTATCAATACATCTATTTATATCTATAGAGTAAGCAGCAGATGCAACAGGATTTCCTGATACTTAGAATTATAAGCCTGACACCTCGCCCGGGAAGACAAGATTTCTCCCCTCACCTTTTCATGGTTCATCAACAAATCTCTTCTTTTCTGTATGGCATAAAAATATCAATCATTTGACATTTCTTTAAGTCTCATGTGCCAAATTCCTGCATAACTATGTGCACATTTTTTAAATAATAAAAAATTTATATATGTATATATATATTTTTTCTGATAATCTGGTTATCAGTTTATTTTATAGACTAGAAATCACTGAATCCTTAGAAGAAATAAAGAAAATTTAAACTTTCCTACAGCCTACTCTCCTCAAACACTCTTCTTTCTCTTCTTCATTATCAGTAAAAAATAAGTTTTTACAATTTAATAATTATAATAACAAGAATCTCTTTGAAAAGATCTACACTAAAGTATTAACTGTGATGTCAGAACAGGCAGGAAGGCCTGGACTAAAAGGCCAGAAATCAGGCCCATGCTACTCAGCACTCGACAAAAGCCAGTCTTTAGACACAAGCACTGATGAACAAGGAAAGGAATTTATTCAATTAGGCCAGTACCAGAGAGAGAATAGTCCTCAGTTCAAGATTATCTCCTACCTAATAAATGAGATACAGATTTTTTTATTAGGGAAGGGGCCAGTATAAGCACACATCTGTAAGTGAGAGGTAAATTAATTCTTGTCTAAGGGCAAAATCACAAGGAAGCCTGGTCATTGTCTTTGGGCAGGTTCGCCAGGAGAACTGATGGTATCAGGAAGGCCATCGCAGCTTGAGAGACAATTTCTGTTCTGGTTATGAAATGTGTCCTTGTTCTGCCAGTTACAGGTCTCCTGCAATAGACTCAGATAAACCATGATTAATGAGAAACAAAAACGGAGTCGGTCAAAACAACTCTTAGAACTTGTTTTAAAAGTGAGGGTCTCCTTCCAGCCCAATACCCAGCGAAGCGAAAACTCATGTGTATCTGAGGTGGTCCCAGCCCTGCCACTTTAACCAGAAAGCCTCTGCTCCAAACCTCTCCATCTGGCCCAATATCTAGCAAAGTACTGCAGGGGATCTCTATCTTCTTTCTGTCTCTGTCTCTCTTACTCCCTATCCCTTTTTCTCAAAATTCTTACACACACACACACACATATATGTGTGTGTGTGTATATATGTATGTATGTATGTGTATGTGTGTGTGTGTGTGTATATATATATATATATATATATATATATATAATTTCCAAACTTGTCCCTACCATTAAGTTGGTCTTTTTTGGTCTTAAATATATATGTATGTATGTATATGTGTATATATATATATATATATATATATATATACACATATACACATATATATATATGTCTGACCTCTCCTTTCTCTTGCTAATTTCAGAATCCATGTGCATCTGAGGTTGTCCCAGCCTTGCCACCTTTGCCCAGAGCACTAGCAAGCCACATAGTTTTCAGTTTTTTGCATTTTTTAAATTGTTTTTTCACTTTTCTTTTTTTGTTTGTTTTGGCCTTTTTTGGGGGTCTTCCCCCCCCCTTTTTTTTCCCCTTTTCTTTTACCTGACTTTTTCACCTTGCTTCTCAGCTTCTAACATTGAGTGTCTACACAGGTCCAGGTGCACAGTAGTAAAACATCTGAGTACTTTTAGGATCATAGAAAACCTCAACCCCCACTGAACTGCTATAGAAAGGGAGAAACTTATCTTCATAAATCTGAATTCAAGTCTCTTTCTGTAGATATCACTTTACAAAACACAGTAGTAGAGGAAAAATAGGTATAGAAGTACCTCATAGTAAAGTGAAATGTATGAGCTTATAGTAGCAGAAATCTCCAGTAAATAATCCAAACATGAATATATCACCAAATGACTAAAAATCAGAGAAGAGAGACGGCAAAGTGAGCAGCAGGAAGAAATACAAAGCTACAGTGAGCACGACTCATCTCCTCTCACACACCTCTGAATTCTTTGTTGAAACCCTGCAGCTCAGCCCAGGTGCACCTATTCTCTAGAAACTGAGGCCTTTGTAAAATCCAGTTCCATCTCCAAAAGTTCAGGTTGCTTGGTGAGGATCAGGGAAATGCAACTGCAAAAATACTGCAGGTCATCTCCTCCTGCACACCTCTAACACTCAGAATTAACTCTAAGAAAGTAGAAAGTAATATATAATCCATCAGATGACCAGAAACCACCACAGAGGCACAAGAAATAAGGGAAATCAAGAAAATATCTCTTTCCCAAAGGGAAAGAATAGCCCTTCATCATCTACAGACAGTATAAGGGAACTCATGGAAATGTCAGGTAATGAATTTAGAATATTCATAGGAACCAAGCTAACAGAGATGCAAGAGAAGAAAGACAACGAACTCCAGAAGATGCAGGAGAAAAGAGATAATGAGTTCCAGGACATGAGGAAGTTCTTATATCATCTGAAAGAGGAAATACACACCATAACAAAGAATCAAACGGAACTGTTAAGAGATTAAGGTTGTAATTCAGGAAATGAAAACTTCCCTTGAAAGTATTAAAAGCAGATTAGATCATGCAGAAGATAGAATCTCAGATGTAGCAGACAGAACAACTGACCTAGAAAAATTCACCAAAAAGACTGAGAAAATAACCTCCCCAAAAAAAAATAATATATGAGTAATACTAGATACTATTAGACAACCTTACATCCAGATCATCAGTATTCTAGAAGGTGAAGAAACTAATAAGGGCATTGGTAATCTATACCATGAAATCCTGGAAGAAAATGTTCCAAACCTAGAGAGGCATGCAAATATCCAGACCCAAGAAATACAAAAGACCCCATATACGATCAACCCAAGAAGATTTTCTCCAAGACACTTCATAGCCAGATTTACCAAAACCATAGACAGAGACAAGATACTAAAATTGGCAAGAGAGAAACATCAAGTTACTGTCAAAGGATATCCCATCAGGCTAACATCAAATCTCTCATCAGAAAGAAACCTGAAGGAATTTACTAACACCAGAACAGCTCTTTGAGAAGTTCTGAAGGGAGTGCTATACCAGGAAAACTAAAAGACAGACAAAAATAAGAGAACAAAAGATGACCAAAAAAAAGACCGACTTAATGGTAGGGATAAGTTCAAAAATATCAATAATAATGTTGAATGTTAACTTTCAGGATTTAAACGGAAAGATCGTATCACAGTAACACTGCAAATTCAGCAAAAGAGAGATTACATAAAACTGCACTGGTGAAATAAAATTCTATGACTTTTGTCTAAGACATTATTGATTTTCTTCTTTGATTTATCTTCCAGATTTAAGGATTTTGGTTTTAAGGTTTTTTTTGTTTTTTTTTTTTTCTTTTTCTTTTTTTCTTTTTTTTGGAGAGGTTTTTTGCTATAGGGCGCGTGCGCTCGCCAGACAGACAGAGAGAGACAGAGAGATAGAAAGCAGGAAATCACCCCCCAGGGGGGATGGCCACGCCGCAATCCCTTCTCCTCCATTCTCCTCTCGGGATCTTGGGCACGCACGCACACGCGCCCGGCGTGAGTTTAAGCCGCCGGGTCCGGGACTTGAACCGCGGTCAACTACGTGGGAGTCCAGCGACATAGCCATTACGCTAACTGCTGGTCCCTGGTTTTAAGTTTTTGATAGATTCAGCAATTTGTTAATTTTTTTTTAATTGGAAAACTTTCCTCCCTCCCTGACCCCTTTTCAACTGGAAAATATTTGTGAGCATTCTTATTTTGTGGCAGGATGGTTATTTGTATAAGTTCGAAATACAAATCGCATCTGTTGCCTTACATCATAAATGGAATTCTTATGGAGCTTTCTGCAAATAACAGAGCAAATTGAGATTAACCTAATTTTTTTGCAAATAAGTTAGTTTATAAATCTCTTTAGTAAAAGGGGGAATGGAGAGAGAAAAAAATGTTTCAGAAGAAAGTTAAACTAGTCACTGGAGTCTAGCTTTGTCTATATTTTTAGTTCAAGATCATTTGTGAATCATAAAATGTGAGAAAAAAATGTTTAGAATGGAAGGGAGGGAGGGGAAAGGGGAAGGAAAAAACAAAAGTATGCTTAGTTGACAAAAAGATGAGAAGCTATTTGGTGATAATAATGTATATAGTAATATCTTTGTCTTGACTGACATGCCTGGTATTTGTGCTGGACAAAGAAATGTACACTGAAGAGACATGAGATTAGATGTAAATAAATACATTTACATACATACATACATACATAAATAAATAAATAAAGGGAAAAAATGAGGGTCTGCATGTGGCTTTACAGTGCTTAAGTTCATAAAATCTTCTCAACTGGTCAAGTGAGAGGGGACTGGTAGCATCCTCCCACCATTTCTTCATGGTGCAGTATCTACAAAGGCTCACTGAAGTTATTGTTCACTTTCATTACTTAAGCAAGTAATTAGGCAAGATCCATTGTGAGAGAAGTAAAAGGTTAGACTCTGTGACAGTGCTTGTTGTAAGAGAAATGAAAGACAGAAGTTAAAGACTGTCTTAAGGGTTCATCTATTACAATGGATTGCAAGACTAAGTACAATAAAGAGTTTTTTATGACTCAGTTACAACTGTACTTCTGCATGAAGAGCTATGGATTTGTTCCCTTATTATCATTGTAGAAGCAATGAAATTCAACCTCTGAGGTTCATCAAAATATCACTGACAAACAGGCAGATTAACAAAAACCACAGAGAGATGTTTTAGCATACATGTGCACACGGGAATCATACACACTATTGCTCCAGGAAAAGCCAAAAGACTGGAGGTTTTATACTGTACGGGACAGTTAAGGTAAAAAAAAGTTGAAAGAAGGAAATGCAAAGAATCTTGTCTTTCTGGGTCAGATGCCTCACCTCTAATCTCCTTCTTCCTTTCCCAAGAAAGGTAAGGAGATGGCATCAGGGAAACCTGCTTCCGTCTGCTGCTGACTTCACTGATGTAAGTAGTTGTAAATTTCTTTAACAAAAGATTAGCTTTTGGGTCAGCTGGTGGAATGGTGGTTAAGGTGGCTGGATCCCACATGGCTGACTGCAGTTTGAGTCCTGAACTTGGCAGGAAAAAAAAAAAAAAAAAAAAAAAAACCACTCCAGGAATGTGCAAGCAAGCTCAAAAATCCTGAAAGGAGGGAGGAACAGAGGAGAAAGGATTGTAGCATGACCATCCTCCATGGTGGTGCTTTCTCACTGTCTCTCCCTCTCTCTGTCTCTTTCTGATGAGCACAAGCACCCTCTGGCAAAATTTTTAAAAAGAGACTTTTTTTTTTAAAGTTAATTCTTGGACTAGCAGATGGCATAATGGTTACATTGCTGGACTCCTACATGGCTGATCATGTTTCAAGTCCTGTACCCAGTGGCTTGAAATTCACCCGGGCACATGTGCATGCATGCCAAAGATCCTGGGAGGAGAATGGAGGAGAAAGGATTGTGGTATGGTGATCCCCCCAGTAGGTGATTTCTCACTTTCCCTCTCACTGTCTCTGTCTCTCTCTCTCTCTGGCTAGTGCACACACCCTAAGGCCAAAAAAAAAGAGTTATTTATCATGTCTGAAGACTCTCTGCAGTAGCGATAGAAGATTGTGAATCAGAAAAACACTGTCTCTAATGATTTATTGGCACTATTAGGATTCATTTCTGATTGTTTCTGGTTTTGTTGTTGTTGTTGTTGTTCTTTTCTTTCATGATAATAATCTGGCCTTTCAGAGTTTTGGGAGGCTGCCTCTTAATCACTTATGATGGTTATTACCTCAAGGCAGTCATGGGGGCCTGGGCGGTAGGATGCTACTGCACAACACTGGAGCCACAAGGGAGGACTAGGTTCAAATCCAATAGCATCCTGAGCAGGCTAGGCATGCCTGCACACACCTGTGAACCTGGCTGGCTGGACAGTTGGGTGGGGGAAGGACTGCACCACTGGGAGCAAATTTGGGTAGATTTACTGAACAGTTATGTATTTGCTTGTTGAACTATAACCTGCCTTGCTCGCCTGGTTTGTCCTAATTGGTCTTATGAGAAATGCCTATACTCTGTCACATAGCTCAGAGCCTTGTATCACAGGACTATTTTCCTCAGATGTTTTCTTGAATAGTATCCTGCCAGAATGAATCTAAGAATAAAAGACCTAGTCCTAACTTTTGTTATGTAAGTTTGCCTGCAGGACACAGGCTCCAGAGGGGTGACCTAAAGCAAACTCCAGCTGCAAGGATGGAACCAATGGAATTGCAATTCTGCTTAGCCAATCAGAACTGCAGAAGTTCAAGCCTTCATTTGCCTAAAAACTTAGAGAGCCAGCAAGACTGACTTTAGTGAACCAATCTGAATGGTACAGTTCTAATCCTTCATTTACACATGGGACCTAATTGAGGGCTTTGGGCTGAAAGTATTCTACAAAAATAGGGAAGATAGATTTGAGAATGATTTCGTGTCTACCTTAGTGCCGTCCAATAAAGCATTTCTTTTTCTTCTCCACAATCATGGTATTTAAGTGTTTTGGCCTTGCTGCGCACTGGGTGACTGACCTGTTTATATTCCTTAGCAGTGAGACTCTGTCAAGAGTCTCTCTCTCTCTCTCTCTCTCTCTCTCTCTCTCTCTCTCTCTCTCTCTCTCATTCAAAGAAATAAATAAAGGAGCTTTAAAAAATAAATAAATAAAAGTGTTCTCTCCTCTCTGGCCCCTGGAGTCCTCTGAGAATAGGAGAGCTAGTTTCTTTGTGGATAAATCAGTTCCCTTCCATTTGGATAGTTAACTTTTTAAAAAGTTTATTTTATTGTGGCCAGCAGATGGTATAGTAGTTAAAGTGCTGGACTCCCACATGGTCGACTGCAGTTTGAGTCCTGGACCCATTCACTCTGGCCACGTGTACGGGTGTGCCCAAAATCTCGAGAGGAGAATAGAGAAGAAGGGATTGAGGCATCCCCTCTTGGGGGGGGGGGTAATTTTTCGCTTTCTGTCTCTGTCTCGCTCTGTCTCTTCAATAAATGCATGCACCCTATAGCAAAAATCTCTCTCTCAAACAGTTTATTATACATCATATATTTAGTTAAGTGTTGTATAATCCCTCAAGCCAGCAATCCCGATAGCCTTGTGTCTGACCCACCTGCCCATAGTCAGTCAGCAATTATTTCCCATAATATTTCATTTGTACCACGATCTTGTAAAGAATTATTCACTATTCCATTTTACTGTTGAAAAACTGAATTGTCTTTGAAAACTGACATTGAAGGAAACCTTAGAAGTTAACTCAATTCCTCCCTTTTTCAGGTCAGGGTGTTGAGACTCTGAATGGTTAAGTGGCTTATTTAAAATCACAGTGACAGTGATGACAACGACAGAGATAACTTGACCAGATATGGCATCAAGCACTAGACTTATCATCACACTTTGTTCTCACAGTAATCTTACAAGGTAAGACACATCGATATCAACATGAAGACACTGAGAGGGCTAAGAGCCAAGCTTGGGTTTTCTGATCCAAGAGCAGTGTTGGCTCCACTTTATGTCATGCCACCTCTGTGCTCCTGACATCAGGGCCATCCGAGGGTAGGACGTAAGTGTCAACTGAGGAGAGAGAAATGGCCAGAGACTGCCTCAGGCAGCAGAAACCCTGCGGAGTCACCAAGAAGGAAGGCTATGGATGGAACCAGAGAGCAATACCAGTAACACAAAACTCACTACAGCCTCTCCCTCTGGCCACCCAGAAAAACTTCTAAGAGCAACATAGGATGAGCAAGATCGAGCTGCACTGAGGGACAAGGAACAGGGCCAAGAGATTTTTTTCTTAAATAATTATTTATTTTATTTTATTTATTCATTCTTTTTATTTATTTATTTATTTTTTATTTAGTTTGACCAGAGAGAGACAGAGGGTGACAGTGAGAGAGAGAGGAAGTGAAAAAGTAAGCCACTAGATTCAGGACGTGAACCCTGGTCAGCCATGTGGGAGTGTCCAGCACCTTAACCACCACACCACCTGCTGGTCCTGTAGGCAGAGAGATTTTTACCAGGGTATTTTTGTTTTCACACGAACCTCTCATTATCCAAATCCAGTACTCTGAGCAGGTGAGACAAGGGTCCAAAACAAACAAACAAAAGTTTGCTGAACATATGACTTTTCAGCAAGAACAAACCAGTGGTTCTTAACCAGGGATGATTGTGCCTCTCAGGTGACACTGGCATTGTCTAGAGACCTTTATGGTTGTCACATGGGAGGTGAGGAGGCCTACTGGCAAATACTGAAGAGAGACCAGGGTGCTTCTAAACATCCTGCGATGCACAGGCAGCCCATGTCAATAAAGAATTACTGACTCAGAATGCCCGTAAGTGCAAAGTTGAGAAACCTTGGTATAAATGAAACTGAGCTGCAAATAACCTTGGCCTTACTTACATAACAAACCCTTTAGTTTTCAGAAATGGTGAAGGAGGTCAAAGGTCATTGGAGTGGAGGCTGATTTCTAGACCTGCCTTGATGATGAGTTTGAAGCTTGGGAAAAGCCATTGTTATCTTGGTGCTTCTTTTCCTTCCGAGAACTAGAGCAGCCGTGTGATGAGGCCAGACCCTTCTGGGGTTAGCTGGTGGCACACAGGAAACAACAGAGCTACTCCACCCTACAGAGTGTTGTTGGGACCTGCTCGGCATGAACATGTTTTTTTAAGTGGGGAAGTCTGTGGATTAGAAATAGACGCAATAACAAACACACAAAGACACACAAATATAGAAAAGTGAGGATGGGGTGGGCACAGCGTTTTTTTTTTTTTTTAGCTTCAAAATGGAGAAGTTGTGACCAGAACCGGCCTCAGGTTTATTCTTTTAAGAGGCAGAAAATGGGGGAAGGGGAAATGGGATGTAAAGAGAATAGGGGATAAGGAAGTGGAATGTAAAGCCAGTTGTTTTTGGATGTAAATCATCTGAAGATGTGAAAATGACTGGCGCCATAAAATTTCTCTGATCTTTTTTGGGGGACAATCTGATAAACATATGTGACTTCTTTTAGCCCCCATACTGCCAGTATCAGGGTATAGAGTATCAACAACAGGACTATAACCATTCACAGCAGGCAGATTGTGCTTTCGTATGTAGATGTTTTTCAATAGCCCCGCTAGAGTAGCTTACAAGCTGCATTTTTGCATGTGTCTAAAGGTCACATGTTTTCAGACTGCTCTCCACATATCCCCCTTTTTCTTTTTTAAATTTGAGTCTGTGGAGCTGGATGGCTGTTGTGTGGAGTTTTTGTCAGGTGATTTTGTAGACTAGTAGAAAAATAAATATAAGTAAGATTATTGAAACAATTTTTTTGATACAATTATTTTTAAGAAATACTATAAGGAGTGACAAAGTATGTTAAAATGATTAGTGTTTTTAGGTTGATTTAAAATATTAGAGGTTACATTAGAAGGATTAAACAAAGGTAGAAAACTATTTTGTAAATTTATGATTTGTTTATGAAGATTTTTATATTTATAGAAATACTGTTAAAGACCATATTTTACGGAGATGGTTTTGAATAGAAGTTTAGTTTTAATGTGTCTACTCGCCTGACTCTTTCCCTGTACTCAGGCCGCAGGTTCGGGTGCCACTTTGTCAAGACCTGCGCGACATGAACACTTTTTTTGAGTAAAAAAGGTTGTAAATTAAAAATAGACACAATATTATGGAGTATGAGCTAAAATTTTTTGCTATGTAAAGTAAATGTTTGTGGAAAAATGTAAAAATAAATAAATGAAAGAAAAAAAAATGCTGAACTTCAAAAAAAATAGACACAATAACAAACACACAAAGACACACAAATATTTTTTAAAAATCAAGTAAACACAGCTTTTTTAATACAAAAGTTGTGATCGAAACTGGCCTCAAGTTTATTCTTTTAAGAAACAATAAATTAATTAATTAATTAATTTTAAAAATACTAAAAAAATGGGAAGAAAGTAAAATATAAAGCCAGTTGTTTTAAAATAGAAATCGTCTAAAAATATAAAAATAACTGGCACTATGTAATTTCTCTAATCTTTTTTAAAAGACAGTTTAATAAACACCTGTGACTTCTTCTAGCCCAGTACTGCCAATATCAAGGTATCAAATAACAACAACAAAAACACACAGACAACAGACAAATATTACTTTCATGTATAAATGGTTTTCAATAGCCCTACTAAAATAACTTACAAAACCACGTTTTTACGTGCGTCTAAAGGTCACATGATCTCAAACTGACTGCTCTCCACAGAGTGTGGTTAAATGTGATTAACCCAAGCACCTCTAAGTATACGTGGACCGTCTTTAGTTGTAGGACAGCCTTGGAACTTATTTTCTCTGATGATAATCCATGATAATTATAGATATTTAAGAAACTATAGAAGAACAAAAAGGAACATAAAAATTCTGTAATCCCACGCCTTAGAAAGGAGCTTTATTCTAGAAGTCTCAAGACAGTGAACTCTACTATTTTGAAAATGAAGAGAAAATGGAGTCACTGTGCCCCATTTGTTTGCTTCTTTTTCACTTTCCTGCAATGCAAGAGAGCCTTACTGAACTTTAAGTTGGAGTTTGAAAAGTTTTAATTTTGTCTGACTTTGCATTTATATCTTAACTTCTTTATGACTCTTAACATTTTTTTTTTGATTGTGGTAAAATACCAATAACAGAAAACCTACCATCTTAACCATTTTTTAAATTTACAGCTCAGTAATGTTAAGTGTATTCACATAGTCGTGCCTCCCATCTCTAGAGCATTTTCATCTTTCAAAAGTGAAATTCTGAACCCATCCAATGGCTTCCACTTCCCCTACAATGTATTCAAGGTTCATCCATATTGTAAAAGGGTCAGAATTTCTCCTCTTTCTCCTTTCAAGCAAACACACACACTCACCTGGTGTGATCTTCAGGCCACTGGGTCCGGACTCGAATGATACAGCCAGTCTTGTGGGATCCAGCACCTCAACCTCCACAACATCTGTTGTTTCCAGAATTTCTTTCATTTTTAAGTATGAATAACATTACATGGTATCCATATACAACATTTTGTTGCTCCATTCACCTCTTAATAGACATTTGGGTTACACCTACTTTTTGGCTCTTGTGAATAATGTTGCTATGATCACGGGTATACAGACACCTTTTTGTAACCTCCATTTTTAATTAAAAAAAAATTTTTTTTAGAGGTTTTCACCACAGGGCACGTGCGCTCGCCAGAAAGACAGAGAGAGACAGAGAGACAGAAAGCAAGAAATCACCCCCCAGGGGGGATGGCCATGCCGCACTCCCTTCTCCTTCATTATCCTCTTGGGATCTTGGGCACGCACACACACGCACCCGACATGAGTTTTAAGCCACTGGGTCCAGGACGCGAACCGCGGTCGGACATGAGAGTCCAGCGACATAGCCATTACGCTAAGTTTTTTTTAGAGAGATTTTTGCTATGGGACACACACGCTCACTGGAGAGACAGAAAACAAGACCCTCTATTCCCATGGGGAGAATGGCCATGCCTGGATCCTGGGCCACACACACACACACATGTGCTATGCATGAGTTTTAAGTAGCCAGATCTGAGTCTCAAACCACGATTGACCATGTAGGAGTCCAGCAATGTAACCATTGCACCATCTGGTGGTCCTACACTCAATTAAAAAAAAAAAAAAATGCCGTAGGGCATGTGCACTCACCAAGGACAGAGAGAGACTGAGAAAGGGAAAATGAGAAATCATCACTACCACCACCTCTCGCCTGCCCCCCACCCTGACTCCTGGGAAGTAGCCACACCACAATCCCTTCTCTCCTCTCTTATATTCTTCTTTCTGGATTTTGGACACACACACACACACACACACACACACACACACACACAAACACACACATACACACACACCTGGTGTTCTTTTCAAGCCATCGAGTCTAGGACTCAAATCATGCTGTTGGCCATGTGGGATCCAGCTGCCTTAACCATCATGCTACTGGCTAACCCTAAGACCATGCCTTTAGTGTCTTAACTTCTTGAGTCCCATTTCTTTTGTTGTAAAATGAGAAATGAAGAACATCTGTCTTGCATACCTCCCAGGAACAGTGCTAAATAAATACATAGTAAAGAGCCAATAGCAGTAACAATTCTCCTAGAGCCGGAGTGGGGATTGGATTAGGACAACTGGCCCATTTTGGATATGCTGGGTAGGATTGGTGAGTCCTAGGGGCACTTCCCTGTCCAATGTAATATCTTTCATGATGAAGTGCTTGCCAATTTATAAGCCACTTTCCTGTCGTATTGTCCTACCTGACTCCTACGGTCCTATGAAGAGGCCTGATAGGGACTCATCTATTTCAAAGATGAAGAAGAGTAGTCAGCATACAGCTAGCATGTAGACGAGCCTAAATGAATGGTGTTTCCTACCTTCTGCTCCTGCCATCCTTCCGTTCCACCAGCAGGGGCAGTGATGACAGTGATAAGCTATTAGACACCAAGACCACATCCAGAAACTCCCAACTTCAAGGACAGAGGAGACTGGAATGGCTCAGTTACTTCCAGTTCTAACTCATAACAAACAAGGACATAAAAAGAGAAAAAATACTAGCATATGCATATATTCATGAGGAGAGGAGGAAACAAAGACACTTAAAATATGAGAAAAAATAAAAAAACAATTCCCTATTAATTATGATCTAGTACTGTCAGATAAATACTGGAGAGAATTAAATGATCTCTTACAGATATTTATAACATAGACTTTGTAAACTTGCCTAAACTACTAACATAAGAGAAAGAGTTTTCTGTTGTTTAAAATGATGCATTGCCCTGTTAGAAAAAATTCATCACCTGAATGTAGCATACAGCATTGCCGTTAGGAAGAGTTCATACTGTGAGAAAATATAATTATGGAAGCTCTGAAGATGTGACCTTTTAGAAAGAATCCCTCTGGAATTAAAGGATGTAAAAAGATTTAACCACATCACTAATATGGCTACTGCTGTTTGTTTCTGTTCTGTTTCATTCATTACAACGAACTGTGGGCATGTGAATACATAATACCAAAATCAAGCTTTCGTGACAGTTTATTAAAATATTCACTTCTTAACTAAATAGGTCCTTAGATCCCTCTCTTAAAATTTGTATACTGAAGGAATAAATTGTTGTGTTCATATCACAAAGCAGCATCATTTTCCTTCTTCTTTTATTTATTAATTCCATGAATGAGAGAGACTGAGAGACAAAGACAGAGAAACAGCAACACACCCCCACACCCCCCGTACACACACACGCACACACACACACACACACAGGATCCTGATGCCATGACCCACTCCCAGACTCAGCCAGCTGGGATTATGAGCAAGCATGTGACCAGCATACTCAGGGAGGTTTTCCAGACTTGAACCACTAACCTTCCCATGTGGGTCTCTCTTGCAGAGTACTGTGTTTTACTGCTGTACCGCTGTTCTGCCCCATTTTCTTTCTTTAATTGTTCCTGTAGAATATGAAACAAGCACTTTTGCAATAAGATGACATCTACAAATATTTTTCACTTCAAGTTAAGCCACTGTCCAAATTTAAGGAAAATGAAATTCCTCAAGTTTTCCTTAAGTATGACTGGGAGATTTTACATTGTAGAGGAAAAAGAAAATATTTTTCCTCTACCCTTTAGTTTCTTTGCCTGAGGCCCTGAAAATTAGACTGATGAAAAACAAATTAGAAGAAAAGGCTCATACGTGTCATCTTACATTACAAATATGTGACATGGGCGAGACCTTCCTAGAAAAGATGCGAAGACCCAAAGAAGTAGATAGGTCTGCGAGCTTATGCACCATTTTAAACAAATAACAAAAAATTGTGGCAATGTCATGAAAAAGGGAAAATAATTTTGGGTTTCTAAGACTGGAAAAGTGTGTGAAGGCAAATACGTGCAGGAAACTAACAAAAGATAAAAAAAATATATATATCTTAAGGATGTTGTATGTGTAGGTCCATTCACTGCCAACTTTTTACCTCCCTCATGCTGTAAACCTTACCCAGGAGAGGAGATTATCTCAGTCCTTATTTTTCCAGGAATTTCTGCAATCATATAAAGGAAGCTCCAAGAAGGCTTTTTTCTGTATCTGCTGAATCTCAAATGTTCTCAGCTCATAAGAATTCTTATGCCAAACTGACCTATGTTGGGGTGGCATATATCCCCTTCATTAGATCCTTAGGTGATCAGAATATTTCCCATTAAATGTGTGATTCGTAAGTGGTCTCTGTTCAGATGAAGTTATGGGCTTCAAATTATATATATATATCGTTCTGCTTGGGAAATCAGGCCCTGGCAGGTGCTAGAAAATCAGCAATAGATGGGCTTCCAGACCACAGAGCATCTAATCTGGTTGTACCCAGAGGGATGGTTGGAGATTTCAGAGACATTTTGGGTTGTCACAGATGGGCACAGAGAGATGCTACTGCATCCGGTAGAGGCCAGATGTTGCGCAGCACCCAATAACGCTGAGAGCAGCTCCATGCAATCAGAGGTATCCGCCCACGTACGGCTCCTAGTCTCCTATAGCCAAGTACCAGGGACCAGCAGTGCTTTGTCTCATGGCTCTGATGGCTAGATAGCCAAAGGCAAGGCCCCACTGGTTTCCTCAGAGGGCTGTGTGGGAAGGGTCTGTTCCAGGCCTCTCTCCTTGGTTGAAGATGACCGCTTTCTCCCTGTGTCTCCTCACATCGTCTCCCTGTTCTTATATTTCTGGGTCCAAACTCCCCTTCTTTTTTTTTTTTTTTTTTTTTTTTTTTTTCTTTTTTTGGAGAGGTTTTTGCTATAGGGCGCGTGCGCTCGCCAGACAGACAGAGAGAGACAGAGAGATAGAAAGCAGGAAATCACCCCCCAGGGGGGATGGCCACGCCGCAATCCCTTCTCCTCCATTCTCCTCTCGGGATCTTGGGCACGCACGCACACGCGCCCGGCGTGAGTTTAAGCCACCGGGTCCGGGACTCGAACCGCGGTCGACTACATGGGAGTCCAGCGACATAGCCATTATGCTAACTGCTGGTCCCCAAACTCCCCTTCTTATAAGAACTCCAGTCATGTTGGATTCAAGTCCAACCTAATTACTTCATTTTAGCTTGACTATCCCTATAAAGACACTATCTCCAAAGGTCACATTCTGAGACACTGAGCATTCAAACTTCACCACATGAATTCCAGGGAGCCACAATCCAACCAGTAGCACCACCTATACCCATAGTGCCGAGATCAAGATGCTCTGGTTTAAATGGCTGCTTCCCTTTGCTCTCATTTTCCTTGTTTCTGTCCTTGATTTGCCTACATCTTTGGAACAACATTCACTGGCCTAGAGAAAAAGATGGGAATTTTCACTTCCCATCATGGCTTAATCACTAGATATTTAGGGACGGAGAGCTAGATGTATCACAACGATGAGGTTAAAACCTCACTTTCGTCAACCATTCAGTACCAAATAGACCTTCCTTTATTTTGTTGTTTTCCCTCGTTTCAGCTTTCCTGTACATGCTCCCCATCCCACCCTTCATTGCCTTAGACTGGCAATGAAGAGTCTAAGGGTCTTTTGTTTTGAGGCCACTCATCAGATATTATGTCTATGGGATGTAGCCTTCCATGTCCTATATAAAAGGAATATGAGAAGTCTTTATAAACTGTTTGAAGTTAGCATAAACAATGCCTTAGTAATATAGAGTAATATTAAAATATGGATTTCCAGGTTAGTCAGATGTGGGCTCCTATTCTACCTTGTATTGATTGCTTCTAATCTTGGGAAGCTAGTTCACCTCTCTAAATCTCCATGAGCACCCCCCACCACCACCATCACCCTCACCACTGGTAAGGAGAAGATAATAAGACTATCTGCACTACAGACAGGGCTGAAATGAGGATTATGAAATAACTCATAGAGTGGGTTTGGCTTAATGCCCAGCCCAACAAATGTGGCCATGAAACATCAACTGTTGATCTTATTATTAAAAGAGAGATAAAAATGCCTTCTTGAATTCATTCCTTCACTGCAGTGACATTGATGGAGTAGCGACGGTGCAGGAGGCACTGGGGAAGCAAATGTAAGATCCTTGCAGGCTCCTGAAGGAGGGAAACAAGTCAATAATAGCAGCTGTGTGTGAAGTGCCATAACAGAATTATGCACAATTCTACAGGAACAGGAAGGAAGAATTTATGGAAAAGGCCGTTGGGAAGCTGTCCAGAAAATATTTATAGAAACCTGATGTCATCATCTTGATTCATCTAAATGCAGCTCAGATTTTTACCTCAGCACCTTTTTCTGACTCTATTATGACAGAAGCATGCCCCCTTCATCACTACAAGAACTAACACAGGGTTTCCAAATAGGAAATGAAAAATGTAAAAAGGAACAGAGCGAAGAACAGAATTGAAAATATGAATAATCATTTCTGTGAAAACAAAAATGAGAAAATATAAAGCAGTGATTATTTCTAAATATTCATAGATGAAATAAGCAAATAAATTTTCTACCTGTGTTTATTCCAGAAAGAAGTATGAAGAATCATATGGAAAATCCCTTTCATGTTATAATACAGTAGGGGTAAAAGTATATAGTAATCGTTATTTCCAATAATGTTACTTTTAGAAAGAAAAGGATCAGAAAGACAAGAAATTACTGGCATATAATTCCCATAAGTAGAATTTGTCTGTTTTTTTCACAAAGCACAATTTGTCCTATTGCATAGGGCCACGGAGTGAAATAGATCCTGGAGAAGCTGTTGAACATTTTGGTTGCCCATCAGCCAAAAGATAATAATTAATCAGCTAAGATGAATGGAAAGAAGTCACCTTTGACAAGCTTTACGTTTTAAAAAGTTTGGGAAAGACCAATCATGGGGAGGACCACACACAGAGAAGCGCCTTCCGATTTTGGGGCTCTCTGTGGGTCATTATGTAATTAATTAGACCACCATGTGGTGAGGGCCCCATTACCGCTAGGGCTGGGGTTGCAGAGATAGAGAAGGTCACTGCTCTTCCTTAGAGAGGTGGCAGAGACAAGGGGGGATAATGGTGGCATACAGAGGGAAACACAAGGTCACTGAGCCCAGATATGAGTCAGGAGTAGGGGCAGGATGGTGGTGCAGCAGTAAAACGAATACTCTGCAAGGCTGACCCATATGGGAAGGTTCTGGATTTGCATACGGAGATCTCCTTGGGTAGATCAGGCATGCACATGACCCTGATCCTGGCCCCCAACTGAGGCTGGGGGTAGATGGAGGTGTTGAGACCCTGGTGAGAGTATTGTCTCTTTGCCTCTCTGACCTCTTTCTCTTACTCATGGAAGAGAGAAATATAGTTAAAATTTAAAAAAAAAAAAAAAAAGTCAGGAATAAACTCTTGGAGAAAGAAGACATTTATTAAAAAAAAAAAAAAAAAAAGGAAGAAAGAAAAACCTTTCTTACATTCGCCCATTCATTCATTCGGTAATCACTCTTTGTACTGGCACAATGTACCAGGCATCAGGTTTAGGGATAGAGGGAAAAAGCTGCAAAAGGTACTGCTGTTGCCCGAGAGCCTACGGTCTACCTGGCAAACATGTGCATTGCCAAGTGCGACAAACCATTAGAGGTGGGGTAGAAGTGACACCAGGGTGTCAGAGTGATCAGGCCCAACAGCCATCTTGGTTCTTGTCCAATGCCCACTAGGGAATAGAAATCCAGACAAATGGAAGGGATAGCAAGCCGAGTTGTATCAAAGGAGAAAAAGCTTTCATCACGGTGGAAGGAAGGGGCCAAGTGGGTTGCTACAGGTGGACTGAAATGACCTAGTTATATATTAGGTGATCAGAAAAGTCATGAGATATTTTTGTTTTTCTATGCAAAAATATGTCATAACTTTTCAAATGACTCAGTGGGATCCTTACAAGGAAAACTGTTTTTCTTTTAAATGGGTTGTCAGCCCAGATCCTGGAACTTAAGACACCTGGGAGTTTTGAGTTACTCTTAGTTCTTGGAGGGAGCCAGGTGGCTCTTTGTTTTAGGTAATGATGGAGATGTTCTTACCTTTGTGCTCTAGACAACAGCGGGCTTGGGTCTGATTTCAGCCCCAACAGGGAGTCATAAATTCCTCTGAAACTTGTAGTGGGGCATATTTACCAGATCATAGAAAGCAGAACAACAATAACTCCACCATGGTGAACCCCTCCCCTATCTCTACAAGTGGGGTCTAACTCTTAGTTCAGAAGCATGCCTGGGATGTGAGGGTGTCCTGGAGGGAAAGGGTTACTAAAGGAAAAGACCAGATCTCCCAGTAGGAAAGCCCCAGACAACTCAAATTCAGCAAGGCCCAGGAAATGAGAAGAGGGAAACAAGAGCAGTCCATACCTCCTCTTCCAGTTCAACAGAGCACCCTGTTACCTTCCTAGGGAAGTCTCCCATTTTCCTCCAGGAAAAACCACACAGGTTACCTGTTGGAGCTCAGATAACTGAAAGACCAGTTTGCCAAACAATGTCTCAAATTGTGAACTGATAACCATTTACCATTTTATTAAAGCAAAAACCTGCCTTCTCTTAATTATTTATAAACTTAAAAGTAATTTATCGCCAATGGAAATTGTAGTAGTTTTGAAAGATTTCTTTCTTTCTCTTTTGTCTGTTTAATTGCTATAGGGGGCATGCACTTGCCAGAGAGAGTCAGAGAGGGAGAGGGAAAGTGAGAAATCACCACGGGGGGGGGGGGGGGGATGGTCATGCCAATCCCTTCTCCTCCATTCTTCTCCTGAGATTTTGAGCACACATGCACACATGCCTGGAGTAATTTGCAAGCCACTGGGTCCAGGACTCAAACCACTCAGCCATGTAGGATCCAGCTGCCTTAATCTCCAGGCTACCTGCTGGCCCATTTTGAAGGATTTCCATAGTTCTCATTGATAAGGTTTCATTTTGTCTTTGTAGCAGCATTTTTAAAAAGTCTGTTTTAGAACTGTATTAAAAATCCAAAACTTATGCCATAACCAAAATATCAGTGCTTGCTTCCCACAAGAATTTTTCAGTTTAAACTGATTGCTTTCACATCTTTTTGGTTTGGCCAACGTTTTAGTGTATTTGTGATTATTATGCCAGTTTCTCCAATTGAGTATTATATTCTAGTAATTTAAAAAATTTTACCAACCCTACTTTCCTAATAATTTAATAATTTATTCTCACTTTACCAGTCTTTTTGGCATTTTTAGGATTTCTTTTTCTTATGATGAGTTATTTAATTAGGTTCTTGGCAAAAAAAAAAATCTAGAACACCAATTTGTGAGGATAAACTCCATTTGTAAGGGCAAACACGGATCGCAGGTAGCCCTGGAGCTGAGGAACAGCTTTGATTTTTGGTAAAATTTGCGAGTCCACAGCTTTCTGATCAATCTTATGCTGCTCTGAAATCTCATATTTCTCATTCTCTGTATCGAAGATCTCACCTTCCTGGTGTCTGGGCTTCCGTAGTTTATTTTTCTTAAAGTAAGCATAGATAAGGTGCTTTGGGATTTTTACTTTGCTAATATCAATTTTCGTGAAGGTGGCAATGACAAATTTCTGGTGTGTTCTACGCAGTGGAACTCGATTGAGAACCAGCGGTCCAGTCACAAGTAGCAAGCCACTGCTCAGCTGCTTCAGGAAAACCACTCTCTTGCCTCTGTGGCGTCCAGTGAGGATGATCAGAATGTTCCCCGGAGTGATGCTAGCTCGCAGCTTTCTCACACGCTGACTGAAGGGCTTTTGCCATGGCTCAGCAGCTTTCGAGGCACATCTTCAGTAGGATAATACCTAGGCATTTCGTGCAGTTTAATCACCCGGTTACCACCATTCTTGTCTCCACCAACTGGTTTTGTGACAGTCGCAAGAACCTTCTCCTTTTTCTTTTTGATCCTGGTTTTAGTGGCCGAGTATTTCCTCTTGTACATAGACCTTCCTGGAATACATGGCAGACTGGGAGTATCTGCCGAAGCCCCGGACTAGGACGGGGTTTCGGCTGCAGTGGGGCTTCCCCTTCTTGGGTTTTTTAGCCTTGGGGTCACCCTTTTTTTTTTTTTTTTTTTGGAGACGTTTTAGCTATAGGGCGCATGCACTCACCAGACAGCGAAAGACAGAGAGACAGAAAGTGAGAAATCACCCCCCAGGGGGGATGACCACGCCACAATTTCTTCTCCTCCATTCTCCTCTCAGGATCTTGGGCACGCACGCACACGCACCCGGCATGAGTTTAAGCCACCCGGTCCGGGGCTCAAACTGCAGTCGACTACATGGGAGTCCAGCTTCAGCTGGTTTGGGGTCTTTTTAACTCCACTTAGTATCCTGCTGCTTTGCAGCTTTTTCACCTGCCATCTTGTATAGTGGGAAAGAGCGGCATTTTTAGGATTTCTTTAAACCATTAAAACACATTTTTTTCATGATATTTTTGTATTTATAGTTAGTGAATTTCAAACTTGAGGTTTTGGTCACAGAAATCATTATAATACAGTCCTTAAGCATTTTTACTTCCTTTCTGCTCCCTTAGCTTATTTTATCCAAATTTTCTCTTTCTTTGTTTATTTTTTGCTTAAGGGCATGTGCGCTTGTCAGAGATGGGGTGGGACAGGGGAGAAAGCACCCCCGCCCTGGGCGGGGGCATGGTCATGCCACAATCTCTTCTCCTCCATCTTTCTCTACTTTCAGGGTTTTGGGAACACATGCTCACAAGCCTAGAGTGTTTCATAAACCTGGAGTGTTTCTCAAGACTCTGGACAAGGTCTTGAACCATGTGGTTGGCCACGTGGGATCTAGCTGCCTTAACCACCCGTCCACGGAGCTGACTTGGTTCTTTTTATGTGTTTTTTCTTTATTAATGATATAGCTTGTGCACACACACACACTAGAGGGTCAGAGAGAGAGATGAACACCCTCCACAGAGTCTGGTCCTGCCATAGTCACTCTCCTCCAGCCCTCTGCCTGTCTGCCTGTTAGAGTCAGGCACTCACACACGAGTGCAGTGTGTTTCAGGCTGACCAGGCTGGGGATTCGAAATATGATCAGTGGGATCTGACCTCTCTTGAGCAGCGGCATTAATGTCCCACAGAGCTAGCCCAGAATTGGTTCTTATGAGAAATTTTAAAATGTCGGGGCTGATAGGTGGCATGGTGATTGAGATGCTGGACTCCCACGTGGCTGACCACGGTTCAAGTCCTGGACCTAGAGGCTTACTTTCTTACTTTCCCTCTCTCTCTGTCTCTCCATGTCTTTCTTTGGCCATATTAAATAATAGTAATAATAAAAAGAAATGAAATTTAATATTTTTTAAAGAAATTTAAAATGTCATCATTCCTTAGAGAATAGCTTGGGATATGACTAATTTTTTTTCAGGTACTTTAGAATTTAATTTTAGTTTAACAACAACCTCATTTGTTGTTTCCTATCTAAAAATCTTTCTCTTAAAACTTCATCCTTTTCTTCTTAAGTCTTTACCATTTTAATCTAATTTTAAAAAATAATTATTTAATTTTATTTATTATTATTATTTTAAATTTGCTATAGGGCACATGCGCTCACCACACAGACAGAAAGAGAGAAAGGGATAGTTAGAAAGCAAGTCACCAGGTCTAAGACTCAAACCACAGTCGGCCGTGTGGGTGTCCAGCATCTTAACTGCCACATTACCTGCTGGCCTCATATTCTAATTTTAAAAGTTTATTTATTTCCTCAGTGTACAAGAGAGAAACAGAGAGAGAGAGAGAGCATCCCTAACAGGGTGTGGGGACACGTTTAATAGAGAGACTCTGAGGTGTGGGGACATGCTCTGAGCAAACACCACATGCTCTTTTGGGGTTTGGCAGAACCTTGTAACTTGTCTTTCCTTGACCTTGGCTGCAGACAGAGCAAGGGTGGAAATTGCTAGGGGCGTTCCAACAGACACATCTGATGGACTTCAAGAAACATCTTGGCCCCAATTAGTAAAATCCAGTCCCTGCCCTGCATCTGAAAGGTTCTTTAGCCTACTCTGGGTGTGGTGGTGTGAGAAGATCTTTAGCTCCTTCCCCACACCTTACAGCTAGTTCTTTGCATTAGAAAGGAAGATGAGATTTTCTCTTGATGGGATTATCGCCAAGGGATACACCTGGCCTGGTGTGACTAAGCCCTCATAGATTTGTTAACTGCTTCTTATTGTCTGTAACCTGGCAACCAATGTATGAAGTGTCATAAAACATACATGTGTAATGTCTCCTTGTTCTATAAATAAAGACATCCAGTTCATCTGGACGAACTGGGCGGCACAAGTTGCTTGGGCTACCTAGACTCAGGCTACCTGTGTCCGTTTTCTACTCTATCCCTTTGCCTCATTCTTCCCAATTCCCAGGTCCTGGTAAGATGGAGGGCTTCCTCTTTCTCATCCTCTTTCTCTTCCTCACCAGCAGCCCCCTGATCATGATTCAGCCAGACCCAAGCCCTGGGGCGGACGCCGACAACAGGGTCCCAACACAGCACTCCAGTCGCAGTCTTCAGTCAGTCCCAGATCATGGACAAACACGTGCTCAATGGAGCATTCAACCCAGTGAGTCCGTGGACTAGAACTGGGGAACCTCCCACGTGGGGTGGCCTCATGGAGCATTACTTTATCCACTACTCCACCATCTGCTCCCCTAATTTGACTTAATTTAACTTAAATTTTCAGTTGCTAGAAGTTCAAAATTAAGACTGATAGACCATTTGTGGAATTTATGAAAGCATACAAAGGATTGAAAAAAATTAATGATATGTCATTTAAAGAAAACATTTGAATTATCAGTAGAATTTTAATGTTATATAAATCAGCTATCAGGAAATTGAAATGCAGTGACTTGATCCAGAACCTCTTCAGTATGTTCTAGAGACTCTGTTCTGTTCTTACCCACAGTCTGCTCTTTCTTGCCCTTCCGTTTCCGGTTAGAGGCCGTGTTGCAGGGTGGGCTGAACAACGGCCTCTCAGATACATCCGTGTCCTAGTCCCTGGAACCTAAGGATGCTTGCTGCCTCATAAGCAAGTGGGACTCTGCAGATAAGATTAAATTAAGGACCTTAGGATGGGGAGATTATTCTGGCTTGTCCAGATGAACCCAGTGTCATCACAAGGTCCTTTTAAGAGGGACACAGAAGGAAGAGAGGATTTGGAAGCAGAGAGTGAAGGGCTGTACCTTGAAGATGGAGGAAATGGCACAGCCCAGGAATGCAGACTGCCATTGGAAACTGGAAAAGGCAAGGCCAGGGATTCTCCCCTTGGAGCCTCCAGAAGGAACCATCCTGCTTACACTGTGACCTTGGCTCAGGAAATCGACAGAGATCCTCTGACTCCCAAAACTCTGGAAGAATACATTTTCATTATTTTAAGCCATTTGTGGTACTTTGTTATAGCAGCAGTGAAAATAGATACAGGGTGTTCCCTGGCACTCCCTCCCTCCCTCCCTTTATCCTATTCATGCACAGGGTTTTATGACAGCCAGGCCTGTGGTCCATCAACGATGTTCATCTTCTCAAAGTAGAGGAACAGGAAAACCCTGCCTGGACCCCTAAGACCGTTTTCCCCAAGTCTTTCCGAAGCTCCTATATATCTAGCTGGAACCAATGAGCTAGACAATTGTGTGGAGACATCTATGCTACACACTTTAATGCTATCCAAAGACGTCACCACGTACATCATGAGATTATCGCAATTTACCCAAAAGCCACTTTGCACATTGTCTCGCCTAGTCTATTTCCCATCTCCAGTCATGCTTGGCTATATTTGCCCTTACAACTCAATAGGTAGAATGTGTATCAGGTAATGCTGCTAAATGATTCAAATAGAAAATGGCCAGTATTACCAAAAGCACTCATTTTCACACACATTCCTGTAACATTCAGCTCCACAGGTGTCCCCTCCTTTCCTGAAATAGCTCATACTATCTCCAGGAGAGCTCAGGAGGCAGGCAGTGGTTATCTAGCCCCAAAAGACCAGGAGATTAAATGACTCCCAAGATAGACCAGGGGATCAAATTCAGTTCCGGCTAGCTCAAGTCTTCCGCTTTGCACCTGTGACTTAGAGCTTGGGCACAGACGTGGGTGGAATAGGTCATGTCAGGTGGAATAGGTCTTGTCAGGTGGACTACGACCAGAAGAAATACAGCACCCCCTGCTGGTCCTAGCCTGAACTGCCCTGTTTAGAACTCCACCTGCGTAGCTAAAGCTTGGATCCTTCTTCAGGTGCTGGACTCTCACATGACTGACCCGTTTGAGTCCCGGACCTGGCGGCTTGCTTTCTCACTTTCCCTCTCTTTCTGTCTCTCTCTGGTGAGCACACGTGCCCTGAAACAAATTAATAACAATAATTTTTTTTTTTTTTTTTTTTTTTTTTTAGAAATACAAATACCTTTAAAAACCCACCCAGGGAACCCACACTCCCTTTAAAGCCAGAGCTCACATCCTGTTATTACCAGACACACATGAATTGCTGCACCTGAGTCTCACCAGGCTTCTGGGAAAAGCCCAGTGTTCACAGCAGTGTTTGATCCTCTCAGCCAGGTGAGCGATAGCCGGCTCTCGCCTGGAATTGTCACCACACAGCAGACATGCATTGTTTTGAGATTCTTTAGAGTTTGAGATTTGAAAAGAGGGATTATATTTGAAGCCTGCCCTGAAGAAACTTTCCAGGGATGAGAGGCTGGAAAATCACTAGACCTGGGTCATGCTGGCATTTCCAACTACCTCAATGTAGCGATTTCTAAATTGCAAGAGCCCTGGGTCCTGCTTTCCCAAAGAGCTAAGAAAAGAGAGTTCCTGATACTGACCCACCCACGACTTGATGTCATTATGATTTTCTATCCACTGTGTCAAATGACAACAAGCCTTTAGACAGACCTTCACTTTATCAGGCATCAGGGAGTTCTTACCACAGAAAAACCATTAAGTGTGTAAGTGGGGGAAAAGTCGATTTCAATCACACTTTACTCAACAGAAGGAGCTAGACAGTGCAGAGAGCTTATTCCTGTGAAGAAGGTGGCAGGAGCGTTACCCTCAGGGCAGATTGTGGCAAGCGTGCATCAAGTGTGGGAGCCCTTTGGTCACGCGTGTGACCTGGGAAATAAACCATGCTTTTGTATGTATTGCAGAGACACCACAAAATCCACAACCAAGCGAAAGCTTCAGAAGTACAGTCATTGTAGGAAATCCCTTTTTGGAAGTTCAAATTTTACTACGTATCAGATGACATTAAAGTGATGGTCAGTGCAAGAAGACTTTTCTTTGCCAAGATTCTTGTGTATGGCTTACACAGGAGATAAATCTTACAATAAAAAGTATGCAGCTATTAAAAGATGAATACACGCACATTAAAATAATTTTTTAATGAGAGATATATAGAGAGGGGGAAAAAAGCACTTTTCATAGGGTCTGATCGCACAGTGATCCTCCTTCCCCAGTGCCCCAGCTCCTCAGGATTTGGGACACCTGGGTATGTGCCGGGCATATTTTGAGGCCAGCCTGAGGACCCACACCAGAGTCGGCCATGTGACTTTCAGCAGGGCAGCCCAGTGTGCTATGGACTGTGCCACTTTGGCTGGGCCAGTGTTTTCCTAAGTTTATTTGAGCAGTCAATGATTCATGACTGGGAAGCGCCATGGAGGGACTTAGAAGGGAAACCTTTAAGATGTGCTCTCAGAAGCAAGACAAAGAAAACATACTCACAGTGCAAAGTGCCTACTTAGAGGTTAGGTTGTTGATTAGTTGGTTAAGGTTCAGCTCCCTTTTACTGTACACACTGAGGTGAGCTTTGGTTAGTATATGGAGGGACGGAGGCTGTCTCAGCCTAATAGTCTCCCAAATAAAATTCTTTAACACAGGAAAATAAGAAAGAGAGGAAAGGAAGGAAGGAAAGACAGATGGAAGAGAAGAACATAGAGTAACAGAAAAGAAGGAAGAGGAAAAAAGAGGGAAAATAGGAAAAAGAACAGGAAAGGAGGGAAGGGAAGGGAAAGGAAGAAAACCTTTAGGCAGAACAAAGCTCAAAGCTATTCTCTAGTTTTGGTTTGGTTTGGTTTTTATTTGTTCGTTTTGTTTGTTTTTGTTTTGCTATTGTGTGCAAGCACTCACCAGAGGGAGAAAGATAAAATGAGTAAGCACTCCCAGTGGAGATGGCCACATCAAAATCCCTCCTCTTTCATTCCTCTTGGGGTTTGGGGGCACACACGTACACACATTTGGCATGTTTCTCAAGCTACCAGGTCCAGGACTCGAACTGTGCAGTCATGTGGGATCCAGCCACCTTAACAACCATGACACCTGCCTGGCCCCTATTCTCTGTTCTTTAGTCCCAAGATCCTACTAGCAGATTCTGACAAGGGAAATCAGAGATCACAGGCAGGGCCTGGAGAGAGAAAGATGAAAAGAGAGGATGTTGGGCCACCCTCTCTGCATTTGGGGGTCTCTGACACAGCGGCAGCTGCAGATCTATGAAAACCAGGCCAGTGTAAAGCCAGTGCACAGTCCCTTTGTGTGGGCCTTACCAATGTCTTTCCTCTACTGATCCCCAATCTCCATACTCACACACCTGCACACTGGCAGTACTGCTCCCCAGCAAGAGCTCAGGGGCTCCAGAAGCCCGCTATGATGCCACTGCCTTCTTCTAACCATACTTGGGGGCTGAAACCAAAGATGTCTCAAAGAAGGTCCGGTGAGGAACCCCAACAGTGCCTGTCCTCTTGTTTGAAAAGAAGACAGCATTCACTCCAGACCACCTTCTAGCAAAGCTGCTCCAGTTTTCTTTTCTCCCCATGCCCATCTACGTGCTGGGGAGACTGAGTGCTTTGTGACTGTTTATTGGGTGCGGATTGTCTGTCTGCAGAGCCGGCCTCTCTTCCTCTTCCCTCCCTGTCTCCCAGAGTGTCCTCCTACTTCCACTCATCTTCTTAGAATCTGGTTCTCTAATAAAGCTAGTGTGCGGATAAGCCAGGGCTCGTGGAGGGTTGTCCTGGCAATCACGTTCTATGCCTATGTTTTCACAGGAGCCAGCTAAAATAGTCAGACCCTGATGGGGTGAGAACACACGGAGGGCCTATTCAGAACTCTGCTCCACTTAAGCAAGTTTCCTCAGAGACTGAGTCGCCTCATCTGGGCAATGATGGGCATAGTAATGCCTCCTTCCAGGGTTGCTATGATATCTGGACATGACAGTGTCATGTGGCACCTGAAGACACTTATTGTCAGTAGACAAAGGTATGTAAATGTGTAGCTTAATACTATATTTATAATAATAGAATCAACCACACCAACAAAGTATAAGGCATTACTAACATGGTTCCCATGAAGAAATTACAGTTTCTGAGGCAGAGGAACCAGGGAACTTGCTTCAAGGCCTGTGGCACTCAGTCCCCACACGTAAGGAAAACCTGTCCTATTTCAACCTATCGTAGATCACTGGGACTCTCAAAGATTCCACAGGTTAAGAACACACGTGAGTATGTTTTCTGTAAGAAAGGCAACTATGTTGCACATATCTCCTTTTGCAGTAATCAGCTAGCTTAAGTCCTCATCAACTTGCCAATCTGTTATTTGCTAGCAGAATATATCATTTATCTTTATAGCATGATCTGATTTCACAGTACTGTCTTAAGGAAATGTGAAAATGCTAGTTATACAAGAAAAAGGGGACTAGTCATCTGGGCAAAATAGACAAGTGCACAGGGACTCAAGTCAGGGCAAAGTGGAGACTGAGAGGGAGGAAGGAGGAGGTGGGAAATGAGCAAACTAATATGCTGGAAACTGTCCAAGACCAAGACGCAGACCCGCTGGGGCCGCCAATCTGCAGATCGGGCCATTTCATTTGCATTTCTATTTCTTCTTAAGGCAATGATGTATATTTCATTTTATCTTTTATTTGTTTATGGTTTAATTATGAGAAGATGAGGAATCTAGGCATGAAGGAAGAGTTATCCCCCCCACCAAGTGCTACATCTGTTAGAGGTTGTATATAAGTGAATTAATTGCCAAAAATATCTGATGGGGAAGGCACATGTTTGTTCTTCAGTTGAGTCACTAGGGATTGCCAGGGCCTCATTCCAGCCTCCTATTCTTGGTTGAAAAACAAGTACTCGCCAGCAATGGGTGTCAGCACTTACACAATGAAGAGAGGGCTTAATCCGAAATGATTCTTTTCCTGCTCCCGAATACCACTGCTTACACAATGTAGGAGTCTACTTATGACTCCTTAAGTTAAACACACACACACACACACAAAGTGTGGCCCAGTAAGCATATACCCCACTACTGTCAAATCACTAAGTACGGGAATAAATAAATACACAGATAAGCTACTTGGTCCTCTTGTTGAAGAGAAATTTATCCAGCAAACATGGTTTATTAACTACCTGGGTTTCACAATAGTGGAATTCTCCAGAAACACAGAGAGGACTTTCCCACCCTCAAGAAAATTCAGGGACAACTCACGTTTATGAATACCCACAACGAAAGCGTGATGAGCCAGTGTGTGTAAGTGCACGTACTAATGCTGGTGGGCGTGTGTGCTAAGTCTTTCTTTTTCCATTTACAGTCAAAGGGAATTTTCTGATGGTTCATCCCATCATCCTCTTACCCACCTTTTTGAAGTTCCCTCTTTCTCAGGAAAATTTCTTCTCTCCCAGTTATGTGGGCTTCTATGACACTGACTAAGGGAAATGCGTGGGTGGAAGAAGGAGACTGGGAAGACAGGAGAAAAGGGAAGGACTTGGGCCTGGAGGCTGTCGATGCACATTACAAGGCAGGCACAGGTAGGTGAGGCAGATGGGAGAGAAGGTAAAGGGATTTTGTTCTGATAAGCCACATTACTCTTTACTGCACTCCACAGTCTCTCACCAAGTGACATCACATTGTCCCTTCATGCTGATAAAAGCCATCCACATACCGGGGGCTGGATTGTGGTACGGTGGTAAAGTGTGATGGCCTGTGAGGCTGCCCCATGTGGGAAGGTTTTGGATTCACATCCAGACACCTTCCTGAGTGTGCAGGGCATGCCCGTGCACCTGTGATCCAGGACAGGCTGAGGCTGGGGGTGGATCGCAGAATTAGGACCTTGTTGGGGTGCTATGCTGTCCATCGTCTCTCTTCCTCTCTTGCTTATGGAATAACTAACTATATCAACTTAAAAAAAAAGCCATCCACATGCCAAGGATATCTATATTTTTAACTCAGACTTTGACTGCTTCCCAGAGTACTAGACCCACTTGGATTTTGTATAAGCGTCTCACACTGAACTGTTCAAAAGACAGTATTCAATTAACACCCCCCAAAAAACATGTTTCTCCTTTAGGCTTCCCCCAACACAGTAAAAACAGCAACCCAGTTTTCAAGCAAAGACCCAAAGAGAGTTCATCCTTGACACCTCCCCTTTTCTCTCTGCACTTGGAATCACTCCTTCAGCAAGTACTGTCAGACTCCAAATATAATCAAAATGGCACTGGGGTAGTGGGGTGGGGTGGGAAATCTACTCAGGAGTAGTAGATGTAGGACTTTGTGTGAGTCCTTCCTTCTGTCTTACTGCCCTGGTGACTCTGCTACAGGGCCTGAGGCCACTGCCTGTCTGGACCTCAAGTCTAGCAATCTTTGGAAGGCAATGCTTATCTTTCCTCTTCTCCCAGTCTCTTGCCTTCAGGTTCACAACTACATCTTTCTTCACATACAGTATTGTTTTCAGTTGCCAGAGAGCATATGTCCTTGCAAGAGAGAGAGGAAGAGAGAGAGAGAGAGAGAAAGTATTCCTCGCAATGGGGCATGATCATGCTACAAACCCCTCTCCTCCACTTTTTCATCCAGGACTTTGGGCACACACGGACACGTGCCCAGGGTGTATTTTGAGCTGCTGGGCCTGGGATTTAAACTGTCATGGCTGTCAGCCATGTAAGATTTGGCTCTCTCAGCTACTAGGCTACAGGGCCGGCCCTTCATAAATACACTGTTGAACAAAACGTCCAGACACAAGAGGGCACAGACTATTTGACTCCATTCATGTAAAGTTCAAACACAGACAAAGCTACTACCATAAGGGCAGGGCCAGGTGGGAGTGACTGGAAGGATTTTCTAGTAAACTGGATGTGTTCTATTTCTTTTTTTTTTTTTTTTTTCTGGAGAGGTTTTTGCTATAGTGCGCGTGCACTCACCAGACAGACAGAGACAGAGAGACAGAAAGCGAGAAATCACCCCCCAGGGGGGATGGTCACGCCACAATCCCTTCTCCTCCATTCTCCTCTTGGGATCTTGGGCATGCACGCACACATGCCCGGCGTGAGTTTTAAGCCACCAGGTCTGGGACACAAACCGCGGTCGACTACATGGGAGTCCAGCGACATAGCCATTACACTAACTGCTGGTCCCTGAATATGTTCTATTTCTTGATCTGGATGCTGATACACAAATGCATTCACTTCATAGAAATTCCTGAAGCAAGGGGACCAGCAGGTGTGTGGTAGTTAAGGCGCTGGACACTCCCATGTGGCCGACCATGGTTCGAGTCCTGGATCTGGTGGCTTGCTTTCTCACTTTCTCTCTCTCTTTCTGTGTTTCTTTCAGGTCAAATTAAAATAAATGAATGAATAAAAAAATAATAATCTTAAAAAGAAAAATTCCTGAAGCTGGAATACACTCAGAAGTGGTGATCATTCTTTTTCCTTTTTTTTTTCTTTTTTTTTTTTAATTTTAATTTTAATTTTTTTTTAAATTTTTTTTTATTTTAATTTTTAATTTTTTTAAAAATTTTTAACACATGCAATAACTGGAGAGAAAGAAAGAGAGAGAGAGAAGAAAGTGAGAAAACGCCCTCCTATGGGGAATGATCATGCTGTAATCTCTTCTCCATTTCTTTCTTTTTCTTTTTTTCTTTTTTTTTTTTTTTTGGAGAGGTTTTTCGCTATAGGGCGCGTGCGCTCGCCAGACAGACAGAGAGAGACATAGAGACAGAAAGCGAGAAATCACCCCCCAGGGGGGATGGTCACGCCGCAGTCCCTTCTCCTCCATTCTCCTCTCGGGATCTTGGGCACGCACGCACACGCGCCCGGCGTGAGTTTTAAGCCACCGGGTCCAGGACGCGAACCGCGGTCGACTACGTGGGTGTCCAGCGACATAGCCATTACGCTAACTGCTGGTTCCCTCCATTTCTTTCTTTTCTAGGGATTTTTGGGCATGCACACACATGTACCCAGAATGTTTTTCAAGCTGCCGGATCTGGGAATGGATCCATGTGAGATCCAGCTACCTTACCCACCATTCCATGGGCTGGCCCAATTTGTGCTCAATCGGAATGCATGTTACACTTCAATAAAAAATTTCCTGGGACTAGCGGATGGCGTAATGGCTGTGTTGCTGGACTCCCATGTAGTTGACCACAGTTCGAGTCCTGGACCCGATGGCTTAAACTCACATTGGGTGTGTGTGCAGGCCCAAGATCCTGAGAGGAGAATGGAGGAGAAGGGATTGCAGCATGGCAATCCCCCCTGGAGGGGGGGGATGATTTCTCGCTTTCTGTCTCTCTGTCTTTCTTTCTGGTGAGCACATGTGCCCTATAGCAAAAAGCTCTCAAAAAAATTTCTTAATTAAAGTTTGGAAAAGATTGAGCAATTATTTCTAGGCTGAGGATGATTGTAAACCATTAGTATTGTCAAAGTGTCTGCATTTTGAAAATATGTCATTTAATCTGGTGCCCACAGAGATTAAAAATGCATCCTCTTTGAACAACAAATGCATCTTTCCTCCTATGTATAAAATCACTCATGTTTTTAATTCAACTAAAAGAAAAATAGGGATCAATCACTGCTAAACTTTGGGCAGTTAAAGAAACATCTGAAATGTGAGGAATGTCACCAGAATTGGGGTAGACACTATCTGCAGTAGATGCCTTGATGCATGTAACAGGAGCTAGCGCTTGACCGAGCCTTTCACAATCATCCTGGAACTTCCTCTGAAACAGATTTTTTTCATCTTCAGTGAAAGGACAAATAGGGCAATTGCATCTCACCACTTTCATTCTCTCTCTCTCTGCCGATTGTGTAAAATTGGAAGGATGGAATCCAGACATACCCTAATTGGATGCTCTCCGTCCTCCTTGTAGACAGCTCCTGCGGCATCCCCAGGCTGGCTTGCTAAAGATAAGAACCTGCCTCCTGAGTCTCAAAGGCAGGCTAGGTGACCAGAAACTAAAAATCAGATTTTCTGGCCCCAGCACCAGGAGACACATCAAGTAGCTGCCTGCAGGGTACAGTTTGAAAGGACAAAACAGTGTCCATTTTAAATAGTCTCTCATCAGCTTATTTCATCATTGTCTTTCCTTACTGTTGCCTGAAATTACCTTCTTTCCTATTGGTTAAGTGTATATTGAACTCCCACCGCGAGTAGTTTCAGTCAGGCCCAGCCTCAGCACCCACAACTCCACAGACTAAGACCCATGAGCCCTTCTTCTGGCTCAGAAGGGACCTAGTGGGGGCGGCCACTAGTTCCTAGAGCCCACTGTGAACCGAGGCAGTACTGGATTACCCATCAGCAAGTTAATTGATACCTTCTGAGCCTATGTGTTGTGAGTTGCAAAGCAGGGCAGAAAATGAGGGAGAGGATTTTATGTTTGATTTGTTCTTTCAGTGAATATTTATGGAAAACCACTTTCTCAGGCACTGTTCTAGTTTCTGGGAACAAAGCAGTGAACTTATACCATTAGATTTTAATAATAAAGACAGACAATAAACCTATTATATCATATTAGAAGGTGTCAGTGAATAAAAGGGAAGGGGATAAGGATCGTGGGATAGAGTAAAGTTAGAAATGGGTAACTTTAGGGAAATCTTTTGAAGATATTGGAGTAGGCAAAGATTTCTTAACTAAGACCACTAAAGCACAGGCAATGGTTCCTAAAATACACAAGTAGGATTACATCAAGCTAAAAAGCTTCCTCACGGCAATGAAAACTACAACTAGAGTGAAAAGACAACCCTAAGAATGGGAGAAAATATTTGCAAATCATTCCTCAGATAAGGGATTGATATCTAGAATATATAGGGAACCCAAGAAGCCCACCCATAAAAAAAAAAATTTCTAATTTTTAAAAGGGCAAAAAAGTTTAAGACAACTCTGCAAGGAAGACTTATGAATGGCTGAAAGTCATATGAAAAAATGTTCAAAGATCTCATCATAAGGGAAATGTACATTAAAACAACAATGAGATATCATTTAATCCCAGTTAGAATGACTAGGATCAAGAAGAAAGAAGGAAGAAAGAAAGAAGGAAAGAAAGAAACAAACAAACAAATGCTGGTGAGGCTGTGATGAAAAGGAAACTCTCTTACACTGTTGGTGAGAATGTAAATTAGTTCAACCTCTGTGGAAAAATGACATGGAGATTTCTAAAAAAAAAAAAAAAAAAAAAAAACAAGAAAACAAAAAAAAACAAACTATGAATAGAATTTATGGCCCAGCAATCCCACTTCTTGATATTTACACAAAGGATAATAAAACATTATTAATAAAACATTAATTGATGTCTGCATATCCATGTTTATTGCAGCATTATTTATAGTTGCTAAAACATTAAACCAACTTCAGTGTCCAAAACCTGATTATCAGGTTGAAAAACTGTGGTATGTATATACTATGGAATATTACACAGCTATAAGAAATGACGAGATCCTATCAATCAACTCAAAATGAATGAAAAGAGATTTAATGTTGAGCAAAGTGAGTCAGACCTTGAAGGATAAACATTGTATATATGCACTCAATTTGTACTGAGTGTACTTTATGGCAGAGGTTGAGAGATCTGAAGATGCGGTGGTGGAGAGGATGGATATAAATGCTAGTGACAGTAAGGTGGAGGAGTGGTTGGTAGAGAATGAGGGGTGGATGGTGGGTGTGGGAAAAAAAAGAAAAAAAATGATAAACTAAAAACAAAAAAAGAAAGAAAGGGATCATTTTTATCTTTTTAAAGCACTGATATAATCCTTGTGGGAAAAATCAGGATTTTGTCAGCCCTTGACACATTTATTATGAGGTTTAGTGCTGTTCATATTTGGACTACATGTAAGGGTGGGAGCAAAGGGCATTTAGGACTCATCTGGCCCAGCCCTAAGCAGGGGCATTAAGTATTCTAGCCTAAGTCTTGGTTCAGCATGGCCGCTGATATCAGACTCCTCTCCTGTGTCACAGTCCTGATCACTGGTAGCTGTCACCTTTCCATAACCCCCCCATACCCTCCACCATGGGCTGGGGTTGATAATGATCTTGGAAGCCTTGACTCTGAACATTTTTTTTCTTCTAATTTTGCTGTAGGGCATGTGCACTCACCAGAGACAGTCATCGACAGAGAGAGAGAAAGAGAAAGAGTAAGAAAATACCTCCCAGAGGGGATAGCGATGGTCACAATCCCTCCTCTGTTTTTCTCTTGAGATTTTGGGCATGCACCACATGTACCCAGTATGTTTTTCAAGCTACCAGGTCCAAGACTCAAATTTCACACTGACCATCTGGAATCCGGTTGCGTTAACTTCCATGCCATCTGCTGGCCCAACTGAATAATTGTTCTGACAACTTCTCTGAATCAGGTCCTCCTCTGAGGTTCCAACTTACAGCTGGGCTTCTGTCTTGGTCCCTCTTCTTTAGCTCCTACTTCAGCTCCTGAAAGAGGCTCTGGGGTGTCTGTTTCCTAATTGCTTTCTACTTTTCCCATATCAGATTTCCAAGAGTTTTAACTATGGAATGTTCCATCTCTATATTCTCAAATCTCTCTCTCTCTCTCTCTTTATCTCTCTCTCTCTCTCTCTCTCTCTCTCTCACACACACACACACACACACACACCAATCCCCAGAAAATCACACACCCTCAACTTCACAGAAAATCCCACCCAAGAGAATAATTGTGTCCAGGGGTATTTAGAGAGAAACACAGGACAAACTCCACCTGCACCAAGACAGTAGAGCTAGACATTACGCTTGGTTCTATATAAAACTAAACCTCTCATTTTAGGAGCCAACGGGAAAAAAAATTTCTGCATTGTGATAATAAAAATATCTTTTGTTATCCCCTAAACACAGATTGTAGATGTGCTATGTGTTAATTTACTGTCAATTTATTCAGTTTTTTATATAGTCTCCTCAGTCAAGGTAGATTTAATTCCATTTTCATCTTATATACTTCCTTTCAAGGCTTGGTAATTTCTTTTCTATTTTTATTCATTCCACTTTTGCTTCCTGTCAATTTTTATATCAAAATCTGATTCAGTTCCATTTGGCAAGGTGCAGTAATAAAAATATTCCTCATGCTTTAATGTTTAAATTTGCTGTTGCACTTTAAAATGGTTCTCTGTTTGTGCCAATGGTGCAACGTCAGCTCTGTCCCCTGGCACAGCTCCTGGGCTTATAGGAGGCAAGAGCTTGAGTCCTATAATGGTTCTTCATCACTGTCTGAAATTACCTTTTGTGTCTACTAATTAAGCATGCATTGAGCACCTACTATGTGCTAGATACTGTATGTGTGCAGCAAGAGTACAACTCATAAGGAGGTGAAATAGTAACTGACTAGAAATTGGGTTATAATGGCAGCACAGACTTTCTGAGGGGGAAGGTTATCTCACTGTTGTGCAGAGGGAGGAGGAAGAAGAATGGGGCAGATCCATGTGTTTTTTTCTTACCTAGAAAAAGAATGGAAATGCAGAGTGTCACATATTGGGACCAATCTGCAGCCAGTAGGCCGTGGGACACCAGGCCATCAGACACAAGTGTGCTTGACCAGAAGTCTGACCCTACAGTGGGCCCTGTGTGGATGTAGGGACTGCTACTGCCCAACTTGGGACCATAGGCATGGATACATACTTTCCATCTTCCCTGATTTTCTGACCATCTCTCACATCACAAGGAGGTAACTAAGGGCTCTGGCTCTGGAGCCCAACTACCTGGGTTCAGATCCCAGCTCTGCCACTCACTGCCCATATTTCATGGAATGAGTTAGCTAACCCCTGTGACTCAGTACTCTCACTCCTTAAGTAGCTTCTTCTTAAAAAGAATTGAGTTAATCAATATGAGTAATGCTTACAACAGTGACTGGCACAAAGTAAGCACTCAACATATTTGTTATCATAATGCCTGGTTGAGTTGTTTTCAGGAAGCAGAACTCACCACTTCTTGTGGGTCTGGGGTACCCTTTCTAGGATGCTCTCATGGATGCTGTGCAGTGCTCGAAGTGCAGCAGGTAGGATGAAGCTGGAATTTTAACTGGTGCCAAATACAACCGCACCATCTTAGAGCTGCCTCTCTTACTTCTCGTACTTGTTGTTGGCTTAAAACCTTTTCTTGCCTCCAGGGCAAGCTCTTTTCTTCTCACACTGGGAAGGGACAGACAGGGTAACGTCCCATAGAAAACATTTACGAGAAAGCTGTGAGGTCAGGGGAAGTTTGAAAATCACTTAATCAAAATCATGCAGCTGGCGAGAACCAGAGCAGGAATTTGGACCGAGGCTTGCCAGGCTTGTCTGCTCCTCCCGCACTTCACCACACTTTGAGGCAACACACACACACATACACACACACACACACACACACACACATACACACTCTATTCTCCCTCTCCCCCTCTCCAGGAATGGACCCAAAGCTCATTGTAATCATACTGCACCTGTATACAATGGGTGGGTGAGTGAGGCGTGTGCGGAAATCATGCAGTCCCATTGGCCCCAGGTACGACTAGAAAGGTACAAGTATCTTTACTATTTCCTACTTTATCACTCTCTCGTATACCACGGATGCCCCTCTCAGGTTTAGTTATCTAAGCAAACACCCACTTACTCATTCAACAAGTGACTTTTAGCACCCACAATGCGCCATGCACTGTTTTAGACACTGGATATACAGAAATGAACAAAATTGCAAAATCATCTATTATGATCTTAAATTCTATTGGTGTGGAGGGTCAAAGAAACAGACAATAAACAAAGGGTTAATTCAAGATATGGATGAGTGTTATTAAGAAGATAAAATATAGCAGCATCATAGAGTCAGTCATTCTTCAACCACCACTCAAAGTGACCTCTGAAAATGGACATTAGATTGTCTCATGCTCTGGATTCAAACCTGGAAATTTCTTTGTATTTGGAATAAAATCCAAATTTCTTTCTAAGTTCTCCTCCATGACCTGGCCTCCCTCCAACTTCATCTCCTACCATCTTTCTGTCCTTCAATCATGTCCAGCAATTCTGGCCTTCTTTCTGTCCTTCAAAAATATAAAGCTTCATTCCATATGCAGGCTTTGCACCTTTTGCTTTTCTTTTCTAGAACATTCTCTCTCCACTCCCTGAGTCCCTTTGATGCTTCCAGCTCTTTGAATGCTGATTAATTCTCATTTTTCTACTAAAACCCTACCTTCTTAGAGTCATCACTGATGAGTCTGCAACCACATCATTCATTCGCCTCCCTTTTATTTTGCCATTTTTTTTTCTTTACAGCACTTACCATGGTCTGAAATAAAATGATTTATTTACATATCTGTCTCCTGCTCGTGCATGCAGATTGTAAACTCCATGAGAACAGGGCTTTGTCCCATCACACCCATGTCCACAGTGCCTAGAACAGTGCCTGGCATACAGCAGGTGCTCATATTGTGTTGACTGAATAAGTGAAATCACATCCACGTACAACAGAATTCTGACAATCAGCAAATGAGATATACTACAAACACTTTCCTTCAAACAACAAAAAATCTTCTATTTAATAATCCCAGGAAACCAAAATGTCGAGGAATGAAAAATATATGAGGATGCACAACACAGTATATTTAGTCTTCAGCCTCCAAAGGCTCTGAAATTGGTGATAATTTAGAAAGCAACTATCACAGGGTTTATAAAGGGATGTTTGTAAACTGCTCTTCCATTCTTGAGACCAGAAAGTAATTGGCATTCTGAGGAACCAGCTAACCATTGCTAATAGACGTCAAAATAAACCCAAACAACATCAAAAGCCAGGGATTGCTTTTCTAACATGATTTATTTACGTATTTTTCTTCTTTCAGAAAGAAAAGTAATGTGAAATTATATAATAAACATTCAAGGGAGTCTGTTTATTTTGAGGAGTCACAGAATTGCAGAGATGAAGGGATTTTTTTAAATACAGATTTTTTTTAAGAAGCAGAAATCTTCGTCCAAACAAAGCTTTATGCAGAACATGTATATGTAAGAAAGGAAAGCAGAGGTGACCTGGTTGAGGGTCGCGAACTCCTCGCCTTCCCTGGCCATCTCCCCGGAACCCAGGCACAGGGAGCACAGATTGAAACCTTCTGACCTGGCCTAATCCTCTTCGTTCACAGATCCTGAGAAGAAGGCCAACCCATATCACCAGGGCAAATAAGATTTCAAAGCTGCACCTGAACCTGGGCTCGTGATGCCTGTGCATCTTTTCTACTAGGCCATGGCAACCTTTCAAAATAATTGAGTAAAGAGAGTTTGCTGAGCTGCGCTTACCAGACTTCCAAGTATAATCACATCTGTAAGGAACATTTCCCCTTTGCTCATGGTTACATTGCGTTCTCTCTAGCACGGTCAGTCCTCCTGGCCAGCCTTCTCCTGGGCCCTACCGTTCTCCCCCGGCTTCTCTCCTTTACCTGCTCACATTTGTTCATGAAGTCTGGGGCTAGTGTTGGACTTGTTCCTTAATCATTTAAACATTGCTGTACAAAACCTAACAGCTTGCAGGATTCAAATGTTCTTTAAAAGCGGGGAGGGGATATATAACTCAGAGACTTGTGTGGCTGTGGAAAAAGCAGACAGAACTTAGCTGAAGGGTCTTCTTTCTGTATGTTTAGTCATTTTCCACTTGGCATAGGAGAGATGCAGTGTGGGAATTAGAGAAACCAAGCTAGGAGTTGTTGCCATGTGACTTCCTCTTTAGTTCTTCGTCAGTGACTGGAGTATCACTTGGTATGGTCATTCTTGCATTTACTCATCCAACGTGTATCTGTGCAATGACCAGGTACGAGGCTAGGCTCTGATGATATGTGAATAAGATCGTAACTCCCAATCCTCACACTCTGATGATAAACCAGCAAGTACAGGATAGAGAGGTGCCACTGAAGGATGACTAGAGAGAGCCATTGTACCCAGAACACTGAGACAGAAGCCATTTTAAATCTGAGGTGTGTGCTAGCACATTCAGGGACCAAGGCGACTGAACCTAGGCTTTAAACCCATCTTCTAGACTCCGGAAACACTGAGATGAGTAGGGCAACCTCTGTCCTCTCTGTCTCTATCTTTTTCTCTTTAAATTATTCATTTTTTTAAAAAAGTTTAAAACACTCCTTCTTACCTCAGGCCTTTTGCTTCTCTTGATAATTTCAGAAGCCATTTTAAATCTGAGGTGTGTCTATCACGCCTCATGGTTTTTCTTTTTTACCTTAAATTTTTTTTTCTCTTTTTTGTTTGTTTTTGTCTATATTTTTTCTTTTTTCTCTCTTGCTTTTCTTTTTCTTTTTCTTTTATTTATTTATTTTTAACCTTACTTTCCACTCTGCTTTTCAGTCTCCACACACTGAGTGTCTAGACAGACCTAGGTGCACAGTAGCCAAGCATCTGAAAACTTTTAGGGTCATTGAAATCCTCAATGCTAATTGAATCTCCTGCCTCAAGGAAGAAACTCTTTTTTATAAATCTGAACTCAAAATCTTTCTGTGGATATCACATTGCAGAACTCGGTAGAGGAGAGATTTTTGTCACAGAATGACCAGAAACCACCACAGAAGCACAAGACATATGAGAAACCAAGAAAGTATTTCTCCCCTAAGGGAAAAGAACAATTTTTCATCATCCACAGACAGTACAGTGGAACTTATGGAAATGTCAGATAGAGGATTTAAAATACTCATAGTGACAAGGGGACCAGCAGTTGGCATAATGGCTATGTCATGGGACTCCCATGTAGTTGACCACAGTTCTAGTCCTGGACCCGGTGGCTTAAACTTACGCAGGGCGCGTATGCACACGTGCCCAAGATCCAAAGAGGAGAATGGAAGAGAAGGGATTGCGATGTGGCCATCCCCCCGGGAGGTGATTTCTCACTTTCTGTCTCTCTGTCTCTCTCTGTCTTTCTGGAGAGCACACATGTCCTATAGCTAAAAACCTCTCCAAAAAAAAAAACTCAAAGTGACAAATCTAAACAAGATGCAAGAGCTGAAATACAATGAACTCCAGAAGATGAAGGAAAAAAAAGACAATGAGTTCCAGGACATGAGGAATTTCTTGCACGATCTGAAAGGGGAAAAACACACCATAAAAAAGAATCAAATGGAGCTGTTAAAGATGAAGGCTGCAATACAATACCTCCCTCAAAAGTATTAAAAGCAGATTAGCCTATGCAGAATCTTGGGTGTTGAAGACAAAACATCTGACCTAGGTGGAAAAAACATAAAACAAAAAAACTGAGAAAATAACCAAAAAAAAGAGAGAGAGAGAGAATACTACACAAGAAATACTAGATAACATTAAGCACCAAACATCTGGATAATCGGTATCCCAGAAGGTGAAGAAACTAATAAGGGCATTGATAATCTATTCCATAAAATCCTGGAAGAAAGTTTTCCAAATCTAGAGAGGCATTCCAATATCCAGACCCAAGAAATACAAAGGACCCCCTAATAGAATCAACCCAAGAAGATCTTCTCCAAGGCACATCATAACCAGATTGGCCAAAACCATAGACAAAGATAAGATACTAAAATTGGCAAGACAGAAATGGGTTACTTATAAAGGTTATCCAATCAGGCTAACATCAGACCTCTCATCAGAAATAATGTGAGCAAGGAAAGAATAGGAAAATATATCAAAGTGTTAAGTGAAAAACAGTTTCAACCAAGAATACTATACCCAACAAGATTATCTTTCATATGGGAAGAAAAGATGAAAACATTCTCAGATAAACAAAACCTGAAAATATTTACTAACACCAGATCAACTCTCCAAGAAGTTCTGAAAGGAGTGCTTTACCAGGAAAACTAAAGTCACAGACAGAAATAAGAGAGCAGAAAGCAACCAAGAAAATTACCAACTTAATGCTAGGGACAAGAAATATCAATAATAACCTTGAATGTTAACTTCTAGGATTTAAACAGAAAGATCAGACCATAGTAACACTGCAAAAGAGATATTAATTACATAAGACTGAACTGGTGAAATAGAATTTTATGACTTTTGAGTAAAACATTACTGATTTTTTTACTATGCTTTGTTTTCCCAGTTTAAGGATGTTGCTTTCTTTTGAACTGTTGATAGGTACAGCAATTTGTTAAAATGTTTTTTCTTCTTGTGTGTTTCTTTCGATGGAAACATAAATTTTTCTCTCTTCCTGACCCCTCTGGAATTGGAAAACATTTGGGAGTATTCTTATTTGTGGCAGAATGATTATTTGCATAAGTTCAATAATACCTGTTGCCTTGAATCAAAAATTGGAAATACTTGTTATTGGACAGGGCTTTGACTGGAATGTCATATCTGAAGATTAAAATGAAAAACTATGGAACTAAGGTAGATCTCAAGTAAGCCAACAGAAGCTCTTAGGAAAATGGCCGGGCACCATAAGCAGTTTTGCTCGGCAGAAAGGATTAGAGAAGCTATATGAAAGAATTCATACCATAAAATAACTTGGGCTTTTCCAGCCCAACATTATAATTAGTAGAGATTGCAAAGGAGCAGCCACAATCAAAGGATTACCTTGAGGAAGACTTTGAAGGAATAAAAAGAGACTGATTTTTGCTAGTAGATGATATATTACAGAATATTATGTAGGCAGGGCTGAATTGATGTTTATGTGTGAATTGTGAGCTGGGTGTTTGCTTTGCAGCAGTTTGAGTAGCTGACATGAAAATATTTTCTCAAAAATATTTAAAAACATACTGTCTGTGTTATAGAGTCACAAACAAAATTATAACAAATATTTTAAACATTATCTTTAAAATTCAGTTTCTTTACATTTTTAATGTTGTTTATTAACTGTCAAGAACTATGGAGAGTATGAGCAAAAATTTTTTGGTATGTAAAGTAAATGTTAGTGGGAAAATATAAAAATGAATTAATTAATTAAAAATAAAATAAAATAATTTTTAAAAGAGAGAGCCATTGTAGTTGACTTTTACTTTAGTAATCCCCCCAAGCCATGCTGCCCAGATACACTTTCCTATAGGCTCCGCCATGCTGACTTCAGCTAATGATATAGTAGCATACAGAGGATTGATAAAGGCTTGTACAGGAAGACCTTTCATCATGTAAAGAATTTCAAGTTAGAGGACCAGCAGATGGCATAATGATTACATCACTGGACTCCCATGTAGCCAACTGTGATTCAGGTCTTGAACCTGGTGGCTTAAAACTCATACTGGGCGTGTGTGCGTGCATGCCCAAAATCCCTAGAGGAGAATGGAGAAGGGATTGTGGCATGGCCATCCCCCCTGACCAGAGGGATGAATTCTAGCTTTCTGTCTCTGTGTGTATCCAGTGAGTGCACACCCCCTATAGCAAGAATCTCTCCTCCCTTCCCCCACCCCTGAAAAAAAGAATTTCAAGTTAGTCATACAGAGAAGGCAACATGGAACTATAACCAGAGAGAAGTTTCAGCCTTCCACCTGTCCTTACCAAGGTTTCAGACATGTGCACATAGCCATCTTGTATGTTGCAGCCACACCCACCACCAGACTGCAACAGCCTAGCACACCCCACCTAAAACCACCCAGCTGAGCCACAACCAACCTACAGACTCAAAAATGAATAAAATGACAATTGTTTGAAGTCACGTAGTTTGTTGGTATATAGCAATAAAAATACAGCTATGTACATCTTTTTAAAAAGAAAACCTCTTTTTTAAAAGTAAGTAAGTAACAGACTGAGATTTTAAATTTTCTTTGATGCACTTTTCCATTGTAAAAAACTTTCTTTAAAAAAAATTGGTAGAGGGTATGTGCACTCACTGGAGAAAGACAGAGACAGAGAGGGAAAGTGAGAAAGTATTCCCCCTGGGCATAGTCATGCAATCATCTCTTCTCCATCTCTCCCTCCTTTCTGAATTTCTGACTTTGGGGCATACCTGCATGTTTCTCAAGCTGCTGGGTCCAGGACTTGAACCATGCAGTCGGCCATGTGGGATCCAGCCACCTTAATTATCATGTCATGGGCTGGCCCAATAAAATATTTTTATATTGTGTTTTCCAAATAATTATTGACATAGTAAATGTCATAGTTCGTTTTATGCATGCACATTTGCTTATGTGAGGAGAATAATTAATAAAATTGTCAAAGAAAGGAGACAAAGAACAATTTATAAGAGAAGGGGAGAGAAAAACACTGAAGATAGTCCAGGAGAGTGAATCTTGTTTGCACATTTTCTACGCAAGCTGAGAAGCTCATGTCTAGCAAAGAAGTCGGTCTGAACAAGCTGTTTTTAAGTAGGCTGATGAGGAGTTATCAAAAGAAAGAATTTATCTGCTCATAGATTCTCCCCAAAACTCCAAGAGCTTACCAGGGAGCTTGCCAGGCTATCCGCAGGTATTGACTGATGCTGTCCTTCCTTTAAGACCTTATTCATGATAAACCAAGTCTGCATTATTTTCCTCATCACAATTTTTCTTGCTGGCTTTAGTGTGTTTAGCCTAATGCTTTTTGTTCATTCTTTTAGACTTTTTTCCTCAGTATAAAATTAGTAATCTCTGATCAATGTGTTTCCTTCCATCATTAACATAGAACTGCTGACAGGCTGCAATTCAGATCGCATAAAAGCACAAACTGCCAAGCACTCAGATTCCCCATCCACTTGGTGCTGATACCTTACAAGGATCCCCTTCTACTCAGAGGTATTTAGCAGTGCAACTGGGGCAAGTCTTATTTGGACCAAGGAACATTGGCATTTTGGGTTACTTCGAGTTAATTCTCGTCATAAAAAATTCCTCTGAAATCATCTGAATCCATGGGAAGCTATGTCACAGGATCTGGATGGGAACAATTCTCACTTAGATATTCGGCAGATGGTTCATTCTTATCACAGCAGCACTCCACAATCGCCCAGCTCTACCGGCTACCGAGTTTTTTTTCCTGTAAAATCAACACAAAACAAGCACTATTGGGCTGAAAATGGTTATAATAAGATTCAACCAAGTAAAGGGTTTTTTGTTTTGTTTTTCTTGTTTTTTATTTTAGAGTTAAAATTTATAGCTCTATAAATGTGAAGATGTAACAAGCTAACTCATTCATTCTACTATCCCGTTCTTCTTCGCAGCTAATGGGTATGTACACACTCACACAGACACACTCTGTGATCACCAGCACCCTAACACCACCCACCCTATACTACACACCGCACAGTCCTTGTATGGGCATCTGCTTTCTATTGTGTAAATGTTTGCTCCAGGACCTACAACAGAGCTCCAACAATTCTATGCAGCCTCAGAAATCTGCAGTGGCTCCAGGCTGAGGTGGACATCTCCTGGAAGGTGCTACAAGGTGTGTGTTTGTTTGTTTGTTTGTTTGTTTGAAGAAAGTTAAAGAGTATTCTTTGGGTCAGTGGCTAACTCTCAAAGGTAAGCCCTTCTCTTCCTCCAACTTTCAACATATATTTCTGCAAGTCAGGGAGGTTTGCAGCTTCCTCCTCGGGTCAGTGAATCCTGCAGTAAGTTATTTGGGACAAAGTAGCAGGCAATCACTGCTTTTGGGGTGCAGTCAGAAATGCCAAGACAGGACCTGCTCCATTGCAGGTTAAGGGAGCTGGATCCCACATGGCCAACTGCAATTCGAGTCCAAGCCCTGGTGGCTTGTGCTTACATGTCTAAAATCCTGACAAAATGTACAAATGGCAGAGAAGGGATGACAGCGTTACTGCACCCCATGTGGGGGTCCTTTCTCCCTCTCTCTGTGTGTCTGTTCCTGTCTGACAAGCACACATGCTCTCTGGCACTTACAAAAAGAAATGCCAAGAGAGACACCAATCTTTCCAGAATGCCTTAGTAACAACAGTACCTTACATTTATACCATTCAGTTTGCTAAAAAACAGGTATTTCCTATTGTAAAGACTCACACGATCCCAAAACAATGCTTTGGGTAATCAACCATTGTCACGATGTATGTTAAAGACTTGAAGGCAAGAGACAAAGATTGATATTTTTAGTTGGGGAGATGGGAGCAGAAGTTAAAAGCTGGTGGGGCAAGACTTAGGGGACTTCAGGCACCTGAGGCTAAAAAAGTAGATACACTGGGTTCAGAGAGATGGAAAGGAAAGGCAAGCACAGAAAGAGGAAAGTTGGCAACAGAAGACAAATTTTGCTTGACTTTTCCATGTTTGTGGCTCCTAAACCGTGGCAACTAGCCCTCCTTGAGCACGTGCGCACCAAGCACTGAAGCTCTTGGTGTGGGTTAGCCCAGTGCATCTTTGCATTTATTTCCTCATAGGCTCCACATGTCTGGGGGCGAAAGGGCAGCTGGAAACAGGTTCTACTTTAAGGGTTGTTTAAGGATAATGGGAAATAAAGAAGTGCTTTGCAAGCTGCAAAACATCAGAGTGTCTAAGGTCGTGTTTACATCTGTTTTCTATCCTTTCATCTCTGTAATTGTTCCCAATGTCTGAGAGTATGGGATTTTCTATTTTGTCAGTTCTATTTCCTGTTTTGCAACCTATGCGAGTCACATCTCTATACTCTTCCCAGACTCTGGTAAACTCTAGTCTATTCTCTTCCTCTATAGATCAAATTTTCTAGCTTTCACAAATGAGTGAGAACCTGTGGCGTTTGTTTTTATCTGTCTGGCTTATTTTATTTCCATAACATCCTCCAGCTTCACCCATGTTGCCACACACGAACCAGGATTTCATCCTTTTTTGGGTGAGAAGTATTCTATTTTGTATATAAGCCATTTTCTTCATTCATTCTTCCATTGATGGATGTTGGGTTGATCCATATCGTGGATATTATGAGTAGTGATACAAGAAACATCAAGTACAGGTTTCTCCTTGACACGCTGATTTTCTTTTCTTTGAATATATCTCCAATAGTGGGATTGCCGGGCCATTGGACAGTTTTATTTTTAGCTCCCTGAGGAACCTCCACACTGCTTTTCACAATGGCTATTAGTTTACATTCTCACCAACAGCATCAAAGAGTGCCCCCTCTCTGCATCCTTGCCAGCGTTTGCTATTTTTTGTTATTTTTGATAGTAACTATCCTAATTGGTGTGAGAGATGGCATCTCATTGCAATTCTCCCTCTCTCTCTCTCACTTTTATTTACGTTCTCTCTGTTCCTTTCATTTTCACTCCTTTCTTAGGAGTCAATATCTACCCCTCCCACCCCCTACCCCGGCCAACCCTGCTACCATGGGAAGGCTCCTTCAAATGTGTTGGGATTCTTGTTTAGTTAGTTATGTTTCAGAGTAATCCAAGGAAAAGCCGGTTTGGAGTTCTCTATGTGTGAGGAAAAGCCTGTGAACTGCTGAAGTTTATCAGTGGCTATCAAATGGGAAATCATATTTTATTTATGTGGGGAGACCTCCAGTGCTAGAATGTGTAGGTCTTTTCACAAGAGCCGTTCAATTTTCTGTCAGGAGAAACTCCAGTATCCAGCGTTGGTGAAGGGTGGGGTGGGGGGAGTGATCCCTAGCGACCTGCACTAGGCATGTAAACATGAAGGGTAGGAAGAAGAGAGACTGAGATTTGACTCTTCCATGCCCAGACTGTCCACTAATCCCTTTTTTTACTCCAAGCTTTATTTGTGCCCTCCACTGTATATAACATCTCCAGTTCCACACTTCCGCCATGGTTTTGTGGGTAAATTAGCACCAATGTTGTCTGTATGCCCCTTTAAAGTATAGCTTCCTTCATGTACTTCACATCCTCCATTTACTTGACATCTTTTAGAATTTTGTTTAAATAGCTCTTTTACTGAGCCTACGTCCTATTCTCTTCATGCAGGTTTAACACACCGTTTTTCTTCTTTACTGCACTTCGGTGGACTCTCAGAAGGGAGAGGAGAGAAGCACATGTGCTCAATGTGCCATCTTTGGCTAGAAGACTTCTGAATATGAATTAGACGTGTGTGGGCCAGAGAAGATCATTTGCCCTTGGGTGTTTCGAGGGCAGGTGAGCAGGGGAGAAGTTTCTTTTTTTTTTTTTTTTTTTTGAGAGGTTTTTGCTATAGGGCACGTGCGCTCGCCAGACAGAGACAGAGAGACAGAAAGCGAGAAATCACCCCCCAGGGGAGATGGCCACGCCGCAATCCCTTCTCCTCCATTCTCCTCTCGGGATCTTGGGCACGCACGCACACGCGCCCGGTGTGAGTTTAAGCCACTGGGTCAGACTCGAACCGCAGTCAACTACGTGGGAGTCCAGCGACATAGCCATTACGCTAACTGCCGGTCCCGAGAAGTTTCTTATTAAGGAACTATTGGTATTAGCATACTAAGGAGACTGTTCATGCTTTGGACTGTAAGCCAGGAATTGAGGAATTATAGGCCCTGACTCCAGATATTTGCCATTGGTGGAGGATGAGCTTACCCTCGTGTCATGTGGGAGCCTGTCGAGCACTAGGCCTGGACCCATAGGTTGTACTTACTGCCATAGAGTCCAAGGGCCCACATTCTTGAACATTCAATAAACGGTTATTAACGTCCTTGTCTGGATTGATTTGTGTTCTGAGAACATTAAAATAGAGGGCTTTATTGACACTTGGAGTGAATCATTCTGAGAAAGAAAACAGCCTTGAGTAACAGTTTCAGGGCAGGTGAAAGAACACAGAGAGGGTCAGAGAATGTATTCCTGGTAGAGGTGGCCAGAAGCACCAGGATGGAGTCGAAGGATCTTAGAAATCAACTGCAGAAGAGGGCTGGAGGAGAAAGATTGGCCTTCTTATCATCTAGGGGTATTTTTTTTTTCAATTGTTATGAATTCAACATGAGAATAAACATGGTTTTATTTTATGCCTCAGACTAATGATATGAAATGTATTTGTCGGAAATATTTAAAATCTGTGTTTTTATTTTACGATAGATAATCGTATTTTACCAATGTTCTTCTAGTTTGTATTTAGCCTGAAGGACATTCTTGAACCATCTTTCAGTTAAAAAGTTAAAAGAGAAAAAGGAGATTGTTTAGGTTGAGAAAATTCTGTCTGAGTTGTCTTTGCCCTCCCGGGTGACATCTGGGGTGTTGATTAGCACCACGCCGGGTACATGATTCTGACGCCCTCTTCTGTGGCAGTGGGTGAGAAGGCCCTGATGCCACTAGTCCCTGACCTCTCCCTTAGACAAGTTGCGAATGAAAACTGAGGGGGCGGAGTAGCTATGGAAACCATGAGGAAAGGATTTTCTTTCTTTCTTTCTCTCTCTTTTTTTAAATGTACATGCATTAGAACAAAATGACTGGCATTCTTTTTTCTCTTCCCATCTGTGACAGAAGTTTTGTGTCCTGGTTTCTACCTTCTCTTCGACTAAATTATGGGGAAAACAACACCGTGAAAACCTGCTATTGTCGCCATGGCATTTCTTCTTTCCATCTTCCTGTGGATTACTTTTAATGCCTTTTGGTAGAACTAACCAAGGAGGTCAGCACCATTTCCCCTGTGAATATTTACCTTTGTGCAGGTGATTTTTAGAGAGGAGCTTGTGTAAGACAGAAGAGATCTTTTCAACTCCATGGACATTAGAGGGAGTCACTTTCAATATAAAGAGACTCATTTCTGGAGAAACATAATCACTATCTCAAATGCCTCTTGATCTGCACCCAGGTATGAGCCCTCAGTACCATGTTTGTCTAAATGACACTGGAAATTTTCATCAGGCTACCTGACTTCAATCTGCTTCCTTTTTTAAAATTGATTCTTTTGGCTTAAATTGCAAATACACTTTTAATGAATTCTCAACATTTTTTTTGAGAGATTTTTGCTATAGGGTGCATATGCTCACTGGAGAGACAGACAGAAAGTGAAAAATCAGCCCCCAGGGGAGATGGCTGTGCCACAATCCCTTCTCCTCTATTCTCCTCTCAGAATTTTGGGCACACACACATATGCTCCTGGCATAAGTTTTGAGCTGCCATGTCTGGGATTCAAACCACAGTCAGCCATGTGGGAGTCTAGTACCTTAACCACCATACTTTAACCTTAACTACTACACTGCCTGGTTCTCAACATTTTCAAAAAAGAATTATTTATTTAATTTTTAAAATTCATTATTATTATTATTATTATTATTATTATTTAATTTGACCAGAGAGAGAAAGAGAAAGGGAAAGTGAGAAAGCAAGCCACTTGATCCTGGACTTAAACTGGGGTCAGCCATGTGGGAGTTCACCCCAAACACCATGCTACCTGCCTGCTCCATTGACATTTTTAACTTACCTCTTTTTAGCAGACACTTTCTGCCTGTTGCTAATTCATGGACAACATACTAGCTCTCAGACTGATTTTTTTAAGTGATATAATTTTCATTTGGCTCCAGGCAATGGTAGTTCTACTTTGTGTCTGAGCCTCCTATCACCAGCTGTCAGTCTGTGCCTACTTGTTCTATTACAGTGTCATCAGGAAGGCACACAATTGACCCTGGGTAAAGAATCCTGCTCCAGCAGCAAATGAGTCATCCAACATTGTGTGTCCACCAGGAAGCAAACACAAAAACTCCATGCAGCATATTCATTTTCATAATTATTAGGTGTTATCAGAAAGAGATTGTTATTAATCACTGTCCCTAGAGCCCAATCCTTTTCAAAGACTAAGACCCCAGTTATAATATGTATCATTGCAGTCACTTTGCTTCATTTTGCCCGATTTTCTAAATTACATCTATTTATATTTTCTTTGTCAATAGTCGATGGAAGAACCTTGGCCAATACAATGCAAGTCCATAAGATTCATCATCTCACAGATGTACAATGAGCTCATGAGGCAGAGGATAACACACAGACCTAGGAGGTTGGTGTCTCGCTCATCTTAAAAATAAAAATCAACAAACAAACAAAAAGAAAGCCATTTTAATCTATGTCTCTGGATCTCATGCAGTTCAGAACTGAGGCTGTATTCCCCAACAAACATGAATATTTTAGTTCTAAGTAGGAGCTCGATGGAAGAGGAAATCAGCTTAGTTTGAGGAACATTCTGAAATAGGTTTCTTTTTTTTTTCTTTTTCTTTTTTTCTTTTTTCCTTTTTCACTACAGGGTATGTGTGCTAGCTGGAGAGAAACAGAAAGGGGAAAAATGAAAAACTCCCCCACCCCCCACAGGGGGAGATGGCCATACTAGAATCCTTCCTTCTCCATTCTCCCTTTGGGACTTTGGGAGCATATGCACACATAACTAGTATGTTTTCCAAGCTACTAGGTCTGGGACTCAAACCATGTAGGTGGTCATGTGAAATCCAGCCTCCCAGCCACCACGCCACCAGTTGGCCCCCTAAATGTTTTCATGCTTTGTAAAATTTTAATGTACTGAGTGAAATACTTGGAAATAAAAATTATCACAGATTTGTGTCATTATTGACCTGAAAGAGTAATCTTTAATATTTAATTACTGTTCTCAGGTAAGACCATGGCTCATATGTGGGACTGCAAGTAACCATTTACAGAATAAGTTAACAATTGGGTCTTGCTGTGTTCTGAATGTCTGTGTCCTCCCAAATTCATGTGCTAAGATCCTGGCCCCCAAGGCAATGGTATTACTACTAGGACACATGGCCTTTAGAAGGTTGATCAGATCATGAGGGCAAAACCCTCCTTAATTGGATTAGTGTCCTTATAAAAGAGACACTAGAGAGGCTCTCACCTCCTTTACCATGTGAGAAACAGTAAGAAAGCACTGTCCATGAGCTGAAAAGAGGGCTCTCCCCACACACTGAATCTGTCTTGATCACGGACTTCTCAGTCTTCAATACTGTGAAAGTTTCTATGGTTTGTAAGTCACCCAGTGTATGGTATTTTGTTATAGCAACCCGACTGGACTAAGACTGATCCCTTGGTCTTTTATTCAGGGGCAGCAAGGGCAGTGGCCAAGACCACAGAGGGGAGGCAAATATACCTGGGCTTTATTTGGGTTTAAACACATACTAGCTATTTGACACTGGACAAGTTACCTAACTGTAGTACTCTCAACTTTATAAACTTGTGAATGGAGATGATAATACTTTCCAAATTCACTGGGGTAGGAGGTATATTAGTTCCTGGTACATGGTCAGTGCTCAGTGGTAGCTAGTATTTTGCTCCTGGATATTACTGAAGTGTGCAAAACCTTCTCTTTCCCAGAGACCCCAGGCAGTCAGATGCTCTTCGCATTTCTGCAGCTTCCCAATGGCACACATTTCCATGCCTCTGGTTTCAATAGAGGACATCTTCCTTACACTCCTCTGAAGATAATGTGTTTTAAAATGAAGAACCTGAAAGATTTCATTGTTACTGGATACAGAACACTGGATCTTCCTCAATATTGTACTTAAATTTACCCTTATGAATTTAGAAATTCTCATACCATATTCAGTTGACATTTTCAGATCTCTATTTGGGGGGATAAGGACAGTATTAATTAATCAAATTTTGCCATTAATTATTATTAATTATAAAATAATAAAAATGAAAAACAATTCTCTACTGTGTGTGTGCACTAACTTTAGCATTTCCTAAGGGGATGTCATAAATGTGCCCCTGGTATCATGAGAGTTTGCAAGCTAGTTGGCGACCCAGACACTTCAGAGATGACATCCAGGTGAGAGTGGGGAGCGAGTGGCAAAGCTACGGCAGAGCGTGGGAGAAAGCATGCCAGACCCTCGGCAGTCCCCTAGGCACTGCCAAGCAGAGAAGTCAGAGAGAGGAGAGTGTTGACTGACATAAACTCATATTAAGCATAAAAATTAAAATTCTTAACAGAATGAATGTAGAATGATACAAGGGAGTATTCAAAAAGTTCGTGGAAAATACATATTTTGAACACACTGCATGGATTTCAATTTTTTTTGCACCAAAGTAAACTTATACTTTAATTCCACTTTTATCATAAGCCTTTTACAGCTCCCTCATACATGTTCTGTTGAGTACTATGATTCCCACTTCGTGAAACACTTTCTGATCAGGCATCAGGTGGCTTTTTCTACTGCCCCCCAGGGCAGAGAGTAACAGACAAGGTGGAGATGGGCAAAAGAGAAGTAAAAGATAGAGCAAAGAGTAGGCGAGGTAGCCCCTCCCCAAAAGCAACCTTATATACCTTTACCCAACTGGGACTCCCATAGAAGTGGTAGAACATTTCATTCTTTTCTTTCTTTCTTCCTTTTTTTTTTTTTTTTTTTTTTTTTTTTTCTATAGGGAATGTGCACTTGCTGAAGTCAGAAAGGTAGAGAAGAAAGGTGAAGAAGCACTGTCTGGAGGAGCATGGCCATGCTGCTTCAGTCCTCTCTCCTCCATCCTCCTCTCAGGATTCTGGGCACGCACACACACATGCCCAGCTTCACATCACCAGGTCAGAGACTTGCAGTTGGTCATGTGGGATCTCGCTGCCTCAACCTCCACAACATTTGCTATTCCCCAAATTTAACTATTAGAGCTGTATCAGAATACCTTCTGATTAGCCTTTATGAGGCCTTAAAAAATTTTAAAAAACACTTTTTTAAAAGAATTATTTATTTTATTTTATTTGCCATGATTATTACTATTATTTTATTTTGACCAGAGAAAGAGAGAGAAAGGAAAAGTGAGAAAGCAAGCCGCCAGGTCCAGGACTCTAACTGCCATCAGCCATGTGGGAGTCCAACACTAACCAGTACACAACCTGCTGGCCCCAAAAAACACTTTTTTTTTTTTTTTTTTTTTGAGAGAATTTTCGCTATAGGGCGCGTGCGCTCGCCAGACAGACAGAGAGAGACATAGAGACAGAAAGCGAGAAATCACCCCCCAGGGGGGATGGTCACGCCGCAATCCCTTCTCCTCCATTCTCCTCTCGGGATCTTGGGCACGCACGCACACGCGCCCGGCGTGAGTTGTAAGCCACCGGGTCCGAGACGCGAACCGCGGTCGACTACGTGGGAGTCCAGCGACATAGCCATTACGCTAACTGCTGGTTCCCCCAAAAAACACTTTTTAAAAAGACTTTATTTGTTTCTTGGGACCAGCAGTTAGCGTAATGGCTATGTTGCTGGACTCCCATGTAGTCGACCACAGTTTGAGCACCGGACCCACTGGCTTAAACTCACACTGGGTGCATGTTCGTGCGTGCCCAAGATCCATCCCGAGAGGAGAATGGAGAAGGGATTGCTGCGTGGCCCTGGGGGGGTGATTTCTCACTTTCTGTCTCTCTGTCTCTCTCTGTCTTTCTGGCGAGCGCACGTGCTCTATAGCAAAAACCTCTCCAAAAAAAGAAAAAAAAAAAGATTTTATTTGTTTCTTGAAGAATAGTCCTATTAAAATGCAAATATTTCTAGGAGAAGTAAATCATTAAATCTCTGTGAACATTTAATCAAGAGCCACACTTTGACATTTTAAAAAATGTGGGTAAAGAGGGAGAAGGATCGCCAAAGGACAGAGACAAACATTAAAGAGGGAGTAGTGAATTGAGAGAATAGCAGAAGCGGAGGAGGCTTCTTGATTTGGAGCCCTGGCTGGAAGGATAGGTGACTCTCCTCAGCCTGACCACTGACACTTATCTTCTTGCCTCCCTCAGTCATTTTTCACACACACACACAAATAGAGCATCAAAATACATAAAGCAAAAGCTGTCAGAACTGAAAAAAGAAATAGACATATCTCTAATTTTAATTGGAGACTTCAGTTCTCAACAACTGATAGAATAACTAGACATAAAATCAGCAAAGATATAGGTGACCCTAACGTCATCAACCAACAGGAACAAATTGACATTTTTAGAACAATGCAGCCAACAACAAAAATACACACATTTTTTTCAAGTGCCACAGAAGTGTATGCATGCTATATCTTGGATGATAAAATAAACCTCAACAAATTTAAAAGAATTAGTATCAAGTAGAGTGTGTTCTCTGGCTATAACCAATATCAGAAGGCTAACAGAAAACCTCCAGGAAACTGAATAACATACTTATAAATAACCCACGATAGTCTCAAGAAAATTCTAAAAATATAAACTGAACAAAAATAAAAATAAATCTATCAGAATTTGGTATACAGCTAGAATAGCACTGAGAGGGAAAATTTTATAGCACAAATTTTAAAAAGGCAAAAGGCTCAATTCAACAACTCTCAGGAAACTAGAAAAAGAAGAGCAAAATAAACCCAATGCAAACAAAAGGAAAGAAATAAAAAGATAAGAGCAGAAACCAATGAAGCTAAAATAGAAAAAGAAAATCATTGGGACAAAACTCTGGTTCTTTGAAAAAAAAATCAATAAAATTAACAAACCTGCAACAAAACTGCCAAAGGAAAAAAAATCTAAAGAATAAAACAGGATATCACTATAGACTCTGAAGACATCAAAAGGATAAGAGAATGTTATAACAAATGTACATACACAGATCTGACAACTTAGATGACATGGACCAATTCCTCAGAAAAGCACAAACTAGAGGGCCAGCAGGTGGTGTGGTGGTTAACGTGCTGGACTCCCACATGACCTACTATGGTTCAAATTCTGGACCCGGCAGCTTGCTTTCTCAATTTCCCTCACTTTCTTTGTCTCTCTAGTTAAATTAGAAATTATAATAGTAAATAAAATAAAACAATTCCAAAACACCCACAAATTAACCCAACTCACATAATATGAAATATATCATTGAACAGTGTATAACTACTAATGAAATTGAATTCATAATTTAAAAAAATATTAAAAAAGAAAGCTCCAGGCCCAGACGGTTTTATTGGAAAAGTCTATCAAGTGTGTAAAGAAGAATTAACACCAATCCTACACAATATGTTGTAAAAAATAGAAGGGAATAAGACACGTCCCAATCCACTTTATGAAGTTAGTATTACACTGATACTAAAACCAGGTGAAGATAGTACAAGAAGAAAAAAAGAAAGAATTTTTAACAAAATATTAGAAAGTAGAATTGAACAAAACATAAAAAGAATTACATATCACTTCCATGAGTTTATTCCAAGAATGCAAGGATGGATCCATATTTTAAAAACAATCAATTTGACCCACCATATTAAGAGGGCAAAAAAGAAAAGTCACATAATCTTAGCAACTGATACAGAAAATGCATTTGAAGAAAGTCAAGAGCCATTCATGATAAAAAAAAAAAAAAAAAAAAAAACTTTCAAAAAGCTAGGAACTCACTCAACTTAATAAAGACCATTTACCCAAGACATAAATAACATTATACTTAATGGTGAAAAAATGTAAGCTTTCCTCCCAAGATCAGGAAGAAGGCAAGACTGTCCACTTTCGGGACCAGCAGTTAGCGTAATGGCTATGTCGCTGGACTCCCACGTAGTCAACTGCGGTTCGAGTCCCGGACCTGGTGGCTTAAACTCACGCCAGGCGCGTGTGCGTGCGTGCCCAAGATCCCGAGAGGAGAAGGGATTGTGGCGTGGCCATCCCCTCTGGGGGGTGATTTCTCTCTTTCTATCTCTCTGTCTCTCTGTCTGGCGAGCGCACACGCCCTATAACAAAAACCTCTCCAAAAAAAAAAAAAAAAAAAAAGAATGTCCACTTTCATCATTGCTATTCAACACAGTGTTGGAAGTTCTGACCAATACAGTAAGTTAAGAAAAAGAAATAATGTGCATACAGAATGAAAGAGAAAAAAAATGAAACTGTACTTATTTTTAGATGACATATGGTCTACATAGAAAATCCTAAGGGGTCCAGCAGTTGGTGTAATGGTTATGTTGCTGGACTCCAACGTAGCCGACTGCAGTTTGAGTTCCTGACCCAGTGGCTTAAACTCACATCGGGTGCATGCCTAAGATCCCATAGAGGAGAATGGTGAGAAGGGATTGCTGTGTGGTCATCCCCCCGGGGGGGTGATTTCTCGCTTTCTGTCTCTCTCTCTCTGTCTTTCTGGCGAGTGCACACACCCTATAACAAAAACCTATCCAAAAAAAAAAAAGAAGAAAGAAGAAGAAATCCTAAGGAATTCCCAAAAATATTTCTAGAACTAATAAATTCAGTAGTTTATACAATACAAGATCAACAAGAAAAAAATCAACTGTATTTCTGTATACTAGCAACAAACATTTGGAAACTGAAATTAAAAATATAAAACCATTATAATTGCTCAAAGAGTGAAATATTTAGGTGTAAATACACATACATAAATTGTATACAGAAAACTATACAATCAACATTTATTTAAAAAGTTAAAGATCAAAATAAATAGAGATACATTGAGTTTCTTTACTAAGATTTAGCATAGTAAAGATGGTCATTCTTCTAAGTTGATGTACAGTTGAACAGTATTCCTATCAAAATCCCAGAGAGATTTTTTGTACATATAAACAAGATTATTCTAAAATTCACATGTAAAAGCAAAGAAACTAGAGTAATTAAGACACTTCTGATGTAGAAGAACAAAGTGAGAGGAATCAGTCTGCCTGATTTTAAAGTTGCTATATAACCATAGTAATCAAGACTGTGTAATATTAGCAGAAGTATAGACACATAAATTAATGAAGCAGAGTAGAGAACCAAGAAATTGCTGCATATAAGTATGGCTAACTGATCTTTAACACAGGTGCTAAAGTAATTCGGTGAAGGAAGACAGCATTTTTTAAAAATGTGCTAGAGCAATTTGGTGTTCATAGGTAAAAATAACAGCAGCAACAACAAATTATCTAAACCTCACATCATAAAAAAATTAATCAAAATAGGTCGCAGATTTAAATGCAAAATGAAAAGTTATAAAAATTTTATAGGATAATATGAGAAAATCTTTAGGTTTTAGAATGTAGTGAAAAGTCCTTCAACATTATGGCAAAAAAGAAAATATCAATAAATTGGACTTTAATAAAATGAAAAAAAAACTTTTGTTCTACCAGCAACCCTGATGAAAGCACAAGCTATGAAATGTGAGAAAATACTTACAAACTGAGTACCTGACCAAGGACTTATATATAAAATGTCTAGAATTTTAAAACTCTCAAAAGTCAACATTAGAAAAGCAAATAATCCAATAGAAAATGGACAAAAGATATAAAGGGACCCCTATGAGAATAACTAATATAAAATGAGATAATGCCACCTACCAGTGCATCTTCCATATTTGTCCATTTTATATCTTGGGAAGCATCCCCTCATCTTTTTATTCCTTTTTTGATAAGCCAGAAAATCCAGGTTAAAGTCATTAAGTAACTTAAGTTCTCAGAGACTATTTTCCTAACCAGAACATGTGCTACCCAAAGCTCTAGAGAATAAGGAAAGATTTTTTTTTTTTTTACCTACTATGTGCTAGTTTCACTTGTAGAAACTAGAAGTTTTTATCTTTGGCACTCCTTAAGCATGCTTAATGAACCACATTTAACCATAAGAACAGGTTTCTGAAGCTTGAAATAGTGAAAAATTGCCCAACTTTGTAGAGACGTCAAAGGAAATGGATCACTCTGAGCACCCCAAGTGATGGCATATATATCATCCGCATTCTTTCCGTTTCTTAGGCTGTCATAGCTTCTGCTGATTTCACGTCTAGTTCAAAGCAAAGCCGCATCTCACCCCTTCCCCAGATTTATCATGGCTTGTATACTCACCCTCAGTAAAGCATTGCTGCACAGGGCCAGCCTGTTGTCTAGTGTCTTGCAATATCATTTTAATCAGTAAATCATTTACCATGAATTTATTGGTTACTTACTGTTTACGAAGTCTGTGCTAGCTACTAGGAGATAAGGTTATAGCCACCAAGGAGTAGACTGAGGCAAGGAGGATAAAGAAGTAGAAAGCAATTCCCATTCTCAAAAACGTTATAATCTATTTGAAGAAACGTGTCAAATGTTAAGTGATCCTGACAAAAATAAATGAGAGTTTAATAAGTGCTAATTTTTTTATAATTAAAAAAATATCTTTATTCGTGAGTTTGAAACTGGAAAAGGGCTACTTGAATATTCTGAGTGGGGTGATTAGGGTATCTCCCAACCTCCTAGAATCAAGGAGTATGAATACTATTGGTAGTTATTAGCCTGTATGTATCAGGGCTCCCTGAGGAGGTTTTGTTTTGTTTTGGTTTGTTTTTTTTTTAATTTAATATATTTCATTTTATTTTAATTTCTTTTATACATTCAATCTTATACATCACTTAGCTTATAAAGTGAGTGTTCCAACATGAATATATTTCTCACCAGTCCAGTTGGAGATACTATACATGTTATCATAACACAATGAGTGCTAAATAAAAAAAAAAAATGTTAGAGGACATGTGTGCTTACTGGAGAGAGAGAGTGTATATGCATGAGAAAGCACCACCCCCTTCACCCCTGATGGGGCATGGTCACATCGCATTCTCTTCTCCTCTTTCTCTTCGTGAGATTTAAGGGGAACACAAACACACACACCAGGTATGTTTTTCAAGCTACCAGGCCCAGGACTCAAACTGCACAGTAAGCCATGTGAGATCTAGCCACCTCAACCAAGCCACCACTCTCTGGCCCAGTGAATGCTAAGTTGACTAATGAGAAATCAAGCCAGAGGTGCTATTAGAGTCTAGTGAATGAAAAGAGTTAGGAAGGTCTTCAAATTTTATGGAAGAGAAAATATTTGAATTCAGCCTTTAAAAGTAGTCTAAGAATTACATGGGAGGAGAAAAGAAAAAACGATAAGTGTGGTGGCAACAGGATAGGTATGATGTGAAATGGAAGATATGAGTAAAAGATGGAGAATACACTGATGTGACTGAGGAGACTGGTCTTTTTTCAGTAGAAAAACAGAAGATAGTAGAAAAACAAATTGGAGGTGAAGTTTAAAAAGAGGTTGTAGGGGGCCAGCTGATAGTGTGGTGGTTAAGGCTCTGGAGTCCCACATGGCCAACCATGGTTCGAGTCCCGAACCTGGTGATTTGCTTTCTCACTTTGCTTCTCTTTCTCTGTCTCTCTGTCTCTCTCTCCCTGGTCAAATTAAAATAAATAAATATTTTTTTAAAAAAAGAAGTTGTAGTTTACTAGTGAAGGAATGTTAAAGCCAGGATAAGATAAAGGGTTTGCTTTTCGTTGTTTTTTGTTTAGTTTTGTTTTGTTTTGTATTAGATTAAATAGAATGGTTTTGGTTCATTTTGTTTGTTGGTTTTATGAAAATGTGCTACCATTATATTTTATTTATCAAAACTTAAGGTTTGGGCCTTTCCTTGCTCTCTTTTTATTTTTTTATTTTTTGAGAGAGATATTTTTGCTATAGGGAGCATACGCTCACCAGAGAGACAGAAAGTGAGAAGTCATCCCCCCAGGGGGGATGGTCATGCCATAATCCCTTCTCCTCCATTCTCCTCTCAGGATTTTGGGCATGCACACACACATGCCTATCATGAGTTTTATGCCGCCAGGTCCGAGACCCTTGCTTTTTGTATAAGGCCAGAAGAGATATATTGACTATCACTAAGAGCAAGATATTCATCCAAAATTTCATCCAAATCAAGCAATCAGAATAGCATCATTTCTTCAAGTTTAACATCTGTTGGTGATTCAAAGCTGGTAATTTTCTTGGTCACTTGCACCTTGGCATACATCCTAACAGCAGAATTTTGGGGGAGCTTATACACTTATTTTTTCCTGCACAATTTTCTTTGCAGGAGAAATGCCTTGAAGGCATTGGACTTGAACTCATTTATGTGGATAAATAGGGTTCATGAGACTTCCTATTACCCTAATTATATCTGATTTTAATATTGCCATGTAAGACCTAGTGAGGATAGGTGATTCCGTGTAAGAACATAAATAATACCTTTAACACTGATTTGGGGGTGGGGAAATGTAGGGGTTTTTTAAATCATTCAGCAAAAATTAAATGATGAGTGAAAATTCTCTTGAACCACTTATCTCTTATACAAATTATAAACATTTACTGTATTTTAATATTACTTCTTGAGTTGTTTATGTTTAAAGACTCCACTTACAGAAGTAATACAGTTATATAGCAGTTTTCTTCTTTAATCTTGTGCCTTCCCCTTCTCTTCACAGAAAGAAGAGTCATTCCAGCACTATCCTCCAAGTTTCATTCGTCAACTCGATTCGCTCACCTCTATCTTCCACCAGCAACAGTAAAATTGTTTTCCGTTCTTGTTCATTTCTTTACATCTTTAAGAGAGTTAAAGGGAGAGAGAAAGAGAATAGGAAAAAAATGATTGTAAAAGAAAAAAAATCTCTATTTTAACAGAAGTTCACTCCAGGCAGTAGAATTATGAATGATTTTTATGATTCCATGATCCTTAATTCTCCAAATAATCTATAATGAGCATGTATTACTTCTAGAGTCAGAGGAAATACATTTAAAAGAAACTATTGAAACTATTTTCCTTAATAGCCATATTAGCTCATAAAATATTTTCAAGTCCTTTTCCAAACTGTTCTGGTAACAAGTGAAGAAACAGCTCAATGGAGCTTGAAATCAGTGCATACAGAAAGCAAAGCTGGGAAGTGTACGTGAAGCATTTGTTTATGTCCCACTTCACTTGAAGATGACTTGAGCAAGCTTCCACAGTTGGAAGACAAAGGATTATTGCTTAGCTTCCCTCTTCTCCATTCATTGTCTGAGAAGGTCGGGTCCCTGTAAGGGGAAGACATTTTTATTTGATTCCAGAGACTGGCTGGGATGCATTAATCAAAGGTAGAAGTGCTGAATGTTCTGCAGAGTAAAAGCTGGTGGTAGTGATGGGGCTAGGGGGTAAACTATTGAGAGGGGGAATTTCAGAGTGGAGTTGGGAATAAGGCATAGAGAGCCCAGATGCAGGGAAAGAACTTTACTGTAGGGAAGCAGTGCGAAGAATAACTCCCCACAATGGGCAAGTTCAGGAGGGAAGAATTTGGCAGGTGGGGTGAATTTGTCAATAGCTTGCTGGGCAGCCTGTGATGTAACCCTGTGCCCTGGCCTGTCCATAAGGTCTTCAGTGAAATCTGCATTGCTCACTAATCTTCTGGTGCCAGTGGATCCTTTCTACTGCTTAAATAAAGCTGGATCTGTAAAGATTACAGTTTGGCTCCTGTTGACCTGTATGCAGGAGGTAGGTGTGGCCATGACCCAAGCTGGCTGGGAAGGCTGGGCAGCACCGTGGGAGACCCTGTTGGATTTGCCTGTCTTTCTCTCTCAAAAAAGAAGAACAAAGTGATCTGCCTTTCTAAGGCTCCTGCTGCAGACTTTCTTGGTGGCTTTCCAGCATCTCTAACTCGTTGTCTTTATTACTATAACCAACTGCTTTTCATTAATTACCTACACATGGGTATGATGCTAGCACTAGTTGTGTGATATTTCTAGCGCTCACAACAACCCATAAAGTGATTATTACTATTTCTTTTTTTCAGACAAGGAAACTAATGTTCTCCTGATGAGACACACAGGGATGGACTAGAATAGTTGACCTCTAAAGGATCAAATTTTGGAAGGTCACAATGCCTGCATTAATAACACTCCAGTGCCTAAACTTGGCCTTTCTTGTATTTCAGCAATAGATCCTCTTGAAAGAGATGCAAAAATGGAAGAAAACAAGACAAGAGATGACCTTCTTCCTACTATGTGACCTAGTGTCAGGAAAACATTAAGGTACTTTTATATGCTAAAACATCTGAATCTGACTTTCTAGTGCTTCCACAAATCTCCACAGTAAACTATTTCAACATGTTAATATAACCTGCTCTACTCCTTCCCCTATATCTTATTCTTGATGGGTTATGTCTGGTTATATAAGCCATTTTCTTTAAAAAATTATATTAATAAAAATGTGGAGTCTTGACAGAGTAAGTCTTCTTATGTTTCAAGATACAATGACTTTAGTTGGAGGAACTTTGACAAATACTGAATCAATTTAATTGAAGTGATACTTCTCTGAGCTCCCAATAAATGGGATGAGCAGAGTTTTTCCTAATGTAACTAACTGCATGACTCACAGTTTTGAGCCTCTGAAGGAAATGGTCAGAAATGGCCTCTGGTGAGTCATACAGTGGAACAATGCCCAGTGGCCCATAGTCTGGGACTTTGGGCCAGTGTGTTCACCACGAACATGCAAATAAGAGCTAGGTGGGTAGTTAGCCTTGACTTTTAATACTGAATAGTCCCCTGAGAGAAAGTTTTGTTGAAATACAGTCAATATAGAAATGTAGACATCTATGAAATCTTTGTTGTCTTGTTCTTTCAATATATACTTATGGCACTTCTCATAAAAACCAAGTACTGGGCACAGCACTGGGAACATGAAAAAGAAAATGCGTACACCCTGTTCTTCTAAGAAATTCATGGTTGGGACCAGCAGTTAGCGTAATGGTTATGTTGCTGGACTCCCATGTAGTCGACCACGGTTCAAGTCCCAGATCCGGTGGCTTAAACTCACGCTGGGCGCGTATGTGTGCGTGCCCAAGATACTGAGAGGAGAATGGAGGAGCAGGGATTGTGGCGTGGCCATCCCCCTGGGGGGTGATTTCTCGCTTTCTGTCTCTATGTCTCTCTCTGTCTGTCTGGCGAGCACATATGCCCTATAGCAAAAAGAAAAAAAAAAAGAAAAAAAAAAACCTCTCCAAAAAAAGAAAAAAAGAAAGAAATTCATGGATAATGGTATCATAATATTAATAACAAGCAGTTGCACCATGAATGGAGGGTGCTATAATTAAGGTATATATGGCAAGTTATGACATGGTGGAATGGACAGTACCTAATTTGTCTAGTAGAGGAGATAACACTAGAATGATAAGAGATGACAATAGAAATAATAATCATCACTTTCTAGGTTGTTGTGAGTGCCAGACCTCTATATTTATAAGTATTAGGATAACTAGCTGATGAACAGTATTTCAGCCAGAGGGAATAGCACTATTTGAGAAGAACTACATGGAGGTTAAAAAAGAAAAAATAGCACATTAGGAGTGGTTCATTGGGGCACATATTACACGGGCATGTGGGAGATAAAGCTAGTGAAGAAGGAGTTAAGTTCCAGGCAATGCATGCTCTCACAGGAAATATTAAGGAGTTAGGATTATATTCTATGGGCAATGCAGAGCCATTGCATAATTTTAAGTCAGGGTGTGACCTACTAGTAGCTGCACTTGAGAGAGATTTTCTGGAGACAGCATGAAGCATGGATTGTAGGAGGCTGGATCAAGAGGTGAGAAGATCTTTGAGAGGATGCCGTGGTTCTGAACTATGGAGGCAGTCATGGGTTTGGAAAGAAAGAAGTGTCTTTAGAAAACACGTAGAGAGGGAATCAGCGATCAATAATGCCCAACAGCACACGACTCTGGCTCTCCTTCTTGAGACACTCTTCTCAATTGTTTTCCATTCTGGACATTAAACTCTTAGCCTCCCTTGTACCTCACTGGCTACTTCCTTGTCAGTCTCCTTTATTGGCTCCTCTGTCTTTTTCTGACTTCCAAATGTTGGAGGACATGTGGATCCAGTCCTCAGTCCTCCTCCCTTCTCTCTCCAGCCTCTCTCTCTCGGACATCTCGTTCAGCTCCGTGATATTAAGGATTAGGATTATCTGTGCACTTACAGCTCTCAAATCTGTCTCCAGCCCTGTCTTCTCTCTCCAATTCCAAAATAGTGTACTCAATGGCATAGTTATCCCCTCAGCTGAACTTTCCCACAAAACTCTTGGTTTTACCCCAGCAAGCTCATTCTTTACTAATATTTTGCATCCCATGAAATGGCACCATCATCTACCCAGTTTCTCAGATAAACAAACAAAAAACCTCATATGTTCAAGTAGAGGAGATTCTTAGGGTTTCTCTCAATTCAGGGATGGCTGTCCTGTTGTGCAAATCCAACAGACACCACTTGTATTGTAATCTGCACAAATGGCACCCCTTTTTCTGATGTAACACAGTTGTCCTATTTGTTAGAGAAACCAGAGGAAGAGTTTCTTAAATAAGACTTCAGGTCCCAGTATTTTCCTAAATTTTTTTCTTTCAACCAAGGTGTTCTTGATAAAGTACAATTGATACCTCACAAAAATGGAAACCTCTGATAGTGTTTAGCCAGGAAACTTATACTGAGTTTTGCTAAGCACCATAATATAGGATTCTGCTTATGTTAGCATTTCAGTTAATACTAAAGGATTTGCTCTTATAGCCCAGGCCACAATCACATTTAGTTAATAAGAAATAGCTTCTCCCCTTTTCACATAATATTGTTTCTATTTATTACCATGCAATTTCTTTTCATCCAGGGCTCATCTCTTTATTATTACAAAATATTCTGCACCTGTTGAAATATTCACTTTGTAAGCTAAATAATGTGATTGAATATATAAAAGAAAATGAAATTTTAAAAATGTAAATTAAAAAAATTCTGATAGCCTTAACTATAATAGAGAGCCATAGTCTCCTAGAACACAGATACTAACAATACTTACTAAACATGCAGCTATAAGCAAAAATATACCACACTGTATTAGTCAAGAGTTTTTTAGGAAGACAGAACCAATAGGCTGTGTATAGATCTAAATAAAGAGATTTATTGAGAGTTTCAGCTCATGTGATTACAATGGCTGAGAAGTTCCACAGTAGGCTGTCTACAAGGCAGAGACCCTGGGATGCTGGTAATGTGACTCAGAACAAGTCTCAGAGCCCCAAGGGCAGGGAAGCTGATGATATAATTCTCAGTCCAAAGTAAAAAGCCTGAGAACCCAGAGGGTCCTGACTCCAAAGATAGATGAGCCTTGAGTTCTGCTGTCCAAGGCAGCAGAAAAAGTCCATCCCACTCTCTCTAAGGAGACCCATCCATCATCTATATTTGCTCTTTACAGGCCTTTTATGGATTCCATAACATCCTTCCACAATGAAGATGGACCTCCCTTATTTAGTTTACTCCATTTCACAAGTTAATCTCCTCTGGAAACACCTCCACAGGCATACCTAGAATAATGCTTCACCAGGTGTCTAGATATTCCTTAGTTCAGTCAAGTTGACTGGACTACCCATCACACATGCCATGTGCCTTCCCTACTGGTGAGTAAGCATTGCTTACTACAGAACTACCTGGCTCAAGAATCAGATCAACTCAGATTTGCATCCTAACTCCAGCAAGGAGGCTGTGTGTGTGACCTAAGGAAGTTAATCTCTGAAACAAGCTCCTTCATCTGAAAGTAAAATCAAATTCACAGTGTTGCTGTGCAGATTAGATGAGGTTAATATACACAAAATGCCTGGAATCTAACAGACACATAATAAATGGTAGTGGTTTTGTTGAATTATTATTGTATTTTTTTCTCTGCGTGATTTGGGATTCTTAGCCCACTTAATACATCAGAAGCTGTTCCATCTCAGTTGATCTTTATAGAACATCTTATTCTACAATATTTAGATTGAAAAATGGTCAAACTCTGGCTCTTACAGTTTTGATTTTGTGATCTGTTTTCATTAAAAGAAACCATGCACAACTCAGAAATTAATTTGAGTGTGGGTAATGAAGTTGCTCCCAATCTGAGAACAAATCTACATAGGAAATGAAACTTGAGCAAGCATGGTGAATTTAGAGGCACACACTGCTCCTCAGATATGGAAAACAATGTGTGAGTCCATTCGGGCTTCCGACTCCATCCTTCTTGCAGAACAGGAACAATATATACTCAGAACAGAGAGTGTACCTCTCGTTGTCAGAACACTGGAGGCACTTCATGGTGAGGAATCAAAGTGGCATTTCTAAGACAGACTAAAGTTACCTGTGCCACAGCCATGAATCAGGAAGTTCTGAGCAGCTGGGAATCGAATTTCCCTATTTGCCAATCATTACAAACTGCCTGGTTCAAAATTATGAGTAGTTTTAACACATCACCCTCTTTACAACAAGATATATTTCCTCTTATCCTGCCTGAACACAACCCTTGCTAGGATGTCCACAAACCAAACCATGATGCTCCTTGGTTCATTCAAGCATATTAGTCATACCAAAGATTTGACTTGGTAGGACTGATCATGGTAGCTGATCTATCAGAAAGTATTCTGGGGTCAGCAGGTGGCATGGTGGTTAAAGATACTGAACTCCAACATGGTTGACTGCGGTTTGGGTACTGGACCTGGCAGCTTGCTTTCTCATTTTCTCTCTCTCTTTGGTCAGGTTAAAAATAAAAACAATAATAAATAAATAAAGTTAAATAAAATAAGTCTTCTAGAAAAAAGAAGGAAAATGTTCCTCTGCAGAGTTTACCATCCCTCTGTTCTCCGGAAGACAGGAGATACTCTGGAACTTTTACAGTGATCTATACATTGTCAGTTGGAGGAAGGAAAAAGAAATAACATTGTGTGTTCTATAGTTTGTCTTTCTAATTTAGGTATCAAGTAAAGACTCTTCTTGGCTGTAATAGCAGTAGAACCAGTGGTGCATTTAGCGTCTTCCTTTTTTTTCCTAGTTACTATTTTTTTTAATTGCCAGAGGACATGTGCACTCACCACAGAGAAACAGAAAGAGAGCGAGAGGGAAAGAGAGAGAGAGAGAAGTCCCCCAAGGGGCCATGTTCATGCCACAATCCCTCCTCCTCTATTTCTCCATTCTGTTGAGATTTGGGACACACACACACATGCTCTTCATATGTCTTTCAAGCTGCCGAGATTCAAGTGGCAATTGTCTATGTGAGATTCAGCTCTTTTAACCACTAAGCTATGGGATTTGCCCAATTATTAAACCATCTTATAAAGCTGATTTACGAAGTTCTGCCTAGGAACCCACACCCTAGAATATGAAATGGTAGGTGTTCTAGATCATCATTATTTGTTCAGGAACTCTAGAAATGTCCTGTGGTAACTGTGTCCCACAACTTTGGAAACACCCAGGTTGGGATGTAGCAAAGGAAGGAACACAACAATAACTGGAAATGACTTTAATTCTCTCAAGGAAAACCCAAAATGTCACTTCATTCCTACTTGAAGTTAAAAACATAGCTACTGTTGTGTAAAAACCCACAATGACAGTTGAATTAACATTTGTGGGGAGACATGGCATTTCCTAGTTGTCATGACAACTCTGATGCCTCCTCTCAGTTCATTCAGGTGTTGTATCTAATTTTGGACTTGCAAGCTGACAAAAAAAGGCTGGGAGATCTTGAAAGATCTACCTATTCTATCAATTAAGATGACTTGGAAATGTGAAAATGTTCAACCATAAGACAAGTGTTCACTCAGGCAGTGGTTTCTATAGAGACACTATTCCCAAGACAGCACTGCCAAGATTAAGTGTTTACTCATCAAGAAAAGCCAGAAGAAGGGAATTCTGCAATGCAGGTGTGAATTGGAGCACCAAGCTATTGGAATTTTTTTTCTTTTTATTCCCTATGGGGTGTGTGCATACACCAGAGAAACAGAGAGAGGGAGAGAGAGAGAAAGTAAAAAAAGCACCCTCCAGGAGTGATGACTATGCTGCTATCCCTCCTCTTCCATTCTCTTCTTGGGATTTACACATGTACTAGATGTGTTTTTCAAACCACGGGTCTGGAACTTGAACTGCACAGTCAGCCATGTTAGATCCAGCCACCTTAACCATTATACTATCTAGCCAGCCTGGAATTTTTTTTTTTAAGGTTTTGTTATAGGGTATATGCGCTTGCCAGAGAGAGACACAGAGACACAGAGAGAAAGTGAGAAATCGTCCCCCAGGAAATGGCCATGCTGTAATCCTCTCTCCTCTATTTTCCTCTCGGAATTTTGGGCACACACGGACACACATGCCTGGCATGACTTTCAAGCCACCAGGTCCAGAACTCAAACCATTGTTGACCATGTGGGAGTCCAGCATTTTAACCACCATGCCACTGGCTGGCCCTCAAAGTTGTATTTTTTTTTTCATAGTTGTTTGTTGACTTTATATTAGTGCCCTGCTAAACTACAAATAATTATGTGTATTTTTCAACTGAGGGATGGGATTAGAATTAGTAATTAGAATGCAAAATTCAGGAGGAGGGAAATGCCAAGGACTTTGAGGTAGGCCTTATTTTTCAGAGTAGGAAACTGAATGAGTCTGGGGAGCTCCGTGACCCACTCTGAACTCACAGAATCCAATCTGTTCTCCTCCCGGTACCCAGGGAAGCCTTTCATGCCCTTGGCCCCAGCAGCCTCTTCAAATCATCTCTTCCAAACACTTGAGTAAAAGCTGCAGGTAAATAAACTCCCAGAAGCCTCTTTAAGAATGAATAAACTTCCCCTAGAAAAAGTCCCTTCCTCTTAAGTCATTTAAAAAATCAAAGCTGATTCTGAACAGCAACAAATTTTCCTACTTCCAAATGTGAGTTCAATTATATACACTGAGCAATGAATATGAACCAGGGAGATTTAAACAAGATATATATGGGAATGAAATGTTTTGCATGCAATTTCTATTTATAAAACATCTTGCGTCCTTTTATCCAAGTCCTAGAATAGAACTTATTGTAGCTAACAGCATATAAAGAAGCAGTTTTAATGACAAAGATTTTATTTATATTCTTTTTTTCCTAACCTCTTGGTTAACCAGGTATCTTATATATTCACTAATTTTGAGGAAAAGAAATAATACTAGCTGCCTGTCATATCCTCTCCTCAGAAGATTCTCTACTGGCTTTATTTCAAAAGAAGGTAATTCCTTTTAATAAAAATTCTGATTTAATAAACATTCTGATAAGTTGTTGGATAATTTAATAAAAAGAAAGATCTTCATTATCTTAGTAAGAATTTTACCTCAGCTTTAAATGTTTTTATGCATGTCATTATTTTTATCTCAAAACACTTAAATATGAAGATTTTAAGACAATAACAATTCTGTCTAATTTCCTTAGCAGGGAACATCATGTTACAGTTGTCATTTTAAAGTTGGAACCCCTGAACTGTCCCTACTCCTTAACTAGATATAATTGAGAAGCAAGGCATTAGTAAAGCTTTATTTTTATTATGGCCAAAATGTAAGTCTACACATCAAATAGAAAAGTAAAGATTATACATGTGGCAAAAGCCAGGAAAAAGAAATAAAGTAAAGGAGAAAGGACATGAAATGTATGAGGTACTTGTTATGGGCAATGGTACAGATGTAGGTAAGCCCTTTGGATATTGTAGGGAATATTTGAGATTTTGGAAAGCTGTTCAGCATTGAAACCCTCATCCTTTTGGGGAGAGTCCTCCAACTGTCTCATCTTGGTAAGAGAGAGGCCCTGTTCTTACTACAGCCTAAAAGGCCAGTCTCTCCCTATCCTCATCCCCTCTCAGCTAAAACACAGTCGTGTATCTGAGATTCAGCCAGTCAGGTGCCAACACACAGGATTTGGTGTTTGAGGCAGTGGTGTGCTGGTAAACTGCTCTCTGGAAAAACTAAATAAAACAAAAGCCAACCCTGATATGTAGTGTTTGCCAGTTTCCACGGTACAAATAATTCTCACTGTAGCTGATTTCAAACTACAAACCCTTTAACACACAGCTTGCCAAATTCCCAAATGTTAGAATTGTCTCTCAATTTAGTTTCAGTACCTCATCAAGAGGGAATGACATAGCCTCCCTGGAAGTGAGAGTCCCCTGGGATCAGGATCTGACCAGTAGTGGCAGCAGGAACTGGAGTCAGAAGTAGAGAAGCCAATGGGGGCACCCTAGCCCACCACTCCTAGTGTTGGTCTTGGCTCTCCTTTCTTTGCTTGGCTTTCCTCAGCACCTGCTCGTCTTCTGGCCTGGATTCTTCCACCTTCCTGTCAATTCTGTGAGCATCTCAATAGCCTCCCACTCATTCTCTTTCAGCTCCAGTCAGCCAGATTTGGTTTTCACTGGCTACATCAAAGAGCCATACTTTTAATTGAGCTTCATGAAAACCCTGTAAGGTCCTGTGATTACTATCTCCAAGTTGAAGATGAGGAAATGAGCCTCAGAGATGTTAAATGACTTAATGTCACACACAACTGGCAAGTCACAGAACCCAAATGCCATTTCTGTTATACCAAATTTCTTCTCACAAACCCAAAGGTATCTTTCTTTTGCATATCTTTTTACTGGCCAAACTAATTCTGGTCACTTCTAGTGATCAATGAAACGAGTGGCAGAGAGGCTAGAGAGGACGAGAGTTTATTCTGTAATCAATTACAGGGAGACAGTCAGCAAGCACCATCAGAGGACAACATGTTCTCCGTATTTACAGGTACAAGACAGGCAGCTACAAATCATTCCTCACTACAATCAATCAGAGTCAATCCTTTTCTCCTGAGGAATTACCCTAATTCCTTCAAATACCCATTCCTGGCTTCTCATCTGATCACTCCTCAAACAAATCTCCTAGGGACCAGCAGTTAGCGTAATGGCTATGTCACTGAACTCCCATGTAGTCGATGGCGGTTCGAGTCCTGGACCTGGTGGCTTAAATTCACACCAGGGCATGTGTGCGTGCGTGCCCAAGATCCTGAGAGGAGAATGGAGGAGAAGGGATTGCGGCGTGGGCATCCCACTGGGGGGTGATTTCTCGTTTTCTATCTCTCTGTCTCTCTCTGTCTTTCTGGCGAGTGCACATGCCCTATAGCAAAAACCTCTCAAAAAAAAAAAAAAATCTCCTAATGACTCAGCATTTGGTCACCTTATTCTCATTAGAGGCGTTTCTTTTTTTTTTTTTTTTTTTTTTTTTTTTTTTTTGGAGAGGTTTTTGCTATAGGGCGCGTGCGCTCGCCAGACAGACAGAGAGAGACAGAGAGATAGAAAGCAGGAAATCACCCCCCAGGGGGGATGGCCACGCCGCAATCCCTTCTCCTCCATTCTCCTCTCGGGATCTTGGGCACGCACGCACACGCGCCCGGCGTGAGTTTAAGCCGCTGGGTCCGGGACTCGAACCACAGTCGACTACGTGGGAGTCCAGCGACATAGCCATTACGCTAACTGCTGGTCCCTAGAGGCGTTTCTTAATTTCAAAATAACTGCAGTCCTGCTAAACTTTAAACTGGCCTGCTACATGTCGGCACCGATGGTATGCCCTTGGTTTCTATCTCTGTTAAGTCTATGTTACACTAGGAAAACTACCTGGGCTATAACCATTTTAAATCAAATAAATAACTTTTCCAAATATTAGATCCAAGTAATCATTGCCCTCTGGAGCAAACAGAATAAAATTTGAGATACCCATTTATAAAGAGTAGCTGATTTCTTTGTGTGGTCTGTTTCTAAAGGAATGTGTCTTCTTTGATGAATCACAGTCCAGAAACTTCAGGGTTTAACTCAGGATGAATTCCTCAGTATGGAGGGGCAGCTGAACTGACTTGACTTGACTCTAACTCCTGAAATGTACCTTGTCCCCTTTAGGCTCTTCTGCTCTAAGAATTTCAGCCTCCTGGTATGTTCTGCTCTACCTTTAATATTCCTTACAATACAGACAGAATGTTTTATTTGCAGATCTTTGTTACTGCACTGATTCTGGTTGGAATAAGAAAATGTGAATAAAGAGTTTAAGGGATATAAAAAGTCTTATGTGGAATTCCATGAGTTCAGATTCTACCATGGCTTTTTCCATGGGTTCTCAGATGCTTACAGCAGAATTCTCTCCAGTTAATTGAAGCAGAAGAAATGCATTAAGGAATATTAGGAAACTCACAGAATCCCTAGAAGAGCTGGAGGAATAGTGTTAAAACTAAATTATGAAGGCTGACTCTTAGAACCAGCCCAAAGGACTGGCCAGGTAATGGAGTAGCTGCAGCTGTCAACTCTGGAACCCTCTAGCTTATCTATGACCAGGAATTTCCTTTACCACTATAAACCCCAGAAATACTCCATCTTGGCCACTCCTACACCAGCAACCCAGCTGCCCCACAGCTGTGCCAGCTCCTGCACGTGGCATGCCCCAAATCACAGGTTTACAAATCCATTTGGAAGAATCTAAGGCACATATATGTATCCTAGGGCCAAGGAAGATTGGAAAATATAATTACCTCTGGGGGTTCTCAATAGGTAAGAGCTATTAAAATGTGATAAAGATATTTAAAATACATGGGAATGCCCACTCATTCTCACAAATCACATTGTTTTACCACATTTCAGAAGCGAGAAGCTTCTAATTTCAGGTTGTTGGCATAACTTCATAGGCGTGTTGCTTGGGTTCTTCACTTTCATAAGAGAAACTAACTGCTTTTTTAGTATCCCTGCTATTTTTTCAATAAATTTTAAGGTAATTTATAGCATAAATGGTCTCATCCCTCTTCTGAGATTTCATCTTCTACTTAGGGTGGTGGGGGAACATTGGGGTTCTATGTCCCTTCTTCAAGTCCAAAATCTTAATACTTATGCCAGAGATGGATAGCTGCTTACCAAAATTCATGCTCTTCTTTTCTTTCTGGGCACATAAAAAAATTCTAGTTCCCAAGATCCTTTGCAATGAGGTGTGACCTTAGGAGTGAGTTTTAGGCAATGGGGTATATATTAGGTCATCAGGAAAATTATGACATATTTTTCTATGTAAAAATGCATCATGACTTTCCCACCAACCCAATAAATGATGCAAGGCTTTTACAAAGTGGCTGTGCTTGTCCCATATTAGTGTCCTTCTGCCTACTAGATGCAGATGACACTGAGAGCCTAGGAAATGGCAAAGCTACAGCTCGAAAGAGTCTGGATCCCTGAAATACTGCATGGAGGATATGTACCTGTCATTCAGAAATACTGATTTGGACTCTTACATGAATGAGATATAAACCTACCTCACATTTGAGCCATCATTGATTTTTTTTTTAGGTTTGCCTATTCCTCAATTTGATCTACTGCAATGCATACATTAAAACACAAACAACTTGAGCTTTCATCTAGCAAGAATTACAGCCTGGAGACAGGAATTCTTTCTTCAGGGCGTTAAACAAATACATGGTATTACCCTTGACTGTAACAAATTAAATGCTGCACTTTCATTTCTGACTTTTTCACTGGCTCAATAGCTTCATGTTGCAGGTTTACAGAGGTCAAGAATGAAGGTCTGCAGCTATCATAGACTACTTAGTTCACTCTGTTCCCAGGTCAGATTCGCTACTGCCTGTCCGCTGTCCTGCAAATGTGTCCTCGTAGTCACCAAGAGCCACTAGAGGAAGAGCAGAAATTGCAAACCCATTTTAACTTTTGAAAAAATTTCTCAAAGTTCTCATGCTGTCGTTAAGTCAGGACCATTTTTTACCTGTCATGGACACTTATCTTTTTATACTAATGTAAGCCTCATCTAGCAGTCCTCACCAATGAATAGAAAAATATAGAACAAGGGTTGGAAAAATGTGCATTATTGTTCTTACCATACTTATAAAAGAAGAATGAACTATTTCCCTTTTGAAGTTGCATTAATTTGGTCAGACTAATGGGATACTATTCAGTCTGTTGAAAGAGGTAGTTTACTGATGGGGCTCAAGGATGCTTTCCCCAGAAGGCTTAATGTACCTACAAAAAGTGAGCAATTTACTCCCTTTTCATAAGGAAGAATGTTATTTTCAGAGATAATTTCTTCACTTTTGAAAATGGTAGACATAAGAGTCATTAGTGATAGTTGATTATACCTGAGTGGACTCGAGACTAACAAAGATGGACAGACACGCTCTATCCTCGCTCATAAACGTGCTAATACTGGGACCAGCAGATTGCATAACGGTTACATCTCTGGACTCCTATGTAGTCAACCACTGCTCCAGTCCCAGACCCAGTGACTTGAAACTCACACCAGGCATGTGAGCATGTGTGCCCAAAATCCCAAGAGAAAAATGGAGAAGAAAGGATTGCAGCATGGTCATCCCCCAGGGAGTGATTTCTCACTTTCTGTTTGTCTGTCTCTCTCTGTCTTTCTGTCAAACACACATGCCCTATAGTAAAAATATCTCTCAAAAAATTAATTAATTAAGCATGCTAATAAATGAGTGCCTCTTTTTTTTTTTTGAGAGGTTTTTCGCTATAGGGCGCGTGCGCTCGCCAGACAGACAGAGAGAGACATAGAGACAGAAAGCGAGAAATCACCCCCCAGGGGGGATGGTCACGCCGCAATCCCTTCTCCTCCATTCTCCTCTCGGGATCTTGGGCACGCACGCACATGCGCCCGGCGTGAGTTGTAAGCCACCGGGTCCGAGACGCGAACCGCGGTCAACTACGTGTGAGTCCAGCGACATAACCATTACGCTAACTGCTGGTTCCCAAGTGCCTCTTTACATAAGTGCCTGTGTGTTGATGTTTATGGTAGTTATGCTCTATAAAGTCACTATGAACAGTTACTTAGTGAAAACTGAACCACTGCACCTATGGGAAATTTGTATGCATATGTTTTATAGCTACGCATGTGTGAGTGTGTATCACACAGCTTATAATCTTAACTCATAAGAACAATTTATCTGGTAGATTCTATTTACTTTCTTCTACAAAACAGAAAATGATGGCCAGGAATGTCAAATGACTTGCCTAAGGATGTCCTACTAACAGATTCCAGATTGAGATATAAACTTTGCCCATCTGGCCCCAGAATCAGCCCTTCTTACCCTCACTGCACCGTCCCCATGGGTTCCTCTCTGGTCATCTCCACATGAGAATTGGAACCAGAGCAGAGCAGTTGCTTGTTAGACCTGTTGGACTTTAACTAGGAATGTACATGTGCGGGTGACTCAAAATTTTCACTGTTTTGTGCATATCTACAACCAACTGAGAAAGCCCCAGGAGTGTGGCTTTTAGGGTTACAAATATATTTTAATGAGTAGATGAATTTACAAATACAGAATCCATGAATGATAAGAATTGACTGTCTATACCCAAGTGATATCCTGTTACCTGTATTTGTAAATTATATGCTTTCATTCATACAGATGTACATATGTATCTATGTTACAAATAAACACACACACACACATATAGTTTTGGAAATAAAAATCTCATTCTCCAGACAAAATGGGAAGGAGATCCACCCTAATGACTAATGATTCAATTGGTGCAATCAAGTTGAGTACGAGCCACATTTGGAAAGAAGTACTATTCAACTGGTGCTACAAACCTTTCAAAATATCAGCAACTATTCCCTTCATGATTAAACAAGTAATTAGTGGTTCAGTAACTTATTTCTTACATAATCACTTTGGCTACTGAATGAATATGTACACCTGCTCTAATATTTACATATTTTTGTTACCATTATTTTGCCTTATAACCATTTTGTACCTTATTATAGCTATTTGTGGAAGTGCATGTCACCTTTTGTGTTAGCATCTGTGAAGTAACAATTGCTCGATTTGAATACAATTGATCATTAGTTATAGATAGAGGTGGTACTGCCAGTAAAGTATGATTTAAGGACTATAACTAGACTTACCTTCTCCAAAACATCTCTCCTAGTCCCAGATATCTCTGCTAAAAAGAGAGGTACTCATAAATTAGGAAGCCAGACAAGGGACATGAGAAGTATCTGCCCCATCTTTTTTTTCTCCTGGACAGCTCTAATCATTATTTAAGGCAGTTGGGAAGTCTTAGCATCCAGGAAGCCATCATAACAACTCTCCAACCAAATTCTGCCCTTGGATTAGGTGTCTGTTTTGTGAGGTTCTTTCCTTCCCCAAAAGAGTGGCTCTAACAGAGACACAGGGAGTTGGAAAAAGACACAAGGCACTGACCGAACTGATTGTATGCTGTTTATTGTTGAGTTCAGGAGGAGCTCACAGAGCTCTAGCAGCACTTACAAAGTGCTTCCTCCCTCTTAGAATTTATAATGCACTCGGGGCTGGCAGGTGGCATGGTGGTTAAGAGTGCTGGACTCCCAAGTGGCCGACCACAGTTCAAGTCCTGGATCTGGTGGCTTGCTTTTCCACTCTCTCCATCTCTCACTCTGTCCCTCTCTGGTCAAGTTAAAATAAGTAAAATAAATAAACAAATAAATAAAGTTAAATAAAATAATTCATAAAAAAAAGAATTTATAATGCACAAGAGAAATCTCACAGAGTGCTTCTTCCCTCTAGGAGCTCACAGTGCATGGAGCCTCACTGAGGGAGCCAAGGCTGAGTGAATCCAAGGCCACAGGGCTGAGTTAGCAGAACCATGGCTGAGCAGAGCAGGACTAGCTAGCTAGTTGGCCAGATGCTCCCTTTCTCTTAAAGGGGCTGCAGACAATAGCAGCACATTGCCAAACCAAACTGTTGTCATAATTATATGACAAGCAGCAAGTGCAGCACAACTAATAACATAAGTTGTTTATTCTGTGGTCTTTAAACCTCATAAGATAGTAAGTGAGGGAGCCAGACTAAACCATTCTGACTCAGTGTCTGACCCAGGTCCCACGTGCTTCTTAGCAGGCCCTACTTACCACTCTGGATGTGTTTGTCATTATGTGAGCTATTGCCTGTTCACAGGTCCGTCTCTCCTTCTAGACTTAGCTTCTCCAGAACCATGGCTGTGACTCTAAGAGCTATGGCACAATGCCATGGCCTTAGAGAAGAACCTACCTCTGCTGCTGGTAAACATTCTGTGTTCTTCTCCTGACCATCTTAGTTCTTCAATACCTATATCCAGTACTATGTAACCCAACGTCACCTGGGGCTGCCCTGCCCTGGAAAATCTGGACAAGACAGACTCAACCTTAATTCAATTCCTTGGTTAAGATCAAAGCCCTCCCCTAATCTTCTGTCAATTCCAGGGATGGGGAACAGATGACATTCTCACAGTCTTTTTTTTTTTAATCTCTTTGTTTCAGTTTATTTGTGTGTACTTTTTTCCCCAAGTCACATCTGCCTAAACCAGTATTGATTTCTTAACATAATTTCCAAAATATGTCCAAAAAACTATCTGCTTAGACGCCTTCTAAGCGAAGAAGATATTTCTATGGACTTGGGTATCATAGAAAGAGGATTACATCATACACCGCAGAGCAACAAACCACCAGCCCTAGTCGTTAAGGGAAGCACATCTCACATGACCAACTGTGGTTCAAATCCTGCCTGGGTGGCCTGAGAAACATGCTGGGTACATGTGTGTGTATGCTCAAAATCCTGGAAAGGATGGAAATGGAAAGAAGGGATTGTGACACAACCACACCCAATTGGAGAGTGCTTTTTCTCTGTCTCTCTGGCAAACGCACACAACCTCTGGCAATTAAAACAAAACAGAACAGAACAACAATTTCTGTTTTATGACTTGTCACAGCCTCCGTTCTTGTAGGCTTTAAACCCAGAGAGTGCCCAAACTTATCCCAGCTCACAGTCTCCTCTTCAGAGAAATAAAAAAAAAATAATAATGTGAAATCTTCCTCTCCATGCCATATATCAACACAAGACCATTTAGGTATCCCCATTTGCTACTTTGGTTGTTACCCACACAGGACCCTCAGCCTGTCTCTCTCACAGCAAGCAGCCTCATCAAGCTGTTTGCTGCAAAAAAGAGGGTAAATCCTATTGCCTGCTACTAAGATCCTTGAGTTAATATCCACCCCAATACTCCTATAATAAGTTACATTTCTCGCACCAATTATCTCATTTCATCTTAAAGGCTTATCGTGAGGATAGGCATTATTATCAATTTCAGTTTGCAAATGAGGGAATTAAGGCTTAGAAAGATTAGATCAGGAAATCCACATCAGTGGCTATGTTAGAGGGCTGAATAGTGCTTCCCCCTCCCCTAAAGCTCATGTCCACCTGGAACCTCCAAATGGATCTTATTTGTAAATAGGGTCTTTGCAGATATAATTAGTTAAGGAACTCTAAAGGAAAGCATCGTGGACTCAAGGAGGGTCTAAATCTAATGGCTGGTGTCTCTACAAGAAAAGAGGTGGAAGATTTAGCAGACAGAGACACAGGGACAAGACCATGTGAAGACAGAGGCAGGATTTGGAGTGATGCACTCATAAGCCAAGGGGTTCCTGGACCCACCAGAAGCTGGAGTGCGGAAGGAAGGTTTCTTTCTGGAGCCTTTGGAAAGAACATGCCCTACAGATACCTTAATGTGAGGATTCCAGCCTACAGGGGTGTAAGATAACCCATCTTTTGGTTATTTTAAACCACCAAATTTGTGGTAAATTGTAGATCAGTCCTAAAAATCTAATACATACATCACATCTGGAGATAGTCTTTATTCATTGCTTTTTCCCTATAGACATGGTGGCCATAGCTCAAAGATGTTCTATAAAACCACTCTCCACTTAGGATGAAGCACAGAGTTCAGCTGTGGCCCCTGCGGCTTCCACAGGAATCACCTCTGCTGTCCCAGCCATAGAGAATGGGATAGACCTGCTGAGGCCTCACCCAGAAAAGGCATTCATGCCATGTTAGCTGCTGGCGAAATGAGCCAGAGTGCCAGTCCTGCTCCGGGAGCTCAAACATCCATATGGATGACCCTTCCAAGAACCTTTTCATGGCTAGGGAAGGACCATTTTGTTTGGAATTCTTTTCACAGGGCTACCCTGGGGGTGATCAGAACTTTTGGAAATCTATGAATAGGAAATGTCCTAAAAGAGGTCATTTTTTTGTTGGTGGTGGTTTTGTTTGCTTGTTTGCTTTCATTTTGTTTTGTTATATAAGGTGCACGTAGAGAGCAAAAGAGAGAGAAAGTGAGAAATCAGCCCCTCCTGGGGAGATTGATCATGCCATAATTCCTTCTCCTCCAATCTCCTTGGGATGTGGGGCATGTACATGCATGTAACTGGCATGATTTTCAAGCTGCCAGGTCTGGGACTCAAACCAGGCAATCGGCTATGTGAGATCCAATGCCTTAACCACCAGGCTACCTGCTGGCCCCCTAGGAGGGTAGTTTGGTATTGAAGGGTAGTGTTTGGAGCTCATTCTCACATTGTATAAGGGGAGGTCTTTAAAAATTTTCACAGAAAATTTATTATGAAAAAACTATGCATGGGGTTCAAAAATTTTTTGCATCAAGAAAAAAAAGCACCTCATAGCTTAATTCCATTTTCTTAAAAACTTTTTTTTAGTACCCTGGTACATGCAGATTGTAGTCTAAACACAGAACACTGTTAAATGAAACTATCAACTTAAAAGTTTAATGTGTATAATTCTTGCTGCATGGTGTGAAAACAACCTTGTAGTTCTCAAATGGGAAAGCACATGTTTTCTGAGCCAGTGGCTTAAAATTGACTCACGTTTGCATCTGAATTGCATTTTACACATTCTGTGCTTAGCTGTATATTAATTAAGGCACAAGATGAATATGGTTTGGGAGGCTTATGGACTTCTTGCCTGGGAGTTTTTATTTGGAGAACTCATTGGCTCTCCACCAGCCTGAAAGCCTGGTTTTCTTTACCACATTTTTTATGTTAAACAACAAATGCAGCCCTTGGGCCTGGATTTGTTGATAACAAATAGCATTTCCCCTTACCCTTCCTTGCCTGCCTACACACTTGAAGCCATGGCATGGTTGTATCCACCAGAGAATGGAAAATAGTTAGTGAAAGGAATTTCTCCCTTACCCATCTAAACACAAAATATACAAACACTGGCACTTGAAAAAGATAATTTAGAGGGTCAGCTGGTGGCACAGTGGATAAGGTGTCTGTATCCCACATGGCTGACTTTGTGGTTCAAGTCCTGCACCCAGAGACTTAAAAAATACACTGGCCATGTATGCATGCATGCTCCAAATCCCAAGAGAAATGGAGGAGAGGTTACAGTGTGACCACCTCTCATGAGGAGAGTTTTCTTATTTTCTCTCTCTCTCTCTCTCTCTCTCTCTCTCTCTCTCTCTCTCTCTCTTTTCTCTCTCCCTCTCCCTTTCTCCATCTCTCTCTGGCAAGGGAAGGCACCCACTGGAAAAATCTTTTTAAAAGATTTTTACCTTTGTATGACAAAGAAAAATTTTTGTTCAAATGGAAAACTGGGAGGACTGGCCCTAAAGCCTGGTGGTTAAGGGAGACAGATCCCACATGGCTGTCTGCAGTTCTAATCCAGCCTAGTGGCTTGAAAAACATGCAAGGTGCATGAGTGTGTGTGTCCCAAATCCCATCAGGATGGAAAAATGGAGAAGGGATTGCAGCATGACCACTTCCCATTGTGGAAGATGCCTTTCTTTCTCTCTTTCACTCTCTCTCTCATTGGCAAGCACCCATGCTCTCTAGCAATTAAAAAGAAAAAAGTAGAAAACTAGGAGAAGCCCATATATGATATAGAAGATTGGCTTCTGGAATAAATAAGAAAAGTCTCTAAAAATGGAAGAGAATTAAACAATCCAATGTAAAAATGGACAAAATAAATAAATAAAAGCAGGCAATTCACAAAAGGGAAATGCAAAGGGTACTGAACATATGAAAAACATTGTTCAATTTCATTAGTAATTGAGAAAATAAAACTAAAACAATGATATACATTTTTTAAATCCATCAGCTGGGCAAGAAAATAAAATGTGTGGTAGTATCAACTGTAAGCAGAGAGTTAGGCAAATGTATATTCTCATACCCAGCTAATAGGATTCTTATTTTTTAAAAGAATTATTTTACTTAACTTTATTTATTTATTTTAATTTGACAAAAGAGGGACAGAGCAAAAGAGAGAAAGAGAGAGAGAGAGAGAGCGAGAGAGAGAAAGTGAGAAAGCGAGTTGCCAGGTCCAGGACTCAAACCATGATTGGCCATGTGGGATCTATTACCCTTAACCACCACGCCACCTGTTGGCCCCAGATAATAGAATTCCCAATGGCACATATCCTCTTTCCTAGTAACTCTGCTTGTCAGTATCTTCCTTAAAGCAAAATGCACGTTCAAGGTATGTAAGAGTAACATTGGACGCACTCTAACTGTCCTTCAATAGAAGAATGGCCAAATTAACCTACATATTTTTAGTATGTGTATAGTTCACCAGCTAAAAATAATAATAGTTAATGCCTATGTGTGTAATGAGGTATGTACTATATAAGATAGAGTCACACATAATGACATGGAAGATTTTGAAGATGTACTACTGATGGGAAATAAAAACAGTTGCAGAACTATGCATATAGAATGTTATTATGGGACTAGCAGTTAGTGTAATAGCTATGTTCCTGGACTCCCATGCAGTCAACTGTGGTTCGAGTCCAGGACCAGGTGTCTTAAAACTCACACCGGGGGGACCAGCTGTTAGAGTAATGGCTATGTCGCTGAACTCCTATGTAGTTGACCGCGGTTTGAGTCCTGGACCTGGTGGCTTAAACTCACACCGGGCACATGTGTGTGCATGCCCAAGATCCCGGGAGGAGAATGGAAGAGAAGGGATTGCGGTGTGGCCATTCCCCCATGGGGGGTGATTTCTCGCTTTCTATCTCTCTATCTCTCTGTCTTTCTGGCAAGCGCACACGCCCTATAGTGAAAACCTCTCCAAAAAAAAAACCAACTCACACCAGGCACGTGTGCGTGCGTGCCCAAAATCCCGAGAGGAGAATAGAGGAGAAGGGATTGCGGCGTGGCCATCCCCCGTGAGGGGTGATTTCTTGCTTTCTGTCTCTCTGCCTCTATCTGTCTGGCGAGCGCACACGCCCTATAGCAAAAACCTCGCCAAAAAAAAAGAAAAAGAAGAAAAAGAATGTTATTATTAGTGGTTTATTTCGTCTTTTTAATTTGCTAGAAGGTATGTGCATGCACCAGAGAAAGACAGAGAGATAGCAGGAAAGTGAAAAATCACCACCCTCTCCTTACCCCCTCAGAGTGGGATGGCCATGCCACAATTCCTTCTCCTCTTTTCTGCTTTTGGGATTTGGGGCATGTAAGCACCAAGCTGGGACTCAAACTGTGGTTTGAAACTTGAACTGCATGGTGGGTCATGTGAGATCCACTCACCTTTAACCATCATGCCACCAGCTGACATTCATTTGTTTTTTTAAAATATATATTATCCAAAACAATGATATACATTTTCAACAGGCAATAAATGTTTACAGATGCATAAGTAAATATATCCAAGAATGCACACAATTTTTTTATATGCAGAGGCATGAGGATTGGGGATGTTCATCACAAAAAACTTAATCTGTATTATTTTTGTTTCTACAGGTGAATAGACTAATGTATTACATCTGTAATAGCAGTTATTGAAGAAAATGTATCCTATCTCCTCCCTGGGTTTTAAGAAGCTGTTCCCAACATCCTTGGTACATGGTGACCTTAAGTATTTAGAACTCTGTGAAGTTAGTTCTACAATTCTCCTCTCCTGATAACTAGATATTGGATTAGAAAAAGCTTCATTGTTTTCCAATTCCATTTTTCAAGCTCTCTGCATCATGTTTAGTGTCTCCCATAAGTGATTGCTTATCTAGCATTCTATTTTAGGGAGACCGAATGACAGAATAGCTTTTGATGCCTAATTTTCTCCTTAACCTCAATTTACTCAAATAATTCTTTCTCGCTGTTGTGATCCAAATAAACTTATCTTGAGAAATAATGCTGAGAAAAAAAGAAAACATTTTCTGTATCTCAAGAGACATCAGCAGAAAGATCATTGTTTTGCTGTTTTTTCCCATGCTTATATTCGTACCCCCAATATTTCACAGTTGTATTTAAAAACATTGTGTTCTTCAAGGGTCTACCAAATATTTTAAGAGAGAGAGGGAGAAAGAGCCATCAGCTCATTTGTTCTACTCAGGATCTAGGTGAAATTCATCTATACTGAAGCTTTGAAATGAGGCTCCTCCTGGCCAGAACCTAATGTCTCTACGAATATTATTTTTTTAGACTTCTTATTTATTTTTCTGCTTTTGTCATTTGTAGAGAGTTATCTTGAATCATTAAAAAAAAAAAAAACCATTTCCTATGTATCTGAAAAACACAGTGCTATAATTGAACTCTACCCACAGGCACAGAATAAAATAAGCCTACAAATTCAGGCCTAACTCTGGGAAGGGATGGGAAATGGCCGTTTCTCATTATTCAAGAAAAGAATGCTTTCAGCAGCAAGCAGCATGTGAATCTGAACTGATAGGTAATATGAAAATGAGCAGGAAGAGGCGAGCAAGGCATGAGTCATCCCCCAGGCCATTATCTCCGGGGAACAGGCTGCACACAACTCTGAGCTTCTGTTCCCCAGTGAGGAGTGCTGGGGGTGCGGGGACAGGTCACCCACCAGGGAATAGCATTACAAATACTAATAAGTGCCAACTGACCCTCTGGGGAGGTAGGCCTGGTTACCGTCTCCCTAGGTCCATGGAATTTCCCAGGGCTCTGATACTTTGCACCCTAAAAAATGGTATTATGTTTACTCATCCTATTCCACTTCATCCTTGCAGGCTTCACAGCCACTTCAGTGTCTCTTATCCACTGATGTTCTTCTGTATTTGGTCACTGGGATGGCGAATGCATTATTGATATGTTTTTTCTCCCTTTCAGGACAACCCAAGGTCTCTGATCTGTGCCTGTCCAAGTGTCAAAATGGCAATGAAGGGGCAGGCAGAGGCTCAGGGGATACATGTCTAGACCCACATGGGTAGGGTCTCGAGTTCACTCAGTTCTCTTAGAGAATCTTTTTAATGAGGAGCTCATTGTCAGACTTTAGACATTCAAGTTTCTTCAATCAGAATTCAGAGGATGCTTATTAATAGCAAGACAACATTCTTTGTAAGCTTTAAAAGAAGCATTCTGATCTTAAATATAGATAGTAGCTTAACCAAGAATTATTCTCTATTCCAATTTCTGAGAAAACCATCATCCTTTCAACCAGGGAATGTCTCATCTTTCAGCACATTTCTATGAACAAAGGAAGCTAAAGGTCATGGGAAGACGGTTACAGAATGTTATTTGTGATAATAAAATATTCATGACGACTGGATATGTGACTGTGGTTGCTGAAGAGTTTTTGGGAAAACATAGTAGTGGAAAGGGAAAGGCAAGAGAAATATAGTAAGAACAGTGAGAATTTGTTCAGGGTGCAAATGAAGGGACGGGCACAGTGTGGGGTGGGAATGAATAGTGGAATCTGTTCATGTGCATGCATGTTTACTTCCTTCCGGTTTGGGTGCAAACCAAATGGGTGGTAATAAGGCCTTTTAGGAACCATTGGTTGGAGACCAGGGTTTTGAATTTACTACTTTAGATTAATGTCTTGGTCCATGTCTTTCACCCAAGAAAAAGTGAACGTCATACAAATGCATGATCTGTTACAGCAGCATCCTCATACACATTTTCCTTATCTCACAACAATCCTATGACATCCATTTTACAGAGAAGGAAACCGAGGCTCAGAAAATTTAAATATCTTAATAAGAGTATTTAAATGTCCCTCTGTTTTACAGGAATGCATAGAACTCTGCAATTGACTCGAGAATGCAGTTTATCACACAAACACAGTTGTTAGACTGTCATCAAGTAGTCACTGTACGAAGGGCCCCAAAACATATTCCCACAGTGCTTTGCTCTAAAGCAGAACTGCATAATTGAATCAATAATGAAGTACAATCTCGGTTTGCTTTTATGGCCTTGTCATCTTTTTTTTTCCTGCAGTGTTTACATTTCTGAAGAACTGATTTAGCAAAAAACAATTAACATTTGTATAGCACTTTATAATATGCAGAGCACTTCAAATATGTGAGTTCATTTGAGTCTTCATAGAGATACAGTGAGAATGAAATAAGATCATCATGAGCTCTTGCTTAATCCCTGAACTATGCGATGTCTATTCATGTTATCTATTGTCGAAGCGTTTGACAACCAAGAAGAAATATTTTGGAGAAAGAATCACGTCAGCAGAACGGGAAGTTGCAATCCTATCCTTTGCTTGCATATTATAAATCTCTTTAACCTCTTGCCTTCTAAGAAGGGAGAAAAGAAGCCGTTTCTGACATTTAGTGATAAATGTGGCAGTTTATTTGACTTAATTAACTTGCCAGTGTGGTGGGTTTCTTTTTATTGTTTGCTTGCTTTTACTTAGATTCAGCCAGGTGTAATAATTTAGAGCCCAACATGTTCTAACGACATTGTATATAATCTCCCTTAAAGCTTTGTAATTGGCCAGCCAGGGGCATGGTGGTTAAGGAGGCTGGATCCTACCTGGCTGGCTGAGTGCTTCGAGTCCTAGACCCAGCAGCGTAAAAACCACACGGTACGTGTGTGTGCGTGTGTGTGTGTGTGTGTGTGTGTGTGCCAAAATCCCAAGAGGATAATAGAGGAGAGGGGATTGTGTTGTGGCCATCTACCCCACCTCAGGGGCAAGGGAATTCTCTCTCTCAATCCAGTAAGCACATGCTTCCTATAGCAAAATTTAAAAAGAAAAAAAAAGGTTTTAAGTAAGCTTTCTGTCAAATATGTGTGAAAATGAGATTTTTAAATATTCTGCTTTCATTATTTACTAATTTAGTTAGATTTTGTATGTAAGAAAACATATCCAAACTTAGAGGCTTGAAAATAATCATTCACTAGCTGACGATTCTGTAGGTCAGCAATTCGGGTGAGCATAACTAATCCGTTCTTCTGCTGACCTCTCCGGGGCTCATCTACACCTTTGCAGACAGGGGACAAGATGGCTGGGACTGGTTGGTCCTAAATGTCCTCACTTGAGTGTCTAGTGGTTGGTTAGAGTAAATGATAAAGCCACATGTCTTTAGCGTCTAGCTGGGCTTTCACATGACAGCTAGGTTCTAAGAGTAGTAAGATGAAGAACAAGTCCCAGTGCATAAATCCATGTCAGACCTCTGCTTATGCCATACTCACCAATGTCCCATTGGCCAAAACAAATCATATGATAAAGCCAAAGTTCAAGGAATGGAGAAATAGACTCCATCTCATGATGAGAGGCATGACAAAAAAAGCATTGTCGTTTGTTCCTTACTATTTAATTATAATCCTCCTAAGGGAAAATTAAAACCACTTATAGCAGATAGCACAGAACATATAAAGTGATAAAGAGACTAAAATCCTTTCTCTAGTTTCTGTCTACAAAGAAGAGACAAAAATAGTGTACAGGGTGGGAATGGGTAGTGGAAAATCTTCACGTGCATGCATGTTGCATCTATCAAGTTCAGGTTTTATATGTAACTTAACTTGGGGATGGGGTTGTATGCAAGTTACATAAGTCATAGTCCCTTCACTCAAGGACATTGTAATCAATTGATTCCAGAGGCAAGACACGCACATACAGAAGGCCGCTTTACACAGCAGTCTATACTAAGCATTATGGGAATGACCCAACAAAGAAAGAGATCACTGTGGGGTGTATGTTAGAGAGTGAGAAAAACCCTTAGAGGAGGTGAGGCTTAAACAGAGCTAAAGAAATGGTAAGATTTGCAAATAAAACTATAGTGTGTTCCAAGGAGGTCTCAGGTTCAAGAATGTTAACAAGGGCATTAATTTTGCATGTTTAGAAAGAGTGAGAAAATCCTAACAAGGCTGGGGAGAGAAGAAACACAGATTGTGATTTGTGATTCACAGTAGACCAATTGTTTTCCAGGTCTAATCAAACATGGCACCAAAATTAAGAGTTTGAGGTCTTTAAAGATACCTCTTCCTGGGACCAGCAGATGACATAATGGTTACTCTGCTGGACTCCGACGTAGTCGATCGCAGTTCAAGTCTCAGAGCCGGTGGCTTAAAACTCATGCTGGGCATGTGTGAGTGTGTGACCAAAATCCTGAGAAGCCAATAGAGGAGAAGGGATTGGGACATGGTCATACCCCTGGTGAGTGATTTCTTGCTTTCTGTCTATCTGTCTCTCTGGCAAGCTCACACACCCTATAGCAAAAATCTCTCTTAAAAAAAAAAAAAATGATTCTTCTTCCTAAAATACTATTCTTCTCCCATTTCTCCTTTGTTAATTGGAACATTTTTTATGGCTATACCTTGTATATAGGGTAGAGGTTGTACCACAGAGTTTGGGGTTAAACATGCATTTGTGATATACTTCCAATCACATTTTGCCTTCTCTCTCGTATTAGTCTCTCTCCAGGCTCCATTTTTTAAGTTTCTCAGGAACTGTATCTATTAAAAGTTAAATGTGGAAACTCTCTTTACCCAGTTTAAAATTCGTATGGTCCTTTTGATTTTTAATGCTGGACGTTGCATAATAGAACTACTGATTTCTAGTTCCTTAGAAGAATCATTTAGAATGAAATTACGAATGTTCTTTTAGAAAAGTAATCAAAGAATTATCTACCATTTAACTTTATTTTATAGTTTAAGTATTTTTCTTAAAGTTTTCCTTCACTAATAGGTTCCAACAGAGGGTGGTCTACCATCAGTCAATATTAGGCTTTCTACTGAATACCTGGCACTGCCTAGGGTCGCCTTTCTTCATTCCTTCCTTCCTCCCTTCCTTCCTCTCTCTCTCTCTCTTTCTCTCTCTCTCTTCTCTCTCTCTCTTTCTCTCTCTCTCTCTTCTCTCTCTTTCTCTTTCTTTCTATTCCCCAGAGGTCAGGTGCATATGCTCACTGGAAAGAAGAAGGGAAAGAAAGTGAGAAAGCACACCCATGTGGGATGGTCACTCCACAATCTCTTCCTCTCCATTTCTCCCTCCTTTTGGGGTTTTGGGCACACATGCATATGTGCCTCGCATGTTTCTAAAGCCAAGTTCAAGTCCAGGACTTGAACCACGCTATTGGCCAAGTAGGATCCAGCCCCCTTAAATGCCATGTCACCAGGTGGCCCATATTACTTTCACCTCTTATCTTGTTCGTTTTTTCCAGACTATCTAAATCTTTATAAATAAATAAATAAATAAATAAATAAATAAATAAATAAGCCCAGTCCTGGTGGTATGCACTGCGAAGGCGCTGTGCTTGGCAGATTGGAGCCATATTGGAGTCCAAGGTGCATTTCCTGATCTAATCTTAAGGCCTGTGTAACGACGTGTACCTGTAACCTCAGCACCTTGGAGAGGCTGAGGCAGGAGAAACACAACCTTGAGGCTGGTTTAGGCAGTGCAGCAAGAACCTCCTTTAAAAAGAGTTGAGCATGGTGGTGCATGCCTATAGTCCCAGCTAGGAGGCTAAGGCAGGCAAGTTATGGGAGTGAGACCCTGTCTTAATAAAAGAGGGGGAGGAAGAGGAGAATCTTTCACTGCCGCAAAGATACAACCCAGGACCCAAATATGAGTTTCTGAACTTATCCTAGTATTTAGCTGGTAAGTGGCAGCATGTACCCCTTAATTATATAGCACAACAACAACAAAATGTTTACTAGTAAGTGCTTTCCAAATCAAGTAATAAAAAGCAAAAGGAATTTTTTTAATGTTTAAAGTTCTGAGCTATTCCTCTATTCCTTGATGAACAAAGTTCAGCCTTTAAAAATAGCAAAATCATGTTTGCCCAAAAAAAACAAAACAAAGGTTGATAAAGCAATTTCTAAGTTTGTCCAGTAGCCTAATTTTGTAGTGGATTCTTTAGTGTTAAACTTATTCCAATAATGAGATTTGGTTTTGGATGACTTCTTAAAATTCTTGACTAGAAGAGGCCTTATGTGTAAATGTAGACCTGCTTACTGTTTCAAAACAAAATAAATCAGGACAAATCAAGGACACTCTCCTCAGAGCTGGGCCCCAAGCCTGCCCATAACCTTTTTCTCTCTAAATAGTATGGCATTAACGGTGCCAGGAAAGCTATGTACATTCAATCCAATTATTGCTCTTTTATCATAAAAATCCCAGCCACTTTGCTGAAATGTATTCTGGGCTTCCAAGGAAATAGGATTCACTGTGTCTAAAAGGAAAAAAGTTCAGCTACAGCCTTCAGCATGGGTTTTGGACTCAACCCAGGAAGCTGAAAAGGCCATTAGTGTGGTTTTTTTTCGGCTGCAATACTTACAGGCAAGTGAAATCTCCAGAGTGGGCCGTGCTTCATGGGAAGCTTAAAATAATTGCTCCAAAAGCACTGTCCAAGAGAGCTTCTTTCCTTGTAACCAGTTCTGAAACAATGTTTTTCTTTTTTGCTTAAATACTATTCTGTTTAATCATTCTTTTCTCTACCAGGTAATTTAGCCAACGTTTTACCTTTTTGCTGCAAATCTTTAATGGCAAGGCAAGGAAGAGTTCCCAATTCTGAGGTTTGGTTAAGCCACATCATGAACAAATTTTCTTTATTTCTTTATTTACTTATGTAGCTAGCAGGCATGTGTGCTGGCCAGAGAGACAGAGAAGAGGGAGAAAGAGGAAGCACTCTTCCCAGTGGGGTGTGGTTATGCCATAATCCCTTCTTCCTCATTTCTCCATCTCGTCAGGAGCTGGTGCACACATGTCCACGTGTGCAGAGTGGTTTTCAAGCCATCAGGGCTGAGGTTTGAACCAAAGCTGGCCATGTGGGATCCAGCTCCCTTAATCACTAGGCCACAGGGCAAGCCCTTGAACAAATAATTAAATATAATATTTGTTCTTCCTCTCTGACATAGTTGAAAATGTATGATAATTGTTTATTGTTTGTTTTTGGTAGAGAGAGGAAAGTGCTGGAAAACGGCAAGCAACCTTTAACATTTTTTTATCTTCAGTTATGACTATAGTACTCAAGAGTTGATGTTAGCTCCTTAATGCATGTATTTGTTTCATACTTTAGTCATGCATCTATCAGATACAGTGACTCATTCTGTGTTTAAAGTCGTTTTGTGTTTTATTTATTTGGATTCATTTTCCCAAATGAGCCAAGCCTAATGGCACAAGGAAATAAAAAAGAGCTGTCTAGTAAGAGCACAGATCTATGCATTAGACAAAGAGTGGCCAAAAATAAAATAGATAACTTCCATATTCTTCACAAATCATTTTCCCCCTGTGCTCCTACCCCACTAGACAGAGAAAAAATAATAATCTAGCTCAATCTTTTTTTCTTAACTTTTTAAAAAATATTTAATTTAATTTTATTCTTTCTTTCTTTCTTTCTTTCTTTCTTTCTTTCTTTCTTTCTTTCTTTCTTTCTTTATTTATTGAAGTTGATCAGAGAGAAGGAAAGTGAGAAAGCAAGCTGCCAGGGAAGGGACTCAAACTGTGGTCGGCCCTATGGGAGTCCAGCCACCCTAACCACCACACCACCTATCAGCCCCTCTAGCTCAATCTTACAGTTCATTTTTATCCAGTATTTTAAGCAGTTTCTTAAGGAAACAGTATTATCAGGATTTCTGCTCAGACCTTCATATTTCTTCCTTCTCCTCAGCTCCTTTTCAGTACAGCAAGAAGGTATATAAGAAAGGAGCTTCTGGAATCTCATGATGGTCGTGAGGAGACTTAGACTTAGTCCTGATACTGTCTCTGCCTCCTCTGTTCTTTACAACAGTATCCCCTTGTCTGCCTGGTTCCTGGGAGTGAGGATAAATAAAATTAATTAGAATTTTTCCTGTTGCCAAAAGGGAAGGAAGTTTCACCTCTTGCCTCTCTTACAGAGCATTTCTGTTAAAAAGCTGATGTTTGTGAATCCTTCCTCTCCCCTTTTAATATGTTCATAGATTTTTACAAAGACTAGGTAAGCCAGCTTTACAACCCAGATAATTTGCTCAAGGTCCCAGGAGCCATCTCTTTTGAAACATAAATATCAAGAAGCATAGCAATCCTATCTCCCTGTCATTGTGGAAGTTAAGCCTAGGCATCTTGCTCTAAACTGTAGCCATTTGTTTGTCACTAGATACATAGGCTCTTTTTATGACTTTAAGAACAAATCATTAAATATAATATACTATATATTAAGGTATAAGCATATGTTTGTATAAAATTAAGAAAATCATTTAATTTTTAACAGGAAAAGTGGCATAAGTAGTTGCGAGTGTGTCCCATAAAAGTCTTTCTCCCCAACCCCCTGACACAAGGAAAATGTGGGGTTAGGAGTAGGAAGTGTCTAATACTTGGTTACCTTTATTTTCTACCATTCTTTCTTTATTTTTTAAGAGAGATTTTTTTTCTACAGGGCATGTGCGCTCACCAGAAAGACAGAGACAGAGAGACAGAAAGTGAGAATCACCCCCAGGAGGATGGCCACGTCTCAATCCCTTCTCCTCCATTCTCCTCTCAGGATTTTGGGCACACACGCACATACACATGCCCAGCGTGTGTTTAAGCTGCTGGGTCCAGGACTCAAACTGTGGTCAACTGCATGGGAGTCCAGAAACTTAACCATTACACCATCTTCTGGTCTCTCTGCCATTATTTCTTATAGGGCAAGGAGGGCATCAGCTTGTATTTGACTTAAAGGGTAAGAATAATATTTAGATAAAATATGCTAAGTAGCTATAATTTGGAAGATTAAGCTCTCATTCAGAATACAGTCAAATGCATATTTTTTTGTTTTTGTTTTTTGTGATGAAGGAAAGTACAGCTTTCCCGGACCCGGTGACTTAAACTCATGTGTGCGTGTGTGCCCAAGATCCAGAGAGGAGAATTGAGGAGAAGGGATTGTGGCTTGGCCATTCCCCCCCGGGGGGTGATTTCTCACTTTCTGTCTCTCTGTCTCTCTGTCTTTCTAGTGAGTGCATATGCCCTATAACAAACAAACAAAAGAAAACTCTCAAAAAAAAAAAAAAAAAAAGAAAGGAAGAATGCAGGACCAGCAGATGGTGTAATGATTATGTCACTGGACTCCCACGTAATCAACCACAGTTCGAGTCCCAGTCCTGGCAGTTTAAAACTCATGCTGGGCATGTGTACATGTGTGCCCAAAATCCCAAGAGGAGGATAGAGGAGAAGGGATTGCAATGTGGCCATCCCCCCCTGGGGGATAGATTTCTTGCTTTCTATCTCTCTGTTGTCTCTCCAGTGAGTGCATGTGCCCTATAGCAAAAATCTCTCTTAAAAAAAAAAAAAAAAAGAATGCATTTGTTTCTAGAAAGCACAATTATGCTATTTGTGCAGAAAAGTTGATGAGCCACCCTTGAGCATCAAAATGATCAACTGGTCAGTTTTATGTAGTAATACTGGTGCTCCAACAATAGCTTCATTGCCACTATGTAACCCTTTTCATCCAGTGTGAGACGGTGATAAATCCCGGCAGGGATAGTTATCATGTATCCTTTCTGCATATCATTCTGAATCTATTTGTCTTCTTTACCTGTTATATCAAAATAACTACTTTAATCAAAAATATATTGAATTTCATCATGCAAGTATAGATGTTCTTGATGAATTACCTTAATCTATAAGGCAAAACTTTTTTTGTTTCTGCAGATATTTTTCGAATTTGTCTGTGCTCGGAAGAACATTTTCTTTATACTTTGGTAGTGTATCTTTCCACATGGTTATCATGCCAGCCTAGGAATCCTTTTCTATTTTCAGATCTTTCCTGATTTTGGATTATTCTCATATTTGTCAGAATCCACTTCCCACTCAAAAGCACCAAGTCAATGCAGTTCTTCCAGACTGACTGGGCACCTGGATTCTCATTAATGAATTTCCTCTAGTCTGTCTGTATTCCGTGACCCCATGACTTTATAGGGACAGGTGGCCTGCCTCCTCTTGAAAAATCCCTGTGAGTCCTGGAGAGCCTGACTGAAAACTCAGAATGAAGCCCCATTTCTTTCACTCCCAGTCTACTTGTTTTTATATTAAAGTGATTCAGATAGGCAGTATCTTGTTGGCTGTTGCTTTTTCTTATCCAATCTGACAATCATTGTGTTTCATTGTAATGTTCAGACCGTTTGCATTTAATGTGATTATTGGTGTGGTTGGGATTAAATCCAGTGCCTTATCATTTGTTTTCCATTTGTTCCATCTGTCCTTTGTTCATTTTTACTTCTTTTCTAACTTCTTTTGAATTGAGGTTATGTATTTATGTATTTATTTATTTATTTTTGAGAGAGAGATTTTTTGCTATAGGGTACATGTGCTCAGCAGGGTGGTTCTTCTGCTGGGTGTGCTAGGCTGTTGCAGTCTGGTGGTGGGTGTGGCAGTAGCATACAAGATGGCTATGTGCACATGTCTGAAACCTTGGAAAGGACAGGTGGAAGGCTGAAACTTCTCTCAATTTCCATGTTGCCTTCTCTGTATGACTAACTTGAAATTTTTTTGGTGGGGGAGGAGAGATTTTTGCTATAGGGAGTGTTTGCTCACCAGAGAGACAGAAAGCAATAAATCACCCCAGCGGGGATGGTCACACCGCAGTCCTTTCTCCTCCATTCCCCTTTCAGGATTTTGGGCATGCAAGCACATGTGCCCAGCATGAGTTTCAAGCCACTGGATCTGGGACTCGAACTGTGGTCAACTATGTGGAATTCCAGCAATGCAACCGCTATACCATCTGTTGGTCCTGAGGTTGTTTTTTCTTTCTTTCTTTCTTTCTTTCTTTCTTTCTTTCTTTCTTTCTTTCTTTCTTTCTTTCTTTCTTCCTTTCTTTCTTTCTTTCTTTCTTTCTTTCTTTCTTTCTTTCTTTTAGTTAGACCATTTTATTTCATTGACTAATTAGTCCATCATGGCTATTTTTAGTGGTTACTTTAGGGTTTAAGTATTTTTAACATGATGCAATTTATCTTCAGATAATATTATACCACCTCACATTTAGTATAAGAACTTAGAACATTATACTTCCATTTCTTCCCTCTCAAGTTTTGTGCTAATGATGCCATATAGTTTCATTTTTCATATTTTATAAACCTCACAATGCATTATTATAAATTTTGCATTAGAAAGTCAGTTTTAATTACTGAGATTTAAATAATAGGAAAAAATATTTTCTATTTATCCATATTGTTATCATTTTTTATATTCTTAATTCCTTTGGTTGATCCAAATTTCCATCTCGATGTCATTTTTATTCTGCCTAAAACATTCCTAAACATGCCTAAAATTCTGCCTTTAACATTTCATGTAGTCTACTAGTGATGAATTTTCTCAGCTTCTGTATGTCTCCTTAATTTTTAGAGATATGTTCATTGAATATAGAATTGTAGATTGACAATTGCATTTTGTCTGTTTGTTTGTTTGCTTGTTTTAGAACTTTAAAGATGTTGCTCCACTGCCTTACACTACTTCTGTGAAGACATTGTCATTTTATCTTTATTTCTCTGTATTTATATGTCTTTTCTCTCTGGCTACTTTCAAGATTTTCTTTTTATCACTGTTCTAAGCAAACTGATTATGATGTATCTTGGCATAACTTTTTGATATTTCTTATACATAGAGTTTGTTGAACATTAATTTGTAGGTTATAGTTTTCATTGAATTCAACAATTTTTTAAAGGTTTTTACTGTAGGGCACGTGTTAGAGAGGAGAGAGACAGAGAGAGACAATGAGAGAGAAAGTGAGAAATCACTCCTCAGGGTGAATGGCTATACCACAGTCCCTTCTCCTCCATTCTCCTCCTGGGATTTTGGTCATGCACACACATGCACCTGGTGGGATTTTCAGGCCAACAGGTCCAGGACCCAAAATACAGATGGCTATGTGGAAGTTCAACACCCAAACCACCACACCACTTGTTGGCCTTAATTTTGGCAAATTTTTTACTTTTATTTCTTTAATTTTTTTTAATTTCAATTTATTTATTTGCATTCATTCACTGTACATCATTACAGCATACAAAATGAGATTTTCCATCCAGAGTACACTGTATATTGTCTCAATCAAGCAGATCAACAAACATATTATTGTCAGCAAATAATCTTCCATTTCTTGTTTTCTGTATGTTTTGCTTTTTTTCCCCCATCCTTGATTCCCTATCTCTTACCCTCTGCCATCTCCCACTCTCCTCCTACACTGTCTCTGGTATCTATGTTTGCTTTCTATACTGTTTTCCCCCCACATTTTACTGAATTACTAAAGACCTTAATTAATCTAAATATTTTCATAGCAAACACAGGTGATATATACATTTCCATGAACTCAAGTCTAACTTTACGCATCCTATAAAGTAGCACCTAGCTGGGGCTACTATTAAGAAAACCAGTTTTAACTTAAATCAAAGAAATGCCAAGGAACTTTGCTTAAAGCCAGGAAACAGGTTAGGATTCTGTTCAAATGGTAGGTGCATGAACCTATCAGTCTCATGTACTTTTATCTTCTGTTCTGGTTCAATTTTCCTGATTAAATTCTGGGATATAATATTCAACTCCAGACTTGTCCTATGATTAAGTTGGCCACTTTCTTAGTTTTTGAGCTCTTATTTCCATGTGTCTGAATTTAATTTTCCTGACATAGCACACCCTTGAGAACTTCTTGGAGATCTGGTCTGGTGCTGGTGAATTCTTTCAGGTTTTGTTTATCTGAGAATGTTCTTGTCTTTTCTTCCCACCTGAAAGATAATCTTGCCGGGTACAGTATTCTTGGCTGAAATTGCTTCTCTCTTAACACTTTGAGTATATTTTCCCATTCTCTCCTCACTCGCATTGTTTCCGATGAGAGATCTGCTGTTAGCCTGATGGGATGTCCTTTGTAGGTAACTTGATGTTTTTCTCTTGCCAATCTTAGTATCTTGTCTTTGTCTGTGGTTTTGGTCAACCTGGCTATAATGTGTCTTGGAGAAGATCTTCTTGGGTTGATTCTATTTGGGGTCCTTTGTATTTCTTGGGACTGGATCTTCAAATGCCTCTCTAGGTTTGGAAAGTTTTCTTGCAGGATTTCATGGAATAGATTATCAATGCCCTTATGGGTCTCTTAACCTTCTGGAATGCCAATTATCCATATATTTGGATGTTTGATGGTATCCAGTACTTCTCGCATGTTATTCTCAAATTTTTGGGCCATTTTCTCAGTCTTCGTGGTGGATTTTTCTAGGCCAGCCATTTTCTCTTCTACATCTGAGATTCTATTTTCTGAATGATCTAGTCTGCTTTTAATACTTTCAATGGAGATTTTTTTTTTTTTTTGGAGAGGTTTTTCGCTATAGGACGCGTGCGCTCGCCAGACAGAGAGAGACATAGAGACAGAAAACGAGAAATCACCCCCCATGGGGGATGGTCACGCCACAATCCCTTCTCCTCCATTCTCCTCTTGGGATCTTGGGCACGCACGCACATGCGCCCGGCGTGAGTTTTAAGTCACCAGGTCCGGGACGCAAACCACGGTCGACTACGTGGGAGTCCAGCGACATAGCCATTACACTAACTGCTGGTTCCCTCAAGGGAGATTTTGACTTCTTGTATTATAGACTTCATCTCTAGCAGTTCCTTTTGAGTCTTTTGTAAAGTGTGTAATTCCTCTTTTAGATCTTGCAAGAATTTCCTCATCTCCTGGAACTCGTCAACTTCTTTCTCCTTTCTCTTTAGTAGTTCATTGTCTCTCTTCTCTTCCATCTCTGTTAGCTTCAACATTATAAATGCTCTAAATTCCTTATCAGACATTTCCATGATTTCCATTGAACTGCTTGTGGATGAAGAAGAGTTACTCTTTTTCCTTGGAGGAGAGGTATATTCTTGTTTTCCCATATTTCTTGTGATCCGGCGGTGATTTCTTGTCATCTGATGGATGGTGTGTTTCTTTCAAATTCTTGAAGTTCAGTCTGAATGTTCAAGAGCAAGCAGACAGAGGTGATCTAGAAACTGCTTGCCATTCTGTTGTGATCGCTGGTCAGCAGATTCAGTAGATATTGAGGAATGTTCTAACCCTATTAGTATTTGGATGTTTAGCTACAGTGCTCTTAGATCCGTCTAGTTCACTGGAGCCATGTGGAACCTTCTTCTGAAGGCCTGGCCTCTTCTGCCTCTAGCTCGTTTGCTGGAGGCTGACTTATCCTTAGAAAATCTTCATGCCCTAAAATACCTAGTTCACTGGAGCCATGTGGAACCTTCTTCTCTCTTTAAATTTTTTTGATTCCCCTCTTTTGGGGCCTCCAAATATACACACATATATATAGAGTCAATTTTGAAGTTTTCTCACAGCTCAGTACTGTTGTTTATTTATTTTCCATCATTCTTTCTGTGTTTAACTTTAAATCATTATTATCAATATACTTTCAAGTCATTAATCTTGTCTTCTGCAATGCCTAATAATACGTTAGCCATATTCAGTATATTTTCCATGTCAGACATGTGGTTTTAATCTCTAGAAGTTCAATTTGAGTTTTTTAATGGTTTTACTTGACACATTCAATTTTTGCCTAAGCTTACTGAACACAGGGAAAACAGTAAAGCATAGGGAAAGCAGTAATAACGTATTGATGTTGTCTTTATCTGATAGTTCTGTATCACCTGGGTTGCATTCTACTCCTCCTTCTTTCCTTCTTGTATTCACAAGTTTTAATTTGGTGCCAGGCATTGTGAATTTTATCTTGTTGGATGCTGAATATATTTGTATCTCTATAAAATTATCAAATTTTGCTGTGGGACAGAATTAAAGTACTTGTAAACAGTCTGAGCCTTTGGGACCTTGCTATTAAGCTTTGTTAGGTGGAACTGAAGAACATAATGCTAATTTTTCTCACTACTGAGTACTCAGTTGTCTGAGTACTCCATCTGATGGTCCTGGATATATGAGATTTCCACCCTAGCTCATGGGAACAAGAATGGTTCCTTCCATTGTGAGAGTTCCAGAAATCCCTTTTATTCCTTTCCAATGGTTGTTTCATGGGCTTGGATTGTTTCCTCATCAACATGATCAGTAGTCAACCGAGTACTTAAGGGGACTCTCTGAAGAGCTCCAGAGCCTGCTTACTTGCTCACTCTCATTATCTCCTCTTTAATACTCTGCCTTTTGAACTCTAGCTGTTGTTCTACTCCCAGAAATGTCTCCTCAACTCAGGGAGATTATTAGTCTCCACCTGAGTTCCCTCTCCCTGTGCTGAAGACTACAAACTCTCTCTAAGCAGCAATATGGGCATTCATAGGCCCACCTCATTTGATTCCCATCTCTCAGGCATCCCTGTCCTTGTATTCTGATGGCCAATGTCTTGAAAACTGTTATTTCAAGACATTGAAACTGTAGTTTCATTTATTTTGTTTGACTGTCTAGTGTTTCTGGTGAGAGGATAAATTTAGTCCCTGTAGCTCCAACCTGGCTCATGTAGAAGTCTTGATGTACCTATTAAGAATTTTCCCTTTTATGCTCAAAAATGACTTGGATACACAATATATTACATAGCCCCTCTACTCATAAATAATAAGGAACATTGCAAATTGGTTTTATGTAAGTGTGCTCCCTTTGTATAACATTTCCAACACTCAGACAAAAGCCTTCCTTGATGAAGAAGCTTTCTGTTAAAGCAAGATAGGCACATCCTTCTCAGATCCTCCAAACGAATGTAAAATAGCTTGAAAATACAATACTTTGAGGATTATTTTTATCTCATATCTCTAATTTGTTCCCAAGGCTCTAGAGGTAAACTAAAGATGTCCTTGAACTGTATTCTTACCCCAAAGGGTAACCAATTCAGATATAAAAGGGCAAGAATTTCAGATTCTGATCAAGGGAAAGTTCCCATTTCCTTTTTTTTATTTTATTTTATATTTTATTTTTAGAGAGTTTTTGCTATAGGGAGTGTGCTCTTGCCAGAGAGACAGAGAGAGAGAGACAGAGAAAGAAAGTGAGAAATCACCTCCGAGGGTGTATAGCCATGCTGCAATCCCTTCTCCTACAGTCTCCTCTCAGGATTTTGGGGATGCATACACACACGCCCAGCATGAATTTTAAGTCACTGGGTCCAGGACTTGAACCATGGTTGACTACTTGCAACCATTACACTATCTGCTTGTCCCACTCTTTGCCGTAAGGATTAAGACAGCAGAAATAATTAACATGGTTAGTAGATGAAAAGAGATACCATCACCCAGAACCCATAATTTTCTAGGCAATGTGATAAGCTCCTATTTCACATGAACTCTGAAACAAATGTAACCAGAAATATTAAAAACAACAAAAAGCACCTCCCATTCAGCCTACTCAAATAAAAACTAGGAAAGAGAATGACCTTGTGAAAAACTAATGGGGGAGAGTAGCTAGTGGCATGGAGGTTAAGGTGACTGGATCCCACATGGCCAACTTTTTTGGAACCAGCAGCTTGAAAAAACATCTTGGGTACATGTCCAAAATTCCACAAGGAGACTGGAGAAGAAATGACTGGGGTGTGACCATACCTCCTGGGGGTGATTTCTCACTTTCTCTTTGTCTCTCTCTGGTGAGCACACGTGCCCCATACCAGATTAAAAAATAATAACAGGGGGCTAGCAGGTGGCATGATGGTTGGGGCACTTGACTCTCACATGGCCAACTGTGGTTCAAGTCTTGGACCTGGCTGCTTGATTTCTCATGAACCCAATGGCTTGAAACTCAAACCCGGCACATGTGCACGTGTGCCCAAGATCCTGGGAGAAGAGATTGTGGTGTGGCCAGTCCCCCTGGGGGTGATTTCTCACTTTCCCTCTCACTGTCTCTGTCTCTGTCTTCTGTCTCTTTCTTTCACCCCAGCAAGTACACGTGCCCTAAGGCAAAAAAAATCAAAAAAGAAGAAGAAGAAGAAGAAGAAGAAGAAGAAGAAGAAGAAGAAGAAGAAGAAGAAGGAAAGCTGCAATTACTGAGTGTGTACTGCATACCAGAGCTGCTCTTTGTGTTTCACCCGTGTTAACCCAGAGCAACTCCAAGGCAGATGGCATCATCATCCCCATTTTTACAAATGAGAAAACTGAGATACAGAGAGATTAAGTCCAGCTCCAGAGTTCATGCTCTTAATCACTGTGGCACAGTGTCACCCAGGTGAGGTAGAACAGACCCCTCCAGGGGACAGAAGCCCTTGAATTGCAGGCTATGGTGGGAAGCCAGGCCAGGGCTAGTACAGACCAGCACTGCACATATCCATCCCTTTCTTTATATAATTTTTAACGACTTTTTAAAAAAACTTATTTATTTATTTATTGTAGTTTGTGACAAAGATCATGTGCTCACCAGAGAGAGAGAGAGAGAGAGAGAGAGAGAGAGAGAAAATGCAAGCCATCAGGTCCAGGACTTGACCTGTGGTCAGCCATGTGGGAGTCCAACACCTTAACTACCACTGCTGGCCCCACATACACCCCTTCTTACACTCTGATCCCTAGATGACTCCCTGCCTCATCCTGGTCCCAGCTCTGCTGAAAGCTAAGAGAAGAGTTGCCCATGGGAACCATAGAGTGGCAACGCCAGGCACGTGACCCAGAGGGCTGGCTCTCGCTGGATGACAGTACAATGAGCATGTGACAAAATCCTCCTTTCTCCAAATATGTTAAAAGGGGAAGGGTTAAGCTGGCTCTTAGGGTACCATAAATAAGCAGAGAATACTTTCTCTTAGGAAGATTGAAGAAGGCTTCCTGAGAGAGAAAATGTGTAAACAAGATTTTAGGAATTAGACTATCATTTTCAGGTTGATCATGAAATCTTTATTTCATTAATACTTAACTATGAACTAGCCACTCAAATGTTTTTTGGAATTGCCTGGTATATAATTATAAATGCCCATTACATCCTACAAGCATGGACAGCTTCTCTGCCCATCTAAACAGGGCCTCATCACCCATTACTTGACTCACTAAGTAGAGTAAATCCTGCCTACACTCAAGCAATTTCCAAATTTCCAATACAAAAGTAACCCAAAAAAAGGTCTTGAGAAAGGCTTTGCATTCTGTTTATAAACTGTTCCTTGTCACCACCTTTTCTGATGTTTTAGTGAGCTTGACAGTTCTCAGTTGAATTCAGTGATCCTACCAGATCTGACAAGAGGGGATTTGAACCATAATCTGTACACACAAAGCAGCTGGAAGGTTATCTGAAGAATAAATTCAGCCTTTGAAAGAACATGATGAAAAAATAAATCCATATCACGGCATATGAAGGACACTTGTCTTTTGTAAGATGCCAAATTTGTTTGCAGAGTGGTGATTTCACATTGCGCTTCAAGCAGATTACTTTGTAGGGAACAAAAAACAAGAATCAAAACACAATCATGACACACGAAGCAGAAAGAGCAACAGGAGGAAGAAGGGAGGCATTGCTCCTGTAACAATCGATGGCTCAGGTTTCCATCGCAGGCCTATCAGACAGCTTTTACCCACAAAGCTGCATGAGATGCTTAGAAAATATAAAAAATTTGAGTTTCTTTTTTTTTTTCTGTTGTCAGAGAAGATTTGAAAGTAAAGAGTCACAGTGAGCAGTAGAGGTTAAAAGGGCAACTTTGGATTCGGACTGCTTAACTTGCTCCAATGCCCACTGGTTGCGTGACCTTGAACCAGCTACTCTCCTTTGACCTCAATATCCTCATCTCTAAAATGGAGATAATAATAGTACCCGTCTTGTATCATGTTAATAGATTAAATAAAGTGATTCCCATAAAGTGCTTAAAATAGTTTCCGAATACGGTAAGTATTCAATAAATGCTAGCTTTTATTATTGTATTATTATTAAAAATAAATCAAAGTTTTGGGTTTGTTTGTTTGTTTGCACTGTGGTTTTTGCCATAGGCTGTTTGTACTAGCCAGAGAAAGACAGTGAGAGGGAAGTGAGAAATCACCCCTCAGGGAGATGACCATGCTACAATCTCTTCGTTCTCCTCCTGAGATTTTGGGCACACACACACACACACACACACACACACATGTGACCAGCATGATTTTCAAGATGCCAGGTCCAGGATTTGAACCATAATTGGGTATGTAGGAGTCCAGCACCTTAACCACTGTGTCTCCTGCTGGTCCCTAAAAGTTTTTTTAATTGCCAGAGTGCACATGTGCTCATGGGGTTGGGGCCTTGGAGAAAGCACCCCCCTGTGGGGCATGGTCATGCTCCAGTCCTCAATCCTCCCTTCCCCATTTCTCCTTCCTGTCAGGATTTTGGGCATGTACGCAAATTCACCTGGCATGTTTCTCAAGCTAGATTCCGGACTCTACCATGGCTGGCCATGTGTGATCCAGCACCCTTGGCAGCTGTCTTGTGTTAAATTTACCTGTATCCTTGTCCTATTTAACCTCACTAGGCTGTAAACCCCTTGAGTACAAAGGGTTTGCCTTTGTTTGCAAAGCACTTAAAATGTTTAATGAACGGAGTCATCTAATGCAATAGTATAAAGGATCTGTAGAGGAAACGGCCAGTGGAGTCTAGTGGTGTTACTGGAAGTAGAAATGTGAGATTTGGAATAAGCGGAGAGGGCCAATGAGGGAGGGGAGGGCAAAGGTTCAGAGGGAGGTGTGCCCACCCAAGTGAATGAAGGAACCACCAAGAGTAACATCTAGAGTGGGGTCCCCAACCCCTGAGCCACAGGCCTGTCCAGGGCCACACAGCAGGGTGGCAGGTGAGCAAGCAAAGCTTCATCTGTACTTAACAGCTCTTCCCGTCACTGGCATTACAACCTGAACTTCGCCTACCAACAGATAGTCCAGCATTAGATTCTCACAGGACTCCAAACCCTATTGTGAACTGCTTATGTGAAGAATGTAGGTGGCATGCTCATTATGAGACTCTAATGCCTAATGATCTGAGATGGAGCTGAGGCAGTGAGCTGGGGAGCATTGGAAATACTGCCTTATGGTAAGTCGTATCATTTTTTCATTATATATTATGGTGTATAATAATATAAATAATGTACACGATAAATGGAATGTACTTGAATTACTCCAAAACCATCCCCCAACCCAGGGCCATGGAAAAGTTGTCATCCACAATACCTATCCCTATTGCTAAAAAGGTTGGAGATCACAATACCAGGTTTGACCATTCTGTTATTTTAAAACACCAAAATACTGATTTTTAAAAGGGTTTTGTCAGAGGGTATGAGAGCTTGCTGGGGAGAGAGAGAGACAGAAAGACACAGAGAGCAAGCAAGTAAGAAATCACTCCCTAAGGAGGAGGGGAATGGCCATGCTGAAACCCCTTCTCCTCCATTCTCCTCTTGGAATTTGGATACATGCACATGTACCTGGCATGACTTTCAAACTCCTGCATCTGAGACTGGAACCATGCTCAACCATGTGGGACTCTAGCACCTTAGTCACCATGCCAACTGCTAGCTCCAATATTGATTTTTTTTCAATTATTTATTTATTATTGCTATTATTTAATTTTCTGTAGGACAGGCATGCTCACCAGAGACAGAGAGAGAGAAAGAGAGAGAGAAAAAGCAAGCCACCAGTTTTTTGCCATGGGGCATGTGCTCTCACCAGAGAAAGGGAGAGTATGGCCATTCCGTGATCCCTTCCCTTCTGTTCTCCTCTTGGGATTTTGGACATGCACACACATGCACCCAGTGTGATTTTTTTTTTTTTTTCGGAGAGGTTTTTGCTATAGGGCGCGTGCGCTCACCAGATAGACAGAGAGAGACATAGAGACAGAAAGCGAGAAATCACCCCCCAGAGGGGATGGTCACGCCGCAATCCCTTCTCCTCCATTCTCCTCTTGGGATCTTGGGCACGCACGCACACACACCTGGCGTGAGTTTTAAGCCACTGGGTCCGGGACGCGAACCACGGTCGACTATGTGGGAGTCCAGCGACATAGCCATTACGCTAACTGCTGGTTCCCAACCCAGTGTGATTTTCAAGCCACTGGGTCCAGGACTTGAATCGTGGTTGATCATGTGGGAGTCCAGCACCTTAACCACAAAGCCACCTGCTGGTTCCAACCTTTACATAATTTTTGAAATTGTTTTTACTACAGCATAGTTTGGCCTGACTAATACAATCCCTGCATTGCCTTTCACTCTAAAACTAGGAATGGCACCAAAGTTGTATGTTGTTTTCTTCTTTCTCAACATTACCTCTTCAGTGTGATCATGTATCTTTTAAGTACCACTTTTAGGGAATGTCTCACAAAGGAAGCCATATTTCCAGATGTCTTTAGCTTCACTTGACTTTTCAACCATCACCACTTTATTTAATAAGTCAGTTCAATGAATATTTAGTGAGCCTTCACTAAGCACCTGCTTTCTCCTGGATGCTAAAGACGCTGAAGTTAAAAAAAATGGCCCCTGTCTCCATAGCATTTCTAGTCCTTCATAGAAGATATTAAATAGGTAGTTAAACAGATCATTTCAATTGGGACTGAAAAACTCCCAAGCAAAACTCCCCACACCTACTGTACAAGTTGACCCATTTACCAACATATCAGAATGCTACCATGGATAGTTCTCTTCTCACAGTTGAGTGAGTGGGAGAGACAACACTGGCTCTCCTCTTACCCTCTTTCTCTAAATCATGATGAACATGAAGTCCCTTTGTTTCCTCTGGAGAAAGGCTACTAAGAGCTACCTTACTCTTCTTTCCACCAATGCAATTTCAATCCCTCTTTCTCACACCACACTCCAGATTCCTCTTAACACACTCCTAGCCTCTTCTCACATATATTTGCCCCAAGTAAGATACCTGCACAAGCACTTTAAAAAATAATTATTATTATTTAATTTTATTTATTATTATTATTATTTTAAATTTTTTCTACAGGGCACATGCACTCATCAGAAAGAAAAAGAGAGAGGAAAAGTGAGAAAGCAAGCCACGAAGTCCAGAACTCAAACCATGGTCAGCCATGTGGGAATCCAGCACCTTAGCCACCATGCACCTGCCAGCCCCTGGACAAGTACTTTTAAAACATCACTTCTGTAATATTGCCAATTCAAGAACATTAAGTGACTCACCTAACATTCCCAGCGCCATTAAATCTAATGCTTCACTGTGGTTTTCCTAGTCTTACCCCCAATATGATTGCTCATTTCTCTGAAAAACAACGGTAATGTTAGCTACCGTTATTGAGCAAGTTACTATATATCTGGTACTATATTAAGCTCTTTCATCATTCTTGCATTAAATCCGTACTAAAATCCCATTAAATCGAAGGATTGATATTCTCATTCTACAGAAAAGGAAACCAAGGCTTGGAAAGGTTAAGCAAGGCCAAGGTCAGTTAGTTTCAGACATAGGTCCTAAATCATGTTCTCTCCTGTGAGTTGAGAGCAGAAATTATACATTTTACTTGCTTATAAAGTTTTGGGGGCAATGCTGACCAAACATGTTTGTACTGATTATCATACTCTCCCTAATTTATGAGATTACCTATGTAAAGTACTATTTCAAGGTAATATGTCTTGAAATTTTTTTTCCCTGAAAAGGGCAGAGCTCGTGAGAGATCAGGATAGAAAGGACTGAAACAGTAGCAAGAAAGTAAAACCAAAAAAAAATTGTAAATGACAACATAGTCATAAAAGGGCCAGAGTTGGTTTGTGCCTTAAGTTTTGACTTTTGTCATTTTTTTAATTAAACTTTTTTTTTTTTAGATTTTGCTATAGGATGTGTGCACTTGCCAGAGAGAAAGAGAGAGAGAAAGTGAGAAATCGCCCCCCACCAGGGGATTGGCCATGCCGAATCCCTTCTCTTCCACTCTCTCGGGACTATGGGCGTGTACGTACATGGACTCAGCACAAGTTCTGAGCCTCCAGGTCCAGGACTCAAACCACAGTGGACCATGTGGGTGCCCACATCTTAATTATCACACTACTCGCTGGCTTCCTAAATCTTTATTTTTAATCCTTAAGATATTTTACACAGCAGAGATTGTCTTGGAAAATTCCAATAAAGGGAGCTTAGGAAGGCTGGAGATCGGGAAAACAGAAGTGAGGTGTAGGAAGGAGAAACCTTGTCCTGCCAGTGTCTATGAGAAAAGTTAAGGGACTCTCAGAAGCTGACCTGGGATTCTGAAAGTGCTTACACTGCTGTCCAACAGCTACTTTCATTCACTCTGAGCTACGAATGCCTAATTAGCTGCCTTTCTAAAAATTCCAAGTAAGAACTTCCAACATGGGTACTTCCAACAAAGTACTGCCTGCCTAAAAGGAGAGGGAAAAAAGGGAACCAGAAAAGGAAGAAGTCTTCTAAAAATACTACCTGAACTGGTCCCATGTAGAGTGAGACTGAGATGAGGTTAGGAAAGGTTATGGCATGCAACTCACAAGAATAACCAGTTTTTAGACACTGGACTATGATGGGATAAATGTGACACTAAGCACAAGTTTACCCTTTGGTCTCTTGAGGCATGACTAGAAGTAGAAGCTATCCTGGTAAACTTGTAACAGGATATTAGTTGAAAATGCCAACAAATAGTGATTCCTGTTTGATAAACACTCAGTAGAATAGTAAGGACAGTAAAACAGAAAATATTTAGACCTGGAGAAAGAGCGAAGTGCTGTGTTATGCCTTTAGCATGCTGGAGAGTTGCATGCCCATCGTTCAAAGCATCGATTTCCACGTGTGTGAAACAAGGTTGAACAGCTTCCAATATCCTATAGCTCCCAAATCTAAAATATATGCTATTTTAGAGTTTTTTATTTTTAAATTTTATTTATGATTGACACATAATTGTACATATTGATGGGGTTCAATGTGATGTTTCGATGCATGTACACATTGTGTAATAATCAAATCAGGGTTATTAGCATATTCATCGCCTTAAATATTTTTCATTTATCTGTGGTGAGAGTATTCTCAGTTCTCTGTTTTAGCTATTCTGATGTGTACAACACATTATTGTTAACTCTGTCATCCTATTATGCAATAGAACATCTGATTTTATTTCTCCTATATAGCTGTAACTTTGGACTCATTGATAAATCTCTCCCTAACCTCCTCAACTTCTAGTTAAGATATTTCTTTTTTTTCTTGTCTTTTCTTTTCTTTTCTTTTTTTTTTTTTTTTTTTTTTTTTTTTTTGAGAGGTTTTTGCTATAAGGTGTGTGTGCTCTCCAGAAAGAGAGAACAGAGAGACAGAAAGTGAGAAATCACCCCCCCGGGGGGGATGGCCATGCCGAAATCCCTTCTCCTCCATTCTCCTCTTGGGATCTTGGGCACACGCGCCCAGCATGAGTTTAAGCCACCGGGTCCAGGACTCAAACTACAGTCAGCTACATGGGAGTCCCGCAACATAGCCATGACGGCAACTGCTGGTCCTGAGTTAAGATATTTCAAAATGTGTTTTTTTTTTAATGAAAAGAACTAAGATTAAGAATTAAAACAAGTATAGAATATTATGATTTCCTTCTTTTGTTTCTTAAATGAATACTATCTAAGAAAGTATTTTAAAATTCTTTAGTAAATTATGGAAAAGACTACAGGATAAAGTTTTCTTTAGGAAATACATGATAAAGTAGAGAGAAAGGGAATGGTTATGCGTAGATTGGGAAAGACTTGAGAAAAACATCAATCAATTGCAATGAGTGGGTCTTGTTTTGATAATAACGCAAACAAACAATAACAAATAATGGATAAATAATTATTGAGAAGACTGGAAAAATTTGCATATTAATTGTGTATTAGATGTTATTGGGGAATTTTTGTTAGTCTTTTTAAATTTATATCTCATCATTGTACACCTTTGTAGTGTACAGTATAGTTTTTCAAAGTATGCATGTAGTTAATAACAATTTAATCAAGTATATTACCATGGAGACCAGCAGATGGTGGAATGGTTACATTGCTGGGCTCCTGTGTAGTCAACTGCGGTTCGAAACCTGGACCCAGCAACTTGAATCTCACACCGGGCATCGTGTGCATGCATGCCCAAAATCCCAAGAGGAGAATGGAGGAGAAGGGACTGTGGTGTGGCCTTCTCCCCAGGGGGTGACTTCTCACTTTCTGTCTCTCTGTCTCTCTTTCTGTCTCTCTGGTGAGTGCATGTACCCTACAGCAAAAACCTCTCTCAAAAAAATATATGTTACCATGTACATAATTTTCAACATATTTTATGAAAATGTGCACAAACACTTTGGAAGAGAAAAGTGCTTGTCACTTAACCATGAGCATTTGAAGTGCCACATGTCAGGCTAATTTATAGGATCTCTGAACGTCTGCCTCACAGTTTACCTTGGCTGTTTTATCAAGATTGTCTTAACAGCCTTACCTGAAGAGTAAAGAGACAGTGCTTTCTGGCCACGAATTCAGATTTAAAAAGGAATACTTGCCATAGCAATATGCTTCTCCAAGAAAGAAAATGTCTTAGGTGGGCTTGAGGTGATTCAGAAAGCCCCCAGAAAGCTGGCATGCTTACCAGTGGGAATAACTGTGACTGTCTTGGTATCTGAGCACAAAACCTTTTTACTTTTAGTAATGGAAAAAGTGCTTAGAATTTAAAAGTTAATTTTGTAACTTCTCAGAATTATCACTTAATTCTTACAGAATTAAAAATAGTTACCATGTTACTGTTCATTATGTGCAGATAGTATGCTACGAGCATCACCTGCACAGTCTCATTTATCCTCCCAATTCATTCATCCTTTTTTTTTTTTTTTTTTTTTTTTTTTTTGAGAGGTTTTCGCTACAGGGCGCGTGCGCTCGCCAGACAGACAGAGAGAGACATAGAGACAGAAAGCGAGAAATCACCCCCCAGGGGGGATGGTCACGCCACAATCCCTTCTCCTCCATTCTCCTCTTGGGATCTTGGGCACGCACGCACACGCGCCCGGCATGAGTTTTAAGCCACCGGGTCCGGGACGCGAACCGCAGTCGACTACCTGGGAGTCCAGCGACATAGCCATTACGCTAACTGCTGGTTCCCGCAATTCATTCATTCTTTATCCATTCTTTTCTGAATGAATAAAGTGAGTACCTATAATGTAGCAAACTGAGGACATAGTCATTTGCTCATTACATAGAGGGAGATTCAGATATTATTTAAACAGTCACATAAATACGTTATTACAAACAGTACTACATGGTATGGAAAAGAACACAGGCACCAACTGCAGGACTGCCCCTGGTCTAGAGAGTGATCCTGGAAGTCTTCCTTGAGGAGGTGATGTTCTAGTTGAAAAGTGCAGTATAGATGTGAGTAAGTCAGGCAAAGAGGAAGGAAGGAGCATCTTAGGCAGAAGGAGCATCATGTGCAAATGCCGTGAGGCAGGGGGCAGCCTGGGGAAGGGGGTTTAGGAACTGAATAAAAATTAGTGTGGCTTTCCCCAGTGCACTTCAGTCACAGAACTCTCATCATAGGACAAACATGGATCTTTTATTTCTGAGCCTTGAAAAGAAGTTCTGGATTCATTCATTCTGCAAAACCATAGAAAGGTCTTCTCAAGTCTAGAAGAAGGAGGTCTGTAACTGGTGCCATGACTGAATTTTCATTTCATTATAATCTTAATAGTAAGATCTTAATAATAAGATCATTTTAGCTGCAGTTGTGCAGGGTGCACTGGAGAGGAGCCAGTGGGTATGGAAGACTGATGAGGAGCCAGGTGTAAGTCAATGGTCTCTTGGGTTATGGACATGGCAGGAGAGCTGGAGCCAAGTGTGTGAGTGCGGGAGAAAACTGGGAGGTAAATGGGGTTTGCCAATGGACTGGGTATTAATTAGGGGCTGGGGAAAGGGAGGTGCCAGCAGCTCTGCACTGCTGACTTTCTGAACTGCTGGATGGTGGTACACTTACTGATAAAGCAAACACCAGAAGAAAACCAGTTTTGTGTGGGAAGATCCTGATTCAGACTTTGGAGATGCTGAACTTTAAATGCCAATAAGGTTGTCAAGTAGCTTCAATAAATGTCTGCTTAATGAACGAATAAACCAGCCCAGCCAATACTGAAGGGATGTGAAATTCAATAGCAGTGCTTCTTAAACCTTTGGGTCATGGATTCTCTTGTGATTATATGGAAAACTGGAAGCCCTCATTCTCTCATCAGCACAGATTCACATGTAACTTCAGAGTGACTCACAGAACCCCTGGGGAAACTTAGATTTGTGGTGAAGAACTTCTGCTGCCTTTTGCTGTAATAATTACATCTTCTTTGTCTGGAACTTGAGAGCCCTCCCTACAAAATGCAAATGACAGACATTTGAATGCTTTTAATTGCCTTTGTTGCTTCTTCACATTCTAACACAACATAAATCTCAAAAATGAAAGGTACAGCCCTCCTCCTTGCTCTTTTATCAAATAACCCAGCAACTAAACATACCCCAAACTTGAGATATCTACCTGCTTCTCAATACAGGTATCTTTATGCTTCTGTGTATAAAAAGAAGAAAATGAGCTATAATAGGGTTGAGGACACGTGGTTAACCAGCTGTGGGAACTTGGGTTGGCCACTCATCTTTCCTGTGCCTGGTGAATGACTGTATCTCCAGCCTTACTGCCAACTTTGAAATGTGACCTGGCCATCCGATTTATGGGAATCATTTCCCCATTAGGAAGCTGATGGTCTCTTAGGCCATGGACATGGTAGTAGAGACAGAGCAATGTGTATGGATGTGGGAGAAAGCAGTCCTGGAAGACTCTCTAACTGTATTAGGCAGTTACCTTGGATCCTGGTTTTAGAGAAAGTCGATGGGTCCTGTCTATGTCTCTCTGCATCACAGGCTGAGTCATCTTTTGTATCACAGGAAGCCCTACCTTGCCCACACTTTGCTGGATTTCCATCCAGTGGTAGGTATTGTGGTTATAGTGGTTTTTAAGTGGCTCACGCATGCGTTAACATATGGTATGTTTAATGGGTTACAACTGACCTGTGCTACCAACTGACCTTGAACCCCACCCTGGCTCACCTCCAGCAGGTATGCTCCTGAGCTGAGTTTCATTTAACTCTGCACCATGTGCTTATTCCTTTTCAATACAATGACCACATCTATACACCACTTGGATGGGAAGTCAGAAAGTTTGAGCTTGTCTCTTGTCTTCCCTACATGCAACCTAACATGGGCTTTCGAGATCTGGGGTCTTATTCTACCTGCCAGGTCAGCAGCAGCTGTAGTAATAATATTTGGGTCATCAGTCATTTTGCATGGAAAAATATATCATGACTTTTCCAATGAAAAGTAAGTGCTTACTATATGCCAGATACATGCTAAATGTTACTTATACATTATTCTCATAGCAACCTGATTACATAGGTGCTAATATTATCCTGATTTTATGCTGAGTAACCGGATATTTAAAAAGTAAGGTCACTTGTTTGATGCCACACAGCTAGTAGGTAACAGAGACAAGATTTGAAGAGGCAGTCTAATCCTATATTCAACTACTGAACTATTTTTCTCAGGCCAGGAAAACAGAAAAATTCCTAAATATACAAGCAAAAAGAGACTTATTATGGGACATGATGCACTTACAAAGCTGTTAGAAGGACTAGAGGGGCAAAAGTTAGTAAGTCGCCAATATGTTGTTTGGGTCATGTGGCCACAAACTAAGATCCAAAACTCAAGAAGCTGCTATTGCAGGTGTGAGATCAGAAAGCTGCAGCAGAAGCCACTGCTGAAATCAATGACTGAAAGTGAGCTGCCACATCCGGGAGACACAATAAAACTTGCGTGTGCTGACGCCCACGTGTCAACCCCACGGATGCAGGGAAATGAACGGCCTCCACCCCCTTCTGCCCACAAATGTCATCTTTGGCCAATTCTAAACTATCTCCAGAGCCCTACTGACAAAGAAGTCTGAGAAATGTAGTTCCCCGTCTTACAATTCCTATGATATAGGTAGAAGCAGAGACAGGGCGGACATAGTTGCCAGGTGGCAAGTACACACAAAAGAAAATATCCGGTATTTCTAGAGATGCCGTGGCAGCCAGCCACCAAGCTGGCCCACCATGATTCCCACCTCCCGCAGCCACATGCTTATGCAGACCACACCCATGTTCTACCAGGGCTAGTCTCTGTGACCAGTAAAATATGGTGGAAATGCGATGTGCTCTGAGTGCCACCTACAGGAACATAAACACTTAAGAGTACCACCTGCAGGTTTAGGGTGAAGAAGAGGGAATGAACCTAAAAATCAGGAAAGCAGGACAAAGGCTCAGAGAAGACAAAAGGTGGAGACAGAGAGAAACGGGAGAAGAAGGGAACTTTCTTAGCATGAACAGTTACCCAAGAGCAACCACCTTTCCCTCAAGGCCATATTAGTGAGGCATTTGACTCAGATGGGACATTTGTCTCAAAGGTCCCCTTGCAAATGTTGAAAAGATTGTATTAGGGCCAGCCATGGCGTGGTGATTAAAGTGGCTGGATCCCACATGGCAGACTATATGGTTCAAGTTCCAGACCCGGTGGCTTGAGAAACACAGAGTGCATGTGTGTGCCCAAAATCCCCAAAAGAGAGAGAGTATTGCGGTATAACCATGCTCCATGGGGGATGGGGGGATTCCTTCTCTCTTTGCCTCCCTCCAGTTTCTCTCGGTTTGGGGGATTTGGGGTACACACATGCACCCTCTGGAAAAGTTTTAAAAAGAAAGAAAAGGCAGTGCTATTGCGATCTTTCCTCTGCTCTTCTCAGGGTAGAAATAGTCACAATAATAATCCTGCTTCATCCCTCAAATCTCATAATGCCATTTTCCTGATACTTCTCTGAGGCAGGTTCAGAAAAGTAAGAGGACTCGGATTCCTAAGGGAGGCTGCTGGATACATATCGAGGCCTGCACAGTCAAGGGGCTGGCCTTGGGAACATCAGAAACATGCCAAAAGGCCCGTTAGCCTGAGACCTCTGCAGGTCTGGAAGCGCCGAGGAACGGTGTGTGGGGTGTGGTGGTGAAAAGCAGCTCTAATGGCGCTTAGGTTTGTTGTCGGTTGTGGTGCTGCAGCTGCCTATGTCAGCTCGGAAAGTGGGTGATTATTTGGGAAACTGCCTATTTTCATAATTATACTGTGTTTTCAGTCTATTAATTTTGTTTTCCACATGTTCAACTTATTCATCAGGTTATAAATTTGCAGATCTAGAAATACATATAATTTCAAACACATCCCTTTACACGTGAGTGGAGTGCATCGTTTCCTTCCACTTCTTAGAGTTAGCAGCCTGGTTTGGGAGATCTGGGGAAGGGAGCGGGATGATGGTCCCATTGCAGCAAGATTACCACGGACTGAACCTCTTCTCTCTCTTACAGTGAAGGGCAATGAGTGGAGACACTCCCCAGGAGGAAGGGCCCCGCCTGGGCACGAGGGGTGGGGCTGCCAGCTGGGGGAGGAGGAACCTCCACCGCATGCCTGTAATTGCAGTGCACATGTGAGGAGGCCTGGAACAGCAGGACAACTTACAATTTTAGCCATGGCCCTGTCATCTGGGGTGGATGTAGGCAGAACAACCCAGTGGGTACCACTGGGGAAGAGGCACAACTGTAGCTGGGTGACAGGGAGAGAGATTCCCAAGGGATGAGAAGCCAGAAGAGGTTTAGATTGCCAAGGGAGGAGAAATATGCATGTCTTCCTGCAAAAATGGCTGGTGAGGAGAGTCCAGGTGCCATGGAGAAAGAGGCCAGTAGCACAGAGAAAGAGACTTTGGTACTGACCTTTAGGAAAGAATTCAGGTGATGCATCTGAAGCTGGAAGCTGGCCCACAGTGGGCCCACACTCCTACACTAAGCATGCAATGAGGCAAAGGCCAAGGATTTTGTTAATCATTTCCTGCTTTTTTCTTTCTAATTAAGGTTTATATTATTTTACAAATGACATCTATGTGTGCATCATAGAAAATTAGAAATTTGATTATTTGGGACCTAGACTGTCTGGTTCTGTCCTGGTCCTGTTCCAATGACTCTACTTATTTTTACATAAAAATTCAATTATTTGAGGAGTTCTGTATTTTGTTAGAGTTAGCCGAAAATTGCGTGAAGAGTGGTCACAAGAGGGAGCACATTGCATAGTACACATCATTTCACCCTAAAATCTTCTTCTTACCTCCTGTTCACCCCCTTCCACTCTTATCTCCCCCATTCCCTGGTGAGCTCTCTGCTTCTCTGAAACCACAAAGCCAGTCAACCCTCTACTAAGCTCAGTGATGTCCGGATTCCTCACCAAAGTAAATGTTTCATATAATCTTCTCAACTAATGTAGTGTCTCTGTAAAGGGATCCACAAACCATTTGTGAGGAGATAGAGATTTCTCCAACATACAGCATTTTTAATAATCTTGGGGTAAGAGTTACCATGGTTGAGTTTAATGTTCTTTGCCTGCTTTACTTCAGAGGTTTCCAGGAATGTTGGAAAAAGAAGTGGATCCACAAAAATAATATCCCATGATGTTTTAAGAAGCACATTCTTGTGTGTGAGAGCTCTGGAGTGACAATATGTAGGGCTGGGATTACGATGGCCTACAACCAAACACCATGTCACCTACTAGTTCCATGACACTGACAAGTTTCTTAACTTTCTCATGTCTCAGTTTCCTCATCTATAAATTGGGGCTACTATTAGTATACCTTCTACATAGGTTTATGAGAATTGAGTTAACAAATGTGAACTATTTAGAACATTGCCTGCCACATAGTAAATGCATAAATGTTAGCTGTTACTATTAATATTCATATTGATATACATTTTCTGGGTGTATGGGGCAGTATAGAGAGTGACAAGGGTCACTTGTTTTGTCAGCTACCACACGGAGCAGGACTGATGGGTCTCATTCCACACAGCAGAGGTGGGGCTAGTGATCTGCCTTGTACCTCGTGCACATATGTGGTTGAGATCTGGCATTAGGAGATGAGCTAAAGCTGGTAAAAGAGAAAAGACAGCAAGTTATGAAGTTGTCAAACACCTCTGTGATCTTTCTGGGAAATAAAATCATTTCTGAGAGTAACTTTAATCATTTCCTTCAACAGCCTTCATAAAAGGCTACAATAGAAGAAGACTATTGAAGGAAATGATGAAGGTTGCCCTCAGAAATGATATTTTTCCCCAAAGATCATAGAGGTGTTTGGCAGCTTTATAACTTACTATAAAATGATGGTGACTATGCTTCCTTTAGGCTTTCAAGATGATTCCATGAGCTATGGTGGGTTAAGTCTGACTCGGCAGTATGTACAGAATCCACTCAGCTCTCTTGGAAGACAGGAGACAAGGGTGTGTGGTAAAGACAGAGAGGCTTCTAACACCCAAGAATAGTGTGGGTAAGTTTTAGGGAAGGTAGGAATCAAAAACTAGAAAACCCCTCAGGCACCGGACACTCTCACACACACTCTAACACACCCACAAGCACATGTACACATAGCACATAAACTTGTCTGTATCTGTTTCCTTATCCGTAAAGTGAGGGCAATATTAGGAACCTTCTTCATGTCGTCATTGTAGTAAATAAACTAGGGTATGTAAAGTTCTTGCAACAGTATCTGGAAAGAAAGGAAGTACAAAGAGAAGGAAGAGGAAAAGGAGGAAGGCTGAGTTTCTTAAAAGGATACAAAAGTCAAACTAAAAGAGCTCCCAATGGCCAAAGCTGAAACATTTTGAGCAATGCAATAAATAACATAGTATTGGGTTATAATCCAAAGTATAAAAATTCTCATAAATCCATACTGATATAAATAATTTAATAAATAAACAAATTGAAAAGAAAGGATGTATCTTCCCTACAGCATTCCAAATAATATATGTAGATACTGCTTCCTTCATGAGATGGAGCTCAATTTCCCTCTCCTTGAGTGTGAGCTGAATACAGTGATAGACTTACAGAAAATAGATAAAGAGTAACTTCATGGGGAAGAAACCTGACAGACCTCACCTTAACCAATGTTAACATCACCTCTACAGAGTCATGTTAATGTCATGCCCCCCAATACCATGAGAAATGATAGTACTTCACTTCTGCCTTCTTTCCAGAAACTATTAACCCCTGTCTATCCATAAGGAAAACATCAAATTCAAATTGGAATCATTCTTCAAAATACCTGAGCAGTATTCCTAAAATTTCCAAAGGTCATGAAAGCAGAGGATATCTAAGAAACTGCCACAGTCTTGAAGAGACAAATATAATGATGACTAAATCAATGACAATAAGATTAAAAAAGAAAAAGGCCATTAGTGTGAAAACTGGTGAAATAAAACAAACTCTAAAACTTAATTAGTAATAATGTACCAATGTTAATTTCTTGGTTTTGACAAATGTACTAGAATTATCTATTGGAATATTAGGAGAAACTGAGTGAGACATAGACAGCAACTCCATAATCTTTGTAGTTTTACTGAAATTTAAAGTTATTCCAGAGTAAAGTTTATTTTAAAAATTTAGAGTCCAGGCAGTAGTGTAGTGGTAATGCAAATGGGCCTACATGGGAAAGGTCCACAGTTCACATCCCAGAACCTTCCTGAACATACTGATCAAACACACACCTATGGTCCAGGCAGCTGACACTGGGAGTAGATAGTAAAGACCCTGTTCATGATATCTGTCTCTCTGTCTCTCCTTCCTGGAAGACATATATAAATAAACTTTAAAATACAAAAAAAAATTAAAAAACACTCAAAAATTGTGGTGCAAACATCTTTTGCCCTGTGCTGGAAAAAGAGAAATCCAGACTGCAAGAAGGTTAGGAGGAAGAAACAGACCTTTTAAGAAAATGGAAAATTATTTTTATCTTTTTCTTTGGAAAGATATTTTTCTTTAGGTGCGTGTGCTCACCGGAGAGACAGAAGGAGACAGACAGGTAGAAAGTGAAAAAATCACCCTTTGGGAGGATGGCTACACTGCAATCCCTTCGCCTCCATTCTACTCCCAGGATTTTGGGCACAGATGCACATATGCTTGGCATGAGTTTCAAGCCACAGGATCTGGGACTTTAACTGTGATGGACTATGTGAGAGTCCAGTGCCTTAACCACTCCACCACTTGCTGATCCTGGGAAATTTTCTTTTTCTCACACCCACCATCTACCATCCACTCTCTACCAACCACTTTCCCCTCTTACCACCCCTCACATCCACACCCATCCTTTCTCACATCTTCAGACCTCTCAACCTCTGCCATAAAGAGAAGATACTCAATACAAATTGAGTGGGGATATACAATGTGTATTTTTTAAAGTCTGGTTCACTTTGTTCAACATTAAGTCTTCTATATGCACACAATTTTAATTGAATGATAGGATCTCATTGTTTTTTATAGCTGTGTAATATTCCATAGTATGTATGTCCCACAGTTTTTCAAGTCAATCATTAGTTTTTGGACACTTAGATGGGTTCTATGCTTCAGCAATGATAAAGAAAGCAGCAATAAACATGGATGTGCAGATGTCTTTTCAATGGAATGTTTTCTTATCCTTTGAGTAGATACCGAGAACTGGGATTGTTGGATCATATGGAAATTCTATTTTAAAGTTTTTGAGAAATCTGAATATTGTTTTCCAGAGAGGTTAGACTAATTTATGCTCTTATCAACAATGTAAGAGAGTTCCCTTTTCACCACAGCCTTGCCAACACTTGTCTTTCTTTATTTTTTCAATCCTAGCCATTCTAACTGGAATTAAATGATATCTCACTGTAATTTTAATTTGCGTTTTCCTTATGATGAGACACTTTGAACATTTTTTTCATATGCCTCTTGGCTATTTGTAAATCTTCTTTGGAGAGTTATCTGTTCAATTCATTTGCTCATTTTTAATTGGATTATTCCTTGTTTTTATGGGTGAGCTGCTTGAATTTCCTATGTATTCTAGATATCAATCCTTTATTTGAGAAATAATTTGCAAATATTTTCTCCCATTCTGAGAGTTGTTTTCTCACTCTAGTTATATTTTTCTGTGAGAAAGCTCTTTAGTTTGATATAATCCAACGTGTGCATTTTAGGGACCATCGTCTGTGCTTTAGGGTCTTATTTAAGAAATCTTTGCTTACTCTAATGTCTCAAAAGAGAACTGATGATGATGGTAGCTAATATTCAGTGGGTGCTTCTGGGTGTCAAGTACCTCCAAACAATTTTTCGTATCAAAATTTTTGAGTGTTTTTATGTAATATGTGGCCTTTTACGTCTGGCCTCTTTCACTTAGCATGGTTTCCAGGTTCATTACACTGTAGGACAGGGCCAGCCTGTGGTGTGGTGGTTAAGGCTGCGAGATCCCACATGCCTCTCTCTAAAAAAAAAAAAAAAAAAAAAAAAAAAAAAAAAAAAAAAAAAGAAAAAAAGTTCATTTCTTCCATGAAAGATAGACAGAGAGATATGGAGAAGTAGGCATCTCCCAGGGTCGGTCTTCAGGTCACTACCAACAGCCTCAGTTGGCCCAGGTTGTGGGCAGGTTAATGTCCTACATCCACAGTGAGGTGTCTGGGTTCAAACTAAGGACCTTCCTACCTGGGTCCAGTTGCATTACTGCCACCATCTGGCTCTTCCAATGACATGTTTTTTCCAATTCACTTTCCATCAGCGAATTGAAAAAGATGCAGACAAATTATTTCCCAACGCTTGGGACTTATATTTCTGTTGGCACAACCCAGGAAGGCTTGGACTTGAAACAAAGATCTTCCCTTACCTTTTAACCCAAGTATTTGTTCAAGAGCACAGGAGTCTCGATCCTCACCGTTAGCGACTTGTCCTAAAACATCAATCACTGGATATACATTTTTAAAAAATTTGTCAGAGTGTGCATGCACCTCCCAGAGAGAGACAGGGACAGAAAGAAAGAAAGCACCTCCCGTGGGGAATGGTCATGCCGCAACCCCTTCTCCATTTCTTCTTTCGAGAGTTTGGGCACGCACACATATCCACCTGGCATGCTTATCAAGCTGCCAGGCCGGGACTTGTACCACATAGTCAGCCATGAGGGACTCAGTCACCTTAATCATCACGCCACCAGCTAGCCTGGATTTCTTAACAGAGAAGGTTGGTGGTCCGGTTAATTAATTAATTAATTAATTAATTTTTACTTTTATCTGCATTTATTTTATGCTGACTTTATTCCTGTGCCATAAGTTTTTGTTTCTTCAGTTTCTTCTGGGATGTCTTTTTCTTCTATGTGACTTCCTCTTCCAGTTTAGGAACAATTTGCTCCTTTTCAGTGGGGATCATCTGGATGTGGCAGGGGGAGCTCACGTATGGGTTAATCCACCCATGAGCTCTGTATGTGTGACGGCACGTCTTGGGTGCTTTGTTCACCTGAATGTGCTCAGTGACCAGGGAATCCACATCTAACCCCTTACGTTCAGCATTACGCTCTGCATTTTCAAGCATGTACAGCAAAAATTCGGCACTCTTTTTGGGCCACCGACCTTGTGTCCAGCCCCACTGTTTAGCCTGGGCACATCTACCAGCTCCACCATTGTAACGACGGAATGGCACACACTGCTTCTGTAAAGTGACAGCCTTCAGATACTTGGCGGCTTTTCGGATATGCACACCCCTGATGGCCTGGGCAGTTTCAGGAGTGTTCTTAAAGTGAACACAAAGACTTGAACCTCTTAATTTACATGACTTTGTGGGGTTCTCTGGGTCAAGTGAATAGCGAACCATTTTCAAAGATCACCTCAGGCCAGTTACAAGAAGAGCGGTGGTCTGATTTAATACAAACAAAATGGTTGGCATCACAGCTCTGAGGAGAAAATGATTTAAGCGGGACTTTTAATTTTTTCATGTCAGCCATAAATTTGTCTTCTACGGTAAGTATTGGCTTAGGTATTATTTTTCAATTTTACATATTAAAAACATCAATTTGTGCTGATATTATGCAGCCATATGTAGCAGGAACTCTAGTATCATCTGCCTCTGATTCATAATTCTCAAGGAGTTTGCTGAAAGAAGCATAACAAAATATAAAGTCTTTCTTCCAGTCCTACCACGCTAAGACTTCCTTGAGAGATTTCATTTCAGGAAACAAAGGCAACATTTTAAATGGCCTTAATGTTTTTAGTGATTTCCTTTCTTAGCCAAGAGGTGTCATCTGGCAGGCAACAGAACATCCCACTCCCTCCTTGCCTAATTAAAATGTGTGACTTGCCTTAGGGGAAGAAAGTAACATTTGGCAACAGATTGCTAGATTTAAGCACCAAAAAATAGAAATGGCATGTGAATAAGTCAGCAGCAGCCGCCCCTCACTTGTGTATTAACTGACATCTCCCTGCACTCAAAAACCTACAGCTGCTGAAGGTCTTTTAGGTTAATCACAAGAACGTTGATGGCTCTTGCCATTTTTCCAGTAATTCAATTCCAGCTGTAGCAACACATTAAAATCCTACTTCCAGAAAAGTCTTTTCCCATCATCTTTTTCTCTCCAAGGTGTTTATCATGACTGCTATGCTCATAAACACCCCTATTAAGATGGAATACAGATCGCATGTTTCATTAAAGCTAGTAAGTTGGAAAATAAATTTGGTCAAACGTGTGTTTAAAATAAGAGTATTTTACTGGTATGGATGTGGAGAAAAGGAAATTCTTATACACTGTTGGTAGGAATATAAAGTAGTTGTATTTTTACAGAAAACAGTACAAAGATTCCTCAAAAATTAAAAATAGAACTACTGTATGATCAAGCAATCCCATTACTGCGTGTATATCCAAAAGAAATGAAGTCAGTATGTCAACAAGACAACTGTACTCCCATGTTTGTTACAGCACTATCCATAACAGCCAAGACATGAAATAACCTAAGTGTCCATCAACAGATGAATGTAAACGGGAAATGTGGTATAAATACACAATAGACTACTATTCAGCCATTAAAAAGTAATGAAAGCCTGTCATTTGTGGCAATGTGGATGGATCCTGGGGAGCATTTATGTTAAATGAAACATGCTGAGCACAGAACAACAAATACTATGTGACCTCACTCACAGGTGGTCACACCTTAAAAAAATTGATCTCCCAGAAGTAGAGAATAAAATGGCAGTTAGAAAGCTGGAAAGGGTAGAAAGGAGAGGTGCAGAGTGACAGGTAGACTGAGAAAGTAAGTTCTGGTCTCTGCAGTGCAGTAGGGTGACTATAGCTAATAATACTATATTTCAAAAATGAGGATTTTGAATGTTCTCACTACAAAAAAAAAATGAGAAATGTTTGAGGACATAGATGTGTTCGACATCCTGATTTAATCATTTCACAGTGTATTGAAAGATCACACTGTACCCCATGAGTATGTGTGATTAGTATATGTCAAATATCAAAATTTTTAACCAAGTAAAATTTTATTATCGTGGTGTTTATCAATAAACATATGGGAAAATTCAGTCTCACCATAATCAGAGAAATACAAATTAAAATTAAAACAAAATTTTATATATAGGCCCATTGTGATGGCAAGAAAAAATTAAGTACCACATGTAGTGTTGTTCAAGAGTTTGGGGAGTACAAATTGATATAGGCTTTGTGTCAATTTATTAATACAGACAAAAGCCTTTTAAAGACCACATACCTTCTGACTCAGCAATTACACTGAGAGGAATTTATCATGAGAAAGCAATTAAGTATGTGGTAAGATATTTAACTGTAAGAGTGTGCATTACAACGGGGATTCCCAACCCCCAGGACCAAGGACCAATATTGCTCTGTGGCCTGTTAGGAATCAGACCACACAGGAGGAAGAGTGAAGTTTCGTCTGTATTTAAAGCCACTGCCTATAGTGTGCATTACCACCTTAGGTCCACCTCCCTGTCAGATCAGCAGTGGCACTCGGTTCTCACAGAAGCAAGAACCCTATTGTGAACTGCACATGTGAGGAATTTAGTGTTGCTTATGAGAATCTAATACCTGTTGATCTGGGGTGGAGCTGAGGCAGTGAGGCTAGCACTGGGGAGCAGCTGAGAATACTGGTTAACACTAGCAGAGAGGTTTGACTACACAGAGACCATAATAAATCAATGCCTTGCAGACTCATATCAAAACCCCATCAGTGAGTGGCAAGCAATTTTTAAGCTGCATCTGGTAGCAGGCTTTATAGTGGCAAGGGAGTTGATGTACTTCAATTGCGCAGCTATATCTGGTGGTAGGCTTTAAGTCAGAATCCAACACTTTAGCCCACACCTGGCCCAGAATCCAACACTTTAGCCCACACCTGGCCCACCCATTATTTTATTTACCACTTCCGTTCACATCTCTTTCCCAAAATACGCATTTGTTTCCTTTTCAGTTTTGGTAAGCTCACAAGCTAACCGTAGCCAAAATGAGTTTAAAAAAAAAAAAGTTCAGTTGTAGGAAAACAAGCCCAGGGCTCCCACTGAGTCTGCATTACAGAGAGTTGTGTAATTATTTTATTATCTATTATAATGTAGTAATAATAAAAATAAAGTGCACAATAACTTGAATTATCCAAAAACCACACCCTCCCCAGCCCATGGAAAAATTGTCTTCCACAAAACTGGTCCCTGATGACAAAAAGTTGGGGAGCCACAGCATTACAGCAAAAAGGTGGAATCCTAAATAACAGAAAATTTATTGAGTGCATTATGGCACAAGGAAATACTAGATAGCTATTAAAGAAATGTTACAGTAGTATTTTATTGGCTTGGAAAAAATGTGTATGCTGTATCTTGACTGCAGAAATCAGTTCAAAAAATCACAGAAAATTAAGTATAGTAAGAACACATATATAAAAGGTAACCTACAAAAGACATACAGTGATAACATAGCTCTGAGATGAAATTTTGGCTGCTTTTAATCTGATTTTGGCTTATTTTATGACATGATTTTCCTACAGTAAGTATGAATTCCTTATGTAATAGAAGTTATTAGAAACAAAATTCATTATGAAGCAGTTCACATGCCCTAGAACAACCTCATACGCTAAAGCTTCATAGCCATTGAAATCTGATAGTATTGAGTACACCCAACAAATCCCCTTATGTTCAGGATGATGGTATTCTCTGGGACAATTGCCAAGTCCATTTGAATGAATTCTGCCCTTGTTATCAAGGCAAAACCCTGGGAATAATCAGTAGTTTCCAGAGTAGTATTTGAAGGTGAGCCTTTCCATGCTCTCTGAGGCATCATGTTCATTAATAGTTTCAGTTAAGTCTTCAAAGTTACTCTCTGAAGGCACAGTAATGTTTATACTTTCATTTTTAAAAATCTACAAAATTGGGGAGTGGCATGGTGGTTAAGACACTGGACTCCCCACATGGTCAACCATGGTTCAGTCCCAGACTTCAACACATCAGGCACATGTGCATACATGTCCAAAATCCCAGGAAAATGGAGGAGAAGGGATTCTAGTGTGGCCATCCCCTTGGGGGATGATTTCTCACTTTCTCTCTCACTGTCTATTTCTCCCCGGCGAGTGCACACATCCTATGGTAAAAACCTTTAAAAAAAAAAAAAAAAAAAAAAAAAAAAAAACTCCAAAATTGGGTAGGAAAGTAATTTAATCCTATGCTATCAGAGTAGAGATTGAAATACAAAGATTTATACTGATGACAAACTGCATTGGAGAAACATTCAGCAAATACCATATATGAAGAGGGGCTGTGTGGTCAAATGGGGTACTCATGAGCTTTGAAGTCAGGCAGACATGGGGTTTTTGTTTTTTGGGGTTTTTTGAGAGGTTTTTGCTGTAGGGTGCATGCGCTCACCATAAAGACAGAGAGAGACAGAGAGATATAAAGCGAGAAATCGCTCCCCAGGGGAGATGGCCATGCCGCAATCCCTTCTCCTCCATTCTTCTCTCAGGATCTTGGGCACACACGCACACATGCTCGGCATGAGTTTAAGCCACTGGGTCCGGGACTCGAACCGCAGTCAGCTACATGGGAGTCCAGTGACATAGCCATTATGTCATCTGCAGGTCCCGACCTGGATTTTAACTCCAGCATGGCCTCTTACTAGCTGTGTGACCTTGGCTGAAAGCTACACAACACTTATCCTCAGTTTTCTCATCTGCAAAATAGGAATGTAACAGTAATTACCTCCATGATAATACTGAGACATTAAAACACATACATAGCTGGTAGCAGAGTGCCTGGCACTGAGCAAGTATGTAACTAACGGGAATGATTATTACAGCTTATATTTTCCACTGGATGTTGAACTCATTAAGTGCAGACTGTATGGCTTTCATCTGTGACAACTGAGGGCTTTGCAAAACAGACCCTCAGTAAATATTTGCTAAAATTGATTTTTATCTTTTGACTCATTAATCCAACTCTTTAGAATTTATTCTGTGGATATCGTTCAAAAGGAGGAAAGAGCTAAAGCTTTTCATCTTTAAAAGCAATTATTATAGAGAATAAATAAAAATCATAAATAATCCAGACATCCAAAAGGAGAAAATAGTTCAATAAATCACAGTTTAGCAGTAGTATAAAATATCATGCAAGGTTTAATATGATGATTCTGTAATCTATGTAACAACCTGAAAAACTAATAGGATGTTAAGGCTAAAGGCAGAGGGCTGGATTGTAGGTGTTCTCTGAGTTACGATTCCATAAACCATGTAGCGGATGGGCAAAGACTAGGAGGGAACTCAAAGGATGAAAACAGCTGGCATGTTAAAGGGCAAGATAGTGGGTGATTTTTTTTTTCATTTCATATTGTCATTATAGTGTTTTACAATAAATAAAATTCACCAGAGAGAGATACAAAGTTATCATGTGGAATAATAAAGACATTAGGCCACCACAGGTCCTTAATTTCTCAGGAAGCATTCAGAACTCTCTCTTCCCAAGCAGACCTCAGAAATGGGCAATGGGGGACTGCAGGTTTGAACAGAGAAAGAGAGCCGGGAAAGGTTTGAACATTTAGGAATTTCTCATAACACTGGAGCTGGGGATGGATGAAGGAAGAGAGAGTAAGGACATTAGAGAAAAAGCACAATGTTTGGGATGAGGCTCAGAGGCCCAAAACACTGATCCATTTTTTATCACAACCTTGCCTACGCCTGTCCTTTCTCACCTTGTCTCCAATTTTAATGGCAGGAAAGTGGAGAAGGGTGCTTAAACCAACATCCTTCTACCTCAAGCCAAGAAAACACCTTCTCCTATTAGGAATGACTTAGAAACAACTCACTATGTGAGTGTTGGGTGGCGATGCGAACACGTAAATAGTCTTGACAGGCAATCCTCTGAGGGATGACCCAGGCTACTTACCTTCCTCTGAAGCTCAACAAACCATAGTTGAGCCAGCACGCCTGATGGAGAAAAGAGTCCAGGACTGAGTGCAAAGACCTGCCCTCCAGCCTGGCTCTACCCTGCCTGGCACCTTGGGCACCTTCTGCTGGTACATTTACTGCTCAGTTTCCCCATCTGTAAAATGAGATGATCAGACAAGAACTCGACAGATCTCTGAGGACCCTGCCAAATACAGCATTCTCTGGATTTTGATGTTTGTGAGTCTCTAAAATACAATTTCTTACATATCTATTCCAAAGCCTATAGGCCATCTATGAGATCAGGACCCCAGACCCCATAATCAGGACTGTAAGTCTGAATGCTGCCTCGCATGTCTATAGCCCTTCAAGTTCACAAAGCACATCCGAATATATTAACTCCCATTGTCATTCCAAAGATTCTAAGAACCTGTTACTAATCCGCTTTCCGGTTGGAAAAACTGAAGATAAAGCAATTTAAATGGCAGAACTAGGGATCAAATCCAGGTTTTCAGCTCCAAATTGAACCTTCTGCTTACTGTAAATTGGGGTCTCAAGAATTAGGCAAGCAGGTGATTGTTTCTGTAAAACCCACTGAGGACAAGGACTTGGGGAAAAAAAGACAAAAAGAAGGAAAAACTGAGTCAAGTAGAGTGATAGGGCTCAGAAATGATACCCCAGAGACCTGTGCTTTGACCTGCTGAATAAAAAAACAGCCTCAAGGCCAAGTGCTCTCTCTGACCTTTCTCCTACCTCCCCTCTTTCATTCATTCATCTTTTTTTTTTTTTTTTAGAGAGGTTTTTGTGATAGAGCATGTGTGCTCACCGGAAAGACAGAGAGAGACAGAAAGATAGAAAGCAAGAAATCACCCCCCCCCCCGGGGGGGGAGAGGGAATGGCCACACCACAATCCCTTCTCCTCCATTCTCTTCTCAGGGTCTTGGGCACACATGCTCATGCACCTGGTGTGAGTTTAAGCTGCCGGGTCCAGGACTCAAACTGCAGTGGATACATGAGAGTCCAACAACGTAACCATTATGCCATCTGCTGGTTCCTCTTCCATTCATCTTTGATTCTCTTTCTCTCCTGAAGTGCAGGGAGAGGATTTACTCTGATATTCTATTACCTGTTTACAGACTAGACCAGCCAAAGAGGAAAATAATTGCCTTGGGCCCACTCCCTGAGGTTTTATTAACTAAACTGATGTCACAGGAAGGAAGATTGGGAGATATCAGCATACCCGGACAGATTTTCTCACAAGTTATTTTGTGTCTCCCAGGCCCTCTCAGTTCCCAAAGAAGACCATTTACTCACCATTACCTGAGTATTGAACCTATTCTTTTTCCCTAAAAAAATCATTTACTCTAAAATTACCCATACCACACACTTTTCCTCTCCTCTAGGAAAAGGGTATATAAGCCTCAACCACCTAGCCACTTCAAATTCATATTTTGCATGGTTCCTTTATACTCACACATATGTTAAAAATAAATTTGTATGCCTTTTCTCTTGCTAATCTACCTACTTTCAGTGATTTTTTTTTTCTCTATCAGGTGCATGAGCTCTCCAAAAAGAGACAGAGAGAAAGAGAGAGAAGGTGAGAAATTACCCCTAGGGTGTGGGGGGGCACACCACAATCCCTTCCTCTCCATTCTCCCCTCAGGATTTTGGGCACACACACGCATATGCATCTGATGTGTTTTTCAAGACAATGGTTCCAGTAACCAAACCATACGGTCAGCCATGTGGGATCCAGCCTCCTTAACCACACCATCGGCTGACTCCTCCTTAGTGATGTTCAGTGAACCTTCAAAGAGGAAGGGAAAATTCCTTTGCCCTACTAGAGTTCACAGAAGAAACCAAGGATGTTAGGGTGGGGCCCAGCAACACACAGACCTCAGCTAACCTCAGGTCTTACATCTCAAGGATCTAGGACATTTGATAATTAAACCACAGAGTTCTTATTGAGAGGGTGATAATTTTGCAGAATCCTCTTGTTGATAAAAAATTTTAAAAAATAGAGCACATTTTAAAGCTTCAGTTTTTTCCCCTTCACATTTAATTTGACAACTGTGCAACACGTTCTGTTCCAAATCAGACGCTTCATTGTCCCTTTGTTCAAAGGAGGAAATTAAAGTCTAGAAAAGAAGACAAGCTCTGGTCTGCTGATATGTTTTCTATTTGGCCATAGAAAGGTCATTTAAATGCACTTCCAGCCTCCACAGGAACATTTACATTTGAAGCAAAGTTAATTTACTTCTGCACCTGGTGATATTCATTTATTTTCATCTATTAATGAGCTATACCCTTATATTCTAGGCTGGTACCTCACTCCTTATCTCCACCAAGTTTTTTTTTTTTTCTTTTCTTTTTTTTTGGAGAGGTTTTTGCTATAGGGCGCGTGCACTCGCCAGACAGACAGAGAGAGAAAGAGAGACAGAAAGCGAGAAATCACCCCCTGGGGGGGATGGCCACGCCGCAATCCCTTCTCCTCCATTCTCCTCTCGGGATCTTGGGCGCCCGGCGTGAGTTTTAAGCCACCGGGTCAAGGACGCGAACTGCAGTCTACTACGTGAGAGTCCAGCGACATAGCCATTATGCTAACTGCTAGTCCCTCACCACCAAGTTTTGATAAACTCATTCCAAGCACTGACTGAGAATGGTGTATAAGATAGAATGCTAAGGGAAAACACTAAGATGCAGAAAAGTCTGTAGGACACACCGTGATATCGAGACTAGATGCTTCCTACAGTTTCTTACTCTTCAGGAAACATCTCCTTTGACATCTAAATAAAATCATTCAAGCCTTCATTTTCAAGGATGGTAGGCTTCCAATCCTAGTGACCTCCTTCTATCTTCAAAGAGTCTCAAGGAGTTCAGGGTTATCCCAATTTCCACCCAAAAGGGACATTATTTTATCATGTAAAGCAGCTTTAGTGCTTCTTAATCAGAACATCTCCTCTGCAGACTGGGCTCTGGACCTTGTCTCTGCACTTTCAAAAAGTCCATAAAAGGGTTTTGTTTTCAGAACAGAAAAAACAGCAGTCTCTTCCTAGAACAAGGGGCACACACTTCTGACAGCTTTTGAAAGGTCAATGTTTTTCTATCTCTGCTAAAACAATATACAGAGCTAGAAATTAAAGATTGTATTCAAATAGAGGAGCATTTAGAATGCTCCAAGGCCGTCTTTTAAAGGTGGTCCTTTACATCTGGTGAATGGAATTGAGGGACAGGAAGGCAGGAACAGATAATATTTTATTTTACATTTCTGCATTGTTTGAATAGTAATAGAATAGAAATATTATAAGTATATTATTTACCATTTTCCCTCCCATCTCTTTCAAGGAGATTGGTCCTGTAGAAAAAGATCCTAGCAAGGAAAGCTGGGTTCAGTAGGGGGAGAGGTACTACATGGAAGTGGGAGAGAATAGAAACTGGGGAGAAAATTTGGAGGCGGCTTTGGTGAGAGCTTTGGAGGAGGAAAACCTCTAAACATGATTTGAGGGCAATGAAGCTGTGTGTTGTAGCATGCTGCCCCGGCCCCTCCAGTCATGTTTTTCTTTTCTTTTTTTCCAACAGCAGACATCTCTTTAAAAGTGACTGATTTTTGACAAAGGGTACCAGTCAATCCAGTGAGAAAAGAAAAACATCTTTAGCAAATGGTGTTGGAAAAACTGGGTATCCACCTGCAGAAAAATTAATATGAACCCTTATCTGTCACCATTAACAAAAATCAACTCAAAGTGGATCAAAGATCTAAACCTAAGACCACCAACTATAAAACTATGGTGGAAACACTGGGGAAACTCTGGGAGACATTAAAGTAGGCAAAGACTTCTTAAACAAGACCTCCAAAGCACAGGGAAAATTCCCAAAATAGACATGTGAGATTACATCTGATTAAGAAGTTTCTGCAAAGCAAAGGACACAGTATATTCTGATAACCAGAATATACAGGGAACTCAAGCAGCTTACCCGGAAGAGAATGATTAGCCCAATTAGAAGATGAGAAAATGAGCTGAATAAACAACTCTCTAAGGAAGACATATGAACAAAAAGCATATGAAAAAAAAAAATGCCCAAAATCCCTTATCGTAAGGGAGATGCAGATCAAAACTACAATGAGATACCACCTAACCCCAGTTAGAATGGTGAAGATTAAAAATACAAAAAATGATAAGTGCTGGTGGGGATTTGGTGATAGGGGAAGTCTCCTATATTGTTGGTGGGAATATAAATTGATCCAGCCACTGTGGAGAACAATATGGAGGTTCCTCAAAGACCTTCAAATAGAACTACCATATGATCCAGCAATTAAACTCCTGGGTATCTACCCAAAGTACAGAATGCTCAATTGGAAAAGTGTTTACACATCTGTATTGCTAAGACATGAAATCAACCCAAATGTCCACAAACAGATTATTGGATTGAAAAAGTGTGGCATATGTACTCCATGGAATACTATTTAGCAATAAAAAATAAATAAATAAATAAATAAATAAATAAATAAACAAAACAAGACCCTGGCATTTGATAGAAAGTGGACAAATACGGAAGATCTATTGCTGAGTGAAGCAAGTCAGGCTATGAACCAGAGCCATTGTATGTCTCCACTTAACATATACTGACTGTCTGCACTCTATGGTAGAGACTGAAAGACTGGAAGACCTAAAAGCATTGAAAATTGTTATGGACACTAGGGACAAAGTAGAAGGAGAGTGGGAGAGGGAAACAGTATAGGAAAGAAAATTTGGGGGGAAAAAATAAAGAGGTGAGACATTTGTAAGACAGATACAGTTTATTACCTGTTGATGATGACGTGTATAGTATTCTCAACTGGGCCAATCTGAGGTGTATATCATTCTGGGTAAAGTCTCTTTACAATATAAATGATGTGTAGTGATTGAAAGTATAAATAATAATTTTAAAAATTAATTTTTTAAAAAAGTGCCCAAGGACCTGAGTTTGTCTAGGCAAGAGGAAAGGATTTTATAAGGAAACACTCACAGATTCACTGCAGCCCTCCAGTAGCTCAACATCCAAGACAACCCTGCTGTGGGCACCCATGCTGTGTTATAGCCTGGCACTCCATGGCATGGGCTCTGCACGCCCAGCACTTACTTCTTTTTTTGTTTCTGTTTTTATTTTTTTGTTTTTGCCATAGGGCACATGCATTTGCTAGAGAGAGAGACAGTGAGAGGGAAAATGAGAAATCGCTCCCTGGGGGGACGGCCACATCACAATTCCTTCTCCTCCCAGGATTCTGGGCATACATGCACAAGTGCCTGGTGTGATTTTTCAAGCCACGAGGTCCAAGATTCAAACCACAGTCAACCGTGTGGGATTTCAGCACCTTAACCACCACGTCACCGAATGGCCTCCCGCACCCATTTCCTTTTCAGCCTCTAAAATAGAAACAGACAAAGGGAATGTGTATAGAAATGGAGTTGAGTCAGCCAGTCCACAATACCTGCCATTTCATCAACTCTTTAGATGCTTGAAAACTGAACTTTTGAAACAGCTCCTTTTTGAAACAAGCTCCTTTTCCCTTTACATGGGATAATATTTTCTAGATTATTTTTATAACCATAAGACTATTTTTCACTTGTCACAGAAGCCCTTTTCCTTCCCAACAGTTTTCAACCCTGTGAATCTCAAGGGAGCTATTATTTTGTTGTTGGTTTTTGGTTTTTGGTTTTTTTGGAGAGGTTTTTTTGCTACAGGGCACGTGCACTCGCCAGAGAGACAGAGAGAGACAGAGAGACAGAAAGCGAGAAATCATTCCCCAAGAGGGATGGCCACACCATAGTCCCTTCTTCTCCATTCTCCTCTCGGGATCTTGGGCCACGCACATGCGCCCAGCATGAGTTTAAGCCACCGGGTCCAGGACTTGAATCACGGTCGACTTCATGGAAGTCCAGCAACATAGCCATTACGCTAACTGCTGGTCCCCTCAAGGGAGTAGTTTTGACTGAATGATCCATTTCCAAGACAGGAAATTTTGTAGGTTTACACAATCTTTTCTAGTATACAAGGCATACAGTGTCCCAAAGACATGCAACTCAGGAGAACATACAGGTGAACATATTCTGACTCGTGTGAGAGTTACCAAACCTCACCAAGATTAAAGAAATAATATCTCATAGAGTCAGTGTGAGAGCTAGTAGAGCATAACTGAAACATCCGAGTCAATATCTGACAGCCAAAATTATGTATCAAGAGTCTTACAGTGACCTTTGACAAGTTCCTTCTTTATCCTTCCCAAGTTCACTCAGCTGTCCAAGGCAGAGGTGCAACCAACTGTTCTCCAAAGCTCTGTCCACTACACCACTATGGCTTCCCACATTTCCCCTCAGCAAACCAAGAATCCATTCCTCCATAAGAAAGGCATCTAGTTAAAGAGATAACCCACCTACTCACCCATATGTTTAGTCCCCTAAATGCCCAGAGGTGATAGATAGTCCTAATATCTACTGAGGCTGTCAACATTATGGAAGGTACTTTCACCAATTTAATGACACATCTATTAAGACCTAAACCATTCTCTTCAAGCCCCAAAACACATCTGCAATTAATATCTTCCCATGTGAGCTGCTGAGAAATAGTCAAGATAAAGTAGCCTGTACATAGTAATCAACCATTGTTATATCCCAACCTTGAGTAGGAAGAGAAGTTGTATTTAACAATGTGAAAAGTACTTTTTAGTGCCTCAACTTAAAGACTCTGGTGTCAAAACAACCATTAATTTCCCCACCAGCCCCTGTCACTGCATGAAGTGGACGCTATACAGATGTTTTACAAAAATGCTTCTCCTTCTTCTCTTCCTTGTCAGCAGTTTACATCTTTCAGGCAGCAACTTACTAAGAAATAACTGGGATGGGAATGGCCCAGAACTGTAGGCCTCGGCTTTCTGTAGGTCTGCCTCTGAAACACTGTGTTCTTTTTATAGAGGGCACAGGAAGCTCCAACCATTCTCCTGCCTGTTACTACTATCTCCACAGCTGAAAGCCTGCTAGTTTGTTTTTTCTTTAAGATATCCCTGTAAGTCCGGAGCTAGAAATGAGAGCATGTCTTTTCTAAGCAGTTTCTGACCCTCCACCCTCACATAAGAGCTGCCCTACTTAAAACTCTAGAGCCAGGCAACTTCAACCAGACTTAGTGTTTAAGTCAGCAAATGGTGCCTCACCCACAACTAATATCCTTTCAAATTTAGCCAGACTCAACTGGCCTTGAAAAATAATGGTGAGGCAGCATGTCTCAACTAGGTTTCTCCACCAACACATGGAATCTTGATGGAAGGAAAGGGAAAAGGAAGAGGAAGGCAGTTGAGCATTGGCTATCTGTTGACTATTTATTGATCCTTTCACATTTTTCATTTTATACTTACAGCAAGTATGCGGCAAACCTGGGCCTTTCAGACCCAGCCTGATGCTTTTTCAACCATATATAAATAGATTAGTATGATTTAATTTAAATGATTGAGAATTTTCTTTGGCTTAATAGATTAATAAATATTTACTCCCCTAGATCTAATACAGTTAAACAAAATAGGAACTGTAAGCCCTCATAACATATTATTGCATCTTACCCAAGGAACCAGCACTAACCCAGATCAATATGGGTTCTATGCTAATTCATCACCTTTCTTTAAACTAGGTTGAATTCGGATGTCCTTTTCTGATTAATGGGATTCAGAAGAGACTGCTAGTTACCACCCAATAGCTCATCTTTCTTTTTTTTTTTTCTAAGTTTATTTATTTATTTATTCCATGAGTGAGTGTGTATGTGTGAAAGAGGGAGACACACACAAGTGTCCCAATGGTCTTGATGCTATGACACATTCCCAGTTTCAGCTCTTTCCAGTACATGGGCATGTGTGCCCAGGATACACAGGAAGGACTCCGAACACAAATCCAGAACCTTCCCGTGTGAGTCAGCCTCACCGAGCATCACGTTTCACTGCTGTGCAGCCATCTGGTGCCCTAACCTGTCCTTTCATAATAGAACCACAATTTTTTGCTAGGTACATGGACATCCAGCTAAGATTACATTTTTTAGCCTCCCTCACAGATAACTGTAGTCTTATGACTAATTTCTGGTCAATTAGCTATAAGAAGTATGATGTACTATTTTGGGGGAGTTAGTTTTGTAAAAAGGATATAATATCTCTTTCCTCTTTCTCAACCTTCCTGCCTGGAACACAGATATGACGGCTGAAGCACTGGCAGCCGTTTTCAACAACGAAAACAGTGTCGAACCCTAGGGATGGTGGAAGGTAGGGCTGCTAGGAGACTTATTGTATCTACACCTCTTTTATAGAGGAAAACAAACTGAAGTGTCTAAGTCACTCTTATTTTGTCTATTCTAATTCTAGTCAATGGAGGAAACTAGTGAGGACATGTTTGCGTGGTGGAATCATTCATCTTAGGGATAAAAGCATCTTAAATAATTAGCTCAGAAAAATCTCTAAGGGTGCGAAAATATAAAACAGCCATGGAATTTATGCATCAACAGGCAGCATAAACTGGGGAGAAGAATCTGGTGGAGAGCACTGGGTCATAAAACAGAGGCTGAGGAGTCAGCTGCCCCAAGGGAGGAGGGCTCTCAGTAGCCCCTCAGTCTCCTGCCCTTTCTCTTCTTGTTCACTCGTCCCATGGAAGGAAAAGTAGTTTCTCTGATTAGATATTTGGAAAACGGGCCTGAAAATGCTCAGCTCAGGGCTTTCTGAGTTTTCTGTGAGAACTGATTACAAGGAAGTTGTATTCTGGTCTGTCCTCACCTGATGTGGTAAACATAGTCAGGCAGGTTGGTCACATAAGAAAGGCCTGTGGATGTATAGCTTCACTTGGAGATGGAGCAAAATCTATGAGGAGAGAGGATCAGACCCACCCTATGAAAAGCCAGCTTCTTCCATCCTTCCAGTTAGTCAGGCCAGCAGCAATCCTAGGATCATCTTGATTCCACTCTTTCTTGTTCACACATGAAATCGGTCAGGAAATGTCGTTGACTCTACCTTCAAATTATATCTAGAACTCAATCATTTCTCACCACCACATCTATTCTGCTGGTCCAAACACCACTATAAATCTCTTGCCTGGATCACTTCATGTAGTAATTTTTAAATGGTCACAAACTACTGGCAACTTCTTTTTCAAAAGATGGAGTCTTGGGACAGCAGGTGGTGTGGTGGTCAAGGTCCTGAACTTCCACATGGCCAATCATGATTCAAGTCCCAGACCTGGTGGCTTCCTTTCTCACTTTCTCTCTCTATCTCTATCTGTCTCCCTCTGTTCAAATTAAATAATAGTAAATTTTTTAAATTAAACAAATCATACTAAAAAGAGAGAGAGACAGAGATGGAGTCTGTTTACCTGTCCCTTGAATGTAAAGAGGACTTGTAATTTGCTTTGACTACTTGGATGCGACAGAAGTAACATCATGTGAGCTCTGAGTGTAGATGCTGCTGTCACATGAGCAAGCCCAGGCTAGCGCCCTTCAGGATGAAAGACCATGTGGAGAGAGAGGTTCAATCCCCTCAGCCTTCCCAGCCCCAGAAAAAACCCAGACCATACCATGTGCAACAGACACGAACTAGCACGACTGAGTTCAATCCAGACTGCCAGCCCATGGAAATGTCAGCAAATAACCCAATTTTTTAAAAAGTAACTATGTTTTGAGGTGGTTTGTTACACAGCAAAGTCTAACTGATGCACTGCAATAGTTTTCCAAAAACTCCCTGCTTCTTTTCACTCAAAATAAAAATGAAAGCCCTTCCTTTGGAACAAGATCCTACCCACCAGATCCTCCCTGATCTCTTGTATATAAAAATCTTACTTCTCCCCTCACTCTGCAACTCTTACACTAACTTCCTAGCTCTTTAGTAAATATGGAAGGCAGGGTTTTGCACTTGTTATCTCTGCCTGGAGTTCTTTTCCTCAAGATATCCTCAAGGTTATGTCCCTCTTTTCTTCACATCCCCATATAAATGTCACCTTGTCTATGAGGCCCACCTGACAGCACATACCCAAAGTTCCAACATCCTTCATCCCCACACCAAGGATCCACCAAACCCTGCGATTCCTTTATAGCACCTTTTACTTCTTATACTATATCATTTACTTAGGTTCTAAACTTATTTACTATACGCCTCCCCTTTCCCCAGAATATAAACTCCACAAGGGCAGAGGGTTTGTCTGTTTAATGTATTGATACATCTATGTGCCTGGAAGACTGGCATGCCCAGTACATCATAAGTACTTCCACCATCACCCCCAGAAACAAAACCTTGCTAAAAATTAATCTTATGGGGCCAGCAGGTGGCATGGTGTTTAAGGCACTGGATTCCCACATGAATAACTGCGGTTTGAATCCCAAACCCGGCAGCTTGATTTCTCACTTTCCTTCTCGCTCTTTCTCTGATCCTCTCTGATGACTATACCAAGTTAAATAATAATAATAATAATAGTAATAATAATAAATGTGTAAAATAAAATAAATAATTCTAAAAACCAAAATGAATCTAATGCAAAGCATTATAATTCAGATTTTATGTATAACTGTAGCTGATGTTTGTATGCCCTCCTCTCTCACTCCTAATGATCTTTCAACTGGTTCCGAACTCAAAAAACAGAGGAATCTTTGTCCCTTGCACCAAATCACCCACCTAACCTACATCTGATTTGGAGAAAACATTGAGTAGTAAAAATTTTCACACTGGGCCCTGGCAGGGACATCTACACTTGCACTGGTGGCTTTGGCTATGGAATCATTGATGAAAAATAGGAAGTAAATGGCTGATGCCATGGGATGGTTCAGAAGCATTAACTCGAAATAAACAGGGCGATCTTTCAGACTTGGAAGGGGTGGAGCTGGAGAAATATTGGCTCTGCTCTTTCACTTATAATTTTTCTTAACCAGTAAGCTGGCATGGACCAAGGATTACAGGCTACATTACTGTCTCACACATTATTGTTTCTGTGGGGCAGTGCAATGGAAAGTAAAGGAAGAATATACTTATTCACTTGTTTATTATGGAGCTTAGTTAAAGCTGCTGGCAGTCAAATACTACATTTGAAAAAGTCATGTAAATAACTAATTGTGATGTTTCTTTACTTGAAGGAAGAGTACAGATTTAGGTTCAAATCTAGACTGTGCAAGGATGACTTAACCTCTCTGACACTCAGTTTCACTGTTTGTAAATTTAAAAAAGCAATATATACCTCATCAGGATATCATGACAATTAAATCAGGAGCTCAACACTACATACCTGGCAGCTATCAAACACTCGATATATAATATTTTTTTTAATACCGGTAATCATCTTCATAAACAAAACAGAATTCATGCCTTAAGGCTTCATCTCAAAGACTGATAATGGGTAAAACAAAACAAACCAAAAACAAACAAGAAACACCCACACATATACCAAAAGAGGTGAAATGGGGGCAGCGGAGTGGGGAGTTATTGCAGGTGAAAATTGTATGCCTTCATCTCAGCTAGTGTTGTTATGGAAAATACTAATAGTGGAATCTTCTAAGAAAACTTATCCTGCCTCTCAGCTTTTTAGTGTACTTGGAAAGAGTGAAAAATCATGGAAATTTGTGTCTAATAAGAAAGTCTAACAAACTCTCAAGCGAGAAAGGGCTATATACTGAAAAGAACATGGACAATTTCTTTATCACGGGGTTGTGAACAAGACTTTCTAATCTGACACAAAATCCAGACGCAATAAAAGAAAAGACTAGTCCCATTTAACTACATAAAATATAGACTCTCTCTGGAGAGCTAAAAATAAATAAATAAAGGACATTATAAGCAAAGTCAAAAAACAAATAACAAACAGAAGATTTAGCAATAAAAAAAAAAGGCAACTCTTTCTAACACAGAAGAGCTCTGAAAAACCAAGGGGAAACAAACAAACAAACAAGACTAATAACTCAACAGAAAACTGGGTAAAAAACACAAACAATTTACAAACACACACACACTCTCACACACACAAGATTCAACCTCACTCTCATTAAGATAACTGCAAACTATAACTACCCTGAGGTACCATTCTCATGTATAAGAATGCAAAAATCCAAAGATTTTAACAATGTATGCCATTAGAGCCAGCAGGTGGCGTGGTGGTTGAGGTGCTGGATTCCCACATGGACAACCATGGTTAGAATCCCAGACTTAGCTGCTTGCTTTCTCACTTTCCCTCTCTCTCTGCTTCTCTCTGGTGAGCCTCTGAGCCCTGTAACGAATTAAAAGAAATAATAATAATAAATAAAGTTAAATAAATAACTCATTTTTTAAAAGGTACTCCATTGTCAAAGTTGCAGGAAGACAGGCATGGTTCCAAAGCTGGAGGGTATGCAAAATACTACAACTCCTTTGAAGATTTTGAAAATATCTAACAAAAAATATACCTCTATACATATAAAACACCATAATACAGGTGACATTACTTGAAATAGCAAAGTCCTTCCATAAATGGCCATGCAGAAAAGACTGGCAGAATAAACCATGGCAAATCAAAACAGTCAATGGTTCCAACCACACAGAATTAAAAACTTTAGAGTCTATAGTGAAACAAACAGGTTTAAAACTGGGGGGTTGGGAGGGTGGGCTTCCTTTTTCATATAAAAAGAAAAATAAATATAAAAAGAGTGTCAGAATTACAAAATCATCACTGTGCAACCACACAGGCAATAATTGATTAAATCAAGGATCATCGATGGATGATAAAACTACTAGGTAAAAGCTTGTAGAGAAACAGGCTATTCAGATGGTCTCAAAACACTACCCTAGTTACACACATAAGAAGACCTTGACAGAATCAGCAGTTTGTGTAATGGCTATGTCACTGGACTCCCATGTAGTCAACCACAGTTCGAATCTCAGACCCGGTGGCTTAAACTCATGCCAGGCACAGTGTGCATGCATGCCCAAGATCCCAAGAGGAGAATGTAGGAGAAAAGATTGCAGCATGAACACCCCCCCCCCCAGGGGGTGATTCCTCACTTTCTGTTTCTCTGTCTCTGTCTTTCTGGCGAGTGCACACGCCCTATAGCAAAAACCTCTCCAAAAAAAAAAAAAAAAAAAGACCTTGACAATGAAGAGGTGGACACCACCTTAACCAAGTGATCAAATTTAGGATTCTCAAATGAAATGCAAGAGCCCTAACTGAATCTTTTTTGTTTTATTCCCAGAGGGTGTGTGCACTGGCCAGAGAGAGAACGACACAGAAATAGAGAAATGGGGAGAGAAGTCTCCTCCCCAGTGGGAGCAGTCATGCCCCAATCCCTTTTTTTCCATCTCTCTGTCCCACCAGAATTGGGGCAGGCATGTTGGGACCTGAACCACAGTTAGTCACTTGTGACCTGACTCCTTTAATCATTAGGCTCTAGGACCAGCCCACTGATAAAATCTTGAATGAAAACAAAAACATTATAAAGTGTTCATGGGGGGGGGGGGGAGGGAATTGAAGAAATTCAAATATAGACTCTGTCTTTTTTTTTAAGATTTATTTATTTAATTTTACTTATTCATTCATTTATTTTAATTTGACCAGAGAGAGAGAGAAAGTGAGAAAGCAAGACAAGCCACCAGGTCTGGGACTCGAACCATTGTCAGCCATGTGGGAGTGTCCAGCACCTTAGCCACCACACCATCTACTGGTCCCTACTATGTCTTTTTTTTAGAGAGAGATTTTTGCTTTTGGGCACTTGCACTCACCAGGGAAACAGAATGCGAGAAATCATCCCTCACAGGGGAAGGCCATGCCACAATCTCTTCTCCTGCATTCTCCTCTCAAGACTTTGGGCATGCATCCACATGCACCTGGTGTGAGTTTCAAGTTGGTAAATCGAGGACTTGAACCGCGGTTGACCTTGTGGGAGTCCAGTGATGTAACCATTACACCACCTGCTGGTCCCTAGACTATGTCTTTAAATAATATTGTATTAGTGTTTATTTTCTTTCATGTGATAATGATAATTATTGGCAAATCTAAGTGAAGGTATTCCAGGTGTTCACTTTGTTACTTTTCAACTTTCCTACAACTCATAATATTTTTTTCCAAAATAGAAAGTTGGAGAGAGGGGAAAAAAAGATGGAAGAAAAAGAAAAGAGGCCCTAACTGCTTATATTCATGAGTTTGGGGAGAAAGCTGCTATTTCAAATTGGCGGTAATGGTCTCTGAGTATAGTTCAGGTATCTTTTTAAGTTTGAAATTATTCAAAATTCATTTTTATTCCTATAAAAAGCTTTAGTTAATACTACCTTTATTTATGGAGCAGCTGCTATGGATTACCCAAGTGCCTGATATAGAGCATAAGAAGTGAAATGAAGGGACTAGGCGCTGGTACAGCAATAAAACACAAAACTCTGTGATGCTAGTCTGAGTGGGAGAGTTCCAGGTTTGTAGCCAGAGACCTCCCTGACCTCCCCAGATACACCAGACACAGGCATGCCCATGATCAGGGGCTGGCTGCAATGAGGGTGGACTGCAGTATCAAGACCCTGTTGGGGGTGCTGTCTCTCTGTTTCTCTCTCTCTGTCTCTCATGGAAGAAACATTTAAATAAACTTAAAAACAAAAAGAAATGAAATAAAACACAACTCTTATCCATATGAACATAATGTGCAATAGAGAAGACAAACATATAAACAGAAATTTCTGCCAAAATGGTGAGATGAAAACAGTTACTCTTCTCTTTAGCTCCCAAAAGGTTCTTAAAGATCCTTCTGCTTAGTAACAGAAATCAGGGAAGGGAAAGAAAAGCAGCAGAGGAGTAAAAAGTGAAGGCTGGGGCAGCAAGTGGCACAGAGGTTTAAGTGCTGGACTCCACATGGCCAGCCGCAGGATTCAAGTTCCATACCTGGTGGTTTAAAAATCACAGCACGTGCGTATGCATGCATTCCCAAAACCCTGAGAGGAGACTGGAGGAGAAGAAATCTCTGTCTCTGGTGAGTGCATGTGCCCTGCTCCTATCATGCTTTGGATATCACCAAGCCTACAGCTGGGCAAATAACAAGTGTGCACTTCATAAACTGGAAGTTACATTCTTATTTTGTGGAAGAAAACTGTTACATGATCAAATAAATATAGGAAGTACCAGGAGACAGATAAAGATTTTTTTATATAGATCATTTTAGAAGTGCTAATATTCTAATGCTTTGACTTATGAGAATAAAATCAAATACACAGAATTTCGCAAATGTATTTGACCATGGAATTCTTCTTTTCAGGAGCACCTTTTAAAATAGATGCTCTTAAAAATAAATAAATAAACAGGTATTTTTTTTTTTTCTATCATGAGAGCAAGAAACAGAAAGAGAGACAAAAAGAGAAAGGCGGGCACCCCTGGCAGGGTTTCATCATGCTGCAATACTCCTTTTCCAGCCCTCCACCTAGTCAGGATCTTGGGCCCACGTGCCCAACGTGTTTCAGGCCAACTCGGGAACTGAGCCTGCAGTCAGCCATGTGGCTTCCTGCACTGCAGAGCAGCAAAGCAGCTAACCCAGTGCTTTTCCTTCTGAACCACTTCTTGTTTTGTAACTTATTTTAGTAACTTATCTAAGCACCTAGCCTGTTATAGATGAGTGACATTCACTAGCCCCATGCACTAAATACTGGAGTGTACAATCAAAAGGTCATGATTTGAAGTTTTCTTATGCTCTACCCTCTCTGTTCAAGTATACAGACATGATGTGAAAATATACCAATACAGGGACCAGCAGGTGGTGTGGTGGTTAAGGTGCTGGACATTCCCACATGGCTGATCACGGTTTGAGTCCCGGACCTGGCAGCTTGCTTTCTCAATCTTTCTCTGTCTCTCTCTGGTCAAATTAAAATAATAAATGAATGAATAAATAAAATAAGTAATTATATAAAAAAAAGAAAAGAAAATATACAAATATAAACTTAAAAGGACATTGTCTGATTAAAAATCAAGATAAACATCTTTATGGGCAAGGAATCGGTCAGGAAGATAATGTGGCATACAGGAATAAAATCCCAGGCCTGTGGGGTTCTATCTCCAGCAGTGAAGAGAACAGCAGGAGTTTTGGGTCCCCTAGTATCATGGAGACTTACAGAGTCCCATGCAAGGCAGAGAACTGGAGCCAGACATTCTTCCTTAACATGGATGGTCCTAACAGTAAAATAAAACTGGGGAGAAAAAAAAAATTGCCACCAACAACTACTAGAGCTTGTATAAGACCGCAGGGAAGGTAGCCCGGACTTAGCTCAAGCTTTACTTTGCTCAGTGACTAGAGAAATCCCCCTCCACCCCAACACCATGGATCTGAAATCCTCTCAATAACCCCGTGGGTAGCGAGCTCTGAACAGACAAAATAGTTCACTAGATGTGGGGAGTAGAGGGGACTGGTGAGCACAGCGACAAACAAGAAAAATAACCTCTATACAAAGTATGTCAGCAAAGCAAATAAAAAAGCAAAAAAAAAAAGGATAATATTAAGAAAGCCAACAGAATTAATCTGGCAATAAATTCACTTCTGATGAAACTAAAATAAAACAATCTAAGAGTACTTAAAATATTCAAAGAAATAAGAAATAGCATTTATGTTAAAAAGAACAATGTTGTGGCCAGCAGGTGGTGTGGTGGTTAAGACCCTGGACTCCCACTTGACCAACTGAGGTTCAAGTCCTGGACTCAGTGGCTTGAAAGTCATACTAGGTATGTGTGCATGTACTCCCAAAATTCTGAGAGGAGAATGGAGGAGAAGGGACTTGGGAGTGGCCATCCCCTCTGGGGGAAAGTGATTTCTCACTTTCCTTCTCTCTATCTCTGTCTGTCTCTATTTCTCTCTCTCTCCCCCCAATGAGTACACACACCCTATGGCATAAACTTAATGAAAACAATGTTATACAAACAAAAGGGCAGAAGCACAGGTCACAACCTGGGACTTGCAACGGTCTCTGAAGTAGGGACAATCTTGTGGGACTGACTCCTTAACCTATGGAATCTCTAGGTAGGTAGTATCAGAATTGAACTGAATTGGGACCAGCAAATGGAGTAATGGCTATGTTGCTGGACTCCCATGTAGTCGACCGCAGTTCGAGTCACGGATCCTGTAACTTCAACTCATGCCAGGTGTGTGTGCATGCATGCCCAAGATCCAGAGAGGAGAATAGAGAAGGGATTGCGGCGTGGTCATCCCCCCGAGGGGGGATTTCTCGCTTTCTGCCTCTCTGTCTCTCTCTGTCTTTCTGGTGAGCACATGCGCCCTATAGTGAAAACCTCTCCAAAAAAAGAAAAAGAATTGAACTGCATTATTGACACCCAAATGGAATTAACTGAAGAATTGCTTGGTATATGGGAAAAAGCATCACATATTTCAGTGATCAGAAAAGTTCTATGCTGTGTTAAGTCTTCTCATCCATGAATTGAAATGTTTTTCTTTTGAAATGTTTTTCTATTGAAATGAAATGCTTTCATTTCTTTTCTCTCTCTTTTTCTTATTTATTTATTTAGAGAGAGATTTTTGCTACAAGGTGTATGCACTCACCAGAGAGACTCTCTGTCTTTTAATTGCCAGAAGACCCAGGTGCAAGAGAGAGAGAGAAAAAAAAAAGAAAGTGAGGACTCTCTCGTGGGGCATGGTCACACTGTAATCCTTTTTCCCCCATTTCTCTATCCCATGAGGAATCGGGGCACACAGGCACTTGCACCTGACGTGTTTTTCAAGCTACCAGGGCTGGAATTGGAACCTCCATTGGCCATGTAAGATCCAGCTCCCTATACACAGGGCTTAATTGCTATGCTACTAGGCAAACTGACCTTTAATTTTTTTCATCAGAGTTGTGTAGTTTTGATTATACAAGTCTTACACTTATTTTATTAAATCTTTTCCTAAGTATTTTATTCTTATTGATAGTACTATAAATGGAATTTTCTTAATTTCATTTTTTGTTTATTTCAAGTGTATAGAAACATAAGTATTATTTGTATATTGATTTTTTATCTTGCTCCTTGCTACACTTGTTTATCCATTCTGATAATTTTTTAGTAGGGCCCTTAAGATTTTTTAATATAAGATTATGTCATATGCAAATAGGATGCCTTATTTCTTCCTCTTCAGTCTTGATGTCTTTTTTTTTTTTTTTTTTTTTTTTACTTTCCTAATTGTCTTGCTGGAATCTCTAGTATGAATAGAATAGTCTATGAATAGAATAGTCTATGAATAGAATCAGTGATAGTGAACGTTATTGTCTTGTTCATGGCCTTAGACGAAAATAATTCAGTCTTTCACCATTTAGTATGTTCACTGTGAGTTTTTCATAGTTATCCTTTATTGGATTGAGGAAATTCCCTCTGTTCTTTATTTGTTAAGTGTTTTTATCATGACAGAGTGTTGGATTTTGTAAAATATTATCTCAATTTTCCATGTTCCTTTTGTATGGGTTATCTACTGCTATGTAGCAAACAATCCAAAACTTCATGACTTCCTTTTTACTGACCCTTGATTCTGTAGGTCAGCAGTTTGGGCTGGGCTAGGCTACTTTGTTCTGCTCTTGCCCGAGGCTGGTACTGGGTAGTGTAAAGTGACTTTACTCAACATGTTTGATAGCTAGTAATGACTGTCAGCTGGGTCTCTTCATATGGTTTGTCATCTCAAAGGTGACTAAATTACACTTCCTACATGGACACCTCAGAACAAGTTTACAAAAATGTGAGAGCGGAAGTTGGAAGTCCTGTTGAATCATTGCTTGAAAAATCACTCCGTGTTTGTTCTGCTATGTTCGATTGGCCAAAGCTAGTTGCAAGTACAACCTAAGACAGCCCAAATTTATGGGGTAGGATACAAGGCTCCACCTCCTTTGGGGAAGAGTGACATTTTAACCCACTACATCCATTAAAAGTATGTGCTGTGTGTGTGTGTGTGCTGTGTTCTGCAACAAACCAATTCTTTCAAGAATCCTTAAAAAAAAGAAAGTTCCCTCAGCCCTTTATTTTCTCCTCCTGAGACTCTGAGTTGAATCTCCCCATGGTCATTCTTCTTCACTATTTTGTACTTGAATTTCCAAACGCATCATTTTCTTGGTTAGATAATAACCAATAGACATCATTTTCTCTGTGACTTATAATCTCCTCTGCAAGGAAGAGAAAGATGCTAAATAAATTGTGCTTAGAAGAGAAGTAGAAATGTCAGATTGGAACAATGATAAAAAACTGTTTACTATTTGGTACCAGCTTCCCAAAGCCCAAATGGGAAACATAATCCGAAAGACTGTTAAGAAGAATTCAGTTTCTTCTGTTTTCTGTTTGAAGCATGATATTTCTCCTAACTAAATACATTTACATGATCTGTTTGTGAATTGTTTAGAAGCAGCTGGTCCATAACTAAATGAAGACAATGATAGTAATTTGTACATCTTTATTATAATTAAAGTTCCAGAAACAAGTTTCAATCTTTACAGTCTAGAACAGTGATGTAAGACTATATTTTATAGAATGTGCTTGTGGAAAATCAAGAACACTCATTTATTAGATTTATTCAATTCCTAGAACCTTAGAGTTAACAGGAGTTTTCAGCACTCTATTGGGGGGCGGGAGGGAGAAACAATCATTAGAAAACATTGACATAACTGGCTCATCAAAAACAAATCTTCTTTTAGAAAGAGTATACATTCAGTTTCAATATCTTATAATTAAAAGAGGCACTTTGGCCTATAAATCAAAAAACGAAACTTCCATTTTAATTAGTATAAGGATGGATGAGGCACACTTAATAGAGTTCATCATCAGAATGGAAACAAAGGGTCCTCTGACACACAGTTAACCAAGAAATCAATTCATCCTGATAGTTTTAACAGTCCAATCATGCAAATGAGCTATGATTTGTTCTTATTTAAAGTGGAGCCCACTTTATAGTTGATAATTACAGCGACCATATCATGAATATTATCATGTGTGTTAGTGCATTATATAAATTAGATTATTTTGTCATCACAATAACTCTACAGATTAATTTTCTAGCACTATCATAAAGTACTAAAGACTGAGTGGCTTAAAGAAACAGATTTATTTTCTAACAGTTCGAGAGACTGAAGTGTCAGAGTTGATTCCTTCTGAGAGCTTGGGAAGGAGGGATTTGTTCCAGGCTTCTCCCGGTTTGCAGATGGCTTTCTTCCTGTGTCATCACATCATTTTCTTCTGTACATGTCTGTGTCTAAATTTCCTCTTTTTAAAAGTTTATTTATTTCTTCCATGGGAGGACATAAAAAAACAGAGAGAGAGGGAGAGAACCCCCAACAAGGTCCCCATGCCACAATCTACCAGCGTTTTAGCTAGGCCTGAATTACAGGCACAGACATGGGCACTCAGCCCCCAGGGCCATTCCCATGTGAGTCCCGTCATGCCACCATTTCCTGGCCACAAATTCCCTTTTCTTAAAAGGGCATCAGTCATACAGGATCAAGACCCACCCTATTGGCCTCACTCTAATTTATTTACCTCTGTAAAGACCACATCTCCAACTACAGTCACATTCTAAGGTACTCAGGGTTAGGGCTTCCACATGTGAATTAGGGAGAGAGGACACGATCCAGCCCATGTATATAAAATCCCCATGTTACAGCCAAGGAGATGAGCCCAGAAGCTGTCTACTATTCAGTCTCTAGTTTGAGACGAGCCAAACCAGGATCTCTTGGATTCCAGGTCCTGCCATTAGCCATGGCACTATAATATTACCCTTAGGAAGAGTTGAGTGGGCCTTTTCCTATCAATATCTCACCCATTTTCAGGTTCCAGAACACCTCACACCTAGAGACTCGTACCCTGAAACCAACTTGCACCCTGACCTCTAGTTATCTACTTTCTCATCTCTCCAGAGACCAGCTAAATGGTTTAGCTAGGCCTTTCCTCCCATGAGGGTCCCCAAGTGATCTCCCTGTTCCCAGTCTCCACCAGCCCTGCTCCAAGCACTAAAATTTACATCCCAGGGACTCGTAAGTGGGATACCACCAGCTTTCTTTTTTCAGAGATATTTTTGCTATAGGGCATGTACACTTGCCAGAGACACACAGAGAGACAGAAAGTGAAAAATCATTCCCCCTCCCCAGTGGGGATGGCCAACCGCAATCCCTTCTCCTCCAATCTCCTCTTGGGATTTTGGGCATGCACACATGCCCAACTGGAGTTTTAAGCTATTAGGTCCAGAACTTGAACCAGTGTCAACTATGTGAGAGTCCAAAGATGTAGCCATTATGTCATCTGCTGCTCCCTCCACCAGCTTTCTTTTAATCAAATTTTCAAAGTCTCTCTAGCCTTCCCAAGTTTAAACCATCTAGCCAATAATTAAGCCAAGACATTAGGCTCAAGGGAGCATTTGTGAGTCCTCCAAAAAGCACTGTATGTGTACCTCTCTTGTCTCCTTCAAGATCCTTTCCTAGTCGCCTATACATCCCCTCCTTTGTACTCTACAGGCTCCAGATAGACTTTTATCAAACACCAGCAACCTTATCATGGGTATTTATCTTCACATCTGCCTCTCCACTGGACTGTGAGGTAGAAACCGTTGTCTTCTTTATCTCTGAAACCACAATGCTTAACCTTTTTCCTGGTACTTATTTGATAAGTACTTGATAAATGAGTGAACCAAGTCTCTAGCTTATACTTCGTAGGTACATTCTGCACTCAGCCAGATGAAACATACAATTAAAACATTAGGTGTTGTACTGTGACATTTTTTCCTCTTCGTGTAAAAATGTATGTCTTATTAAAGGAAAATGCCTCTGAGGGGAGTAGTGCGAGAAGGCTCCTGCGCTGTTGAAGCTTCGGTGGATTGACTTCCTGAAGGAAGGCGTACAGGTATATTAGCAGAGATGATCGCTTGAGGTGCCTCATAAGGGTTGATGGAAGGGGACGGCACAGAAACATAGATCAAAAGACCAGCGGAGCTTTTCCTTTTCAACAGCTTTTTCCGAGCTGCCTTGGTTGCCATAACAACAGCAGCAATTTGTGGTACTTCCTTCCAGCTCCATACCTGCTGGTGAGGAGGAACTGAAAACCACAACCTCTTAACCCAGCAGGGCATCCTCCTCACATCTCTTGAGCACAGGCGCCACAGTAAGACTCTGAGTGATGCTGCCTGGGCGGAACCAACAGGGTGGCAAAGGAAACAAGCTGAGGGGGACGAGGGGGACCACACTGCTGCCAGGAGGTGAAGGCTCAAGCGTGGGCCAAATGACACAGGAATAAAGGAGTAAGCTGCCATTGTCGGCAAATAATCACAGCTGGGGCAAGAGTTCTCAGAGCTGATTACCTAGAGATCTTCTAGTTTAATTGATTTTATACAACCTCCTGACTGCAAAATTGGGAGCCTCGAACAATAAAGGCAATTTTCAAAGGACAGCTGCTTGCTCAAATGGACACCCCACACAGAATTGTTTACTGGAGCTTCTAATGACTTATTCTTCTCAACTGAGCCAGAAAATAATTTTTCTAAACAATAAATGGGAAGAGTGCCAGATCTGTGAATAGAAGACTGTGCGTGAGGTGTCGCCACAGTGTGTAATTATTAGTCTTCCTAATCAAATCAGCAGCTTTATTGTTAGATTTGCCTGTTTCTGCAGCAGAAATATGATTTGGAAATGTTAATAGGCAATAGCATCTTTCTAGGCTCTTCTTTTTGTTCATTCCAAGTCTTGATCATAACTCAGATCAAGTGTTGTTTTTGTTTTTTGGAGTTTTTTTGGCAAGGTGCAAGAAAAGGAGAGCATCAGGAGTAATCACAAATTACATTTGATACATTTATTAAATTTCATTGATGAAGACATAAGAAAATTATAAATTCAGAAAAAAAGAATTGAGGGCTTTTTAAGGCTTTCTTTTAGAGAGAATTATCTTTTCTATCCACACCAAAGGGGGAACTTATCCAAACAATTCCTAGAGTCAATCATGGTTTATTGGGGAACAAAGCAGCAGAAACATGTAATTTCATGGCAACTCCCTCCAAGTGCAGCTTCTTGTTACCAGCCACAAGCCGAGTAATTTACGTGCAACCCTGCTGCTGGCATTCAGCCTTTGTCTTCCTCACATCTGGTGCTCTGCGTATGATGCATTTAATAAACGTGTTTATAAGCCAGGAATTTATTCTGGGTACTATTTTTGCTTCTTGTTACACCAAACTTCATTCATGGGGAGGAAACATGTTAATTGTCTCATTGTTAAGTGACCTTTCTTACTATGTTGTTATGAGGCTTTACAAAGCCTTCAAACAAGCATGGCCTCAGAAACCAAGCCTAAGCTGTTAGGTGACATGTTGGTACCACAATAGTCAGAAGTGACGCATCAAGCGGGGTGGAGCTGGGCAAGAGAAGATTCACCTCAAAACCTCCCCTTAGGCTTCCCAGAAAGTTAAAACAACATCAGGACCTCACTCTAATTGTCATCCGTAGTGTTTCATATTACTGCTACATATTAAGGTGAAAATCAAATAGAGGAAATTAGATTTTGTCATATGAAAATTTTATATAAAAAACAGGCAGATGAGATGCCAGATAGTTTTAGCCCAACCAAACATTGCCTCATATATCTCCTAAGAAAGATTTACTTTACAAAATTTAAATGACTTTCCTTTGCATAGGAATATTCATCCAAACAACGATGTGGCCTCTATTTACTTTCTGCAGGAACAGAATTCACCAGAGGTTAGTTTCCAGAGGATGGAACTCAGCTCATCAAGGGGAAGACAGGTAGATGGGTTTAGTCTTTAAGATGATAAATACTTGACCAGGAGTGAGAAGCAGCCTGATTCTACTCTTAGTTCTGCCACCAACAAACTCTGCCACATTACCTAAGTCTGATTCTCTGTGTAAGTTAGCTAATGCCATGTAACAAACTACCTGCAAAACTTAGTGGCTTAAAATAACAACCACTTAATTTTTATCACATATCTATGGCTAGGTTATTCTACTTATCTTGACCAGGATCAACTTATCTCAGCTGAACTTGGTCATCCATTTGTGGTCAACTGATGGATCATTTCGGGACTGATGAGTCTAGGATGTCCTCAGCTGTGATGACTTGACTCCACAAGATAAAGTTTATCTCATCTCCCAGTAGGCTAGACTATGAATGTTCCTATGGTAAGTGAGAAGAGAGGAGAGTAGGAGAGAAGAGAGACAGAAGAGAGAGGAGGGAAGGAGAAGGGAGTGAAGGAAAGAGACAAGAGGAGAGAAAGGATGACAGATGAAGGAATGAAAGGGGAGGAGAGAGAAGAAAGGAGGAAACGGGAAAAGAAAAGTGGACATGATCTCTTGAGACCTAGGCTTGGAATTGGTTTTCTAACACTTCTACTGAATCTTCTAGCATTCCCTTTTCACAGGATTGTTATGTGTCCTAACAGATAGTTTCTGAAGCATTCTGAAGTATCATAAAATAGATACAATGTAAGTAAGACATGCCTACACATCCTCTTTTGGTGCTGTCCTTTGTAAAATGCACAATCTTACCTCGCTAGAGATGAAGCTAGTAATGACATTTGGGGCAGAGAATGTCAGGTCAGATGTTTTATTTATTTATATTCATTGTCTTTTCCCACAAGGCTTTGAGGTAGCTTATTACAAGAAATACATACCAAAAGTGACAGCATTCTACAAAGAAAGAATTGGAACAAGGAAAAATATAATTGACAGTAGGAAATCAAGTTGCTGACTTAGAGGTGATAAGGAACACGGCCCCAAATATGCAAAACAAAGACAATATTATGACTATAATGGAGTCTCATACAGGCTGAGTGAATACTCCCTTATTCAAAATGCTTAGGACTGGAAGTGGTTTGGATTTCAGATTTCTTTGTATTTTGGAATATCTATTTATACATAAGAAGATGTCCTGAGAGTGGGACTCAAGATGAAATACAAAATTCATTTACATTTCAGATATACCTTCTATGCATAAGCTAAAGGTCATTTTATGCATATTTTTGTGTTAAAATGTTTTACATTTGCAGCATCACATGACGTCAAATGGTCAAAAAGTTTCCAATTTGGAACCATCTGTATTTAAGATTTTCAGATTATGGATAATCAACCTGCATTTGGCTCTATAGGTCCTAGAAGTAAAGTAAATAGAGTGGTATTTCTATTTTCTATTTAGAGTATAGGGTACAAAGTTGACCAGAACAAGGCTACCTAGCACATGCCCACTTTCCAAACCTTCTGAAAAGTCCTTCAGCAGGTGTTGATGCGATGCCTCACTACATGCTGGGTATTTCTGGGTATAGCAGTGAGGTGACCTCCTCAGCTGCAAAGTGAAGAGAGCTCAACCCCAGGCCAACAGCAGGGATTGTGTCGAGGTCATGGTAAGAAAAACTGGTGTGCACCAGCCTTGTAGACTAAAGGAAAGGGAGTAAGATCCCATGGTCAGCTGTAATTCGAGTTCCAGCCTGGGCGGCTTGTAAAACATGTCTGGCACTTGTGTATGCATGCCCTAAATTCCAACAGAATGGAGAAATGAAGAAGGGATTGCCGCATCACATTTCTGTTTTAATTTTAATGCCTCTGTAAAGGGAGGCAATTCTTATGGGAACCTAGCACGCTGCCCTCCTCTGGTTTCCCAGAATCAGGGTGGAGACCTGAGGTGAGGGTTCCAGGACCACATGGGTTTGAGACAAGGAAAGGCAGGAAGAAAGCAGGGTGTTTGGAGAACAGCAGGAAGACCCAAGGAAGATCCAAAGAGAGGAGGGTCCCACTGAGGAGCAGTCAGAGGTGAATCCAGAAGGAAAGGCTGGAAATGGCACTCTATGGGGCTAGTTCCCTGGTCCAGGCCATGGCTTCCAAGCTTCACTGGATTGTTCTGCTTTTTATCAGGAAACTCTTGGTAAAATTAAATATTACACAGGAAGTCAAATAGATATAAAGACCAGTAGGAACAGAGCAAAGAGCCCGAATTCTTGCGGCTGTGTCCCCTCCCCACGGGGACCAGGGGTGTGTTGCTCAGAATCTAGGTTTGCTTGTTTGTTTTCTTCCCCACCTCCACCATTCCAGAGGGCATGGCTTTAAAGTCCTTGAGAGCTGTGGGTGGAGAAACGCTTGAAGGGAAACAGAGGAACCAAAAGGGGAACTGCTATGTGCTTGGAGCAAACAGTCCTTCTTTCCTCCATTCCTTCCTTGAAATTTAGGCAAGAAGTGATGGAGGCTTGACGAGCACCCCAGGTCTTCCTGATAACCACTAAGTGGTTAAAACCACTGCTCTGGGAGCCGAGGTAGCATGGTGGTTGGGGCGTTGGACTCCTATATGGCTGACCACAGTTTAAGTTCCAGACCTGGTGGCTTGCTTTCTCACTTTCCCTTTCACTCTCTCCATCTCTCTCTGGTCAAATTTAAAAATAATAATGAGAAATAAAGTTAAATAATTCTTTAAAGAAAAAATTAAAAATTTCCCACTGCTCTGGGAATGCAAGTTTCAGGAGTGTTGAACTCCTCCTCCTCCTCTTCCTTAGCTTTCTTCTCCTCCTTCCCATTTTCTCCTCTAGTTTTATCTTTTTCTTCTTCTTTTTAATGTTAGCCAAGCATACAATACTTACCAAAGAACAAACTGTCTTTTCAGTGACAGAAAGACGTTCAACCTATACTAAACAAATAGCTTTCTTTACCTTTTTATCCCCCCCCCCCCCAAAAAAGGGGGTAGTTTCTACTTTGGACAGCACAACCTGTGGGATGAGGCTTTTTCCCCTTCCCTTTTCAGAGGATTCCTACCAAGCTGATACAGGCCACTGGCTCCGTACCAGGTACTGTGCTGTTACATGCCAGGCTCTGTGCTTACAAACACTTCTAACTCTCATAACAACCCATAAAAATTTACCACAGCTTGTCACTGCTGTCTACAGAATGTCTCAAGCTGTCACTCTCTTCTACATTCATTATATTTCTATATTTTCAAAAATTTTACATTCAATCATTATACATCTTTACCATGTCTTAACTATCATGGCAGCCAATTATTAGTCTTCTGGCCTCAGCTCACCCTCCCCAACAACTGGCTCCACAACCACCTATCTAAACCCAATTTGTTTCCTTCCATGACTTCCTCACCATACAGAGTAAAGTGCAATTCCAAGCAACGTGCTCTCTGAGAAGCCTTCTCTGACCTGCCCCTGACAGAACCTCATTTCCTCCTTGGCGCCAGTACCATACCACACACATGCAGCTGTCAGAGCATCTGTCACTGCATTGCAGTTATGGCTGTGGTCTCAGTGTCTCCACCAAGCCATGTGTAAGTATCTAGTGGGTAGAAGCCATGTGTGTATGCTGTTGAAGCCTCAGGTTTCATACAGTACCTGGAACAGGTAAGCACTCAATAAGAAACTTTTGAATGACAAAAAATACGTAGAGGGACCAGCAAATGGCAAAATGGTTATATCTGTGGAATCCCACGTAGTCGACCGTGGTTCGAATCCCGGATCCAGCGGCTTAAAACTCAAGCCAGCGAGTGTGCATGCATGCCCAAAATCCCAAGAGGAGAATGGAGTAGAAAGGACTGTGGCATGGCCATTCTCTCTGGAGGTGATTTCTCACTTTCAGTCTCTCTGTCTCTCTCGGTGTCTCTGGCAAGTTCATATGCCCTATAGCAAAAATCTCTGAAAAAAAAAATACATAGAATTTTTCAAAGTTTATTAATTTCAGAAGCTAAGTTTCTTTAGCTATCTGTTATGGTATAAATATTTATCATTTCCTAAACTCATGTTGAAATTTAATCTCCATTGTAATATTATTAAAAGATGGGGCAGGGGCCAGCAGGTGGCATGGTGGTTAAAGGTGCTGGACTCCCACATGGCCGACTGCAGTTCAAGTCCCGGACCTGGTGGCTTGCTTTCTCACTTTCTCTCTCTCTCTGGTCAAATTAAAAAATAATGATAATAAATAAATACATAAATAAATAATTCTTTTTTTTAAAAAAAAAGATGGGGTCCTTGGGAGTTCATTAAGATTAGATGAGGTCATGAGGGTGGGGCCTTTGTGATGACTTTATAGACAAGAAGAAGAGACTCAAGCCAGCACATGTTCTGGCTCTCCATGTGATGCCCTCTGCTGTGCTATGATGCATCAAAAAGGCTCTTATCAGGTGCTGGCCACTGACTTTGGACTTCTTAGCCTCCAAAACCGTAAAAAATAAATTTCCCTTATAAATTACCTAGTGTATTTTATTCTGTTATAGCAACAGAAAACAGACTAAGGCACTCTCATATCAAAGAGAGAAAGGAAGAAAAAAGAAAGAGAAGCAATAGCAGCATTTTGGGGGTGTACAGTTTCTGATCACTGACTTTGACATTCTCTTGGTCCAAGATTCTAATAAGCAGTCTGTCTGACTTCTGCAAAATAATGGTTATTCATATTCTTAACAATGAGCCTGCACTCTGCAGAACTCTGAATCAATACAAAAACACAAATTACATTCCATAGAATTTCAGAGCTACACATTGCATTATGCCTGGCATATATTGAGATTGACTTCAATGCTCCACTGAAAATACCAGACCAAAGACTGAATGACCATCAGAGATGGGTAGAGGACAGTCCTACAACTGCAAGGTGAGGGAGGTGGCAGACCTGCTATAGCTGTAATCCTTTAATATATAACATTATGTGGTCATAATTTATAATTTAAAAAAATTTTAAATAGATGATAGAATAGATTTTCATAAATAGACAATTTTTAAAAACAGACTATATAATACATCAAGCTTTATATCAATAGAAATCTGATCAAAATACATTCTGTTCTGTCCACTGACATCCCATGCAAAGAAGGGGGTAGGGCTATATATATAGAGAGAGAGAAAGATGCAAAGTAGTCCATGCTCTATTTTTATTGAAAAAGAAAATGATAGGAGCCTCTGTAAGGGTGGCAATCCATGCATACTTTTTTCAAAATATGCATTTTCCAAGAACTCTTTAAAGACTCCTCACATAATAAACAATTTAATTTTAGTTTTAAAAAGTAAATTTCGTGTTTGAGGGAAGAGAGAAGAATTGTAAATGTGCATAAAAAAAATATAAATGGCTACTGATGGCTGTGAGCTCTGGAGGGTGACATTGGAGGAAGCTAGGAAATGGTGGGCTTTCATTTTCATGCACTTTTATACATATTTGTATTGTTTAATATTTTATAAGTATGCATATTTTATAAAAATATACAATTAATCATCTTGTGTGGGTCATAGAATAGCTTTCCGTTAATCACCTCATGAGTATTCTGTTTCCTGTTCATGAGAGCTCACTTCATTTGGGGTAGATTCAGTCAGAATTAAGAGACTATGTCTATTCCCACCTCTGTCTCAATCAACTGTCCTAAGACAAGTCACTTCACCCATTGAACATCAGTCAAGAAGATGGAACCAAATTTCTTTCAAAGCTCTTTGTAAGCCCAAAATTTTTACTCAAAGAGAAAATAAACTTTATTTAAGTGCCCATTGATGGACCTGAATCAGTTGCAGCTACATAAATATGATATGTCCTTAGTGAGTTATACAGTTCAAAAATTTTAAAAACAATAATTCAATGGGAATTTTTAAAAGTCTCTTGGCCTTTTAATCCCAGTGCTAAAACGTTCACACTGATTTGCTTACTAGACCGGTATTTCTCAGTTCTCTGATGTACCCAGAGCTTTCACAAAGGTATCAAGGGCTGCAAATTCCTCTTTCCCACAGCCCTCCACTGTGCATATTTATAACTTCCTGTCTTCTTTTGAAAAAAAAAAAAATGGAAAGGTTTGCTATGAGGATATATTCAACTAGCTATTAAGCAAAACAAACTTTATGACAAAATAAGTGTTAGGCAGCAAGACAAAATGATTTACCTTGAACCTTACTAAACATTTAAATTTCAGACTGGATAATATATCAACACCATGGGATCTCATGTAAACCAAAGAAATCTGAGAATTTGTTATATTTCAGTAGTGTTTTCATAATAAATACACTTTAGCTCAAACTGATCTAACAGATTGTGTTTATCAGTCAGAGGGAGCACAACTAATAAATAAGCCTGTTTAAATGTCTTTTTAAAAATAATTTTATTACTATGTAAAGAAATGTGGCCTGAAGCATAGATATATTAAATAGTCAATAATAATATTAACAAGAGATTTCCATAAATCTACATAAACATGGTATAGTTCATCAAAGAAGGTTTATGGCAGAAGCTTTATGGCTATTGGGACAACCGGGTTGGTGTTGTTCAACTACACCTAACCGAGGCCACCCTTGTTTGAGAGAAGTCCTGTTTTCATGGCCCCCCCAAAAAAGTCAAGAGGGAAATTGTACTCCATGACCCCTGACAGTGCCAGACTTTGGCAAATTTAAAGAGGAGGCTGGGAAGTGGTGGGTTTTCTACCACTTAATCAATTCACATGACTAGTTTAAATTCTTCTTCTTGGGGAACCAACAGTTAGCGTAATGGCTATGTCGCTGGACTCCCATGTAGTCAACCGCGGTTCGCGTCTCGGACCCGGTGGCTTAAAACTCACGCCGGGCGCGTGTGCGTGCCCAAGATCCCGAGAGGAGAATGGAGGAGAAGGGATTGCGTTGTGACCATCCCCCCTGGGGGGTGATTTCTCACTTTCTGTCTCTCTGTCTCTCTCTGTCTGTCTGGCAAGCACACGCGCCCTATAGTGGAAACCTCTCAAAAAAAAATAAAAATAAAAAATAAATTCTTCTTCTTACAAGGACAAGCCACCTAACCTTTCTAAACCAGTTATCTCATGTGAAATGAAAATATAAATGGTAAATTGACGATATATAACGCCATAAGAACATGGTCACACAGCGAAAAATTCTAGGTAAAATTACATTCTATTAGTGCCTTGGACAAAGTAAGCACTCAATAAATATCAATTTCCTTCCATCCAAGTATAGTCTTTATCTCCAAAACCATTGGCTATCAGAGGGAACGTAGGAACCGTGTAACAATTTTGCTGAGGTAAAACGGAGTATCATGTGTTCTTAAGTAAGTTGCTTAACCTGTCTGTTTTTTCTTATTTAGAAGATTGTGATTACAACTCCTTGCTAGTCTACTGCATAGTGATGCCATGAAGATTGAAATTTTCCATTTCTGTATGTAATGAAATATTCATACAAGTGTAAGCAGTAACATAATTAGTTCTATGCTCTTCAGATTAAATGGCAGTACTGCTTTAAATTCTAAGATGAAAAAGAACCTTAAAAAAATACGTAATTCTCTCCTAGGTTTTGCCATTGGAAAACTGGATCCAGAAAAGTGAAGTGACATATTCAGGATCACTGAAGTTGTGAGGAGCAGACCTAGTATTAGTAATTAGCTTCCTGAATCTTAAAACAGTGCAGGCACCACTGAACCTAAGTCAGGACGGAGAGTCAATCCTAATAACCCCTTGTACTACAAACTGTAGCTCAGAGTTTACTAGATAACCCAACCTGCAACACATAGCCACATGCAGATAGTCTTATTGGGAAATGCAGTATTTAAGCTTGTAGGCTTGTGTTTCCCCATAGGAGGCTTAGAAACATGTTTAATATATAGGAGGCATTAAAAAGTATTTATTGAATAAATAAATGAAAAAGTGATTGAATGGATTAATGAATAACATGAGTTTCCAGAGAAAGAACAACTCAAATAAACGTCTTAGTTGAAATTAATATATACATAATGACTTCAGTCACCAGAAAAAAAATAGAAATAAACTGTATTTAAGAGACTCATTCTTTTCCCACTTGCGAAAAGAGCTTAGAACCCTGACAGGAGGGAGAAATGAAGGAAGAAAGATTGTCTTGTGACCACATCCAACTGGAAAGTGTTTTTGCTCTCTCCTTCCCCCTCTCTCTCTGGCAAGTAGCAAGTGCCCTCTGACAATAAATAAATGTCTATATGTGTTTAATAAATATATGTGTTTATATAGTTATACATTATACATCTTACATATAATAAATATATAAACATAATATAATATGTGTGTATGTGTGTATCACAGAGAACAAAGTGATAGTTTTAAGTGAGTTTATCCTATCTGTAAGGAAGGAAAAGAAATGTGCCTCATTCTCTATGAGAATTCCTAATATATCACACAACTATTAGGTTGTCTGGAAAGTCATAAGGTGTTTTTCTGGTTTTCCATGCAAAAATACATCATGACTTTCCCCACAGCATTTGAGAAAGGGTGGGGACTGGAAGTTGGTGTAATGGCTATGTCGCTGGACTCCCATGTAGTTGCCCACAGTTCAAATCCTTGACCCGGTGGCTTAAACTCATGCCAGGTGAATGCGCGTGAGTGTCCAAGATCTCGAGAGGAGAATGGAGGAGAAGGGATTGCAGCATGGCCATTCCCCCCGGGGCGTGATTTCTCGCTTTCTGTCTCTCTGTCTTTCTCTGTCTTTCTGGTGAGCACACGTGCCCTATAGCAAAAATCTCCCCCTGCCCCACTAAAAAAAGAAGAAGAAGAATAAGAAGAAGAGGAAGAGGAAAAGAAAGGAGCAAAAAAAGAAAAAGGGTATTTGTGTGTTCATGTATTTGTTCCTGCCAAACAGAGAGTACTCAGGAAAAATCTGCTTCTTCTGGGAATCTTTTTTTTTTTTTTTTTTAGATCTGATTTATTTCTTTCTCATAAAAATCTTATTTTTGACTAGATTCAGACTTAGAAGTAGAAGCTCTCAGAGAGGACAGCCTGCGTCTCTTCACAATCTGTTCTTGGCATTTTTCTTTAGCCTCCTTCATTCTCTTGGCCAAAAGTTTAGCATTCTCTGCTGCCTCTTCCTTATTTTTCTTAGTACGATGTTTCTTGAGAGCGATACGCCAGTGTTTGTGTTGCAAGACATGTGGAGTCATAAGACTCTGAATCTTAGGTGCTTTGGTCCTAGGTTTCTTACCTTCTTTATTTAAGAAGGTAAGACATTGGGGACCAGTAGTTAGCGTCATGGCTATGTCGCTGGACTCCTACGTAGTCGACCGCGGTTCGCGTCCCGGACCCGGTGGCTTAAAACTCACGCCGGGCACGTGTGCGTGCGTGCCCAAGATCCCGAGAGGAGAATGGAGGAGAAGGGATTGCGGCGTGGCCATCCCTCCTGGGGGGTGATTTCTCACTTTCTGTCTCTCTGTCTCTCTCTGTCTGTCTGGCGAGCGCATGCGCCCTATAGCAAAAACCTCTCCAAAAAAAAAAAAAGAAAAGAAGGTAAGACATTTATTTATACAACATACTGGTGGACATCGTCTCCTTTAGAGAGATTGAAAAGTTTTCGGATTCCGCTAGCTCTCTTGGTCCCCATATGATGAGGCATGGTGGTATCAGTCAGTCCTGGAATATCCTTCTCTCTTTTTTTTACAATAACCAAGTTGGGAATGCTCAGATTGGCATCCACAGTGCAACCCCAAACAGATTCGTGCTTTTTTTCTCCAGTACCCCGTGGTCTGTAACAGGAATGTCCCTTACTCAGTAGCAGGTGGACACGGACGTGGGTCACGACACCCTGCTTCATGGGAAACCTTGTTTGTTGTTTCCACCCCTGATTCGGATTACATAACCCTTCCATTCTTCACCCAGAGCACCAGCAGCAACTTCTGTGGCCATACGCTCCTCATAAAAAGCCTGAAGAAGTTTGCGTTCTTTGTCCACTTCAATGAGTTTCTGGCAGCCTGTGGCTGGGAAGAAGATATTCAGCTTCATCTTGAAGCAGCTGACCTCCTCCGAGTCGCCAAGAAAAAGAATTCTTCTGGGAATCTTAATTCCCTCCAACAAAGGCAACTGAAAGATGTACTTTTCAACTTATTTGACATTCCAGAAAATTTTACAACAGAAGAGGAAGCAATTAATCCATAAAATGTATTTCAAGAAGAGAAAGAACTTAGTTTCCTTGGGGAAAAGGGGGGAAGGGGACTGTCAGACTCAACATTAAATACCCTGTGAATGAAACACAAGTGTGCAGGGATAGGTGGAGGGGAGGAGAATTGGGAACAGTCGTCAAAAGAGAGGCTATCAGGGTTCCAGTGCTTGGGAGCCCCAGGGAAAATTCTGATAAAGCATAGATGTGGACCGTCCCACACCTCATTCCAAGGAAGGGAACCAAATCTATGGAAAAGAACTCCTCTGTGTAAAATTTCATCAGTGGACTTTTGTGTATAATGACTAATGACATAACTTGAAGCCAGCAAACAAAGAAGATATTCAGGGACTTGTGTCTCCTCGGGCTCTGGGAGCTCCCCATTGCCCCAGCACACAACTGCATTCAAATGAGCAGAAACAAATGTAGCTGGAATTCAAACTGAGAACGTGGTCCTCAAGAACAGGTCCTTTAAGAAACTTCCAGAAAGTAACAGCCTGAGCCTTTAGCTCTTTCTGGGAGGAGTCACTCTTTGCAGTGCTACAGGGGACAGGAAGCTCAGCTCTGGAAATCTGGAGCCAACGCTTCCATTCGATGGCTTTATTTCATGTCCAGCCCAAGCCTGACGACATGATATACTTTTATTTTTCTTCCAGAAAGCAAACAAATATAAGGCTTTGTACAAGAGGGATAAAGCAAATGTGGCTATTATTCCTCATTAAAACTTGAAGTGTCAAGCGCTGACCCCCCAGGAATATGCTGAGAGGCAAGAGCTGACCTCCATTTTTTGACGAGAGAAAGGAAGGGATAGGTAAGAAGGGAAGGTAATACCATCCGCTCTCCTCAGCTAGCTCTGCTATTTTCAGTCTTGCAGTGGGGAGCCTGGGCTATAGAATGGTCTCTCTCAAATGCCTCAAGCCACATTTGTCATTCTCTAGCCTCAGCCTCTGCCTTCAAGCAATGTCTTGGCTTCTCCCTAGGGAGATGTGATGGGGCATGCACTCAGCTCAGCAGAAGCTGCCACACTGCAGCTGTGCCTCAGAGTCAAGACCTTCTGTGACATTCCAGACTTGTCACCACCAATAAAAACAACAATGCACTATTTTATTTAATCCTCACTACAACCCAGGGGAAAGGCATTATTTTAATCCCCATTTCACATGTGATGAGATTAAGGTTTAGAGACGATAAAGTAATTTAAAAGAGATTAAAACTATTAAATGAGGACCCAGGATGCATCTGGGTTACCTCCTGCTTTGGGGAAGAGGTGGTAGAAATAGCAAAAATGCCTCCTCATCACCGTTTTAAGAAAGCTTATGGGGCCAGCTGGTGGCATGCTGGTTAAGGTGGCTGGATCTCACAGGCAGAGTGTGTGGTTTGAGTCCAAGACCCAATAGCTTGAAAAACACACCTGGCATGAGTTCATGAGTGTCCAAACTCCCAAGAGGAGAATGGAGAAGAAGGGATTGAAGTGCGACCATCCCTCCTGGGAATTTATTTCTCTCTAGCCCTCTCTCTCTCTAAGTGCACAAATCCTGTAGCAAAACAAACAAAAAACACACCTATGTCCTCTTTTTTTAAAAAAGTATCAATTAGGGCCAGCAGATGGTATAGTGGTTAAGGTGCTGGACCCCACATAGTCAATCATGGTTCTAGTCTCAGACCCAGCTGCTCAAAACTCACGCCAGTTATATGTGCGTGCATGCCCAAAATCCTAAGAGGAGGAGGGATTGCAGTGTGGCCATCCCCACGAGGAGTGATTTCTTGCTTTTTGTCTCTCTGTCTCTCCAGCGAGCACACATGCCTTATAGCAAAATCTAAAATAAAAATTTTTAAGAAAGCCATTATCTGGAGCAGTGTGAAGAGGCGAGAGTGATCCCCGGACCCACCAAAGCCTGCACGCCACTGCATCCCCCACGTCTAGTGCCTACAACCTGCTGTCGTCACCACCATGCCCAAGAGAAAAGCTGAAGGTAATGCTAAAGAAGGCAAAGCCAAGGTGAAGGACGAACCACAGAGAAGATCTGCAAGGTTGTCTGCGAAACCTGCTCCTCCAAAGCCAGAGCCCAAGCCTAAAAAGGCCCCTGCAAAAAAGGGAGAGAAGGTACCCAAAGGAAAAAAGGGAAAAGCTGATGCTGGCAAGGATGGGAATAACCCTGCAGAAAATGGAGATGCCAAAACAGACCAGGCACAGAAAGCTGAAGGTGCTGGAGATGCCAAGTGAAGTGTGTGCATTTTTTAATAACTGTGTACTTCTGGTGACTGTACAGTTTGAAATACTGTTTTTTATCAAGTTTTATAAAAATGCAGAATTTTTTTTACCCTTTTTTTTAAGCTATGTTGTTAGTACACAGAACACTTTTTTGTTTTGGAGGGGAAGGAGCATTTGTCACTAATAGAATGTCTCTGGGACCTGACCACAGAAAACTGGTTATACCGGGATATCAGGCAATCCGGACTTCTCAACAACATTGAGATGGCGTCCTTCAAAAGAGCAGCAGATCCTTTTCTATATTGTTGGATCGTCAGGTTGATAATTCTGCCATTTTCATTTCCCAAAAGTCAGGGTCGGCTCATGAAAAGTTGTTAAACAACCTGCTAAATGTGAGATGTCAACCCTTACTCTAAACTTTCCCTGTTCAGAGCATCAAATGAAGTCTTCATTGGGTTTAATAGTGGCTCTCTGATTTTCGTAGTCCATTGAAGAAGGGAGTTTGAAAGTTGTTGTATACTGTTAACGATCGCCTGCCCATGTCCTGCCTGAAATACCATGATTGTTTATGAAAAGTATCTTTAATAAAGTTGGATACAGTTTGGCTTGGGGAAAAAAAGAAAGCAATTATCTTCTGCATTTTCTCTTTGTTCATGAGTACATGGCAAGGGTAGAAATTGAAAAGATTGCATGAGATGACAGAGGTAAGGGGCACACCCCACAGTAAGCTTAGGTCAGTGGAAGGTATGGCTATTTTTCACAGAGTATTCCTGTGGGAAACTGGCAGATTCCCCCAGTTAGCCCTAAGGACACTGAGGCTTCACCAAGCTGAGATGAGCTCTACGCCATCCAGCTTGGAAGTGCAGGTGCTGAGAGGAAAGTCCATATTCCACTCAGTCTAGACCTCTCCCATCCAACCCGCCTCTTCCTGGATTCCTCTAGGATGCCTACAGTGAGCCCCAAACTGCACTGGGGGCTTATCATTTTATTTAGTGCACACAACTGCTCAGTGACGATAGTATCATATTATGGTGTATTTAATATTATCTAGCATGAGAGCTTTGAGACTTCCAAATGAAATGCATGTATTATAGCTTTACTTTGAATCCTTGTGTTGTTAACCAAGATTGGAGCACCCTGAGAGCAGTTAGGCAGGGAACACATCGTCCTTTTATATTTCAGTTCTGGGTCCAGAGAGACTTCAGTTGAAAGGCAGGGGGAAAAAAATCATATAAATTGGAGAGAAGATTAAAGTTTTCTGAGTGTTTAAGAGAGGAGAGAGAGAGAAGCTTATTTCTCATTTTTTTCAACAAGCTCAGGGAAGAGGCTATCCCTCAGGTCACCTTCTAACAGCGCTGCAACGTAATGAAGACTGCAGACAGTCTCTCAGGACCTTGGCTTTCCTCGTTTGAAGCTAGCACAGAGGTTATTTTAAATAATGTTTTAATTTCTTTATCCCACCATGATAGAATTATGTGTCTGAGAATACTTTATGACATTACATTCTCAGAATGAGTTGTGAATCAGAAAAGAGACCGCCCCAAGCTGCTCCATTTGCTTGATGTGATAAAGTGAGCGTCACATGTCTAATAATGCATGCCTGAGTCATACACAGATTAGTAAAATTTGGAGACTAAAACCCTTTTGAACCAGTGAAAAATCATCAACTCTCATTTCAGGGGGGCAGATAGCAGTTTAAGGGCAGGGTGCTGAACTTTGTCTTTGCGCCTTACAGTAGCATTCTACACAGCACACTCTCAAGAGGTCTAGGCTGCATTGGGGGTGGGGTGTGCATAGGAAACTGCTGACTGGGGGCTAGGCTTCTAGGTCTTGGGGGGGGGGGGGTTATAGGGAGTGGAGTTACTATCTAACAGTTCATTAAGTTGTCCCTTTGTTTTATGCAGTTCTCTGTATTGGTATTAGTAGTAGTAGTTACTTTTGCTATAGGGCATATGTGCTCACCAGAGAGAGAGAAAGTAAGAAATCACCTTCTGAGGGGGATGACCACACCACACTCTCTCCTCCCCATTCTCCTCTTGGGATTTTGAGTATGAATGCACACGTGCCTGGCACGTTTTCCGAGCTGCCGGGTCCAGGACTCCAACCACTCAGTCGCCATATGGGATCCAGCCACCTTTAGCTCCATTTCACCTGCTGGCCCTGTATTTGTGTTATGTTTAACACTTTCTTAAGAGTTGTTTTTGTTTTTGTTTTAAGAGGCCCGCTATGGGCAAGGTAGGGTGCCAACGTCCATGTGCTTAAGGAGTATTTTATATCTGCCTGGTTTACTGCTGAATCTTCAGCACCTAGACAAGTGCTTGGCACGTAGTGGACACTCAGTAACTGTTTGTTGAACTTTGTTGAAGATTACACTGATGAAAAAGACATTCATCATTATATATTTGTCAAAACCCACAGAATGTACAACACCAAGAGCACTTCTAAACTACGGACTTTGGGTTATGCCTCGGCTTGTAACAAAATGCTCTCTGGTGCAGGGAACCAGCAGTTAGCGTAATGGCTATGTCGCTGGACTCCCACGTAGTCGACCGCGGTTCGCGTCCCAGACCCGGTGGCTTAAAACTCACGCCGGGCGCGTGTGCGTGCGTGCCCAAGATCCCGAGAGGAGAATGGAGGAGAAGGGATTGCGGCGTGACCATCCCCCCTGGGGGGTGATTTCTCGCTTTCTGTCTCTATGTCTCTCTCTGCCTGTCTGGCGAGCACACGCGCCCTATAGCGAAAAACCTCTCCAAAAAAAAAAAAAAATGCTCTCTGGTGCAGAGTGTTAATCATGGCAGGGTGACGCTTTGCATATGTGGGGGCAGCAGGTATATGGAAAATCTCTGTAACACCCTCTATATTTTGCTGAACCTAAAACTGCTCTAAAAATAAAGTCTATTTAAGGGCCCAGTAGATGGTGTCATGGTTGTATCACTGGACTTCCTCGTAGTTGACTGCAGTTTGAGTCTCAGACCTAGCAGCTTAAAACTCGCACCAGGCACATGTGTGTGGTGTGTGTGTGTGTACCCAAGATCCTTAGAGGAGAATGGAGGAGAAGGGATTGTGTCGTGGCCATGCCACGTGGAAGGTGATTTCTCTCCTTCTGTCTCTCTGGTGAGCACACATGCCCTATAGCAAACATCTCTCTCTAAAAAAATAAAATAAAGTCTATTTAAAACAATTTTTAAGAGTTATTTATTCCTCATTGAAATGGGATACTTCATAAAACACAAATACCAAGTAGAATTTAGTCGCACTCTACTCTCTCAGTAGGTTGGGGTTAGGGCCTAGAAATCTAAATTATTTCTAACTTTTTATTATGAATACTTTCATACATACAGAAAAGTAGAAAATAATCTAATGATCACTCCTAAACCCATTACCTAGATGAACAGTGGTTAACATTTTTACCATGGTTTCCTCATCAATTTTTAGCTAAATGATCTACATAATTATAAGACATTATTAAAAAAAAGTTTCTTTAAAATGAATACCACTGTACAGCAACAAAATTCATGATAACTCTTTCTCATTATCTAATACTTGATCCATATTCAAATTTTTCCAATACCTTAGAAATAGTATATATTGTTTTCAGTTTATTCCTACTGGAACCTGGTCAAGGTCCATGCATTACATTTGGTTGTTGTATGTCTTCAGTTACTTAAAATGTTTAACAGTGCTCGGCCCTCTACATGACGGGGCATGACATCAACCTGGTGAGGAGACGAGGCCAGCTGTATCTCAGAATAGCATACTTCTAAACTTTGTCCAGCTGATGAATTTGTAATGTCATTTAACATATTCTACCAACTCGTGCATTCACCGTGAACTGGAATTTAGATCCAGAGCCTCGATTGTACTATATATGACGCAAAACCATGCTGTCAACACTGAATAACATTGCAACGGCTCACACAGTATGGTATATCTAATTGATGTGTTATCAGTAGACCAGAGGCAATCTCATGTTTCCATTAAAGTTCCACGTTTTCTTCCTAAACCATCAAATAATCTGTGGAGTAATTCTTCAGCAGTACCAACGTACCCATATGTCATCTAATGGCTTTAATATCCATGGGACAATTCTTGCCTCAGTCAATTACTTCATGTAGAGTTAGGAAATAATAGTTTTCCCATTTATGTCATTTCTGCTATATTTGTTAGCTAGCGATCTTTACCAGAGCAAGAGGAAAAGAGTGAGAGAGAGCGAAAGAGACTTATCTCATCAACTGATTCTACTGAAAAGATAAGGTAAAGAATCATCAATTTTGAGTTATCATTTTTCAGAGTGAAGAGTAGATAACAAATAGTGTTTTGTTTTGTTCCTTGGTTTTCTCTTCTGAGAGTCATTTTATGAACTTATGGACTTCTATATATTCAGTGTGTTTCATTCATCATAGCCATCTTTTTGACATTCAAATAGTCCCATCATCAGCCACTAAGAACCCCTGCAAACTGGCTTTATTTCTGGCACAAGGAAAGCTATCCAGGCTCAACTTTTACAATACCTTACCCAGAACCATAATCAGTCAGTCCTCTAAAGAACCTTGCTTCCTTTTAGTGAGGTATGGTACAGCCATGTGCTATATAACAATGTTTTGGTAAAAAACAGACAACATATATGATGGTGTTTCTAACAGATTTTAATGGAGCTGGAAAAGTCCTACCACCTGGTGATGTTGTGGTCGTTGTAATGTCATAGCACACACAATTACATACTGCCCAAGATCGTAGCTATGATAGAATATGGGACATGCCTGCCAGGCATGTCCTGTCACAGGAACCAAGTGACAGATGCTGTCAAAGGATCTCTTCACATAAAGCAATGAGACTAGCAGAAGTTGGAGAAGAGCTTGTATCACATAAGGAGAAACTCCCAATGACCTGGAATGAAGACCAGACTCAGAAGCATATCTCTCTTGGCACCACAACAATCGCCAAAGCAAAATGTTTGTTTGTGATAACAAAAGGTTAGACTCAACTACAACATTGGATTTACTACTAGTTCTGGGTGGTTTAAACTATTCAAGAATTGCTGTTCATCACATAATGCAAAAGTGAATGGTGAGTCCCTGAATGCTGCTGTAAGGTGGGCCAAAGAATTTTTAAAATTCCAGGTCGCGGGGTCATCGCTGGTGCCCGAGCCGCAGCAATCATGACAAACTTACTTCAGATCGTGCGTGACCACTGGGTTCACATATTTGTCCCTATGGGATTTGTGTTTGGATGTTATCTAGACAGAAAGAATCATGAAAAGCTAACTGCCTTCCGGAACAAGAGTGTATTATTTAAAAGGGAGTTGAGGCCCAATGAGGAAGTGACCTGGAAGTAAAAAGTATGGCTGAGTTACAGAATGTTCACGTTTTAAAAAGTAATGAGAAAATAAAAACATGTTTGTTATTTAATTTGAAGAACTTGAAATGTGATTCTTTTTATACTGAATTAATAGTTCAAGTAATAAGCATTAACTTAAAAAATAAGTATTGGGGGCCAGTGTGGTGGTTGAGGTACTGGATTCCTGTGTGGCTGACCAGAGTAGGAGTCCTGAGCCTGGCAACTTGCTTTCTCACGTTCCCTTTCTTTCTCTCTGTCTCTGGTGAGTGCACGTGCCCTATAGCAAATTAAATAATTATAACAATCAATAAAATTCTTTTTTAAAATAAAAAAATAATAATTTTTAAAATTCCAAATAATAGGCATATCATTTAGGATTGTATAAGTATAGTCTACGATGTCCGCACAACAAGGACATCATCTAACAATACGTTTCTCAGAACATATGCCTGGGTCAAGTGACACACAACTATATTTAGAAATTAACAGTTAAGAACAGGTCCTAGGTCGTCAATGCTTATAGGTCCTTCCAATAGACCAAGGTAAGGGGGAGTATAAATGTACATGTTTCAGAATCATATATCCATATTTAAATTTCCAATTTGAACTTAACAATACATGGATTTCAATTTAACTTTTAAAAATGTTTGAGCTAATCCCTTAGTCTGGTGGTTGAGGCTGCTAGATCCCACAGATCAACCACAAGGTTTGAATCCTGCCCCAGCAGCTTGAAAGATACACTGAGCACATGTGTGTGCATGCCCCAAATTCCAACAGGATGAAGAAATGGAGGAGAAGGGACTGCAGCATAGCCATACTCTCTTTGGGGAATGCTTTCTCCTTTCTCTGTGTGTGTGTCTCTGTATCTCTTTGGTGATCCTCTGGCAAAATTAAAAAAGAAAAAAAAAATTATATTTACATTATTTTTCTCTTATACTGAAAACCTTAATTGCTAGCAACACTAACATATTACTTATTTGCTTTATCTTGCAATATACATCAAATAGTTTCAAAATAAAAATAACTAGCATTATAACTTGCTTTAAACTCCTGAGTTAAGATCTCTTTTCTCCTGAGACTGTATCTCATTAAACACACACAGTTAAAGTATTATCTTTTAAAGCGTTTGAAATAATTATTTTCTTGCTGTGTTTGTTACCAACTTGATATATAATTAGACTTACTTATTTTCCATTTTAGGAAATCCTTTTTAAATATTAAAAAATTTACTTAGTCAAAGAAGTCAAAATTATATAAAACAGATATGAGCCTTGATTCATTGCTGCCTCCTCTAATTCGTAATTTTTTTTAACGTTTGTGTGCTTCTACCCATATTCTTCCTCTTCCTTTCCCCTCTCTTTCTTTCTGAACTATTCTATCCTAATACCTTTAGGCAGGTTGGAGAAAAGTAGGTGTCTATGGTAGGGAGCACAGAGGACTGCAATGGTCCACCCAGGGGCCAGGGCTCCAGGAGGATAAGGAAGTCATCCACAAATGGGGTGGTATGGCAGGGCTGGCAGAGCCAGAGCAGGATGAAGAGGCTGCCACACAGTGCTTCCACCTGGTGCTGTTATCAGGGCCCATGGGAAACGAGAGCATCTGCATGCAGAAGGTGGGGTGCAGTGATGGGAGGCGGCTACATACAGGTGGGTTGAGTAAGTAAATTAAGGAAAATGGGATCCAGGTTTCTCAGTGTCAGAGAAGGGAGTTACCAATCTGGATAGGGAGAAAATCAGAATGAATCTTGACATTAGACAAAAAATAAAGGTATCAAAGTGAACTCAATTTTTGAAATATATTCATAGATACAGAAATAACTATAGATCTTAATTTATACACACATAAACATATACATATGTTCCTCTGTCCACTGAGATAGACTGAGAGCAACAAAACCAATAGTAATAGCACACCTAGCACAAAAATCTTAGTTTCTAAACACCATTCTCCACCAAAAGGAACCAGGGATTCTTGAGAAATGACTGATGGATTAGGGTGAGCAAAGTACATTACTCTAGAGCATCTTGTACTGGAAAATGAAAGTACATGAACAATGAAATAATCTCAAACGAACATAGAGACCAGCTTCAAGAGGCTCTTACTAGTCAAAAATGGGACAATAGGGGCCTCAAAATTAATAATAATAATGATAATATAATTCATGACTAAAACAGTGAATCGTTATATTGTTTAATTAATTAATCCAAAATTTGTTGAGAAACAGAGTATGAACATAGTTCCAATGCTCCTTCTCGCAAATATGTAGTAATTCAAAGGGGAAACAGTAAGTGCTTAGTCAAGCAATCCAAGTAACACGATCAGGGCCAGAGAGTGACGCACTGGTCATGCAGCACTCCATGAGACCGACTCAGGAAAAGGTTCTGGGTTTGCAACGGGAGACCTCCCTTGACATGTCAGGCTCACATGTGCCCATAATACGGGGCTGGCTGCAGAGGACGAATCATGGCATAAGGACCCTGCTGGGGTGCTCCTACTCTCTGGGTGTCTCTCTTCTTCACGAAAAGAATAACTAACTAAAAGAATAAGCCAACATCATCAGTAATAGCATACTGTGCACTGTTCTGCATCCTCCTCATAAAATTATGCACCATCTGATAAGACGTAATAAGAACATGCATCATTTCTATGATATTCATGCCCAAAATGCACAGTCTTGATCTAATCATGAAGAACTATCAGATAACCCCAAATTGAGGGACATTATTCAACATAACTGGCCCATTTGAACACTTTAAAAAGTCATAAAAATGAAGGAAAATATACAGAATTGGTCCAGGCTCTAGTGGCCTAAACCAATTTAACACTAAATGTGATGCATCATTCTCATTCTGATCCTGTTGTACTAAAAGACACCACAGAAACTCATGGTGAAATTTAGACGGGGTCCAGGGATTAGACAGTGGTCATGTTGTGACGTTAATGTCCTATTTGTTCTAATTTTTTTAAGAGAGATATTTTTGCTGTAAGGCACATGTGCTCACCAGACACACAGAGAGAGATAGAGAGATATAAAGTGAGAAATCACCCCCCCAGGGGGTGGCCATGCTGCAACCCCTTCTCCTCCATTCTCCTCACGTGCCTACCATGAGTTTCAAGCCGCTGAGTCTGGGACCCAAACCATGATAAACCATGTGAGAGTTCGGTGACCTAACCATATGCTATCTGCTGGTCCCAATGTCCTATTTGATAAGTGTATTGTATTCTCCCAAAAAAACTTAAACCAGACCTTTGGGATTAAAGGAAGCATCATTTCAACAACTTTCTCAAAATGACTCTGAAAAAATTACGCTAGTCTTGCAACTTTTCTTTAACTTAGAGATTATTTTAAAATAAAGAGATACATTTTAAAGTTTTAGGCTACTATTTTTATTAGTTTCTAGTTTAAATTTCTAGTGATTTGGGGAGAAGAAATTTAAGGAAAAAATATAAATTCTTATTCCCCTTTCTTATGCAAAAATAATGTATTTCACTGTGTTCTGCATTTCTCCTTTGGAAAAAAAAAAAAAAATCTAGAGACCAATAGATGGCATAGCAGTTACATCACTGGATTCCAACCACACTTCAAGTCCCAGACCCGGTGGCTTGAAACTCATACTGGGGACATGTGCATGCATACCCAAGATCCTTGGAGGAGAATGGAGAAATACTGGGCACACGTGCATGCATACCCAAGATCCTAGGAGGAGAATGGAGAAGAAGGGATTGTGGCATAGCCATCCCCCCTGAGGGGTGATTTCTCACTTTCTCTCTTACTATCTCTCTCTCTCTCTGGTGAGCGCATGCACCCTAAGTAAGGCAAAAATCTCTCAAATAAAATAAAGTAAAAGTGTATACAGACTGGACTGAACTCATTGAAATACATGCTGCCAATTTTCTACTTGAAATCTGGAGGGTGACAGGAGGGGGTCATCCTTGGACCTTCCCTTCCCTTTATTTCTATGATGCAACTGCCTCACATTGCACCTCCTTCACAGCTGTCATTTCTATCCTCTCCTCACCAAGATCTCATTTCATACCTGAATTATTCTAACAGCCTTATAATTGGTCTCATTGCAGCCACTCCTACCGTCTCTGAAGTCAAAAGCCAGGGGCCTTTCTATAATTTAAATCTAAGCCTGTTTCTTCTTCCTGATTCCCCGTAATGTATGAAAGGTCTTTTCCTGGCTGGTATTTTTTTTTTTAAGATTTTTTTTTCTTTTTTGCACCATAGGACACATGTGGTCACTGGAGAGACAGAGAGAAACAGAGAGATAGTGAGAAATCACACCCCCTCCTCCTTCCCTCAGAATTTTCGGCATGCATGCACATGTGCCCAGTGTGAGTTTTAAGTCACCAGGTCCAGGGCTCAAACCCAGTCGACTACTTGTGAGTCCAGCAACGTAATTATTACACCATCTGCTGGTCCCGCCTAGCTGGCCTTTTATACCTTCTTCAATATCTTTATCTCTACTTCCCTCATCTCCACCTCCAACACATACTCTTTTCTCCCATCCAACATAAAGAACAGGATGGGGAGGTGTGGTGTTATCTGTTGAAGATATTTCGATCAACGGGTCTGGGGAGAAATGTTCACATATCGAAATGGTCTCATTGTAAGCCAAACAATATGATTGAAAGTATATACAAAAATAAATAAAGTAATTAATAAAAATAAAAAAATAAAATTAAATTAAATTAAATTAAATTAAAAAAAAAGACATGTAGTTCCTTTGCACATGTTATGTGATTTTATTTTTAAGAGAGATTTTTGCTATAGGCTGCACGCACTCACCAGAGAGACAGAGAGGGAGAGAAAAAGTGAGAAATCACCCACACACATACACACTGCAGTCCCTTCTCTTCCATTCTCCTCTTGGGACTTTGGGCATGCAGGCACACATGCATGGCATGAGTTTCAAGTCACCAGGTCCAGGACTCAACCTACAGCCAGCATGTGGGAGCCCAGCGTCTTAACCACTATGCCAACTACTGGCCCCTGTTACTTGATTTTTTTTTTAGTTGTATATTTATTTACTTGTTCTTTATTATCTGTTTTCCTTCACTAGAATATAGGATAATGAGAATGGGAGGCCTGTATGTCTTATGTATAGCAGTATTGATGCATCTGGAGTGATTTCCTGACACCTGAAAAGCACTTACAGACAAGTTTTTGATGGATTTATTAATTAATTAGTGTCCCAGTGCCTCTGTACTTATTGTTGCTTCTAGTTAAAATGTCCTTTCCTATTGCGCTTCGTGACTTAAATATTTTTTCTCTTCTAAAACTCAATTTAAATAAAAATTCCTCTGGAAAGCTTTTACTCTAATTTCCTTTCCTTCCCCTACCACATGCACGCACACGCACACACACACACACGCACACCTGGGTTTACCTGTCTTCTGAGCTCCCATTACAACCTCTCCCATAGATGAGTGTCAGAGACAGTTGGCTGTTGACCAAAGACAAATGCTCCCCATCCATAGTGCAGGATTGTTGCCAGAAAGTGGCTGCCTAACCATGGTATTACATGGGCCCGAGATTACTAAACTCTGATGAATTCCTTCCAAATCTGGCCCAAAAAATCTTCTATGAAACATTCCTGTGTCCTCTTTCTTCAATCTGCTGGCTGTTGCAGAGGATCCAGAGGCTATGAAAATTGTTGGAGCCAGGTGAAGATTGCCTGTCAAGCACCCACACTATTTCATAACACATGAGGGAAATATCTATGATGCTAAGCCATGAGGTTCTGGGGGCTGATCTACCCTAACTTATACGTCACACTGCACTGCAGAGTATTGTCACTGTTAGTATCTGTCTTGTTTCTACTTAGTGCTCCTTTAGGTAAGTCACTTCTCTACATTAACAGAGCCTGGTGCAGAGTCTGGCACATAACTGTGTGCAGATAATATGTCTGGAAACTGGTACATGACTCCAGAAAAAAAGAAAAAGACAACCCTTGGTTTCCTCTCTAACAAATGTTCTCCCATAAAAGCCTCTGCCATTTTTACTACAGATAAGTTCTCACATGTGATGTTTTACCTTGAGTATCACTTGGACCTCCTCTACTCTACTAAGAGGACTCACCCATCCTGCCAAGGACCTCTGCCTTGTGGACTTTATTAACAGGTGGTTCAGCTATGCAAAGAGCTCGTGGACTAGAATCACTTTTGAAAGAGCAATCTATGCCTGTGATTAATTCTACCTTTCCTTGCAATGCTTTGTTTGTTTTGTTTTTAAATAGCTCTTGATTCCTGTTAAAAATGAAATACATGGTATCTAATTTCTCTTCTTCTATCAAACCTAAACTAGTCATTATTGATTGGAATTTGATGAATTTATCCTGAGGAAACCTATATTTAATTGAGATCCTAAAAAATGTAGGTGGTAGTTCATTACATTTCTGAAACAAAGAGTGAAACTAAATGAAATCTGGAATGTAAAATAGAAATGGACTTTTCAATCCTAAACTAGTGCCCCAACAAAAACATCATCTTAGTCTGTTCTATACTGCTATATCATATATATTATCTATTTAAGACTGGGTAATTTATAAGCAACAAAAATTAGTGTCTTTTGGTTCTGGAAGCTGGGAAGTCTAAAATCATAACAAAATCAAGTCACCAGCAGATTAGGGCCAGATCACTCTACTTCCAAAATTGCACATTGAATGCTACAACCTCCAGAAGGGAGGAATATACATCCTTACATGGCAGAAGAGAAGAGGGGGAACCCATCCCCACAAATCCTTTTTATAGCAACATTAATCATTTATGTGGGTGAAGTCCTCATGTCCTAAACACCACCCAAAAGGTCACACTTCCCAATACAACTGCATTTGGGACTAGGTTTCCAACACATGAATTTGGGGGGGAACACTTTTAGACCATAGCAGGTTTCTCATTTCCATCTTAGACCTCACTAGAATGGCCCTCCCCATCTGTCTTACTCCACTATTGCATTGCTAACAGAAATATCTGAGAATGAGTGATTTATAAAGAAATACAAGTTTATTTGACTCATGACTCTAGTGACTGGAAAGTCCAAAGGGGTAAGGCTGACATCAGGCTGGACATACCATAACATGACTGGCAGCACAGAGAATAGAGGGTACATGCATAAAGAAAGAGACTGGGAACAGCGATCTTCCATTTATAACAGCCTGCTCTCACAAGAACTTAGCCTTTCTCAAGAGCTAGAACTCACTGGGTCTTTTAAGACAACATTAATCCACTCATGAGGATGATACCTCCATGATCCAATCACTGCCCTCTAGGCCTCACCTCTTAAAGGTCTCATCACTTCCCAACACCATTACACTGGGTTCCAAAACATGAACCTTTGGGAGACAAACCATTCTCTAAACCATAGCAACGGGTTAAATAAATCTGGTTTCTGTGGGCTACTTTATTTCAAACCAACTGCTTTTTAATGAAAAGTTGAACTCACACATCTTAAATTCAAGATGACTTCATTGCATCTAAAAAACTATGAGAGGAAAAGAAATGTCAAGTTCTCACACTAAAAACAAAGCAGAAAAAAAAAATGATGTTAAGTCTCTCCAAAAGTCATATTACATGTTGGTTCAAACTATGCAGCTTGATTGACATAAATCTCTCTATCACCCTTCAAGTGTTGTCAACAGATACTCACTTCTCTGCATTCCACACTCCAGCATATCAGTTCAGGGAAGAAGGCATAATTATTTTAGCAATTAAGCCTACCAAAATAAAAGATGACTTACAAGCCAGCAACATGGAAATTGGATTTTGAAAGTGTTAGGATTGAAAGACTTGGTAAAGAAAACACCAGAAGGAAAAAGTGAAAGAGAGAAAAGAGAGAGGTGAGCTCCAGGACTACAAAGAGAGAGTACTGGGAAGAAGGCTGGGTCTCTGACTCTCTGATGACTAGAGGCTCTCATGGCTTACTCACTTGCTTAACAGTTCACATTTTCATTAAATCTCTCAGGTCCTGAAAAGTCAACACTGATAGGACATGAGATGCAGTTAAGCAAATATCCATATTTTTAAGCAAACTCAGAAAATGTACAAAGAGTGCTGCTATTGCCACTAACATCTAGCTTCTATTTCTACCTCTGGTTACTTCCTAATGTTTTCCTATATTCAAATGTGTCAGAGCCTTCCCTGTGAGGCTCTGCTTGATTAATTCTTCTTTTCCTCCCTCTGTGCTCAGGGATCTAGAGAAATCTGGCAAGGCCAGCTCACCATTTGCTAATGCCCTGACCTAGATTGGGTCTGTTTCATTTAATGAACAGGAAAAGTTTTAGCCTCAGGCTATCAATACATCTAAGGCTGCAGTGGACCCACAGTTTGTTTATGATGGATGTTTTTGCCTGGGGTAAAACAGGCATCAGCTGTTGATTTCTTCTGAGTTTGTTCAACAGGCTGAGATTTAGGCAAAATTTTAGAATCTTCAAACATAATCAGGAAGATGTCTCTTAGGTGTCTCTCTAATCTCTGTCTCTTAATATGCTCAGGAAATTTTTAAATTTTCTTTCTCATACTTGACAATTCTCATTCCCTTCTGATAACTAACTAGAAGGGAAAGATAGTGCACCCTAACACTAAGCCCAGCGATAGCACTCAATAAATCACCCGTTTCAGTGATTCATTTCCAAGTCTTCTTGATCCCCTTCAATAATATTACATCACATTTGTGCAACTGAAGTACTAACTAAGTATTATTTATAGAGCATTTATAATGTGCCATGTTTGGGGTTTCACATTTTCATTCATTAATTCACTTAAGCCTCGTAAGTATGCTATGTGGTAGATACCGTTAATATCCCAGTTTATAGATATCTATGTGGGGACTGCAAGATGGGTGTCCTTCCCTAAGCCCAGGACTCTTTTCCACCACACCTGATTAAGAGGCCTAAACTTCCCTACAAGTTTGGCAAATGGACTTCTACAGAAAAATCTTCTAAGCAGATACTCAAATAGTCATGCAAACTAGTATTTTTTCATAATAGCTCATTTAACCATGTAGAAAGTATGAATCTCAGTCCATACATGCTGATGTACAAAATTATAACGTTAGGTCCACACATGGTAGTGCAGTGGTGAGGTAACACTGCAGTGCTGCAAGCCATGTGGAAGACCAGGATTCGGAAGCTGACTTGTTCGTTTGCATGTACCTACGATCTTGGCAGCCGAAAGATGGAGTGAGGGCATCACTAATGAGTCCCTGTTGAGGGTGCTTCTCTTTTTCTCTCTGTCTGAGTCTCTTTACTTCTGAAATAAGTAAAAGTCTTTTATTTTTATTGTAACTTTATTTTCTATAACTCAACTTAGTTTCTACTTTACATCCTCCCTCTGCTGGGATGGGGGAAGCACTGTTTCCTGACCTGCTCACTTGGATGGGCCACGATTCTGGAATGATACCCAGTGCCAGGCACCCAGACCGCTGCCCGGGAAGCTCTTTGTGTCCCACCACTCTGCTGCTCCAGTGCGGTTTTGGAGAGTTGCCAAAGGCTGCATCCTGGCTGTCTCTGCAGGCCTCTGCCTAGGACACAGGGTACAGATCTCTCTGCTCTTGTGAATGCTCACCCTCTCCCCAACCTGGACAAGAGAGAGGATTTTTTTTCTTTTTTCCAGTCTTTGAAAAATTATACTTTCCTTCAGTTTCTGGTCAGAAATTGATGAGTATTTTACAATAATTTCCTGCCACAACATAACCAAAGAGTTATGCTTTTGTAAATAAACATTTAAAATGTTAATGATTTCTTCCATACACTGCACTCTACAACTCTGTAATTAAAATTAATAGGATCATCTTACACATGGTGGCCAGGCCCATTTCATCAGACTGATCAGATTACTTCTGAGCTCAAACTTCTCTAGAGGCTCCCTCTTGTCTCCTGCCTACTCTGTTTTCAGTTCCTCACCATGGGCAGTCACAGTATTGCCCTGTTATAATGCCTAACTTCCTACCCTGTGCCTCTCCAAGTTTGCCAAACTATTACCATAACCATTGGGTTCATGCCTCACTATCCCTCAAACTATTTTAGCATACTTCCTGCAACCACCTTACCTGGTATCCCTCTAGATCTTGAAGGATATATTGCTATGGGGGAAAATAAATCACATGTGCTAGGAGGACAAAGGTTAACTAACATGTCCAGGTTTCTTTGCTTTGCACTGAAATTGTATCATCTCAATGTAGACGGCATATGGCAGAATGATGAATGGCTGGCTGGGTCCTGGACCAAGGAAAAGTGAGAAAGAAAATGCTTTATTAGATGCAGTTTTGTCTGGTAGAAAAAAATAGCAGGTCTATGGTGCTTATGGCACTGGATTCCCACATGAACAACCACAGTTCAAACCCCAGACCTGGTCACTTGAAAATCACACTGGACACATGTACATGCATGCCCAAAATTCCACATGGAGGATGGAAAAGGGATTGTGACATGGCTGTCCACCCTGGGGAGTGATTTGTCATCTTCCCTCTTTCTGTCTTTCTCCAGCAAGTGCACATATCCCATGGCAAAAACCTAAAATAATTTTAAAAAGAGAGAGTTACTGAGATTAAAAGTTATGAAAAGTGATTTTAAGAGTGAAAGGTGATTGGGCCCAGCAGGCGGTATGGTGGTTAAGGTTTGATTTCCAGACGTGGAGATTTGCTTTCTCTCTCTTCTTTCTTTCTCTCTCTCTCTTTCTCTGGTGAGCACACATGCCCTGTATCAAACCAAAAAATACTAATAAATAAAATTAAATAAATAATCATAAAAATAAAAAAGAGTGAAAAATGGCTAGACAGTAGCACAGTAAAATGGGACACTTTGAGAGGTTGACCCTGTGAGATGCTTCCAGGTTCATGTTCAAAGATCACCTTGAGTATGCTGGGCACAATGTGCCCATGATCTGGAACTGGCTGAAGCTGGGAATGAACTGTGGGGTCAAGACCTTGTTGGGGATGCTGACTCTGTGTCTCTCACTCATGGAAAAATTAACTTCTTAAAAATAATTAAAAAATAAAGTGGAAACCATTCGGTATAGTATACCCTTTCATCTTTTTGTTTATTTTTAAGAGCGAGAGTATTGCTATAAGATGTATGTGCTCACTGGAGAGACGGAGAGAGATAAAGTGAGAAATCACTCCCAGGAGGGATGGGCACACAGCAATCCCTTCTCCTCTATTCTTCTCTCAGGATTTGGGGCACACATGCACATGTGCTCAGCATGAGTTTCAAGCCACGAGATCCAGGACTTGAACCACGGCCAACCACATGGAGTCCAGCACCTTAACCACTATGTCATCTGCTGACACCACTCTTTCGTCTTACAACTGAGGAAATCCTTTCTATCTCACCTCTACCCACTCCCACAAGTTTCCTCTTATCTCAATGAAAGATGGTACTTTTTACATTCTACACCTGTGGAAAGCCCATAGCTATAGACCGAATGTGTTCCCACCAAATTCATATGCTAAATGCTAACCCTCTATGTGATATTATTTAGGGGTACGTAGGTCATGAGGGTAGAGCTGTCATGAGAACATGAATGAGATTATTGCCCTTATAAAAGAGGACCCAGCAAGTTTCTTTGCCTCTGCTACCATGTGAGGACTTGGCAAGAAGATGGCTGTCTCTGAATCAGAAAGTGGGATCTTCATCAGCCACTGAGACTGCTAGCACTTGGATCTTGGACTTCCAGCCTCCAGAACTGTGAGAATCAAATGTTTTGTTGTTTATAAGCACACACAATTTATGATATTTTGTATAGTAACCCAATTATCCTTGCTGAGAAGCTTATAAAACTTATAGGGGGGGACCAGCAGTTAGTGTAATGGCTATGTCACTGGACTCCCATGTAGTCAACCGTGGTTCGTGTCCTGGGCCCGGTGGCTTAAACTCACACCGGGCGTGTGTGCGTGCATGCCCAAGATCCCGAGAGGAGAATGGAGGAGAAGGGATTGCGGCGTGGCCATCCCCCCTGGGGGGTGATTTCTCGCTTCTGTCTCTCTGTCTCTGTCTGTCTGGCGAGCACATGCGCCCTATAGCAAAATCCTCTCAAAAAAACAAAAACAAAACAAAACAACAAAAAAAAACTTATAGGGGGACCAGCAGATGGTGAAATGGTTACGTCACTGGACTCCCACGTAGTTGACCACAGTTCAAGTCCTGGACCCAGTGGTTTAAACTCACATCAGGTGCATGTGCATGTGTGCCCAAAATCCCGAGAGGAGAATAGAGAAGAAGGGATTGCAGCATGGCCATCTTCCTTGGAGGGTGATTTCTCGCTTTCTGTCTCTCTGTGTCTTTCTGGTGAGCACACGCATCCTTATAGTAAAAAACTAAAAAAAAAAAAAAAAAAACAACTCAAAGGCATGGGCTAACAGGTGGTATAGTAGTAGTTAGGTGTTAGACTCATACATAGCTGACTGCAGTTTGAATTTCAGACCTGGAGGCTTCCTTTCTCACTTTCTCTCTCTTGCTCTCTTTTTCTTTGTTTCTCTCTGGTGCATGTACATGCTCTACAACAAATTTTTAAAAAATAATAAATAAATAGAATAAAATAAAGAATTCTTTTAAAAAAAAGAACTCATAAGCATAATTGACAATCAACAAACATATTAAATATGTGAATGTGACAAATCACACCAGAAAGAGACACTGGCAAAGACACAGAGAAAGAAGGAAAAGTTTCCAAATCACATCTTTCTAGACCTTCACTCTTCAAATTTTTCCCAGTGAAGCACCATATTAGTGAATTCCTCTGAAAAACTCTAAGTACATAGTTCTTATGGGTGTTCTTACTTATTGTTCATTCTTGAATGTGTTAAAAATAAAATTGCTTTCTCTAAGTACCGAAAGGGTCCCTTGAAATGCAACATCTTTTTGAGTGGCTAGAGAACAGTCTTCCTTCAGACCAGAATCTAGAACTGAGTGGGATGTCTCTAGCTGTGAAGCAGGATTAGTATTTTCTTGGCCTTAACTGTGAAGAACTAAAAGTGTCAAGACAATACTGACACTGGGAAAAACCAGTCTTGTATCAGGGAATGGAGAAAGTGCCCTCCACATGGAGACAGTGTGGGAACATAACTGTCAGGAGGACATAGCAAAATGGCTCAAGCCTGGGAATTCCCAAAGAGAGCTAACCAAGGTGGCATCAGAGATGTGGACTGTATAAGCTAAACTTTAATTTAGCTAAAGTTTATAACTTTAATAACGTCTTCATTTATACTCTATATTTGCTCTTAGAATCTGATAAAGTTCTCTTCCAAATGCCAGCTTCTTTAAGCTCTGCTATGGGGAACCAAAAGAAGGGGTTCATATCTGTTCATGGGTCCTAGTTCTCAAAAGCTTAATCCCTCAACCCTACAAGCCAGGCTCAACATTAGCAATGGTCATTGTAAAACGAGTGCTCCAAAGGAAAAGTAGATCATAGCCTCTTGGCCCGCCACATTTCCTTAACTGTTAGGTCTCTTCAGCCCTGCATGGAAGTCTCCACATACTCCACAGGAGCACAGCTGGTTCTTCCCAATCCCCAGTGCTACCAACAACTGTTACTGAAAATGCAACAGAGTTCAGGACTTTTAATATCTGGCATTTCCCCAAATTCTCAACCCAGAATGTAAATCTAAGTTTCTGGGTTCATTTCTTCCCTTTGCAGACCTCCATCTTGCTATTGCATGCTATTCGTTGTTGGGAGTCTATCTACTCATCTAAAGAAGAGTCAGACAAGCACAAGAAGTAGAAATTCAATGCTTCCTTGAGACTCTGGCTTCAGAGCCTATAAGAGAGGTTGAAGCATCACTGGTGAATGAGGACATAGCAACAAGACACCACTGGTGCCACTGGCTGCACAATTTCCAGTGGCAGAGAACAAAAAGAAAATGGTAACCCTCGAAGTCATGGGGGCCTGATTGAGTATGCACAGTGGGCAGAGTCTGGCAGGAGCCTTGGGGCCTCCTTTCCTGGAGATCTAAGTCTTAACTATTATTCCAAAAATAGGATCTAAAAGCCAGAGGGTTCCCAAGTGAAGTGGAGATTTAATTTAGATAAAGCGTGCAAAAGGAAGCATGAAATCAGAACCAACAGTAGATAAAGGGCTAGGATGTTTCTTGCAATATGTGATTTGGACTCTAAATTAAAGAAAATTATTCTCCACCATATCAGATTATCAAAGTCACCCATCATATCCCTAGCCACAGGTGCCCACTGTTACAGGGCTGCTACCTCCACTAGAACCAAGAGTCTGATTCTCAGGCTGTAGGTAAGTGGACAAGTGCTACTATCAATAGAAGGCAAGAAAAACTTGTGTCTGATCTTTCTGGTACTGAATGACTACGTGGACCCACATCATTAAGGTCCTTCTTTCAAATTGGCTTGTTGATTTGGGCCATGAGCATAACTGGATGAACATGATTCCTTAACAAAATATGTTGACATGGGTCTCACATCAGATATCACTTGGGGCAGCCACTTCTTCTTTTAGCCCATTTATTACAGTTTATTGCACTCATTTACATTTTATTATATTCTCCTTAAATATAATCCCAAAACATATTTATTGTTATTAGATTGCAAACACAATGCCAGCTCCTTTAGATGAATTATCTCATCTACACATCACCTCTGTGAAGTAGTTGCTATATTTATCTCCTTTTTTTTGAAGATGAAGAATCTCAAGTTCAGGAACTTTGGATAATTAGCTCCAAAATGGGGATTCAAACCCTGGCCATCGGATTTTTTTTAAGAATTATTTATTTTAACTTTATTTATTATAATTATGATTATTTTAATTTACTATAGGGCATCTGTGCTCACCAGAGAGAAACAAAGAGAAAGAGAAAGTGAGAAAGCAAGCTGTGAGGTCTAGGATTCGAACTATAGTCAGCCATGTGGGAGTCCAGTGCCTAAACCACCACACCACCTTCTGGCCCTGGCCATTTGATTCTTTTCTTTTTTTTTTTTAGAGGTTTTAGCTGTGGGGCGTGTGCACTCGCCAGAAAGACAGAAAAAGACATAGAGACAGAAAGCGAGAAATCATCCTCCCAGGGGGTGATGGTCACGCCGCAATCCCTTCTCCTCCATTCTCTTCTTGGGGTCTTGGGCACACATGCACATACGCCTGGCGTGAGTTTAAGCTACGGGGTCTAGGACTTGAACCGCGGTAGAATACATGGGAGTTCAGTGACATAGCCATGACGCTCACTGCTGGTCCCTTGACTCTTGAGTCTAAGCTCTGATCCTATACTACCTCTCTAGGCTATAAAGCACAAAGGCAGCAATAGCTTCATTCATTCATCTGTTCAATAAATATTTATCGAGCAACTACTACAGACTAGTCTAAGTTACCTTAAATTTTAAAAGTGCAGTAAACAGGAAAGATTTCTGTTTGTAAGAAGCTAATATTCTAGAGGTAGGAAAACAGATAAGAAATAAAGTGAATAAAAAAATAACTCAGGTAGTGGTAAATACAACGACTGTAATAAAACAAGCAGATAGATTGCCTAGAGAATAGGTGCAGATGTGTGGCTAAGAAAAGAGCATAACTTCAGTCTGAGTGATTGGGGAGGACTTAGGTGGTAATATTTGAGCTGAAACTGGCAGGCTGAGAAGAAAGCAGCCACAGGAAGATAGGGGGAAAAAGAGCCCCAGGCCAAGGTTTGAAACATTTTCAAGAAAGAGAAATGAGGCTCACACGGACTAGAGTGAAATGAAAAAGAAGGGGATTCTACTTGCTGGAGGTGAGGTTTTATTCTCAGTACAACAGTGAGCTAATGTTGTCTCCTTTACTACTGTAACTACAACAACTAGTGATACATTCAAGGTACAAGTTAATAGTCACTAAATAAAATATTCATTTCATAAAAAAGTAAGAAAGTGAACAATACCAGGTTCAAGGAGCTCTAAGCTCTAAGGAAGAAAGTACAGAATGTTGAACCCACAGATGAACTGAGACTTACTGAGCAGCTAGAACCCCTAGAGACACTGCAGAACTGAGAATTGCAAACTGAAGGCCTTCCTCATTATGTTGCATGCCTACAATACAAGGAGTGGGAGATGGACATGACACTGCTGCATGTGTGTGTGTGTGTGTGTGTGTGTGTGCACGCCCACATACAATCTACACAAGTGCTTCCTAGCTTGGCTAAATGCATGATCTTCTTCAATGAAGGACCAACCATGTATAAAGCACAGGAGGAGGCCATATCCCTATGGACTACAGTCACATTTCTAGGTGACAGACTCTACTACCAAGGGACCAGATATGAGCAGGGAGGAACTTGATGAAGAGTCTCAGCAGTCATCCCAAGGACAAGGGACAATGAGCTAAGCTAGTCTGTATCTGACACAGTCTGTCTGACTCATCTTTTGCTTTCCTTCCTACTGCCTCTGACATGCCATCTGATAAAAAAAAAAAAAAATAAGGCTCCGTGATGATCTCCAAGCCACAGACTTACCACAGGAAACGAACAGGCAGGCCTCTTTAAATAGGTGTCTGACAAGTTCTTTTACCAAGAATTTAATCAGCCTACCTAGATAATGCTTCCAACCCTCCAAATTCTATGGATAGCTAGCACATAGGTAAGGTCAAAAAGACACCTGTAGCAGAGAAGCAGCACAATTCTCAGAATCAAAGAGTGACTGTAAACTGGGTGAACTTTAACCTCCATGCCCTCCACTTTTTCCATTTTTTCCCTACCATGTTGCCACTTTCGCCACCACTTCCGTGTGACCCCATGCTACTGAAGATAGCAGGAGAGGCAGTGCTGCTTTGTAAACAACCTGGTTTTGAATCTCAGTTTTACTACTGTTAGCAGTGTGGCCGGCCTCCGTCAAGCCACTCAGCCTCTACGTCCCTCAGTGCTTATCTGTAAAACTAAAGTAACAGTGTTGGGAAAGTAAAAAGGAGTAAGGCATCTGAGCACCTAGTTCACATCTAACACACATTAGCACTTACCCTGCTCCTTCCCAGCCTCCCCCCTCAGCCAAAGGTCCACCCCCTAGTTCCCTAAGGACATTAAGCAGCACAGATAGAAGATAAGCACAAATTATTTCTCATGAAGATGTTAATATTTAATAACAACAATTTTTTATGAGAGTTTCTTTTTTTGCTATAGGGCACAAGTTCTTACCAGAGAGATAGAGACAGACAGAGAGACAGAAAGCAAAAAATCACCCCTATGGAGGATAGTTATGCTGCAATCCCTTCTCCTCTGTTCTCCTCTCAGGATCTTGAGCAGGCTTGCACACACACGAACCTGGCATGAGTTTTAAGCCACCAGATCCAGGACTTGAACTGCAGTCTATGATGTGGAAGTCCAGCGACATAACCATTACGCCATCTGCTGGCCCCAACAACAATTTTCTGTGTTTCCCTTTTCAACTTTTCAGTGATATTTGTGTTCCAACAAGCAAGGTTTAAGGTACAGCAAAGAGTTTCTAGTTCAGGGATTTCGGGCCATGTGGTCATATTGGCAGAGATTAAGAAAGTCTGTCCAAAACATAGTTCAAGCAAAGTGGGGCTATGTGTGAGTTTATCATGCCATTATTCCCACTTCTCCATGCAAATAAAAAGACTAAATGAAAAAAAAAAATACATAAAGCTGGGACCAGCAGATAGTGTAATGGCTGTGTCGCTGGACTCTCATGTAGCGGACCGTGGTTCAAGTTCCGGACCCAGCGGCTTAAACTCAAACCTGCCGTTCGTGAGTATGTGCATGCCCAAGATCCCAAGGAGAAGGTATTGTGGCATGGCCATCCTCCCTGGGGGGTGATTTCTTGCTTTCTGTCTCTCTTTCTCTCTCTGCCTTTCTGGCGAGCGCACACGCCCTATAGCAAAACCTCTCCCCCCAAAAAAGGAAAATATATATAAAGCTTTGGTAGTACAAATCTTAGGCAAAGCAAACTTTTATTGATTCTTGGATATAGATAAAAAAATGATTAACTCAGAAAAGAAAGTCTATTTCATACGATTCTATGGCCAGATTCACTTTCATGCTGACTTTAATAAGTTTTGTGAAAGTCCAGCCTCCTCTCAAACAACTAACTAGCCAGGATGTGTGTTCTTTCAAGTCGCTCTGCTTTGGCATCCCCTCTTCTCTATGCCGGGAAGCTCTTATCACCCCTTCTGCACCTGGGAAAATCCTATTCATTTCTGAAGGCGTAGCTCAAATGTCATCTTCTCTGTAAAGCTTTTCAAAATCTTCATCCAACCAGCCAGCACAATTCACCACATAATTCCTTATCACTTGGTGTTTTGTTCCTACCTTTGGAATAAGGCTTCTCGCCATTTATTAACACATCTTATTGCAGTATAGCTAGTGGTCTGTGCTCGGTCTCCCACATCAAACTGTAAACTACTTGTGGGAAAGAGCCCTGCTTTACTCATGTTGTATTCTTGGTGTGACACACCAAACCTGGCACATGTGTGCTCTCAGTTAGTGCTGCTGAGACTGAATTCATTTGGGCAAAGAACTGACTCTCCCCAAGTTTCGGTTTCCTCCTTTAAAAAATATCACAAATAAATCTACATCAAAATTCAACATCCATATTCAATATGTCAAATGTTAAAGGGAACTCCAAGATACTTGTGGAAAAATAGAATTAACATACAAGTTTATTTTGGTGAAAAAAAAAATTGAAGTCACACCAGCTCCATGGAGCAGCAGAAATGCACTGCTCAAGAGAAGCCAGATCCCATGTGGCAACTGAGGTTCACATTACCAGCACTGTCAGTCTGAAATACGCTGGGTACACAAGTGCCCAAGATCCCACAGGCTAGCGGAAGGACTGAAGGAAGGGGATTGCAGCACAACCAGACCTTGTGAAGACTATTCATCTCTTTTTTCCCTCCTTCCTACCTTCTCTCTTACATGTGTACACACTGTATCATAAATAAAAATAGTAATAATTCATCATTTTAAACCCATACATCATTTTTCATAATAGGTATTTTCCATGAACTTCTTGAAGACCTCTCACACACCCAGTTAAAAATTCTATGATGTTGGCTATTGTTTCTGCTGTTAATCATTGCTCTTCAATTAAGGCACAAAATAAGAAGCTTTTTTTTTTTTAGAGAGGTTTTTGCTCTAGGGCGTGTGCGCTTGCCAGAAAAACAGAGAGAGAGAGAGACAGAAAGCGAGAAATCACCTCCCCAGGAGGGATGGCCACACCACAATCCCTTCTCCTCCATTCTCTTCTCGTGATCTCGGGCACTCACGCACACCCACCCGGCATGAGTTTAAGCCACCGGGTCCGGGACTCAAACCGCGGTCGACTACATGGGAGTCCAGCGACATAGCCATTATGCTAACTGCTGGTCCCAGATTAATCTTTTCTTCACAAATTGATGGGGACAGTCTGCTGCCACAGGAATTCTCTCCATTTTGTTCCTTTATCCATTTGTGAACTGCTGATTTCTTGAAGCATTGTACCCATAAACTTTTCATAAAGCATCAGTAATTTCACCATTCTTCCACACAAGTTTCACCATAAACTTGATGCTTGTTTTTTCTTCAATTTAGTAGAATTCATATTGCTCTGATCCTTCTTAATGTCTCAAACTAGATCCTGTTCAGACATTAAGACAAATTAATACAAGTTTATTTTGGTGGAAAAAATGAAATTGATGCATAATTTTTTCATAATATGCATCTTCTATTAACTTTTTAAAGACACCCCCACACACATATTGTCTTGCACCCAACATAGAACCTTGTACATAATTAGCTCAGTAGGAGTGGATTAAATTAATCTATTTAGTAAAATTATTTTGAGATTTTCCCCAGTGCATACCAAAAAACAACATAGGCAATGACCCAGACCTCACAGGGAAAAGATAGTTAATGAATAGTAAACAAATAAAGATGCCAAAAAATATTAGAGCTAAAGACTTATACAGCATTAAACAGAATGTTCTTAAAGAAAGTTACTTGGCAGGACCAGAGTTGGCATAATGGCTATGTCACTGGATTCCCATGTAGTTGATTGCGGTTCGAGTCCCGGACCCAGTGGCTTAAACTCACACCAGGTGCGTGCGTGTGTGTGCCCAAGATCCCGAGAGGAGAATGGAGGAGAAGGAATTGCGGCGTGGTCACCTCTCCCCTCCCCCCAAAGTGATGATGTTTCACTTTCTATCTCTCTGTCTCTCTCTGTCTTTCTGGTGAGCACACACGCCCTATAGCAAAAACCTCTCAAAAAGAAAAAAAAAGAAAGTTACTTGGGTAAGGGTGGTGGTGGGGTTCTCAGAAAGTAATGTTTAAATGGATGTTTAATCCACATGAACAAAAATTACACTGCGAAGATTTGGGAGAAGAGGATTCTGAGCTCTACAACAGCAAGTGCAAAGGCCCTGAAGCAGATATAAGATTGAAGTACCCAAGGGAGAAATGAGACAAGGGTTATGGGGGGATCTTTGACTTATAGGAAGAGTGGAAGAGATGAAGTTGCAGAGATAGAGAGGGGGTAGATCATATGAGAACTTGAATGGCTACAATAAACAATTCATGTTTTATTCAAAGGGCAATGAAAAAATATTTAGAGGCTATTAATCAGGATAGTGACAAACTGATTCATGTTTTGGAAAGGTTACTCTAACAATTGCGTAAAGAACAGATTGTAGAGACAAGAATGGAAGCAGCAGGATCATTTAAAAGAATCCTGTATACTCTAGGAAGATGCTAACGTGACCTAGGGTGATGGAAGTGAAAATGGAGAGGGGAGTATTTGAATATGTTTCAGAGACAGAACCGAGGGCTTACCAACAGAGAATGAGGGGAAGTAAAGAATCTACGATGCAGAGTATTTTAGTCCGTTCAGACTGCTAGAATGAATTACCATAAACTAGTGCTTTATAAACAACAGAGATTTATTTCTCACAGTTATGGAGCCTGGGAAGCCTGGAATAATCTGCATCTGGTGAGTTTGTTTCTTCACAGATGCTTTCTTGCTGCCCCCTCACCTGGTGAAAGGGGCAAGGAAACTCTCTGGGACCTCTTTTATAAGAGCCCTAATTCCACTCATGAGGGTTCTGCCTTCATGACTTAATCACCTCCTAAAGCCTACCTCATGGTACCATACCATACCTTGGTGATTAGCTTTTCAACACATAAGTGATAAGGAACATTCAGACTACACCATGAAGCTTAAGCTTCCAGATGAGGTTGAGGTTGAAAGTACAAAAATATTTTAAGCAATTAGTGGCAAATATATTTTTCTCTATTTCTCCTACTAAGTACAACTAAAAATACTGGATATTACATATAAATCAAATTTTAAAAGACTCTAAAATCTAAGAGAAGGCAGCAGATTGGCAGAAGACCTTAGGACACAAAGAATACAATATGAATTCCTTGGGTTTCCTTTTTGACTCAAGTATCCCAAACAGAGCTGAAGAGGCCAGCAACATGGAAACCCCAACACATATAAACAAAAACAAGTCGCCAAAAGCCTGTTTTCTCTAGCCAAAGGGCCAAGAAAGGAGCGGCCAAGGAAGACAAGAATGTATAGATAACAACTATTCTACTACAGGGAGACACCACAGAAAAATCTGTGACCCCACTCTCATCCACACTAGCAAAACTCCAGTAGAGAGCCTAAGCGCCTATCCTCACAGGACTGTAACGGGAACCTCCAACACCCCAGGAGACGGGTAGAAGACAAGGCCACATAAGGGGCCAGAAATTTTATCCACACTGGCCAGTAAGAAGAACCTCACCTCTCACTATGAGCGGAGAACTCATGTGGCACCTGTACTTCTATGCCCACTCAGTAGTAATAAGGCACTGAAAGGAAATTTTAGAACTGAAAAATAAAATAACTGACATAAAAATGTCAATGAATGGACTCAATAGCAGAAGGAAAAAATGGATAAAAGAAGCAGTGAACTGAAAGATTAAACAATAGAAATGACTCAATTGTTGGCCAGCCAGGTGGCCTGGTGGTTAAGGTGGCTGGATCCCACATGACCACTGTGTGATTTGAGTCCTGGACCATATGGCTTGAAAAACATGCCAGACATGTGTGTGTACATACCCAAAATCCTGAGAGGAGAACAGAGAAGAGAGGATTGTGATGTGGTCATTTCCCTGAGAAGTGCTTCTTCACTTTCTCTCTCTCTCTCTCTCTCTCTCTCTCTCTCTCTCTCTCTCTCTCTCTCTCTCTCTCTTTTCTCATGAGCACACACACCCTGTAGCAAACTAAAAAAAAAAAAAAAAAAAAAAACACACACACAGATTCAATCTGATATGCATATTGATAAATGTGATATATCACATTAACATAATGAAGGACAAAAAACAAATGATAATCTCAATAAATGCAGGAAAAGCATTTGATAAAATTCTTGATAAAAAAACCTCCAACAAATTAGGCAGAGAGGGCGTGCACCTCAACACACAAAGGCCATATATAACAAACCCATAACTAATATCACACTGAACGGTGAAAAGTTGGAAGAGTTTCCTTTAAAAACTGGAACAAAACAAAGATATCTACTCTCACCATTCTATATAAGATAGTAGTAGAATTCCTAGCCACAGCAATTATGCAAGAGAAAAGTCATCTGAATTGGAAAAGAAAAAGTCAAACTGTCCCCGCTTGCAGATGACATGATCTTATATGCAAAAAACCTAAAGACTTCACCAAAACTTGGCATGTTGCTGGACTCCCACATAGTGGACCATGGTTTGAGTCCTGAACCTGGTGGCTTAAAACTCACACCAGGCACATGTGCATGCGTGCATGCCCAAAATCCCAAGAGGAGAATGGAGGAGAAGGGATTGCAGCATGGCTATCTCCCCTGGGGAGGTAGTGATTTCTCTCTTTCTGTCTCTCTGGCCCAATAGCAAAAATATCTCTAAAAATAAATAAATAAATAAATAAATATTTCACCAAAAGTTGTTGGGACAAATAAACAAATTTAGTAAAATTGCTGGATAAAAAATCAACATACAAAACTTAATGATATTTCTGTACATCAATAGTAAACTAACTGAAAAAGAAATCAAGAAAAAATCCCACTTATAATAGCTGCAGAAATAAATCTAGCCAAGGAGGTGAAAAATCTCCACAGTGAAAACTACAAAACACCAATGAAAGAAATTCAAAAGGACACACATGAATCTAAAAACATCCTGTGTTCATGGATGGAGAGAACTGATACTGTTAAAATGCTGATACTACCTAAAGCAACCTATAAATTCAATGCAATCCTCATCAAAGTACCAAGGACACTTTTCACAGAAATTTTTAAAAAGAAAAATATTCTACAATTTGTATGAAACCACAAAAGACTCCATGTAGCCAAAGCATCTTGAACAAACAAACAAAAGAAAAGCTAGAAGTATCACACTATCTGTCTTCAAAACATACTACAAAGCTACAGTAACCTAAACAGCATGGTACTATCATAAAAGCAGACATATGTACCAAATGAACACAATAGAGAACCCGTAAATAAATACACACAGTTAGAGCCAACTGAATTTTGATAAATTCAGGGAAAAGATAGTTTCTTCAATAAGTGGTCATGGGAAAACTGGATATGCACATACAGAAAATTGAAACTTGACCATTATTTCTTACCAGCTACAAAAATTTATTCAAAATAGATTAAAGATTTAAAGACCCCAAAACTATGAAACTATTAGAAGAAAACATAGGTGAAACATTTCAAAACATTGGTCTGGGCAATGGCTTTATGGATAAGACTCAAAAGTACAAGCATCAAAATAAAACTAGATAAAAAGGATTACTTCAAAATAAAAAAGCTTGTGCACAAGAAAGAAAATAATCAACACAGTGAAAAGACAACCTCTGAAATGGGAGTAAATACTTGCATTTGACAAAAGGTTAATATACAGAATATATATGAAATTCAATAGCCAAAAAAATTTATTTTTTAAATGGATAAAAGATTTGAACAGACATTTCTCAAAAGAACACTAGCCAGTAGCTGGCCAGTAATAAGCATCTCACCCCTCATTGTATCAGTGGAGATCACATGGAGCATTTGAACTTCTATACCTACCCAGTAGTAGTAATAAGGTGCCATAAGGAAATTTTAGAACTGAAAAATAAAATACCTGACATTAAAATTCAACATTTGGCCCAAATGGCCAAGAGTAACATGTTCAACCACTTGATCATCAGGAAATACAAATCAAAACCACAATGAGATATCATCTCACTGTAGTTAGAATGGGTATTAACAAAAAGATTTTTAAAAAAATGGTCAGCCCCATGACATGGTGGTTAAGGATGCTGGATCTGACATAGCCCATCAGCATGGTTCAAATCCTGGCCCTGAAGGCTTGAAAAACATGCCAGGTACATGTTTGTGCAGGCCTAAAAATTCCAATAGGGTGAAGAGATGGAAAAGAAGGGATTGTGGCATAACCAAATCCCATTGGAGAGTACTTTATCTCTCTTTCAGTCTCTGTCTGTCTATCTCTCACTGGCAAATACATTCGCTCTCTGGCAAATTAACAGCAAAATAGATTAAAAACAAACAAACAAACAAAACAAAACAAAACAAAACAAAACACAACAAATATGCTGGCCCAACCATGCAGAAAAAGGAACTCTTATACACTGATGTAAATGTAAATTAGTATAGTCATTATAATAAATAGTATAGAGCTTCCTCAAAAAACTAAAACTAGGGCCAGCAGGTGGCCCAGAGGTTAAGGTGGCTGAATCCCACATGGCTGACTTCGTGGTCCAAGTCCCAGACTGAGGAGCTTGAAAATCATACTAGGCAACCCAAAATCCTGAGAGGAGAATGGAAGAGAAGGGCTTGCAGTGTGGCTATCCCCTCTAGGGGATGATTTTTTTTTTCCTCTCTCTCTCTCTGTGTCTATAGCAAAACTAAAAACAAATAGGATCTAAAAATAGAGTAACAATTTATGTGATCCAGCTATCCCACTACTGCATATATCCAAAAGAAATCAAATCAGTATGTCAAAGAGATAACTCCCCTCCCATGTCTATTACAGCATTATTCACAACAGCAAAAGATGGACTCAACCTAAGTGTCTACCAACAAATGAAAAGATAAAGAACACAACTGAATACTATTCGGTCATTAAAAAGAATAAAATCCCGTCATTTGTGACAATATAGGTGGGCCTGGAGATTATGTTAAATAAGACAAGCACAGAAAGGTAAAACTGCATGATCTCACTCATCTGTGGAATCTAAAAAAGTTTATCTCCAAAGTAGAGAGCAGATTGGTGGTTACTAGAGGCTGGGAACAAGGGTGGTGAGGGTTGGGGACTGTGGAAAGTCTGGTCAATAGTACAAAGTTACAAATAGGAGAAACAAGTTCTAGTGTTCTATTGTACAATAGGGTGACTGTAGTTAAGAAGACTATGTTGTATATTTCTAAAGAGCTATAAGAAAGGATCTTCAATGTTGTTACCACAAAAAAATGATAAATGTTTGAGGTATATGCTCATTATTTTGATCTGATCATTATGCATTGTATACATGTAACAAAATATCACACACAGACCACAAATATTACAATTATTAGGCATCAATTTAAAAATAGAAGTAAAAAGGGGCCAGCAGGTGGCATGGTAGTTAAGGCACTGGACACTCCCACATGGCCGACCAAGGTTCAAATCCCAGACCTAGTAGCTTGCTTTCTCACTTTGCTTCTTTCACTCTCTTCTGTGTGTGTGTGTCTCTCTCTCTGATCAAATTAAAATAAATGAATGAATGAATAAAATTAAATAAATAATTCTTTTTTTTTTTTTTTCTTTTTTTGGGAGAGGTTTTTGCTATAGGGCGCGTGCGCTCGCCAGACAGACAGAGAGAGACAGAGAGATAGAAAGCAGGAAATCACCCCCCAGGGGGGATGGCCACGCCGCAATCCCTTCTCCTCCATTCTCCTCTCGGGATCTTGGGCACGCACGCACACGCGCCCGGCGTGAGTTTAAGCCACCGGGTCCGGGACTCGAACCGCGGTCGACTACGTGGGAGTCCAGCGACATAGCCATTACGCTAACTGCTGGTCCCAAATAAATAATTCTTTAAAAAATAGAAGTAAAAAAAGAAATTAATCTGAAAAATACAGGGAAAATTAGAAAAATAGAAAAACTCAATACCATCAATCAATAGGTTGACATTTATAAAACAGTCCATTCAACCATAGAAAAATCCAAAGGTTTTTTAAGAGTACAAATTTATGTATTGAAATAAATTTGGGGACCATATTTGGGGATGTAAAACAAATCTCAACAACTTTAAAAGAATTGAAATTATGTGAAGTAAAAAGAAAAGTTACGAATGATCAATATCATCAATGAAACCATAGACACTACTACAGATCTTCCTGACATCAAAGGATAACAAGGGAGTACTGCAAACAATTCTATACACACACATTTGACATCCTAGACGAGATGGATCAAGACCTCAAAAAACACATACTACCATATGTCAGCTACTATGAAACAGATCATTTGAATAGTCCTATAACATAAGAAAATCTAATTTGTAATTTTAAAAACACCCAAAAAATAAAACTCTAGGCCCAGACTGTTTCACTGAAGAATGTGATCCAATGTTTCCATAAGGATTAACATATCTTTACACAATATATTTCAGAAAATAGAGATGAGAGTATTTCCCAATTCTTTCTTTTTTTTTTTTTTATTTTGCTATATGGTGCATATGCTCACCAGAGAGAGAAAGAAAGAGACAGAGAGAAGGTAAATGAAAAAGCAACCCCCATGGAGGATGGCCATGCCAAAATCTCTTCCCTTCCATTTCTCCTTTCAGGATTTTGGGCACACATGTACACATGCCTAGTGTGTTTCTTCAAGCTGCCACATACATGGCTCAAACTATGCGGTCATCTATGTGGGATCCAGTCACCCTAAGCACCACACCACGAGCTGGCCCATCATTTCATTGATGAAGATAGAATCTTTTTTTTTTTTTTTTTTTTGAGAGGTTTTTGCTATAGGGCGCGTGCGCTCGCCAGACAGACAGAGAGAGAGACAGAGAGACAGAAAGCAGTAAATCACCCCCCAGGGGGGATGGCCACGCTGCAATCCCTTCTCCTCCATTCTCCTCTCGGGATCATGGGCACGCACGCACACACGCCCGGCGTGAGTTTAAGCCACCGGGGTCCGAGACTTGAACCACGGTCGACTACGTGGGAGTTCAGTGACATAGCCATTACGGTAACTGCTGGTCCCAAGATAGAATCTTGATACCAAAACTAGAAAAACATAGTATTTTAAAATGATAAAGAAAAGAGAAAAACTACAGACTAATAAAATTCAGCATTATATAAAGTGAAGTATAAACCATAACCCAATAGTATTTATTCCAGGAATCCAAGGCTAGTTCAGTATTTAGAAATCGGGGCCAGCAGATGTCATGGTGGTTGAGACCCTGGACTCCCACATAGTCAACTGCAGTCGATGAGTCTCAGACTCGGTGGCTTGCTTTCTCACTTTCCCTCTCTCTCTCTTTGTTTCTCTCTGGTGAACACATGTGCCTTGTAGCAATTGGAAAATAATAATATAATAAATATATTAATAACAAAATTAAATAAATAATTATTTAAAGAAAAAAATAAGTGTAATCCATCATATTAACAAGCTAATAAAAATCATTTGGTCAATAACATGTATAGTAATATTACTGATTAAGCCCATAGACAGTGTATTCTGAATGGGAAATCTCATTTTGTATTCTGTGATTATGTACATGAATGAATGTAAAACAAATTTAAAAAAAAAAAATCATATGGTCATACCAACCAATAAGAAAAGTATTTGAAAAAAATTCAACACACATCCTTGATTAAAATGTCTCAGAAAAATAGAACTAAAGGGGACTTTTCTCAACCTGATAAAGAACATCTTCAAAAAACTACAGACAGTGTTACATTTAATGGTGAGAAATGAATGTTCTCCCTCTAAGATCAGGTACAACACAGAGCTGTTCATCCTAACCACTCTTACTCAGATCATGTTGGAAGATCTAGCTAATGCACTAATCAGTGCAATTTTCACAATAACTGGAAATGGATTATAGACCTAAATGTAGAACACAGAACTTCAATAACTAGAATGCAAAGAAAAGAAATCTTTAAAAAGAGAATAATCAAGAACTGTGGGACAATTATAAGAGGTATAACATACACATAATGGGAATACTAGAAGAAGGAATTGAGAAAGGAATAGAAGAAATACTCGAAGCAATAATGACTGAGAACTTCCCAATATTAATTATAGACACCTATCCTTTACTGTTCCTGGTGCATGCTAGTCTCTTACAGGATTCTGAAATGTATAGTATCTTCTGTATTCGTTTATTAGGGCTTCTGTAACAAAGTATCACAGACTAGGTAACAACAGAAATTTATTCTCTCACAATTCTCAGATCTGAAAGTCCAAGATCAAAGCATTTGCAGGGTTGGTTTCTTTTCTTTTCTTTCTTTTTTTTTTTTTTTTTGGAGAGGTTTTTTGCTATAGGACACGACTGATCACCAGACAGACAGATAGAAAGCGAGAAATCACCCCCCGGGGGTATGGCCACACCGCAATCCCTTCTCCTCCATTCTCCTCTCGGGGGATCTTGGGCACGCACACACACGTGCCCGGCGTGAGTTTTAAGCCACCGGGTCCGGGACTCGAACCACGGTCGACTATGTGGGAGTCCAGTGACATAACCATTACGCTAACTGCTGGTCCCCAGGGTTGGTTTCTTCTGGAGGTCTCTCTCCATGACTTACAGATGGCTATCTTCTCTCTGTGTCTTCACATGCTCTTTCCTTTTTATGTGTCTATATCCTAATCTCCTTTTTCTAAAGACAACAATCACAGGGGACCAGCAGGTGGCATGGTGGTTAAAGGCGCTGGACATTCCCACATGGCTGACCATAGTTCAAGTCCTGGACCTGGTGGCTTGTTATCTCATTCTCTCTCTCTCTCTCTCTCTCTCTCTCGCTCGCTCGCTCTGTGTGTGTTTGGTCAAATTAAAATAAATTTAAAAAAATGAATGAATAAAAAAGTAAATAAATAATTCTTTTAAAAAAATCATATAGCATTAGGAACCACTGTAATGACCTCATTTTAGCTTAATAACCTCTTAAAGACTCAGTCTCCAAATACAGTCACATTCTGAGGTACTGGGAGTTAGAACTTCAGCAAAACCTTTTTGGGAGTGGGGACACAATTCAGCCCCTAACACCTTCCTTATGCTCCTTCATGCAAATTCTTCCTAAAACTCCCTTCATCTTCATTTTTCCAACATTTGGGGTTTTTTTTTTAATTATTTTATTTAACTTTATTTTTTATTTATTTCCTTATTTTAATTTGACCAGAATGGGACAGAGCAAGAGAGAGAAAGAGGGAAAGTGAGAAAGCAAGTCACCCAGTCCGGGACCTGAACCATGGTATGCCATGTGGGAGTCCAGTGCCCCTAACCATCAAGCCACCTGACAGCCCCAAGCTTGCCAACATTTGTTATCTCTTGTTTCCTAATGCACCATCCCCTTTCTTTTTGTATTTATCCATTTGTAATTCCTTATTTTATTTTAGCAGGATCTGAGGAGAGATTGGGAGAAAAATAATTGTGCTTATTCACCTCTTTACCTAGGAGTCCCTAGCAATCCTTTCAAATAACACCTCCCACTGGCAAGTCCTCTTGCCGACTTCAGACCACAGTAATCTCTCCTTTCTCCTAACTCCAAATTCGTTCAACACATACTTGTCTTTGTTTCACTTTGTTAGCCTGGAGAGGCCACACGTAGGGGTTAAGCAGTGATGACTTTTTATATTCCTATTTTATCCCTTGAATATTCAGTACCATATTAAGTGTTCTTTAATAAAAATAAGTAAACTGATTTTATTCATCTTTAATACAACTTCATTCCTATCATTTAAATTAAATTTTTATTGATGTTTTATTGATGTGGACCAATGAACACATTACATTATGAAATTCACAGTGTACCACCCTATTATATATGACAGCTTATTGGGACTGAGTGGTGTAAAACGTTATGTCCACATCCCAAAATGAAAAGCACAGTGCCATCTCCTGGATCAGAGCTAATAGCACAGCCTTTTAAAAAATGACCCAATACAGCTCCAAGCTAAGTAAAAAGCAGTATCAGGGCTGTAAAACGTAATTAAACATAAAAAATGTGACTCTGCTTTCCTTCTAACAAGCATTAAGGATAAAGTGATTAAAATCAATATTGATCACTACAGTGATGAAAATCTTAGTCCTGAATTCAGATCATCTACAACTAGTTAAGTTCACCTATTAACAGGTAAACTTAACTTCCAGTTCTTCTAAGAAGCCTCACTCTCTTATATGAGGGGACTTCAAAAAATTGGTGGATAAGTGGAATGAAAGTCTGAGTTTATTTATTTTTTCATAACAAGCATTTCCCATGAGTTTTTGAAGATTCCCCTCACCCTCTACTGGTTTTCTCTTTTTCTGAATTTATATCAGGTCTGGATACAAAATTTTCCAGTGGCTAATGCTGTCATGTAGCTGGTTAGTGAAAACTTTGTTCTGCTTTGCTCTATCAAATACAGTAACAAGTCAAGTATGATGAAAAATGAGGTAGCAAACAACAGCACAGCCTGACTTCGTAACATTTCAGATGGGCAAGGCTTAGCTTCACTGGACAGACTACTTTCCCAGTGTGAGCATTTTGACTGACTGACTCTGATTATCCACATCAGGCTTTCTTGGACAGAAAAGGTGGTGATCAGGTGAGTTCATAAAGGCAAAACCGAACCCCAGTACCTACTGTGACAGACATAAAACAAAATCAAAGAAAAAAAAATTAGGGCCAGCCCCGAAGCCTAGTGGTTAAGGGAGCTGGATCCCACGCAGTTGACCACAGTTTGATCCTGACCCAGCAGCTTGAAAAACAGTCTGCGTCCATGCCTGCCTCAAATCCCAACAGGATGGAGAAATGGGGGAGAAAAGATTGCAGCCAACCATGTTCTATTTAGGGGTGCTTTCGCCCTCTCTGTTTCTTCATCTTCCTCTAGTGAGTACATGTGTCCTCTAGCAATTAGTGTGTGTGTGTGTGTGTGTGTGTGTGTGTGTGTGTATTAAAGCCAACAACAGGGGAGTCAGAACCATCTTTTCATTCCGAGGTGTTTACTAGGCATTCTTCTTCCTTTGGGAAGATTCTCGCACTATTGTGGGAGGGAACACAGTTTGTTTTGATCCAACAGATCTAAGGAAACCGCCTGATTCTTTCAGAGAAGCCTGAAAGCAAGGAAAAAATCCATATGGAGGCTCAGACTGAGATGCTAAGACTTCAAGCGTGAAGCCTGTCCTCACAGAGACAACAGGGAACCTCTGCAGAGGCTGTTAGAGGATAGGAACTGGTTTGTGCCTCATCTGGCTTCGGCCAATTGGTTGGAGAATTTGGGATATGAGGAGGAGCATCTGTGCAAAAAATCATAGCTAGGCAACTCTAGGAGCAGTGATCCTAGAGTTCTTTCCTGTCCTGTAGTGCCTGACACCATTCTCAAGTATTTGCTATTTTGTTCAATTCTGCCTTCTAGTGTCTTCTACGTTTGGAAGGCTAATCGAGGGGCCTATGTACATGCCTGAGCTTAAGCGGGCCTGGGGAGGAACAGAAGTCTCAAGCAGAGGCTACAGGTTGACCACAGCATGGGAGTCTGCAAAGCTGCCTGGAGGAGAGAGCTGTAGGAACAGTTTGAATGGATTTGTGTAGTATAAACATTCCCAGGGTGCAGTGTTGGCGGGACCCATTAAAGACTAATGCCCTCTAGTGACACAAGAAGGTTTGGATTGTTTCGGAGCATCAATGGGACAGATGACCCCTAAAGCTGGAGCCATTGAGGCTATTCTGAAGATGGTTATGTAAGTTAATTTGAATCTAGTTCTCCCTTCGGATTGGCTTCTGCCTTTGCAGCATAGTGGCGGCTTCTGATAGCCTTGCTGTTTGGTTTGCAGCAGGGGCTAAGGCAGGTGGGGGCTGCCCTACAGCATCTACAGAACTCCGCTGTCCTAGCCTCAACCTGAAGACCCAGGTCAAGGTTGTAAGCCTAAGATCTCAGCCTTTCCAATCCTCACTAGGGCAAAAACTCTGGGCCTGTAAGAGGCTAATGACACAGGCAATCTACCTCCTTTTTTTTTCTTTTCTTTTTTCCAGTTAAATCACATTTTAACTCTTGGATTACCCAAAACCCTGCCTTGGCTTTGGCCTCCCAAGGTTTTTTTTTTTTTTTTGGTGGGGGGAGGGGGGAGAGGTTTTTGCTATAGGGCACGTGTGCTCACCAGACAGAGAGATAGGAAGCGAGAAATCACCCCCCAGGGGGGATGGTCACGCTGCAATCCCTTCTCCTCCATTCTCCTCTCGGGATCTTGGGCACGCACGCACACGCGCCCGGCGTGAGTTTTAAGCAACCGACTATGTGGGAGTCCAGCGACATAGCCATTACGCTAACTGCTGGTTCCCTGGCCTCCCAAGGTTTGCCTTTGGGTTCTTTGAGACCTCTTCTCTCGCATGCTTGCTGGGGGCGCACGTGCTTGCTGGAGGGCACGTTGCTGGGCCCGCAGGTGCATGCTCGCTGCTCATGGGCTTGTTGGGCCCGCAAGGCTTGCTGGGAGTTCATGTGCTTGCTGGGCGCTCACGTGCTTGTTGGGCGCGCGCTGCTTGCTGGGGGCCACGTGCTTTCTGGGGGCCCAGGTGTATGCTCGCCACTCACGTGCTTGTTGGGCGTGCGCTGGCTGCTGGGGTTGCAGGTGGATGGGCGCTCACGTGTCTGTTGGGAGTGCCCACCGCTTGCTGGGCGTTCACGTGCTTGTTGAGGGCGGGCTGCTTGCTGGGAGCCACGTGCTTGCCGGGGGCCCAGGTGCATGCTCTCCACTCACGTGCTTGTTGGGCGTGCGCTGGCTGCTGGCGTTGCGTTGCAGGTGGTTGGGCGCTCACGTGTCTGTTGGGCGTGCCCACTGCTTGCTGGGCTTTCACGTGCTTGTTGGGCGCGCGCTGCTTGCTGGGGGCCCAGGTGCATGCTCGCCACTCACGTGCTTGTTGGGCGTGCGCTGGCTGCTGGCGTTGCAGGTGGTTGGGCGCTCACGTGCCTGTTGGGCGTGCCCACCGCTTGCTGGGCGTTCACGTGCTTGTTGGGTGCGGGTTGGGTGCGTGTTGCTTGCTGGGGGCCACGTGCTTGCTGGGGGCCCAGGTGCATGCTCGCCACTCACGTGTTTGTTGGGCGTGCGTGCGCTGCCTGCTGGGGTCGGGGTCGCACGTTGCTGGAGGCAGAGGTGGTTGGGTGCTAACATACTTGTTGGGCGCCCACTGCTTGCTGGGGGCTCCTGAACCCCCCAGCTGCTTGCTGGGCACACAGGTTTTTTGTAAACGCCAACCTGCTTGCTGATCTGGCACACGTGCATGCCGGGGCGCAATGCTTGTTGGGGGTTCCTGTGCTTGCTGGCACACAGGCTTGCACGAGCTTGTTGGGCATTGCACTGCTTGCTGGGTACACATGTGCATGCTGGGTGTTCACAACCAGTGGTGCCTAAGTGCTTGCTGGTCCCACACTGTTTGCTGGGGCCGAGTTTGTTGGGCACAGATATGCCAGTGATTGCCAGTGAGCTGGACTGGCTGAGGGTGAGACAGAGACATCAAGAGGGTGTGCTCCTTCCCCTGCCCCGCTCTCTCTCTCTCACCTGTCATCACAAAAACAAACATCTTCATAAAAAAAAAAAAAGAGAGAGAGAGAGAGAGAACCCTTCTCTCCAAAGCATGAGGGTGATGTGGGTTTAACCAGATAAAGTCATCTCTGTTAGTGGACCAATTCGCTTATGTCACCACTTTCAAATTACAGCAATGCCTGGGCTGAGTTAAAAATGTTTGTGTCCAGATCTAGGGTAGGATCTTCAGGTATTCCAGCAAAGCCAGTGGGGGTGTATTTGGCAAGGTTCCCTCCAGTATTTTGGGATAGCTGTATAATTCAGGCCCAGATCTGAGGACGTGATCAAGTCTAACCAGGCAGAATTTCCACCACTGCCAGACTCTAGAGACAGGGATGTTATCTCTAAACTGCCTCAGGTGTTGAATTATAGGCTTCTGAGATTAAAATCAGATCAACAGCAATTTTAGCTAGAAAACTGACATCTGTCATCTCTACTCATTGCTTGGCAGAATTGAAAATTAATCCTTTCCTCTGGTCCTCTGACCATCCTAGTAAGGTAATACCTGCCCACCGAGCAGTAACTAATCAGGAAGAATGCAAGGTTGTTTAGCACGAAAGACTTGGTACAAAAGTAAAGATTAAAAGTGATACAATCTTTGGGGAATCAGACCAATGATCACAATACTATGATACCTCTTGGTCTTGTGTTGGCTTTTGCCACTGCAAATATACTACTTCACTGTAACTGAGCATCTGCCTTAGTTGTAGTTCTGCTTTGATAGTATGCATACTCCATCCCAGTGATTAAAAAAAAAAAAAATCACCATATCTTATTACTTAAATGGAACCTGTAAAATTAATATCAGAACAATTCACTGTCAGAAACTAAGAGGCATGGGAAGTGGAAGAGAAACAGGGGTCTCTGTGCACATACACCACACCCACCCCACCCCTCTGTACCAAGAAAAGACAGCCCTTTCTGCACATTCTTTTCTGTGTTTTTGTGAAATCTCTTCCCCTTCAGAATCTATTTTATTTAATTTAATCCAGGTCCCATGCACTAAAACACAAAGGGAGGAAGAATGTTTCTCACACACACCCCAGGGTCCTTGAAAGACCCTCCACCACACCAGACCTTGAGCTCTCCTTGGTGCCGAGGTCAGCTCAGCACGAACATGTTTCTCTGAGTGGGGAAGGCTGCGGATTAGAGATAGACGCAATAACAAAACACAGACACACAGGTATAGAAAAGCGAGGATCGGGTGGGCACAACTCCGATGGAGAAACTGCGACCATAACCAGCCTCAGGTTTATTCTTTTAAAGGGCAGAGAATGGGGGAAGAGGAAAACGGGATGTAAAAGGAATGGTGAAGAAGGAAGTGGAATGCAAAGAGAATAAGAGAGGTGAAATTGGGAGGTGAAACTGGCAAAGCCAGTTGATTTTGGATGTAAATCGACTGAAGATGTGAAAATGACTGGCACCATACAATTTCTCTGATCCTTTTGGGGGAATAATCTGATAAAGGATTGTGACTTCCTTTAGCCTCTGGGCAGTATCGAGGTATTGAGTTCAATAAGAGCAGGAAGACAGCCATTGACAACAGGCAGGTATTGCTTTTGTATGTAGATGCTTCTCAATAGCCCTGCTAGAGTAGCTTAGGGAAGCACATATCTGCATGTCTTCAGGTCACATGTTTTAATCACGTTTTCAGATTGGCTGCTCTCCACACTTGGCATAGGAAGATGGAGCCCTGCCCTGGCCAGGACTGAGGCATGCCCCATTCAGGCACTCCACCATGATCCTGCAGCCTCCCAACATGACCATGCATAGGACCGTCCAGCTATTATGGCCAGGACGGAATGAACCCAATGACTCCAAACAGGGCTCAATTAAACATAGACATCCCATCCTGTGTGCTGACTCGCCAAACACAGTGACTGCAATGAACTTGCCATAACAGAGTAGACCACACTCCCTCCTTTCACCAAATCCTCCTCCCAGCCAGGCTCCCATCTTGAATAATAAAACCAAAGATTAGACCTTCATCTTTGCTGTATGCACTGGAACAAGACTTATATGGGTAGAAAGCAGTCAGTATCTTGCTAAGAAATCAAAATTCACTTTCATTTTTATTCCTATCAGAGTGCCTTCTGCCATGTACATGCTATTTCCTGAAGATCCGGTGAATGACAGTAATACCAAGAAAATGGCAGCTGCCAGCCTGCCTTCCCCAGCGGCTGTGCCTTTGTTATGGGGAGGGTTGTTCAGCAACCATTGTAGAGAAAAGCATGATATGTAAGTCAGACTACCTTCTGCTTGACCCCCAGCTAGCAGGACAACCTATCCCCCTGCATCTGTCTCTAGGATTAAGTGAGATAATATATGCAAAGCCCCCATATGAAGCCGAGTATACAGCAGTGCATATGAACAGTAGCTAATTGTTAAAACTATTATGAACTGCTGTGGCCAAGAGGGAGTTCTACATGAGAAATAGAAAATTATAACCTATTCCTTCTCATACTCATCTGGTATTCAAAAATGTTTGGGGGGAGTAATACTCAACACAAGTCTATAAAAGAGAATTAAAATAATCCCCACTGATGATGAAAGACCTTTCCATCATCAAGAAGATGCTTTGAGCCAAACTTAAAAGGCTCTTTATCTGGACACTCCATTGTCATTCTATAGTGTTGGAATTCATTTATCATTCATTTATTTAGTAAATATTCATCAACTTCACAGTATATGATAAAAACTGTGCTTTGGAAGTCATATCTTTAAAACACATGGCATGTTATTTCTCTTCTTTATTCATAATAAAAGCATGTGTGCACACAGGTGAGAGAGGGAGAGAGAGATGAGCAACCTCGAGTCTAGTTACACTGTGATCCCTCTTCTCCGGACCATCAGATGTTGGGCACTCAGGCACATGCCTAGCATGTTTCAGGCTGGCTGAGCCAAGGATCTGAACTGTGGTGGCCATGAGAGCGCCAGCTTCTCTTGATCAGCGTGCTAACACTGCACCCCAAAGCTGGCCCACAAACTACATTTATAGCCCCACTTACATGCAGACTAATTCCAGTTCCCACTTCTTTCAGTCAGTTCAGGCTGCCATAAAAAATACCACAGACTGAGTAGCTTATACAACAGACATTTATTTTTCATAGTTCTGGACACTGTGATGTCTGAGATCAGGAGGATGGCAAATCCAGTGTCTGGTGATGACTCTGGTTTGCAGATGGTGTGTCTTTTGTATATATCCTCACATGGTGAAGAGATAGAGAAGAGAAAAGCCTTCTCCAATCTCTTCTAATCTCAACATGAGGGTTCCACTCCCCATGACCTAATTACCTACCAAAGGTCCTATTTCCATATACTATTATGTTGTGATTAGGGTTTCAACATACGGATTTTGAATGGGCCACAAACATTTAGGCCATAGCACCACTAAATCCACACTTAACAGCCTGTAGTGCTAAAAGTCGATTCAGTCAAGCCTAAGAAGGGACTTGACAGAGGTTTCCAGAACAGAAGTTCTGTCACTGTTCACATAACCTCAAGTAAGTAATTTAACCTCTACAGGTCTTTGTTTGCCCACTCAAGTAACAGCTCTACCTCACTGAACAGTTGCAAGGTTTAAATAAGATATACTGAATCAAATTGTCAAGAAAAACACAGCGCAAAGCATGTTGTTGTTAAAAAAAAAAAAAAAAAAAACCTCTACCTTCTACTATGGCACTGATTCTTTGGGACAAAGTTCCAGAAGTATTCTAAGTGATTCTGTAAACTCTGTTCTAGAATGTGATTAGTGGAATGAGTGCACCATCTGTTTTCATGTTATTTCCACTACTCTCGCTATAGAATGGTTATAAAAACTCAAGAAAATACTGGGTCACTTAAAAATCATGACATATTTTTTCATGTTTTTTAATGCAAAAATGCATCATGGCTTTTCAGATGGCCCAATATAATGTTTCATTTGTGGGACACTGAAGAATGTATCTAATTTTAACATTTAATATGAGTTATAAAATATGAATCCTTACAAATATATCTCATTGCTTATATTTTTATTTGCAGAAACATACTTATAAATAGTTCAATATATTTGTCCCTAGTTTAATCACAATTCACTTTATAGTTAATTAGCTTATGTCCAAAGATAGTCCTTTCTTGTATTTTATTTTCTTAAAAAGGAAAACAAAACATTCATTTTCAGTAAAAAAATTCACATTTGTAAGTCAAAAATAATAATTTCAGGAAAAATGGAAATCAACCACCATATCTTCTCTTGAGCTGTTCAACAGAATTATCCTTCAATCCTGATTTTTCTATGTGACTGAATAATGCATGTACAACTGAAAAAGAAAAGAAATTCTTCATTTAATCTCATTTTCAAAAAACTAAGCAAAATATAAATTAGAGGAAGCAATCTGATATCTCAAAAATATTTTACATTTTAAAGCAATAATTAGGATTATTATAAATTCTAGTTCAGGTGTTTAAAAAGCCAAGCCAAGAATACAAAATTACATAGCTATCCAACGATGTTTCTGATCACAGTATTTTGCCCTGGCCGTATAAAATTTCCCCTACATCCTCAATAACATTAATCTCATAGATTAACCCATTCTGTACTACCTTAATTTGTTTTTGTTTTTTAGGTTTTTGCCATGGGGGACAGAGAGAGGGAAAAGTGAGAAATCAGCCCCCCAAGGGGAAAATGGCTGTGCCTTCTCCTCCTTTCTTCTCTCTGGATTTTGGGCATGATGCACATGCACTCTGTTTTTCAAACTGCCAGGTTCAGGACTGGAACCATGACTAGCCATGTGGGAATCCAGCTCCTTCCCCATCATGCCACCTGCTGGCCCAACCTTAAATTATTTTTACCCTATCTGTGTAACAAATGTACTTTATTTTAACACTTTTATCTTAATTAACTGTTTCTTGAACTTAAGCCATTTTGTTTTAATGAGAAATTGTAAGGCTAGCTCTATAGCACAGCAGTTAAGCACTATGCGTAGAGAGCCAGATCGCACATGGCCACTGGCGTTTTGAATCCTGGCATCAGCTGCTTAAAGAGCATGCCAGGGATATGTGCGTGCACACCCAAAGCCCTGATAGGAAGGAGAAATGGAGGAAAAAGTACTGCACCATGACCATTTCCCACTGGGGAGATGCTTTCTGTCTGTCTGTCTCTAGTGAGTACATAGGTCCTTTGGCAATAAAATAAATAAAGGCTGGTCCAGTGGCCAGGTGGTTGGGGAGCTGACTGCATAGTTCAAGTCTCAGCCCTGGCAGTTTGAGGGACACACTGGGCATGGGTACGTGTGTGCTCAAGTTTTCACGAGATGGAAAAATGGAGAAGGGACTACAAGTGTGACCAAGCTCCACTGCAGGCTGCTTTCTCCTCCCTGTCTGTCACTTTGTCTGAAGAGCTCATGTACCCTCTGGAAATAAATAAATGAAAAAGAAAACTTTATTATCATTATTATAAGTTGAAATTTAGCACTAACATCTATTATACATAAAGTCACATTTGATGGGCTAGTTACATATGTTTATATTCCTTAATAAAATATGTAAGTACTAAAAGTTAAATGATTTGTCTATGAATCACATAAAATCATCTTTCTTACCACTGAGTGGTCCACATTCAATATTTTGGAAAACATCATTACAGTTTATGTTTATCAACATTAAAACTAGAAAATTAAGTTGGGCCAGATGATGGCACAATGATAAAATTATGAGGAAATCTTACATGGGAAGGTTACTTGTTCAAGTCCACAGACTTCCCTGAGTATGATGCACACATGCTTGCCCTTGATTCAGAGCTAGTTAAGGGCTGGGGATGGATCCTGGCATCAAGACCCTGTTGGGGAAATGCGCTTACTCTCTCGCTCTCCCTCTTGCTCATGGAAGAAATAAACTTGAAAAAACCCACAGAATTAGCTAACAGTTATTAAAAATAATAGCAATAATAAAAGATAAAAACAGCTAATATTTGCTGAATGCTTAATTACATGCCAGAACCATTCTAAGTGCTTCCCATATTTAACTTAGCAGACAGTGGTAACCAACCAAGACAGAACTGTGGGCAGCCAACCAGAAAAGCCAACTCACATTTTCTGAGTACATCTGAAACCTACTGTATTATAGTGACAAAAATTTCACTTCTTCAACCCACTCATACTGAGGATTTATTATGCACTAGCACTGAGGCCTAGGTAACATGGCAGACAAAGCTTCTGCTCTCATGGAGCTTTCATTTGATTAGGAAAAAATATTAAAGTTGGGCCAGCCAATGGCATGGTGGTTTAGGCAGCTGGATCCCACATAGCTCACTGCATGGTTCTATTTCTTGACTGGGTGGTTTGAAAAACCATGCTGGGCACATGTGCATGCATACCCAAAATATAAAGAGGAGAACAGAGAAGAAACTGTGGCATAGACATTCCTTTGGAGCTGCTTTCTCACTCCCTTGTGCCCTCTTTCTCTGTCTCTCTCCAGTGAGCACACGTACCCCTAGCAAAGCTTAAAAAAAAAAAAGAAAAAAGAAACACACAAATACATGCATGATAAATATACACACGAAACACCGCCAGCTAGTTAGGTATTAAGAAGAAAAATAAAGTGGGAAAGAAAACATAGGTTGATGGGGGTATAGAAGGTGACAGTTAAGTAATGTTGGTAAGGAAGGGTCTTTGAGGTAGTGAAAGGTAAAAACTGAATAAAGTGAGGAAGCACGCAAGATGAAGCTATGTGGGAAGAAACAGGCTAAGGGAATGGCCAAATGTAAAATCTCTGAGGCCAAAATAAGGTTGGTAGTTTGCTATATTAAAATATAAAGCAAGTGGGGGCCGGCAGGTGGCGTGGTGGTTAAAGGTGCTGGATTCCCACATGGCCAACCGCTGTTGGAGTCCCTGGCCTGTCAGCTTGCTTTCTCACTTTCTCTCTCTGTCCCTCTCTGGTCAAACTGAAATAAACAAATGAATAAATAAATGAATAAAGTTAAATTAAAAAAAATTTTTTTAAATATAAAGCAAGTGTTGTTGGATAGTGTGATCAAAAAAAGAAGTGAGGGACCAGCAGTTGGCATAATGGCTATGTTGCTGGACTCCTATGTAGTCGACCGCGGTTCAAGTCCTGGACCTGATGGCTTGAACTCACGCTGGGCACGTGTGCGTGCGTGTCCAAGATCCTGAGAGGATAATGGATGAGAAGGGATTGCGGTGTGGCCAACCCCTCTGGGGGGTGATTTCTCGCTTTCTGTCTCTCTGTCTCTCTCTGACACATGCCCTATAGCAAAAACCTCTCCAAAAAAAAGAAAAAGAGAAATGAGAATAGTATTAGTGAAGAAGGTACATAATGGGCACATGTATGAAGTAAGAACAGTATTAAGAAACAGGAATATTTTTCAGGGATTTCAGGGAATATTTTGGTTAACAAAAAAGCAGAAACTTGGGACCAGCAGTTAGTGTAATGGCTATGTCGCTGGACTCCCACGTAGTCGACTGCGGTTCGAGTCCCGGACCCGGTGGCTTAAACTCACGCCAGGCGCGTGTGCGTGCGTGCCCAAGATCCCAAGAGGAGAATGGAGGAGAAGGGATTGCGGCGTGGCCATCCCCCCTGGGGGGTGATTTCCTGCTTTCTATCTCTCTGTCTCTGTCTGTCTGGCGAGCGCACGCGCCCTATAGCAAAAACCTCTCCAAAAAAAGAAGGAAAAAAAAAAAAAAGGCAGAAACTTTAAGGTTAAATCCTCATTATTAAAAAAATAAATCTCTAGGGACCAGCAGATGGCTTAATGGCTATGTTGCTGGACTCCCATGTAGTTGACCACAGTTCGAGTCCTGGACCCGGTGGCTTAAACTCACACCGGGCATGTATGCGTGTGTGCCCAAGATCCCGAGAGGAGAATGGTGGAGAAGGGCTGTGGCGTTGCCATGTCCCCAGGGGGTGATTTCTTGCTTTCTGTCTCTCTCTGTCTTTCTGGCAAGTGCACGCAACCTATAGCAAAAACCTCCCCCCAAAAAAGGAAGAAATCTCTAAATTACATGCCCTTTTGCCTAAATACAATGTAAAAAGTATCATTCTTATTGATTTGGAATTTTTCAGCATCACTACTGGAAACATATGGAAGAAATAAGGAGCCCCAAGGATGTTTAGTACAGGACACATCTGAACAGGGTACACTGAGTTTTCGGTCGTTTTTAAAGCTAAAAAACTGGCACTCTGTATTCAAATTTTTCTCTTTTTTTGTGAAACTGAAGTATAGCCCCAAACTGTGAGTAATTAAAGTTTCTGCCAAGTTTGACTTGACTTTAATTAGCATTTCCCAAAACTGAGTCTTTATGCCAAAGACTCAGATGTGAACATAAATAAGGGATATCATTCTCCAGGCTCTTCAGCTTCAGGCTGCCTTTGCTGGCTGTCTAATTCTATAACCCAGCCACACTGCATTTCAATTCTCTGAACTCAGTGTGCTCTCCGTACCTCAGAACCTCTGCCCATGTCATTTCCCCACATTTCCTTCACCTGACTCCTACACTTCTTTGAGAATTCAGCTAAAGTCAAACTGAAGGAAATGACCTCTTCGGTTACATCCTGATGTGACAGGGACCCTCTACACGCCCCTCTCCGTACCTCAGAACCTCTGCCCATGTCATTTCCCCACATTTCCTTCACCTGACTCCTACACTTCTTTGAGAATTCAGCTAAAGTCAAACTGAAGGAAATGACCTCTTCGGTTACATCCTGATGTGACAGGGACCCTCTACACGCCCCTTGATGGCAGGAACTCAACGATATACCATTTACTACATTTTATATAGAAGGGTTCCAATTACAGACCTGGGTTTGAGTCCCAGACTCGGTGGCTTGAAACCCACATCAGGTATATGTGCATGCATGCCCAAAATCCCAAGAGGAGAATAAGAAAGGATTGTGGCATGGCCATCCTCCCCTGGGGGGTGATTTCTCACTTTCCCTTGCACTTTCTCTCTGGCAAGCTCAAGTGCCCCAAGGCAAAAACCTCTTTTTAAAAAAAGAAAAAAATGACAAATCCTGCATCTGGCTTCCTAACTATATGACCTTGGTCAAGTTCCTTAACTTTGCTATGCCTCAGTTTTCTTAATAAAAGTAGAAAGATAATAGTACATATACCTCATCATCTTGTCAGGATTAACAAATATAACTTATCTGTACTCAATTTAACTGTAATTCAATTTAACTTACTTTAGTTCAAATTAATTTATATTCAATTGCATGTACCCTATACATAGTAAATATTCAAATGTTTGTTATCATTTGTTAATAAAGAACCTATTAAGAATAAGTGGATACACAAAAGCTTTTTCTTAGAACTTACGCTTTTTCTCAGGTTCTGACATAAACATCACTGCCATATCAAATCTTTTTAGTTCAGAAAGTCTTTGTAAAATTTCAAAGATGAGTGATGGCTTTTCTCTCCTAAAATAATTCAAATATAAAAACAATCAGTTAAAAACAGCTCATTTAAATCTATTTACTAATGCAACATTTCTAACTATATGTAAATAAGGTCATTTCCTTTTCTCTCCCTGGATACTACTTCAGGTGCCCAAATAAAGATTTACCAAGTTAATTAAAGAAATTATAATAATCTTGGGACCAGCAGTTAACATAACTCCCATGTAGTCGACCATGGTTCGAGTCCTGGACCCAGTGGCTTAAACTCACGCCAGGCGTGTGTGCATGCATGCCCAAGATCCCGAGAGGAGAATGGAGGAGAAGGGATTACAGCGTGGCCATCCCCCCTGGGGGGTGATTTCTCGCTTTCTATCTCTGTCTCTCTCTGTCTTTCTGGTGAGCACATGCGCCCAATAAGAAAAAACCTCTCCAAAAAAAGGAAAAATAAAAAAAGGAAATTATAATAATCTTAATTGAAAGCTTAGCAAAGAAGCTATTATTTGGTTATAACACTGGTTACTTCCACACCCTACTTTTCTCTACAAAAAAATTAAGAAACCCGTTTTTATTTTTTTTTTGAGTTTTTTGGCTGTAAGGCACGTGTACTTCCCATAGAGACAGAGACAGTGAGAAATCACTACCCACGGGGGATGGCCATGCCATAATCCCTTCTCCTCCATTCTCCTCTCAGGATTTTGGGCACGCACGCACGCACATGTGCCCAGCATAAGTTTTAAGCCTCCAGGTCCAGGGCTTGAACCGCAGTCATTACATGAGAATCCAGCAACTTAGTCATTATACCATCTGCTGGTCCCAAGAAACCCTCTTTCTTCTCATTTAAAATTTTCCCTTTTCAGTTTATACTGGTCACTTCTTTACAACTTCTGTAACACTTTTTCAGAAGGTTGGGGCTGGCAGTGGTATAGTGGTTAAGGTGCTGGACTTCCATGTGGCTGACTATGGTTCAAGTCCTAGACATGGTGGCTTGTTTTCTCTCTCTCTCTCTCTCTCTCTCTGGTCAAATTAAAAATATAACCATCATAATAAAAAAAATAATAAATAACTTTTAAAAATTTACCAGAAGGCTCATTCTTATATATATAAAGTATTAGTACAATATCAAAGAGAATGAATTTCTAAATCATTGAAAATGATACAGTGTACAATAATAGAGTCTAAATTAAAAAATTCAACTTACTCAATGTAAAAGTCATGCAGAATTTTAATTATTTGATTGAATACATCTGGATCTAGATTTGTCAACTTAGGATATAAGGATGGTTCAATTTGCTTTGAAAAGAATATAAGAGTCAGACAGTTAAATTATGACAATATTCACATATCACAAATTATTGTTATAATAATTACTTAGGTAAAAATAGTAAAAAATGACTACTATGCATTAGTACTTAATGAAAAATAATGGGGTCAGATTAAAATGCAATAACAGAAAAATTAAAGTTAGAGGAACTAGAAGTTCCTACTCTGTTTTACCAGTCAGAGGAAAATCTCATAAACAAAAAAGATATACAACAATCTAAGACAAATGGGAAACTTGAGAGGAGAGCAATAAACAAAATTTTAAAAAGTAGAATTACATGAGATAATATATTTGGAAGTAGCTGTACATTACATAATTATAAAGATTTCTGCCATTACACTTGAAAAAGTCTAGACTAATCCATTATTGACTAAATTTCACATGATCCTTTTTCTTGGGTCAAATAAAAGCTCATTTTCAGAATGATTGCCTAAATATTGCAAGTACTGGGGCCCTTAAGAAGGTATTTAATGTCCCTTAGCTTTTTCCCCCCAACTTGATAGATGAAGGATTAAGTTTAAGCTCTGAGACAAGGGCTCTTCCAAAAAAATCCATGGAAAATATGTTATAAAAAAACTATGTAAGTTTCAAAATTTTTTGCACCAAAGTAAACTTGCACTTTGACTCTATTTTTCTCATAAACTTTTTGAAGTCCTCTTGCATATAAAATTAGATTAAGTTAATTTTAGAATTTGACACACAACCTATTTCAAAGAAAACATCAAAGTTTCCTGGTTGCAAATATTTTTAATTGGTCTGCCCAGGCTAATGTGTCTATCCAGGAGGGATAAAAGCATTTTTACAATCATGCACAAACAGCAAATACAGCACTATCATTCCAAAGTGACAAAAGAGTTCTTTGACCTCACAACAAAACCACTAGCTTCCTTTCTCTTACCTTTAAATACTGATACAACATATCTGGAGAACCTTTCAGTTGTCGGAGATCAGATTCAAGCTGAAATGAGTTTGCAGGAATTGGAGGAAGAAGAGTTGTGACAAACTGGGCAGGTGTCTGTTCTACCTCTATAGAAATCTTCTCCCTCAAAGATTGACACGTGGCTGGTTTCAAACCGACTTGAGGTCTGAAATATTACAGAGGCATCAAACAGAAAAGAACCACAAGCAGTCAAAGCTCAATAAATGAAATATCAATGACATTTTAAAATCTCTGACTTTATTAACACGGTATTATCTATTCATATTTTAAAGTACAGTCCTGCATCGCTTGATAACATTCTGGGCAACAAACCACATACTGCAATGTGATGACATAATATACCATAAAGCTTAGGCGTGTAGTAGGCTATACCAACTAGGTTTGTGTAAGTACATACTAGGCTGTTCACACAACAACAAAACTGCCTAACAACGCATTTCTCAGGACACAGTCTCATCATTAAGTTATACTTGACTATTCAATGTTCTGCTAATATATGTACAGTTTTGGTAAAACAGATTTTGCCCCTGCAAATTTTCACTTCCTGGCTATATAATGACTGTTCCCATCCATTGGGCAACTAGCTTAGCTATCTTTTGAACACACCATCTCTATATATTACATTACAGTGCCTCATATGCTCATAACTCAACCGCTCAGAAACCTGAATTATAGCTTCAAAATATTCCAAGAAAAAAAAACGCTTCTTCCTTTTTTTAAAAAAGACTGCCTGGGACCAGCAGGTGGCATGGTGGTTGGAGGCACTGGATTCCAACATGGCCGACCGTGGTTTGAGTCCCAGACCTGTTGCCTTTCTCTCTCTGTCTGTCTGTCTCTTTCTGGTCAAATTAAAAAAAAATAATAATAAATAAAGTTAAATAAAATAATTATTTTTTTAAAAACTGCCTATTTAGGGAACCAGCAGTTAGCGTAATGGCTATGTCGTTGGACTCCCACGTAGTCGACTATGGTTCGTGTCCCGGACCCAGTGGCTTAAAACTCACGCCGGGCGCGTGTGCGTGCGTGCCCAAGATCCCAAGAGGAGAAAGGAGAAGGGATTGCGGCGTGACCATACCCCCTGGGGGGTGATTTCTCGCTTTCTGTCTCTATGTCTCTCTCTGTCTGTCTGGCAAGCGCACGCGCCCTATAGCAAAAACCTCTCAAAAAAATAAAATTAAAAAAAAATTAAAAAAACAACTGCCTATTTAATGCTTTTCCATAATCCATACCATCATTTAACTATAACTAAAGTTTCTTCTTTTTTTGAAGAGAAGTTTCTGCCATAGGGCACATGTGCTCACCAGAAAGACAGAGAGACAGAAAGTGAGAAATCACCTCCCAAGGGGGGTGCAATCCCTTCCCCTCCATTCTCCTCTCAGGATTTTGGGCAGACACACATATGCGCCCGGTGTGAGTTACAAGCCACTGGGTCCAGGACTTGAACCATGGTCACCTATGTGGGAGTCCAGTGACATAACCACTATGCCATCTGCTGGTCCTACTACAACAAAAGTTAAAAAAAAAAAAAAATGAAGAAGAAGACGACCAGGTGGTAGCACAGTGGTAACACAACTGGATCTACATGGGAAAGGTCCAGAGTTCACATCCTGGAGCCTTCCTGACCAAGCCAGACACGCACATGTATGCAGCCATGATTCAGGGTGGCTGAGACTAAAAGTAGATCATAGCCTCTGTCCAGATGCCTGTCTCTCTGTTCTCTCTCTCGTAGAAAAAATAAATAAAATTTATAAAACATCAAGCAACTTCTAAAAAGTTTGTTGAGTGGCAATGTTAGACTATAATGATAAAATCTGAATACCTATAAGCAACGTAATCAGTCTGTATCTTAGAGGTTCTCATCATTAAGGAAACATATCTGAACTTTTAATAAAATTTTAAAAAATCTATTCACTTTTTTTTTTTCTGAGACAGATAGACATAGACGAGCACTCCTAAACAGGTCTATAGACTGGGGTCCACCTCCAGAATCAGCCAGCCCGGATCACAGGCATACACATGCTCACCCAGACGTGAACCCAGAACCCTTCTCATGTGAGTCCAATTGCACCGCTGCTGCACCACCACCTGGCCTCGTGTGAACTATTTTATTTAAAATTCCAGACAAAATTTGAAGAGCCCACAATAGTCTTAAATACTAATGGATGATAATGGTAATGCCTAAATTCTTCATTTTTATTAAGCTTCCTTTTAAAAAATTAAAAATTTACATTTTGCTGAATTAACTAGTGAAACATACATACTGAAGTTCTAGAAACGAAAATGAACAAAATCAATTTGTTCAAGGTACTTTCTTTCATCTCTAAATTCCCCACTATGATAAATAAATACCAATGAGTCCTTAAATAAAATCTATCTTATGATAAATACAAATAAAAAAGAAAAATTAAAACCTGAAATTAGGCAGGTCAAAAAATCAGGGTGATGAGTACAAATCAGAAGTCTTCCCAGTAATATCACTTTTCTAGCTAAATTATTAGCACTCTAGGTGATTATCAAATAACAATATTTCTTTTTTTTCTTTCATTTATTTATTTTTACATTTTTCCACAAACATTTACTTTACATAGCAAAAAATTTTAGCTCATACTCCATAATTCTTGACAGTTTACAAACAACTTTCAAAATTTCAAAATACTGAATTTTAAAGATAATGTTCAAAATATTTCTACTCACAGCAAAGCTGAAGTATCACTGATTTCTTCTATTTTTGATACTTTTGCTCTTGGAGTATCACTTGTGCGCAAAGGGTCATCTTGGCTTGAATTCTTCTTACTCGTGATGCTTGTGGCTGTTATTACATTTGCTAGATTAATAGGGTTACTCTCTGGAGCAGCAGCAGTAGTGCTATCTGGTACATCAATAGTCTGTATCAAATTACCAGTTTCTTCAATAATAACCTTCTTGAGTGGTTTCTAAAACAATTAAAATCAATTCTTTAAATCAACATACTGAAGTTTTCCTATTTTAGAGTCACAAAATAAAAGGCTGCAGTGTTCATATAGCTAACATCCCCATTACAGTATAAGTAAATCCAATCCGATGGCTAGGAGACAGGAATTAAGCTCTCTCTGAGAATTTAAGGAACAAAAAGCTATGGATAGCACCTATCCCTGGTAGGTCTAAATGGGAAGAGAGACATATATATATCAACAATGGATATGTACAAAAGGTAACAGCACAAAATGCTAAGAAAACACAGGAACTGCAAAGCAGACAGTTTAAAATTGGTTAAAATGGTGAGTGGAAAGGTGAGTCCAGTGGAGCTGGTGTAAGGAGAGGGGTGGTGGAGACAAAACCTGAAAGGCTACTGAGACAGAAAAACGACTTGTGTGCCAAGTCGAAGAGGCTGGACTTCTTTTTTTTAATAAAGAAAAAAGAAAAAAAAAAAAGACCAAACCAACAACAGTATTGTGGGCTAACTGAATCCAAGTAAAACACAGGCAACTGGTGGGGTGGTGGGGTGGGGCCAGCAGGTGGCATGATGGTTAAGGGAACGGGACTCCCCACATGGCAGACTGCGGTTTGAGTCCTGGACCTGGCAGCTTGCTTTCTTACTTTCCATCTCTCTCTCTCATTCTGCCCCTCTCTGTTCAGGTTAAAATAAAGAAAGAAAATTCAATAAAATCATTCTTTTAAAAATGAATAAAGTTAAATAAATCTTTAAAAATCAAAACAAAAACACAAGCAACTGAGACCAGCAGATGGCATAATGGTTCTGTTGCTGGATCCCCACATGGCCAACCACGGTTTCAGTCCCAGACCCAGCAGCTTGAAACTCTTATCAGTCACGTGTGCGCTAGTGCCCAAAAATCTTGAGAGAAGAAAGGAGAAGAGATTGCAGCATGGCCATTCCCGAGGGTGATTTCTCGCTTTGTTTCTTTGTCTCTCTGTCTCTCCAATGAATACCAAGCACCCTATTGCAAAAATCTCTCTAAAAAAAAGACAAAGGCAATCAACAACCTCCTTCCCTTCCTCCCCTCTACTCTGGGCTCTCCTACATGTGTATGTGCCCTCATTAAAAACAAGATATTAACTGAGAATAAACATGTGTTAGTGTCCAAAAGATAATTTCTGACAAGTAATAAGGTGTGTGGCCCCATTTAAAACCAAATCCTTTCAATGACAATAGATGTGTAAGTAAATATAATCCTAATTAATGACTTTCCTAATTGATGGTCTCTGTCAAGTGGAGGCCAGTGAGTCAGTGCCAAGAGTCACAAACGATGGAGGGAAGGGAATAGAGGATCGGCAGAATGCTTGTAACAGGATAAGCCATAAACAATGCACATTAGAAAGAAAGGACTTAAGAAAATATGAAAGGTTCAATTCATCCTTTTTAAGATTATGACTCAGAAGTATAATATTTTATTTAGCTCTATATTATGGCCATTTCAAGACTAAGAAGAGAAAATAAGAACAACAGAAAGGAAGAGGGGAAAAAAAGACTAAGGATGAAGTTCTGACATGAAGAAACAGGAAAAGTGAGGAAGAGTAAATAACACATGACAGCAGCAACTAAGGGATTAGGAAGAACTTTCTTTTTAGAGGTTTTTGCTATAGGGCACATGTGCTCGCCAGATAGAGAGAGACAGAGAGACAGAAAGCGAGAAATCACCCCCCAGGGGGGATGGCCACATTGCAATATCTTCTCCTCCATTCTCCTCTCAGGATCTTGGGCATGCACGCACATGCGCCCGGCGTGAGTTTTAAGCCACCAGGTCCGAGACACGAACCGCAGTCGACTACATGGGAGTCCACTGACATAGCCATTACGCTAACTGCTGGTCCCAGGGAGAATTTTCATTTACTATAGCCCTACTGTGGAGCCCCAGGCCCCAGTTGGCCTCATCTCTGCCTTCTCCCACTCTTTCTAGAGGTTTGCTAAAAGTACTCCTAAGATGCTTGCCCTGGAAGCAGAGCCTACTGGGCCTAGCCTCTCAGAGACTTGAATAATCACAGGACTCTCTCTACTTTCTATAGCCTTCCTTTCTTTCCTGACCACTTACTAGTAACTAAGTGGCTGAAAAGGAATTCTTTTTTTACCTAAAAATATTATTTTCAAAATTATTCTCAAAGGCATCATACCAAACTGCTACCTTATATTTTTTTTTTAAATAATGCCCAAATTTTATCACAGAAACCTAACATGAAAATAAACAGCAGATTTTTTTTACTCTTTCACTAGGATACTCATTTTGAATCACTTACAGAATGGTTTACACCCCCCCCCAGACCTCTCATCTCATAGAGATGTTTTATTTTGAATACTGCCACAAAAGATTTAAATTCATGCTGCATTCTCACATCTATTAACATAAATTAACTTTTAAAGTGACGTGAAGAAGAGAACCCAATAGGTTTGTAAAAGATGCTCAGGATCTTGTGGTCACTGGATAATTGTTCTCAATACCTCTCATGGAATAATAGCCTCAGTGTATTTATATGTTTAGTATGATTGGACATTGGTACATATACAAGACCTATTACATGGCAGTATCTTTATAATTATGAACTGTAGTGTCTAACAAAGGCTTTTTTTAAACTTCAGAATTTTTCTGAAGAACTTTTTTAAAGATGTAAAAGTTTAAATGAGAGTAAACACATTTAATCATCTTTAGTGAAAATAATAGAATAAAAGTATGAAATAAATTATAATGTATAACAGATCTACGCCTGACACATAAAATGCGTGAAACCAGCACTATCCCAGAAAATCTAAGTCATGATAGGAACACTGGAAAAGCACTGAACCAAGGACTCTTCTATCAGCTACTAACCTGAGCACAAACACAGAAAAATAAACTTAGTCTCACATTCTTCCTTTGTAAAAGGAAGACAGAAGTTATCTTCTAATTCCTTATAAAATTACTTCTATCAAAGGAACATCTATGTATAACAATTATTTCTACGCAGGAAAGAAGGCCTTATCAGTAAGGGGCTCACAGGGAGATTTTAGGAGACAGGTATTTTAAATTTTCCAACCTGCTTGGTGCTTTCATAGGTATTCACTTTAAAATTTTTCTTTAAATCTTTAAATGTCTTGTAGACTTTTCTGTACATATTTTATATTTCATAATTTTTATGACTATAAAGTATTTTGTCAATGTTACAAATTACCACAGTCATGCTGTATGTACATTTGCCTTAAATAATTCTACTTAAAGGTTAAGCACAAAACTAAAAAAGCAAAATCCATTCTAGCTACTCTTTCTGTTCCAATATTGCAGAAAAAACTAACCTGGTTAAACTTAGTGCGAAAAATGAGAAAATACCCAAAACAATGTGCAATGTTTATTTTGAAGGATAATTTTGCTTAAACTACATTCTTGCCTTAACTGCTGATTTTCAACCTAATCTGTCACAAGATGTAAGTCTACTGTAATAAAAACCCAATGCCAGAAGAGAACAGTAATAAAAATATAAAAACATTTAATAAAAAATAAAAAGTGGCTTTGAATTTCTTTAACATAAAAAAGTTAAACTATTTATATTTATAGTGTTAAAGTTACCCCAAAATTCTAAACAGCTATATTTTCCCTAATTGTATTACATCAATAACCTAAAATTCTTTTCTTTTTTTTTTTTTTTGAGAGGTTTTCGCTATAGGGCGCGTGCACTCGCCAGACAGACAGAGAGAGGCAGAGAGACAGAAAGCGAGAAATCACCCCCCAGGGGGGATGGTCACGCTGCAATCCTTTCTCCTCCATTCTCCTCTCGGGATCTTGGGCACGCACGCACACGCGCCCGGCGTGAGTTTTAAGCCACCGGGTCTGGGATGCAAACCACGGTCGACTACGTGGGAGTCCAGCAACATAGCCATTACGCTAACTGCTGGTTCCCCTAAAATTCTTTTTTGAAGATTCTAAACATGGCCCCAGGAACAGCCTTGAATATTTAAAGAGTTTGTTAATTCAATAGCTCATTTCCAATTCTGTTATTTAAAGAGATATATTATTTTAAAATATTTTATTTGTTTTACTTACAGTTGATCCAAGATGGGCTGAATTATCAATGGGTTTTACCACATTTTGTCTCTGGGTGGAATCAAGAAAGACGTCATCCCAGTGTCCTTTCTCAATTAATTCCTTGGAAATAAATTTATAATCATAACTATCTAAATATTCTCAAGTTCATTATACAACAAATGTGTTTATGTTTCAGAAAATATGACCATACTTTGGTGAAAAGAATACATTACCTTTTTAATTTTAGAAAGTTCAGTTACTGCTTGCTTATTTCCAGGTTCCAGTAGTAAAACAGTTTCGAAATCTAAAGTGAATTTTTAACAATTATAATAAAGTAGTGAAAATACTTTGTGGAGTTCAAGCATGACACATTTAGTTAGTAATCCAATCTTAATCTTAAGAAGTTTTACTCAGGATACTAGGAAACAGGTGAGCAATAGGAAGAACAAACATTGCATGGTTGCTATTCTAGTTGTTTTACAAGAACATCCATGTGACATATCAGTGAAGCACACATTACCGAAGCTCACACATTAAGAAATGACAGAGTAATTTACCAAATGTAAGACAGAGTCTAAGATAATTTCACATAATGCAGTATTATTCAGGCTTTTTTTTTTTTTTTTTTTTAATTTGCCAGTACTCACCAGAGAGAGACAGAGAGAGGAGAGGGAAAAAAGTACCTCCCAATGGGGCATGGTCACACCATAATCCTACCTCCTCCACTTCTCCATCCCGTCAGGATTTTAGGCATGGACACATATATGCCCAGTGTGTTTTTCAAGGTGCTGAGGCTGGGGTTCAAACTGCATGGTCTGCCATGTTTAATTCAGCTTCCTTAACCACCAGGCCATGGGGCCAGCTTAAAAAGGAGTGAAATTCTGGGCTGACTCATGGCCTGGTGGTCAAGGGAGCTGGATCCCACATGGCCAATCACAGTTCCAATCCCAGCCCCAGGCACATGTGCACATGTGGCCAGGGTCCCAACAGGATGGAGAAGTGAAGGAGGAAATTGTGGCATGGCCATATCCCAGTGTGTGTGTGTGTGTGGGGGGGGGGGGGGGAGGGGTGCTTTGTCCCTCTCTTTTTCTCTGTCAAGTGCACCATGTGCCCTCTGGCAATTAAAAACAAAAAGGAGAGGGACCAGCAGATGGCATAATGGTCACTGGACTCCCATGTAGTAAAATGGGGTTAGCGTCTTGGACCCAGTGGCTTAAAACTCACACTAGGCGCATGTGCATGTTTGCCCAAAAACCAAAGGGGAGAATGGAGGAGAAGGGAATGCAGCATGGCCATCCCCCACGGCAGGTGATTTCACACTTTCTTTCTCTCTGTCTCTTTCTCTCCTGCAAGTGCACATGCCTTACAGCAAAAATCTCTCTTAAAAATCAAAAAAAGGAGCAAATTCTGATCCATGCTGTAATACAAATGAACCTTGAAGACGCAATACTAAGCTAAGTAAACCAGATGCAGAAGGGCAAATATGAGAGAACTTCAAATAGTTCTTAGGAAAGTTAAATTTAAAACACGAGTTTATTTTAGTGTAAAAAAATTTTGAAATCTGTAAATACTTTTCTCATAATATGTATTTTCCATAAACTTTTTGAAGATCCTTTGTACTGTATGATCCTTTATATGAGGTATCTAGAACACTCGAATTTATAGAGGCAGAAAGCAGAATGATGGCTACTATGAGCTGAAGGGAAGAGAAGAATGGACAGTTATTACTTAATGGGTACAGTGTTTTAGAATGAGATGACAACAAGCTATGGAAATGGACAGTGGTGATGGTTACACAACATTAATGTCACTTAACTAAAACTGGGGTCAATGGGTGGCATGGTGATTTAGGTGATGGATTCGACATGGCTGACCATGGTTTGAGTCCCAAACCCGGTGGCTTAAGAGGGCACGTGTGTATATGTGACCAAAATACTGAGAGAATGGAGAAGGGATTGCAGTATGGCCATTCCCCCACTAGAGGGTGATTTCTCATTTTTCCTCTCTGTGTCTCTTTAGCAAGTGTACACATCCTATGGCAAAAATCTTTAAAAAAAAAAAAAAAAAAGTAAATGGTTTATTTAACGCTATGCATAGTTTGTCTCGAAAAAATATTAAAAACATCCCATCCATAGGATTAAAAAGGGAAAAAAATCCCATCAACAGGCTGCATTTAAAGCCAGGCTTAAAGACAAACTGCCAGATTTAAATGCATATCAGAAAAGAAATGCTATATATCAATTATCTAAGTATCAACCTCAAGAAATTAGAAAAATAGCAAATCAAACATACAAAAATGGCTAAAAGAATAAAATTAAGAGCAGAAATAGATGAAACAAAACACAATGGAATCAAGTCAATTCTATGAAAAGACTAAAAATGATTATCATCTGAAAGATAATAAAAAAAATTAGAGAAAAAAATAGTATCAAAATAAAAAGAGAGAGCCAGGCAAACCTAGGACTTTGCTGAGCTCACTGGGTGCATTTGCCCATGACCAAGTAGTCTGAAATGGGGTAGATCAGGGGGTCAAAACCCTGCTGGAGGTACCTTGTCTGTCTGTCTGTCTCTCTCTCATGAAAAAAAAAAAAAAAAATAGAGACCCCACAGATGGCGTAATGGTTACATTGCTGAATTGCCACATGGTCAACCGTGGTTTGAGTCTTGGACCTGGTGGCTTGAAACTCACACCTGGCACGTATACATGCATACCCAAAATTCCAAGAGGAGAATGAAGAAGAGAATGCAGTGTGGCCATGCCCCCCCCCCGGGGGGGGGGGGGGTGATTTCACCCATTCTATCTTTCTCTGCCTCTCTGATGAGCACATGTGCCCCATAGCAAACACACACACACACACACACACACACACAAAACTCTCTTAAAAAATAAAAAAATAATAAAATGAGGTATTACAGATCTTGAATTACCTTCTATGCCCTAGCTACTGAGTTCCTTTCTATTTTTGCATCTGTTTTCTTTCTTATCTGCAGTTTCAATTTTTCATTAATTACACCAGCAATTAGAGTGTACAATGGAAGCTGCACTCCTTCAAGTGTATTTATGACCTCAACTATGAACAAAAATATATTTCTCTAAGTTCACCATCCTTGGACCATATGAAAACTGGATGAATCTCGGCTTCTATAACTCAAGACTCTCATCAGGATAAGGGAGTGCCAGCTGTTATGAAATCTTACCTTGTTTGGCCTCATTTAGCTTTCCCAGAAATGTTCTTGCAGTTCCTCTTCTGGCAAAAGCTTTAGAATATGAGCCATCTAATAAAATAGCTTGCGTGCAGTCGTTTTCAGCTTCTTCATATCTATTGAACATGGTAAAATTATCAACTGGAAAAAAGGCAGCTTATAGAAAAGCTTCACATAAACTAAGTTTCTCATTTCAATGATCACCTCCCTCCAATCTATGTTTGAGGAGAAGAGGTTTTTTAAGTCTGTCATTCTCCACCAAATCTTGAAATCATCCGGTAAGGAGCAAAAAGGTACTAGATAAGGGGAAAATCGGAGTCTGCTGAAAGGATGCAGGATGGGGTTAATGATGGTTAAACACATATGAGCAGACCAGACTGAAGAATGCTACTACCGGTAGTCCACCCCCTCTCCAACCCTCAATGTGCACAGGCATTAGGTTACCATTATAACTGTCATTCGTTTTCTGATAAAACTTCATAACACTTACCTATAGTATCTATCATCTAAGAAAAACCCACACAGATTTAGGACTCATTACGTATATGACAGCATATCACCTAATATTTGGCATAAATTCTGCTCAACCATGCAACCAGCAATCAAGTCAAACTGACCGGGTACTGCTCTATGATAACCAAGAGCTAAGAAGAGCTTAAATGAAAACAACACAAAAGAAAACCTGATATTCTCTCATACATCAAATGACACTAATGAACTGTTGTTTTAGTAGGAGTGATAATGCTACTGTGGTTATGTACTGACACTGTGGTTACACAAACAGAAATATCCTTTTCCTGAAGGATGAAGTGTCACAATGTGTAGGATTTGCTTTACAATAAGTCAGAGAAAAAACGAACAAATATGACCCCAATAAAAGGGTAGATGATGGGTCCATGGCTTTTTATACTACTTTCATGAAAGTCTGAAAAATTTTGTAAGGATATAACAAAATTTAAAAATAAATCTGTCATTACATTCTTCCCAAGGTCTAAATGAGTGCCATCCTACTTTCAAAACAAGACCTCATAGGAACAAAACCAAAATTTCTAGTGAATCTATATATCTCTGGTTTCTTTAATTCAATTTTCAGCAAGAGAGAAAGAATATATCTGTGTGTGTCCAAACCCTACCGACGTATTTTCTGCCTGCCTGATTATATCATTCTCCCATTTAAGATACCTGCAGGGCCACCACTCTTCTCAGGACCAAGTCAGAGCCCTTTACAGAACACAAAGTCAGGCTTGCCCAACTCTGCCCCTATTCCCAACATACAGCCATAACACAGACCCCTTGCTTTTCCAAGGGGGAAATACTATTTTTTTCCCCTTACTTACCATACACTTTCCCATGCCTGTGTCCTGAACCTGCCCTAGGACACGCAACCTGTTTCTTACCATCACTAACTCATATTATTCCTATAGATCTGTTTGGTTTGAATTCCTTCAAGATGCTTCCCACGACTTCTCTACCTGGACCCAGTCTATGTTGATTCTCGTACCACCCCATACTCCCACAGCATCTCTAACAGCGTTATCATACTGCACCCTTATAATTACTCATCTCGTTTCTGTCTTGCCCTCCAAACCTCAAGTTCCTAAAAATGACTGTATATTTATTATTTGTACACTGTGGTGCCTGCCAGAACACCTGACATATTTTAGCTTAATAAATGTTTCCTGAATAACTAAATCAGAACTTCCAAACATCCCAATTCAAAGAAAATTTAGAAGATAAATGTTTAATTACATATTTAAAAAGTATGCCCTGTTGTACAGTTAAAGAAAATCCAAGAATTATTCTGAAAATCTGAAATTTCTATACAAGCAGAAGATAATTATTCTTTACAATGGATTCAGATAAGTCCTTTAAAGTTGTTAAATGTCCCTTGTATACTTCAAGTGCAAACTGGATTTAGAAAAATCCAATCAATAAACACTTTTTGAGTCCAGCAGGTGGCATGGTGGTTAAAGCACTGGACTCCCATATGGCTAACCATGGTTCAAGATTCAGACCTGGTGGCTTGGAAAATCACACTAGGCACATGTGCATGCATGCCCAAAATATCCCAGGAGGAAACCAGAGAACAGATTGTGGTGTGGCCATCCCACCTGAGGGGTGATTTCTCACTTTCCTTCTCACTATCTCTCTTCAGCACATGCACCCTATAGCAAAAACCTAAAGAAAAAAAAACAGAAAAATAAACACTTTTTAGGTGGTGAGAGAAACAAACAAACTAATTGAACACAGAAATAACAAAGATGACTAATACAGAAGACAGTATAAGTCCAGCTTAGAGACTGGACCTCCTTTTAACTTGCAGTTACATCCACTTGTCCAACCTTTACTTCAAGCTCTAGTGTCAACCCTATCCCTAGTCAGCAGTAAACTCTAAGTTAGTGCAGTTCCAGTTCTAGCAACCAAGATTCTACCTTGTTTTCTATAACCAATCCTCAACCGTCAACCCTGTTTCCCAGATCTAACATCTAATACTATAGGTTACTTTTCTTCTCATCCTATCTGTAAATCTATGCTTTACCCCAAGAATGGCAACGAGATTTGTTCTTGATCAATTCTCTGCAAAAACAAGTCTTGCCCCAAACTTCTTCTTCTTTTTTTTTTTTTTTTTTGGAGAGGTTTTTGCTATAGGGCGCGTGCACTCACCAGACAGAGACAGAGACAGACAGACAGATAGAAAGCAAGAAATCACCCCCCAGGGGGGATGGCCACGCCGCAATCCCTTTTCCTCCATTCTCCTCTCAGGATCTTGGGCACGCATGCACACACACCCGGCGTGAGTTTAAGCCACCGGGTCCGGGACTCGAACCGCAGTCGACTACGTGGGAGTCCAGCGGCATAGCCATTATGCTAACTGCCGGTCCCTTGCCCCAAACTTCTGACACCATTTCCAATGATCTCTTCAGATCCTCTAAATCTAATCACCTAACAACCTACACTCCACATTTGCCAGCCCACAGACACTGCATTAGTGTAACTCACTGATGTCAACTACTAATGTAGACTACCACCTCTAGAAACCATGTTCTCTAGACACTTTGGTAGGTCTCACTAGATGAATTTCTTCTCACTCTTCTCTCAACCCACACACTGGCTCATAAGATTGACTGTACTTTTGGGTCTTACCTTCCTACTACCAGTGGGAAGCTACAGGCTCAAGCTATAAGACTGTTACTTATTTAAATTTGAAAAGTTGCTCCTTTTTAGATTAGATTCTTCAGAAAGTCTGTAATATATTACAACAAACTCCATACAGTGGAAAAAACATCTAATGTAAAGCATAAATCTAAAAGATACACTCTAGAAAAAAATACAGGTAAGAGTCATAGTTATTTTAATTTAAAATATACTCTGCTGGGGCTGGTAGGTAGAGTGGTGATTAAGGGTGCTGGACTCCCACATGGCCGACCATGGTTCGAGTCAAGGACCTGGTGGCTTCCTTTCTCACTTTCCCTCTCTATCTCTGTTCTTCTCTGGTCAAATTAAAAATAAAGTTGAATAAAATGATTCTTTAAAAAAAAATTTTAATTAAAAAAATAAAATATATTCTGCTAACTTGCTGTAATATACTAACTTAAGTATCAACTAAAGCAAAGAAATTAATACAACAGAGCTTTCATAAGTGTAAATATAATCTCTCAGCTATACGAAGGTATTTTTCCTGGTATTTATCAAACCAAATATTCAGGACTTGAGATTTCTAAACTAATGCACAGCTTCTGAAAAGCAAAACTCAAAATTTTCATAAGCTACCAAAAGATGCAATGATCTTTACTCTGACTAATCAGTAAAAGAATATATCTCTAACTGTGTCTCTTAGTTTAAACGAGGTTAAATATACAACCAAAATTTAAATCTGAGACAGGGGTTCCCAACCTGAGATCCTTTGGGGGATCTGAAAACTTAGATAGGAAACAATTATGTCCTATTTTCACTAACCTTTAAATTAAGTTTAGCTTTCTTTTGATTGCAAATGTAGACAACAAATCACAATAGTACAAGCAGTCTCTATTACCTTTGTCACAGATATTTTCATGCCACATTACAATTTTAAAGGAACCTCAAAATATTGTTTATGGCCACCACTATTTCAGAATTACTGTAGTAATTTAACCTACTGCTTATTTGAATGTGATTGAAGTATTCTGTCTTCAGACTCATCTGTGATATAAGTGGCCAACTACTGGGCAAGTCTGCCCCTAACAGTCAAGCAGATGCCAAAGAGTGAAGTCATGTTATACTGGTAATTTAATCATCTGTGTTGCTTTTGATTATTACCTATTCATATTTGTTTGTTGAACAATATGTGGAAGATGTGTATCAAAGATTACCCAAAAGTCTAGCATCTTATTCAAACCTTAACAATGATACATATTTTTAAAAATTTAATTTGCTGGGACCAACAGTTGGTATAATGGCTATGTCGCTGGACTCCCATGTAGCCAACTGCAGTTCGAGTTCCATACCTGGTGGCTTAAACTCACCCCAGGCGCATGTGTGTGCATGCCCAAGATCCCAAGAGGAGAATGGAGGAGAAGGGATTGCAGCATGGCCAGCCCCGCTCAAGGCAGGGGTGATTTCTCACTTTCTGTCTTTCTGTCTGTCTTTCTGGCGAGTGCACATACCCTGTAGCAAAAACCTCTTAAAAAAAAAGTTTAATTTGCCTTGGGGCCAGCAGATGGCATAACAGTTATGTCACTCAACTCACACGTGGTCAACCTGGGTTCAAGTCCCGGCTCTGGTGGCTTGAAATTCACACTGGGCGTGTGTGTGTGTGTGTGTGTGTGTGTGTGCGCACAAGACCCCAGGAGGAAAATGGAGAACAGACTGCAGCATGGCCATCCCCCCGAGGGGTAAGTTCTCACTTTCCCTCTGTCTCTGTCTCTCCCTCCAGTGAGCACATGCACCCTAAGGCTAAAACCTCTAAAAATTTAAAAAAAAAAAATTTTAACTTGCCTAAATTTTCAATGTAATTTCTCATTTTGCAGCATTGTTAAAAAGGCACACATACTACATTACAAATTTTATTTATTTTTTTTAAAGAATTATTTTAATTTTATTTTATTTATTCATTTATTTTATTTTAATTTGACCAGAGAGGGAGAGAGAGAGAGAAAGTGAGAAAGCAAGCTGCCAGGTCTGGAACTTGAACCATGGTCAGCCATGTGGGAGTGTCCAGCACCTTAACCACCACGCCACCTGCTGGTCCCATAAATTTTAATATTTTTAAAACTATTTTAACATAATTGCTTTCCTCTATAATCCTAGTTGTCTAATTACTCATTTAAAAATATTCTGAAAAAAGTTCACTATGCAGCCAAAAGGGTGTATGTGTATAAAACACTTCTACCTGAGATGCCCAATAGGTTGTGAGGTTAAAAATAATTTTTTAAGGGGAACCAGCAGTTAGCGTAATGGCTATGTCGCTGGACTCCCACGTAGTCGACCGCGGTTCGCGTCTCGGACCCGGTGGCTTACAACTCACGCCGGGCGCGTGTGCGTGCGTGCCCAAGATCCCGAGAGGAGAATGGAGGAGAAGGGATTGCGGCGTGACCATCCCCCCTGGGGGGTGATTTCTCGCTTTCTGTCTCTATGTCTCTCTCTGTCTGTCTGGCGAGCGCACGCGCCCTATAGCGAAAAACCTCTCCAAAAAAAATACAAAAAAAAAAAAATAATAAAAAAAAAATAATTTTTTAAGTCAATGATCCAGAATGATATACATAAAACAACCAGAAAAGAAGGTGTTAAAGTGTGTAATGTCAGACTACTAAAAATAGTAAAATATTAGTAAGAACTAACATTTACTGAAAATATACTGTGGACCTGGTACTAGCCCACACATACATGTACGTACACACACATTCTCTCTCATTTAAGTTAAGAATAAATCAATTAAATTTTAATTATCAGCCAATACACCTATTTATGGTAAATTTTCATCCTGAAAGGCTTTAAAACGTAACCAGTACTTACTTCTGAATCTTCAGATAGGCCATGGCTCTGTTAGCTGGAAGAAGGGCATTTGCGCCATCTGCTGCTATCCCTCGAGTATAGCATTCAATTGCTCTTTCATACTTCCCCTCTTTGAAAAACGCATTACCCTATCATTTTGGAGACAAGTATGGAGAAGAATCAAAAACTATGCCAAAAAATCAACTGAATTCAAAAGCTCAGAGGTAATTTGTTCCATAAAATTAAATTCTTCTCTGGTATGTTTTTTAGAAATTTATGTATTATATCATCAATTACTCAAATTTAGAATTAGTAGGTACTGGAGGTTTTGGTGTATTTACATCTCAATTCCTACTCAAGAAGAATTTTAACATATTAGAGAAAACAGAAAATTAAATGATACACAAGAAACCAAGAGCAAGGACCAGCAGATGGTATAAGAGTTGTATTGCTGGATTCCCACATAGTCGACCACGATTTGAGTCCCTGACCTGGCAGCTCAAAACTCATGCCAAGCGTATGTGTATCATGCCCAAAATACTGAGAAGAGCATGGAAGTGAAGGGACTGTGGCATGGTCATCCCCCCGGGGAATGATTCCTCACTTTCTGTCTCCCTGTCTCTGTCTCTGTCTGTCTGTCTGTCTCTCTCTCTCTCCAGCAAGCACATGCACCCTATAGCAAAAATCTCTAAGAAAAACAAGAAACGAAGAGTAAACAAAAACTCAGCAAAACGTATACATTATATGCGGTAATCTCTTAATATTACCAGATCTTTCTCTGTAATGGCCTGCTGCTTATTCTGTAGTTCTTCGGTTTGTTTTTTCTCTCCTTCAGTTGCCTTAATCACTATGTCAGCTTCCTTTGCATATGAGTTTTCTTGGGATGTTATAGCCTAAAAGACACAGCAGTTAATTAAAACAAGTAATGCAAGATGCATACATACTTAACTTTAAAATATAAATTACTCAAATACCTTAGAATTTCTGTAATATTTCAAATAACTGAAATAACACTTTCTACTCTAATTCAAAGTCTTTTTACTTATTAAAGTAAAATGCAAAAAAAAAAGTACAAAATGAGTTTAACATGCTTCCTATTCCAATTAAAATAAGCAGTACATGTTTACTAGATTTCTATATAGGTCGGGCACCATTCCAGGAGTGGCTTTCAAACACAAAACAGTTAATTAAGACCACATCATCAAATATGCAAATGTAATAATAGTCATACTCTTAAGTTAAATACAAAGATGTTCATGATAACACAGTTCACAATTATAATCAAGTTGATATATTTACCAATAGATTTTAAGTACTCAAGCATGGGAATGTTTAAAAGTGTATTTTTCCCAAACACTATCACTTTCTTCTCAATATTTCAACAAAGGCAAAACAAATACAACTTCAATTCAAGAAAAAGTAAAAGGAGCAGCATTAGATAAGTAACTGAAGTAGTTATTTTCTTGCTGTTAAAAAGTTAGCATTGAAAAAAATCAAAGAGATATGCAAGAGGTCAGTACAGAAATTAATGCATAAGCTAAAAAAGAAAAGTCAGTGAGATAAAGTAAAAATAATTCTGTTCTCTGGGAAAAAGTGAAAGCAGCAGCTTTTTTTATTTTTCTTTTAAAGATTTATTTTATTTAACTTTATTTACTTACTTATTTTAATTTGACCAGAGAGGGAAAGAGTAAAAGAGAGAGAGAGAGAAATCAAAAGTGAGAAAGCAAGGCACCAGGCCCAGGATTAGAACCACAGCCAACCATGTGGGAGTCCAGAGCCCTTAGACACCACGCCACCTGCCAGCCCCAAGCAGTAGTTTTTAAAGATCTCAGCCAACTATTTAAAATGACAATCAATTACGGATCTTTAAATATCATTACACTATCTCACGCTTGCAAGCTCATTTAGTTTTGTTCAAAGAATTAAAATTTTTAAATCTCTCCATTAAGAAATCTACACATAGTACAAAGTCTACGCAAAAAATTTTCTTAGTCAAATAAGGGTCAAACCTAATACATCCAATTCAAACAACTGTAGTTTACCTGATTAATTTTCCTGAGTTCATTTGTTGCTTCAAAGTTATTTGGTTCTAGTTCTAATACTTTCTCATAATCTAATAAATAGAAAATAAAAAAATTTTAAGGAAAAATGATATTTAAAACTTATACAAAATATTAACCACATATGACAAATGGGCAACTGTCCTAAAGCTAAATGAAAAGGGAACTTAAAAATGCCACCATTAGGCTACTAGGCTTTCTTCATTCTCCCCCAGGGCAGACAAAATCCTCACAGACTCCTATGACAAACCGTTTTTTATTCAGATTTTGTGATTTACACAACACAAACTATTTTATAGAAAAATAGAAGGCTTAGGATATATATATATATATATATATATATATATATATATATACATATACATGTTTCACACTTACTACCTCTGGTCAATGAGATGTTTTAATCTGTATTTTATAGACAAACGATTAAAAGTCAGAGGAGGTACTGGTCTCAAGCTAGTACATGGTGAAATGAGAATCTGAACCAAAGCATTTATGTGGCAAATAATACATTCTTTTTGAAGACATCAAGATACATTTTAAATTCCAAAACTGAGTTTTGTTCAAATACAGAAAGTTCTTTGATAGTAGTAACTATGATTACTTCATTTTTTTAGTATCACCTGTTAAACTGTTAAAGAATTCTTTGATTATGATGACTCAGAAAAAATCAATACCTTTCTGGGCATCCTGTAATTTTTGCAAAGCAAATCGAGCAGCACCTCGTCGGGCATAAGCCTTTGTATAACTCCTATTCAAAGCAATTGCTAAATTACAATCAGACTCAGCAACAGCAAATCTGCAATTTAAAAAAATTAAAATAAATGAAATTAATAAAGATTAAACCAAAGATCAAAATTTGTTTCTCTAATCCCTGAAAAAAAAGATTGACATCTCCTTTTTATTTAGTTAAGAGTACTAAATGCAGTGATTCTGTTTTTAAAACATTTATTTAATTATTTCTTCACTGAACAAGAAAGAGAATAAGAGAGAGACAGAGACAGCACACTCAATAGTGTCCTGATGTCACAATCCACTCCCAAGCTTCAGCCAGTCCCAGATCACGGGCATGCATGTGCCAGATGGTACCCAGGGAGGTCCTCAGACTTGAACTGAGAATCTTCCCATGGGGGCCAGCCTCACAGAGCACTGTGCTTTAACTCTGCACCTCCATCTAAACTCCACTAAAAACAGTAATTCTTAATGGTAAAACACAAAAATCCTTTTAATGCAAAAAACAAAAATGCCCAATAGCAGTGCTTTTTCTCAGTACTGTCCTAGATGTCCTCACTAATGCAGTTCCACAGGAAAGAAATACAAAGTAAAAAGACTAGAAACAAACTAAACTGATAACATTCTCAAATATGATGGTCTATATAAAAACTCAAAGCAATCTAAAGACATTGCTAGAAATAATAAAAGTTTAGCAAGATGGCAGCTTTACCAAAGAGCAACAACAAAACACAAAAGAATACTAACAAAAACATGTAAGACACAGATGTAGACAACTGCAAGACTATCTTCGAAGACATTAAAGATGACTTCAGTCTATCAGGAAATATCAGAATGTATTTCAAATTCACCTGCAACAAGGAACAATAACATAGTATAATTCTCTCCAGGTTTATCTATGAAACCAATGCTCTTATAATCAAAATCCCAACAGGATGTTCCCAGGAATCTGAGAAAACGATTCTAAAATTTACAAGGATGAGCAAAGGTTCAGGATACTCCTGAAGAATAAGATGAAAAATACACCCTACGCTAAATATAAAGGCTTATAATTGTAATGCTATAATCATTAAAGATGGTGTGGAAGGGGTGCAGAGACAGACAAAGACTAAAGAACAGAGAAATGAGAAAATGTCCCATGCAAACTTGGCATATGATAATGGTGGCACTGCAGATCCCAGGGGAAAGCATAGCGATTCCATAAATAGGGCTGCAACAATTGAGGCATTCAAGATGGAAAAAAATAAAACTGGTGGAATCCTATTTTCAGCAAATGTGAAAAGAAAAATCTGAAAGTTCTTAGAATAAAATGTAGAAGACTATTATGATCTCAATAAGAAAAATGTTTAACAAATAATTTTTTTTTAAGTATTAATCTTTAGGGGCCAGAGGGTGGCACAGCAATTAAACATGATGTTCTGCAAAGCAATCTCACATGAGAAGATTTCCAGTTCAATCCGGTAACTTCCCTGAGCATGCCTGGCACACACCTGCCCATGATCCAGGACTAGTTGAAGGCTGGTGCATCACAGCATTGGGATGCTGTTAGAAATGCTATGTCTGTATCTGTCTCTGTAGCTCTCTCTTTTTCTCATTCTCAGAAGAAATAAAGAAAAGATAAGCTACAAATCTAGTTTCAAAAATAAAAGCAGTTTTAAGTAGAGGGGTGAGTTTAAGTGGGTTTACTTAAAATTTTTATAACTTACATATATATGTATTGAATACATCAAATATTATAAAATGTAAAATAATCCCCTTATTTGTGAGGATATTAATATCATAAGTTTCAAAGACATAACAAGTATGCTACTTAAATAGTAAAAAACTCAGACATCAATATAATTTGTATTTCCAAATTAAACAGTAAGAATATCTTTCTTGATGGTATTTGTCTTCTTTTAGTTTGTTATAGGGCACATGCTCACAGAACAGAAACAGAGAGAGAAGGAAAGTGAGAAATCACCCCACAGAGTGGATGGTCACACAGCAATCCCTCCTCCGTTCTCCTGGGATTTTGGGCATGCATACACACATGCCCAGCATATTTTTCAAGCCACTGGATCCTGGACTTGAACCATGTAGTAGGCCTGTGATCTAGCCACCTTAACCACTATGGCCACTGGCTGACCCAGTATTCATCTTCTTAAACATTCTTTTTTTTTTTTTGGAGAGGTTTTTGCTATAGGGCGTGTGCGCTCACCAGACAGAGAGAGACAGAGACACAGAAAGCAAGAAATCACCCCCCCAGGGGGGATGGCCATGCCGCAATCCCTTCTCCTCCATTCTCCTCTCGGGATCTTGGGCACGCACGCACACACGTGCCCGGCGTGAGTTTTAAGCCACCGGGTCCAGGATGCAAACCGCGGTCGACCACATGGGAGTCCAGTGACATAGCCATTACGCTAACTGCTGGTCCCAAAGAAAATTAATTTCTAAACAACTTTTTTGAGTGTGTGAACTAGGTACAGAACATCATTAACAATTTTTAGAGAAAGAACGTTAAAGTGAGCTATGGACCACCAAATGTTTAAAATGGCTTTAAATAACATAACCCAATAAAAGGGAGTAAGTTTTAAAAATTTACAATTGGGGGCCAGCAGGTGGTGTGGTGGTTAAGGGCGCTGGATTCCCACATGGCCATCCTCAATTCGAGTCCCGGACCTTGCAGCTTGCTTTCTTCACTTTCCATCTCTCTCTCACTCGCTTGCTCTGTCCCTCTCTGGTCAAATTAAATAAATAAATAAAGTTAAATAAAATAATTCTTTTTAAAAAATTATAAAGAATTTACAACTGATGGGACCAGCAGATGGTATAATGGTTTTGTCACCTGACTCCCACATAGTCAACAGTGGTTGGAGTCCTGGAACCCGCAGCTTAAAACTCAAGCTGGGCACAATGTGCATGCATGCCCAAGATCCTGAGGAGAGTGGAGGAGAAGGGGCTGCAGTATGGCCATTTCCCCAGGGGGTGATTTCTCACTTTTTGTCTATCTCCCTGTCTCTCCAGCAAGCGCACATACCCTATAGCAAAAAAAACTCTCTCGAAAAAAGAATTTACAATTGAAAAGAAATCTAACACATTTCAATTTGTCTTACATACTTTACTATGAAAGATTTTTCAAAAAATCAGCCTCTGTAAACACCTAAGATGTGTACCCATTATGGAAATTACTTACTTTTTCAATCTAAAGTAGGCTGACGCTCTGTTTGTTGGCAACACGGGATTATATGGGTCAGCATCCATGCCTTTTGTGTAGCACTCAATAGCTTCATCATATTTGCCTTGTTTGAAGTATTTATTGCCCTGAAAAAAGGAAAATAAAGCAAAATGGTCTATTTACAAGTGCTAGAATTCATCATATAATCATTGTATGGGCACAACCCAAGATCCCTGATGGAAAAATAAGGAAAACACCTAGCATTATACTTTTTATTGACACCACCAATCCACAGAAACGTTTGCAAATTAAAGGTATAAAGATGAAGTTTAATCAGAAAAAAAGTTTTAACGTTTTTAAAAAGCAGTATAGCTGGTCTTATAATAATCTTCTGCGAGAGATATTGAACATAAAAAGGCAACCAAAAGTGGCTATGGTGTAACAGAACATAATATTCATGACAAGAGTCACATGCTGATTTCAAATTATTTCAGTCTACTCTTAAAACCCTGGAATAACTCAGGTACAGCCAAACAACTTATATAATTCATTTCACATAACAACCCACTGAGACTTAGTAATATTATAAATAACATCTTACAGCTGCAAACACTGAGAAACAGGTAGTTTAAAGAACTTGTCGGAGATGTGAACCAAGTAATTTGATTCCAGAACTATGCTTAAATTAAGTAAACTTAACTGCCTCCTGACAGAGATAGGGCCAATAACTTAAAGTTTGAACACCCCCTAAACACTGTAGACAAGTTTTAGGGTTCACATGATTTTCACACATCCTGACTACCTGAATAAACCTAAGGCTACCCTAAAGAGTACCTTTTCTTTTAGAGCAAGAGCTTTCTGTGAATCTACGTGAATCCCATCTTCTTCTGACTCTGATTCTGGAGACACAGAATCATGTGTACTATCTTCTTTGTCAAGCTCATCAAGGATACTGTCCTGAAATCATAAAGAGGAAAAAACAGTGCTCATAATTATAGGACCATTACAAAAAAAGACACATTCTCCCAAAATATATACCCAACTGAACTTAAGCTGTTATAATCTAAGGACCTAAAGGCCTATGAAAGCAATTCAAATAACTTCTCGTCCCTCATTGTTAAGATTATATCCAGAGTGGGGGACGAGCAGGTGGCATGGTGGTTAAGGTGCTGGCACTCCCACATGGCCAACCATGGTTCAAGTCCTGGACTTGGTGACTTGCTTTCTCACTTTCTCTCTCTCTCTGTGTCTCTCTCTGGTCAAATTAAAATAAATAAATGAATAAATAAAATTAAATAAATAATTCTTTAAAAAAAGAAAAAAAGGTTATATCCAGAGAAAAAGGTGCCCTTGTTTAGGAAACCAAGATCCAAACCATCTAAAGAATCTGACTTGAACTCGCAAAGTAATTTAGTCGACAAATCACCCTAAACCATCAACAGTGAAGTATTACAACTCAATGTAAGAGAAGATTTGCAAATAATCCTTAGCTGATATAATTAACACCTAACTACCAAAAGAGAAATGTTTTCAAATGTTTTTCCGTCCTTATTTTAAAACAACAAAAACAGCTTATAGAGCACAAGTTATTTCTGATCCTCACAACTACCTACAGGGTAGGTATAATTACTCATGTTTTTCACTTCAGAGAACTAAACCTTCAAAGTAGCTGATTGCAGTTTGAATCCCAAACCCTGTGACTTGGAAAACAGGCTGGGCACATGTGTATGTGTGCCCCAAATCCTGACAGGACGGAGAAAATGAGAAAGGACTGCAGCATGACCACGATCCACTGAGGAGTACTTTTTTCCTGTCTTTCCATCTCTCTCTGGCAAGAGCTTATAACCTCTGGTCAAAGGAAGGGAGGCAAGGAAATGTTATATAACTGTATCTGAATGGTGGCTTCAGAGGTATAGTACATTAGTAATAATTTGGAAAGCTGTATACTTAAGGTTTTTTGGACTTCATGTATGTTATACCTCAGTAAAAATGTTAAACAGAAAAATACAAGGAAAACAATACACATAAAAATTAGAATAGTGGTTAGCTCTGGAAATAGAGAGGAGAAAAGAAAATGAGATAGGGAAGAAGTACATAGGTAGCTTCAACAGTATTGAAAAAATAATTATTTGGTTAAAAAGCTACCTGATTAGGGGCCAGCAGGTGGCATAGTGGCTAAGGTGCTAGACTCCCACATAGCTGACCACAGTTCGAGCCCTAGACCTGCCAACTTAAAAATCACGTCAGATGTGTGTGCGTGCATGCCCTAAATCCCAGGAGAGTGGAGAAGGGATTGTGGCATGGTCATTCCCCCACAGCACAGGTGATTTCTCACTCTCTATTTCTCTCTAGTGAGCATACATATCCTATAGCAAAAACCTTTAAAAAAATAAGAATAAAGTTATGTAATTAAACTTTCATTCCACATGAAATACTAATATAAAGATAGGGCTGGCCGTGGCCTGGCGTTTAAGGTGGCTGGATCTCACATGGCTGACTGCACAGTTTGAGTCCCAGACCAACAGCTTCATAAACACGTCAGGCAAGTGCCCAAAATCACAACAGGATGGAGAAGTAGAGAAGAAATTGCATCATGATCATTCCCCATAGGGAGTACTTTCTTGCCCCCCCCAACTCCCCAACCCCCCATCTCTCCAGTGAGCAACATGCACCCTCTGTCAAGTATTTTTAAAAGCAGAAAGAGAAGACATAGGCATATGAACCACGGCATTTTTCATTTAATCTATGACTATTAGGTTAACTCCAATAAACTTTTATTTAAACATCAAGAAGCATATGATTAGATTAACTTACCACATCAAGTTTTGCCCATGCATCATAATCATAAGATTTTATTCTGTTTTTTGTGTTTTCCTCTTTGGTTTTTTTAGAAGATTCTTTAGCTCTGCCTTTCTTCTTTTTCCTAAAATTCCCATTTCTAATAGGGGGTAAATTCTAGAAAATAAGCAAACAAAGTTTTGAACACTTTGCTTCTATTACTGCTTTGATTAACTACTGATATTTTAAATTACCACTAAATTACATTTTCAAATAAATAATCTTTCAACTTAATTCTCAAGTGCGTAAAAATACTAATTACTATCTTCACTTATAATGGTAATTATACTTGAAAAGTTTAACTTATCCTTTGATAAATGCTGAAAATTGTTCAGTCACAAAAAAAATATTACCTGGAAATTCTATCTTTAATTTGCGACCCTAAATTCAAACTTCAAAAACTACCTGACCTTGGGACCAGCAGTTAGCGTAATGGCTATGTTGCTGGACTCCCATATAGTCAACCATGGTTCGCGACCCGGACCCAGTGGCTTAAAACACTCGCCGGGCGCGTGTGCGTGCGTGCCCAAGATCCCGAGAGGAGAATAGAGGAGAAGGGATTGCAGCGCGGCATCCCCCCCTGGGGGGTGATTTTCTTGCTTTCTGTCTCTGTCTCTCTCTGTCTTTCTGGCAAGTGCACGTGCCCTATAGCGAAAACCTCTCAAAAAAAAAAAAAAGAAAACAAAAAAAACCTACCTGATCTTTAGTACAAAGGCAAACTAAACTGCTTCCACATCATTATGAAAAACCTAAACCATATTTAAATGTACTGTCTTTAGAACATTTGGTTGACTCTAGTTACAATCCAAACTTTTATGCCAATATTGTTATGTTACTCTATCATTAAATATATAACCATACATATTATTCATGTATAATACAAATGCACACAACACACACACACACACCTATATATATTTTATGATGTTATTCATTTACCTTTATGGATTGAGTCACCAGAAAAGTCATGATGTATTTTTTCATGTTTTTCTATACAAAACTGCATCATGACTTTTCTGACAACCCAGTATTATTACAAGGACGTCCTTCTGACAACTATTCACTAGTCTTTAATATATCTTAAGCTATAGTAAATACAACTAAACACTGCAAAGACTTTTTAAAAGTAGATTTGTAGGGACCAGCAGTTGGTGTAATGGCTATGTCATTGGACTCCCATGTAGCCAACCGAGGTTCGAGTCTTAGACCCGGTGGCTTAAACTCGCACTGAATGTGTGTGCATACGTGCCCAAGATTCTGAGAGAAGACTGGAGGAGAAGGGACTGCGGCATCCCCCCACGGGTGATTTCTTGCTTTCTCTCTCTATCTGTCTCTGACTCTCTGAGGGAGTGCACGTGCCCTATAGCAAAAACCTCTCCAAAAAAAAAAAGTAGATAAAGTAGATTTATAAAATGTTGACAGATCAATTTCAATACTTTCTCCTTTTGGGGGAGAGGCTTTTGTTATAGGATGCATGCGCTCACCAGAAAGACAGAGAGAGCAAGAAATCACCCCACCCCCCCCAAGGGGGATGGCCACGCTGCAATCCCTTCTCCTCCATTCTCCTCTCAGGATCTTGGGCACGTGCACACACACGCCCAAAGTGAGTTTAAGCCACCAGGTCCAGGACTCGAACTATGGTTGACTACATGGGAGTACAGCGACATAGCCACTATGTCAACTGCTGGTCCCAAATTTCAATACTTTCTTAAAACATTTTAAAAGATTGTGCTTTATTTAAAAATGAATAGTCTTGAGAGATGCTAAACTAGGAATTCTTAATTTACCTCTTCAGGAACACCATTCTGTCTTCTTAGTTCCATATCCTTTTCTTTAATGTCTTTTTCCCAGTTTTCTAAATCCCTCATAAAATCTTGTAATTCTTCGGCATTTTGCTTCACTTGTAGTTGTAACTCAACGGCTTTATTTGTTGAAGTCATGATGGTCTGCAAGGTTTTGAACAACCAACCTCTAATAAGTATTAAATAAGTTTTTCAGATTTATTTTCCAGAAACCTAACTAATTAATGATGTTTCACTGCTTCTTAAGTGACCAAGACACAGGGACAGAAGAAAGCTTAAAGTGATGCTGAATAAAGGAAATATTAATACTTTAAGATTAGTCATTTCTGAGTAAACAAATGAAAAACAATTTCGGCCATCCTTGAAATGCAACATGAATGAAAGGAGATAAGGAGGAAATCACTGAAATCAGCAGGTGGCCCATGGTTGCTCATCTCTGGTTTATAAGAATATCCCAAAGATCTCCTTATATCCCAATGATCTCCTTTACTATTTTTTCTTCCAGTATTTATTGAACTTCTGGTATGTGATAGACCCTGTATCAAGTAACACAATGTCCCTTATTTAGCAGAGAGGAAAAAAAGAAGTAATTGCATTGAGTAACAAAATTTAGATTGTCGGGAAAGTCATGATGTGTTTATTTTTATACACAAAAACGGGTCATGACTTTTCCAACAACCCAATAGTATGTTAAGCAGAATTTCACAACCTTCACACTGCTGACATCTTGGGCTGGACAATTCTTTGTTGTGATGGTGCTGTCACATGCATCACAGAATGGTTGGCAGGGCCAGCAGGTGGTGATGTATTTAAAAGGTGTTGGACTCCCACATGGCTGAATGCAGTTCAAGTTCCAGACCTGGTGGCTTAAAATTCACGCCAAGCACATGTGCATGCATGCCCAAAATCCCAAGAGGAGAATGAGGGAGAAGAGATTGTGGCGTGGCCCCTGCCATCCCCTAGGAGGGTGGTTTCTCACTTTCCCTCACTGCCCTTCTCTGTGTCTCTCTCTGACAAGCACATGCATCCTATGGCAAAAACCTTAAAAAAAAAAAAAGAATGGTTGGCAATGTTTCTGTTCTCCATCAGTGTTAGGTGCCAGAATTACTTCTTCCCCTAAGACTGGGATAACCAAGTGTTTCCAGACACTGTCAAGTGTGCCTTAAGAAGCAAAATAACACCTGGTTGAGAACCCTGTGCTAGAGGTATGCATGGATTCTAAGAAACTGACCATAGGGACCAGCAGTTGGCATAATGGCTATGTTACTGGACTCCCATGTAGTCGACCACGGTTCAAGTCCTGAACCCGGTGGCTTAAACTCACGCCAGGCGTGTGTGCGTGTATGCCCAAGATCCCGAGAGGAGACTGGAGGAGAAGGGATTGTGGGGTGGCCATCCCCCTGGGGGGTGATTTCTCACTTTCTGTCTCTCTGTCTCTCTCTGCCTTTCTGGCAAGCGCCCACGCCCTGTAGCAAAAAACCTCTCCAAAAAATAAAAGGAAAGAAAAGAAAGTGTGGAGGAACTGACCATAAAGGATAGGCATAAATCATATGGTAGGAAGATGGGAGTCAAAGAATAAGTCCCAGAAACGATGAGCTAGCCCGGTAGCCTGGTGGTTAAAGGAGACAGGTCCGACATAGCTGACCACACAGTACAAGTCCTTGAACTAGTAGCTTGAAAAACAACACACAAGGCATACATGGGCATGTGTCCAAAATCCTGACAGGATGAAAAAATGGAGGATTGAGACATGACCACATCCCATGGGGGAGGGTGCTTCTCCCTCTTCCTCTTCCTTTCTCTCTCCTCCCTCTCTTTCTTCCTCTCTCTCCCACTCTGGCAAGCACATGCATCCTCTGGCAAACTAAAGAAAAGAAAAAAAAACCTTAGCTGGGTTTCACAAGGGGCCAACCAAGTATCTAACAGGGAAGAGAAGGCATGCAGAGTGGGAGAACGTAGGAAGAGAAGGTTAAAGAAGGGACAGATCTTGAAATGCTAGGCCATGAAGTCTGAATTACATTTTGAAAACTCTGTGAAGGTATTGAGGTAATAAAGTAAAAAGAACATGATGACTGGTTTAGATTTAGGAGCTAGGGAGCAGAGCAAGACTTACATTATCTTAGTTTTGGCTTAGGAGCCTGATGAGATTAGTGATGTCACTTTGAATCAGGAAATACAATTCAAGAAGGAAAAAAGGTTCAAGTTGGAGAGCAAATGGAAAGAATTATTTCAGTTTAGAATCTGTTGAATGAGTGCTGCTGGGATGTCAGGAGGAGATAATAGGTAATTATATTGGATTAAAGGTAAATTTTGTTGTCACCAGCATAAAGGGAGAAGCGAGAATCATAGCTCTAAACGTGTTTACCCACTGTGACTATCAGGAGGTGGAGGAGCCTGAAGAACACTGACATTTAGAAAGTGGAGGAAGAGATGTCACAGGAAAATCTCAGCTAGAGCACCGAGAGGAAAATGTAAGTGGGCACTGTTACAGAAGACCAAAGGGAGAGCTCAAGAAAGTGGGAGAAATCAGCAGTGCCAAATGCCAGAGGGAAAGAAAGCACGTTATATTCAGTCATAGAAAAATAATTATTGAGTTGGGACCAGCAGTTGGCATAATGGCTATGTCGCTGAACTCCCACAGTAGTCGACCGCAGTTCAAGTCCTGGACCCGGCGGCTTAAACTTGCGCCGGGCACATGTGTGTGCATGCCCAAGATCCCGAGAGGAGAAGGGATTGTGGCATGGCCATCCCCCCTGGGGGGGTGATTTCTTGCTTTCTGTCTCTCTGTCTCTCTGGTGAGCGCACACGCCCTATAGCAAAAAACCTCTCAAAAAAAAAAAAATCTTAAAAAAAAAAGAAAAATAATTATTGAGGTGGAACAGTATGAAAAAATGCAAAGGAAACAAGCCAAGTAAATGAAATGACACGCTGATTAGATTATATTTTATATTTAACCCAAGAGTTGCTCTTGAGTATGGTCTGGGGGGGAGGACCAAGAGAAAAGAGATATAGGACAGAGGTTGAGGGATGGAGCAACATCAAAGAGGTGGGAGAAGACTCAAAGATTAAGAGGGATGGGGAGATGGGGCCAGCAGGTGGCTTGGTAGTTAAAGGCGCTAGACTCCCACATGACCGACCAAGGTTTGAGTCCAGGACCTGGCGGCTTGCTTTCTCATGTTCTCTCTCTCTTTCACTCTGTCCCTCTCTTTTCAAATTAAAATAAATAAAGTTAAATAAAATAATTATTTAAAAAAAGGGAGGGACAAGGAGGTGGAAATAAAGGTGAGAGGGAGATTACAAAAAGATCTGTTTGGGACAGTTAAACTATCCCACTGGGTAAGGAAGGAGGGACTGCAGCAGATGCAGCTAGGTCTTTTGACCCCTTAACTTCAAAAAGTGAACTAAGTTTAAGCTACTTCAGGGTAATGTCCCTGTCTGAGAATACACGTATACACGTCATTCAAGAACAAAACTAGTAAAAGGCTTTGGTGGGGACTCAAAAACATTACTAAAGGCGCAGCACTCCACCGACACGCTGTTGGGGGGGAAAGATTTTCCACTCATTTCCTCTGCTGCTCCCGTGCCCAACTGCTCCCAGGAAACCCGCGATGGGCCTCGGCTGGCACCCAGCAACGGCTGGCGCTTGGGGTATCACTTTCACATCCAATATCCGGGCGAACACTACACACCCACGCCGAAGAGGGGCGGGCCCCACAGCGATCTCCTGGAAGGATGGCTCTGCCGTCCCGATCCCAGCAAATCGCCCAATGCCGGGAGCAGTGGGGCTGGAGGGTCTGCCAGAAATGCAGAACATTCAGGCCCAGTCGTGCCGGATGAACCCTTCCCAGGAACGCGCTCCCCAGGACGCTACTGCCCAAGACACCGCCACGCCGTCCCGACGCCACGCCCCTGCCGCCCGCTCCGCCTCTCCCGGACCCTGGGCCACGTCCTTCCTCAGGCTAGGCAACTCCACAGGTCTCGGCTGCTGCAGCCGTTCAAAACAGCAATGCTTACTCACCTGACCAGGCCGTTACCGCCCGCGCCGCCGCCAAATCAGCCCTGCAGAGACTCACGGCCGCCCCGCCTTCCTGGGCTTTCCCAGAAGTCCGCGCGCACCTCGCCCCGCCCCCGGAGACGCGCGCGAGCGTGCGCAGAAGGCAGGTTCCTGACCCCGCCTCCTCCGGTGGGTGGGCGGTGAGCGGAAGTAAAACCCGAGCATCTTGCTGGCTTCCAGTGTGGCTGGGTTTCGCCACCCTGACTTGTGAAAGGCTTGAGTATGTCTTTGGACTCCCCTCAAGCAATTTCATCCTTAACGTTTGCGTACCGTGTCTAACGAGATGCCACGACCTTTGTGGGTGTGGCAATCACGTGCGAAAGTTGGTGTTTACCTTGAACAGAAGAAAGCCGACTGGGAACCATGGCGATTTTGCGGCATTTTTTTCCCCTTTAAATGCAGGTGTTAAGAATGCCAATTCCAAAGTCGTCTGACTCTTGCACCTTTTGCAAGTAAACTTTTTCTGAGTGAATCTATCTTTTGAATCTCACATGTGTTAAGGTCTGTCTTTAGATGTGCTGCAGCTTGTAGAGAAGAGAGGATATGAAGCTTCTAACACTTTTGCTTCTGCTTCCTCTGAAAGAGCCTTCTTTTATTGATGTGAGAACTCAAAACTGGTAAAAAAATAAAATAATAGTAACTTTTGGATTCCACAAAAACAAGCACGAACTGAACTTCAGTTTGTTTTTTGTGCATTTTTTTTTTTTTTTTTTGGAGAGTTTTTTGCTATAGGGTGCGTGCGCTTGCCAGAAAGAGACAGAGAGACAGAAAGCGAGAAATCATCCCCCAGGGGGGATGGCCACGCAGCAATCCCTTTTCCATTCCCTCTGAGGATCTTGGGCACGCACCCACATGCGCCTGGTGTGAGTTTAAGCCACCAGGTCCAGGACTGGAACCGGGTCAACTCTACGGGTATCCAGCCACATAGCCATTACGCCAACTGCTTGTCCCTGAACTTCATTGTCACCGTAATCCTGATCAGTGGTTCTCAAGCTTGATTGAACTTTGGAATCACTTAGGGAGTATTTTATATTTATATTTATGTATGTGTGCGTATATAAGGTTGGGTAAATCATGATGCGTTTTTGCATAGAAAAACACGTCAAGACTTTCTCAATGGGAGTATAAATATACACATATATATGTATATATGTGAGTATAGAATCAATATGACAGGAGTTAATCCAACTGTCTTGATGGCCAAGGTCACATAAATTCTAATGGTCACTAAAGTAAACATGAATATTTATTATTGCAACAGTAAAATGCTATAACTAAAAACTATGAATGCTGTTAATTTTATGTCCACAGAATTAAGTGAGCTCACTCATGGTTAAATGAGGAAAGATTCTGAGAGTTAATATAATCTTTTTTTCCTTTTTTCAGAGATTTTTGCTGTAGGGCATGTGTGTTCACCAGAGAGACAGATGGAAAGCAAGAAATCACCCCCTAGGGAGGATGGCCAGCCATAATCCCTTCTCCAGTTTACTCTCAGTATTTTCGGCATGCAGGCACACACATTCAGCGTGATTTTTTTTTTAAGCTGCCGGGTCTGGGATTCAAACTTTGGTGAACTACGTGGGAGTCCAGTGACATAACCATTATGCCATCTGCTGGTCCAATAATTAATGAATCTTAAGAAAGAGTATTGGCTAAACAACTTTAGAAAGAAAATTTATGAACTTCAGGGTACTTCCTAGTATTAAGAAACTATATTAGCTTTGGTTGAATGTGAGTAAAAGTCTGAAATAAGAGTGGCTTAACCATGAGAGCAGACTGTTGTGTCAAATCTAGACTCCTTCTACCTCGCTGCTCCACCATCTTCAGCACACAGCTTACGCTCATGTTTCAATGTGGCGGCTACTCAGGCTCCAACAATCTTGTCTGAAATCTAGTTGGCAGGAAGGGGCAGCAGTGGGAAGAAAACTTCCTCTTGAGGAATATTTCCTCTTACATGCCACTGGCCAGACCTTAGGCACGTGGTCATTCCTGGCTGCAAGGGAAGTGCCGAGTTTTTATTCCTGGCATTAATGTGCTCATCTAAAATTCATTAATATGAAAGAAGAGAGCAGTTACTGAGGGGTAACCAACAGTGTCTGTCACAGGCCTTCATAAACATTCTCTTTTTTTGTAAGTATTGTTTAAAAGAACAATGAATAAACAAATGAGTGGACACTGGTAGAAATTCAAGCTTACTACAGCATGAGGAAAGGGGCTGAATTTTGTTATTGGTGCTTACTAAGAATGTGACTTAATCTGAGCCTCAATTGTCTAGGAAAAATTTAAATGGTAGAGATAAAAATGCCTGCCAGAGTAAATTAAAGGATTCCTAGCACAGCTTTGAGTACAGGAAGAGCTTAACACATGTTAACTCCTACCCTACCCTCCTGCAACGCTAAGGTCCAGATTCTGAACTCTCACCTATACCTCTGTCTACCACTTGACTACCTGGAACAGCTCCCAAGAGGTTTATAAGGAGTACAAGTACTGGGCACCAGTAGGTAGAGGGAATGGGAATTGCCTCTCCTAGTGCAAAATGAAATCTGTGTAGTGAGACATATGATTTATTGTCAGGATGGCTAGTATGTTATACTTGCTTTATCCTACAATAGTAACATTGTCCCCATTTTACCAGTCAGGAAGTTGATGTGAGTAATTGAGACTTTTGTCCATACAGCCATAAAATAACAGTTCAGTCAGGTATGTGGGCTGCTGACCAGAGTCCACCCCAAAGACTGGCCCAATTGACTCCCTGTCTTGCAGTTTAGATTGTGAGCTCCCTTGGGGGAGGGCAGGTCAGGGTCCTGTTTCATCCATCTGCCCAGCATTTATTGAGTATTTGTCTAAATAATCTGTTTATAGGCAATAAGTCTCTTTCTGTGTCTCTTTGGCCTCTCCTTTTCTCTTCAGGGTGGCCAGCTTTGCAATCATAGAACCCATATCCAGAGGCATCCTTGTGCCCTTGTGTATGTAATCAAAGGGACTAGTGATGGGGCTAAGGGTCACCAGCCCCCCAGTCTACGTGCGGTGCTCCTTCTACTCTCACATAGCAAGTGCATCAGGAAAAATTCTCTCTCCCTCTTGGCTTGAAAGATTTGGTGAGTCACCAGGGACTTTACCCAAGTACCACATTCTCCAAGCCATTCCGAGAAGGCTTATCATTCTCAGTCCTGCTCCAGAAAAAGACAGTGAAGGTGGGCCGTTTACAAAGAGGAAACACATTTTAAGTTTTCTTAAATGACTTTAATTGAAGACTCAAATCCTCTAAACCATAGTTCCAGCCTGGCTCTGTGGGGCAGTGTCTGGTTCCCAGTGGGGTTGGGAAGAAATGCATAGTTGCAGTTGAGATAGGGAGACTCAGTCTCCCGAATTTAGAGTTTATTCAAATTATAGCTGCCAGATAAACCTTAAAATAATTATGTTTATAACGCCAAGCTACAGATTTCTTTCTTCTCCTGATGCTAAAACTTCCTCCTAAGAGGGGAACACATTCAAAAACTATTTGGGATCAAAATACAGGTCTATGATGGCGGTAAACAGCCACAGGAAGAAAGCTTCTTGATGCAGATACTGAGCTGGCCGCAAAAACTCGGGCCTGGAGAAGGTTACTTCCTCCCCAGCCCACTCACTGCACTCCATTACCCTTCTCCATCCAGCATCAGAGTTCTCCCAAACCCTGTTCTGAGAGTGTCTAACTGTAGAAAACATCAAATATCCACTGCCTGATTTCTAAGGTCTGATTTCTCTGAGGCCCCAAACACAGGGTTGAGCTGCAGTGGGCAGAGCTGTGTATAACAACAGCCATTATAGTCATCTTCAATTTCTATCAGTCGTTCTTCCTAAGAACAATTGAAAACACCTTCACAGTAAGAAAATCATCAGGTTTGCTCTCTCGCCACCTCCAGGAAGCAGTAAGAGGGCAGGTGCCTTCCCTTTATATTAAAGGGAAACATAAGGCCCAGTGAGGCCAAAGGACTTGCTCATGGTTCCACCACGCATCAGGGCTAAGAGCTACTGAGGGTTCCCACCTTCTCTGTCTGGACCTTAGTCTAATTGACAGAATTCTGAAGGACAAAGACTTTGTTGTTTTCCTGCATTTTTCTTATTTGAATCTTTTCTCTTTCCCACATGAGTATTTCTAGAGTCAAGAATCCCTTTGGCTGATTTGGGATTGGGAATCCCTCCAGGTCTCCTCTGTCCACCCTTCAGTCCAGAGCAGGTACCACTTCAGTCCTGCAAGAGTCCTCACTATCCTCATGCCCCTGTCCAGCTCCATACTCTATTGCGTGGAAGACACCACGTAGGCTGTGGCGATGTACTTCCTGCCGTTTCCATAAGTGGATTTGTCCCAGGGGTAGGTCTGGATGGCCAAGGGATGTCCTCCCAAGCTTAACTGGCACCTGTGGGAAAAGATCACAAACTTAGAGAGGCCTGCCACTTCACCCTGCCTCTGTCCCCAGGCTTGAAGGATCAAGCCCAGCCCGAGCAGAAGGGCTCCATCCTGCTTAAATGACCTCTGAGCCAGAGCTTTGGAGCTTTCTGAAGTTCCTGATCACAGCTCCCCACAAACAAGAGACCAGCCAAAATCGAAGCCTTCTTTTCTATCTTCTTAAAGAATACTGCTCCTCATTTTTTCCAGAGCAATAGTCTAAAATCCCTAAAATCTCATACCTATAGCTGAAATCTTCAGAAAGTAAATGTTTGCTTAGGATTTTGGAAGTAGTAAGACCCAAAGTCTCCAAATGTTAGAGAAAATGCAAGGCCTGAGGGCCTTGGTTCTCCCAAACAGCCTCAGGCGCTCAACAGAGACTGAGCCCCAGAGCAGCTCCATTTCTAACTGCCATATGCATTAATATCCGGCATAAGATTTCACTTGGGAAAGAGAAGAGAGGTGGTTCTGCTGCTGAGATGAAGTTTGGCAACCCCAGAATCAATCTAACCACCTCGTTGTCCAAGTGAGAAAGCAGATGCCCAGACTAGGGATTGTCCGAGTCCTCTCAGCCACGTGATGGCAGAAGACAGTCTTCTGCTCTACCCTGGCTGAGTTCAGCCTACGGCCCCAGGCTGCTCCCTCATCCTGGCTGGCTCAATACTTACACTTTGCCTGGTCTGGCAATGAAGCACAGGGAGTAGAGGGCAAATTCGAACTCAGGGCTGCTGCCGATGAAAGCAGAGCCCACTTCCTTGTAGTAGCCATCCCAGTTGAACTGCATCGCTAACACATCAGGGTAAGAATCCCACTGCAGAGGGAAGGGCAGCAAAGGGCGTCTGGTGAATGCCCCACAGAGGAGTGAGACAAGAGAGTCCAATAGCAACCACAAGGGGCCTGTGCGAACCTTCCAGGAAGACTGCGTTCTTTAAACAGACAGAGGGCACTGCCTGCTCTGCTAAGGCATCTGATCCCCACTTGGCCCCTCTGTCTGGAGCTACCAGTGTGCATCTACCAGAGAGGCCAGATCCAGCGTCCATATGACCTGACCCAAGGTAGCAGGACATAGCTGTTCTCCGTGGCCCTCACACGTGGAGAAGGACAACTTATTGCCCCCAGATTATTTCCTGGCATAGGGCAGCGAGAGTTTCTTTCTTTTAAAATGTTGGGGGACCAGCAGTTAGCGTAATGGCTATGTCGCTGGACTCCCACGTAGTCGACCGCGGTTCGAGTCCCGGACCCGGCAGCTTAAACTCACGCCGGGCGCGTGTGCGTGCGTGCCCAAGATCCCGAGAGGAGAATGGAGGAGAAGGGATTGCGGCGTGGCCATCCCCCCTGGGGGGTGATTTCCTGCTTTCTATCTCTCTGTCTTTCTCTGTCTGTCTGGCGAGCGCACGCGCCCTATAGCAAAAAAACCTCTCCAAAAAAAGAAAAAAAAAAAAAAGTATGGATTTGGCAGCTGGCAAATGTCGTGGTGGTTAAGAGTTCTGGACTCCTACATGGCGGACTGTGGTTCGAGTCTTGGACCTGGAGGGACCCGAAGCCTGGAGGCTTGCTTTCTCACTTTCTCTCTCTTTCCTCTCTGGAAATATTAAAATAATAATAATAATAAATAAAAGTTAATGAAAATAATTCTTAAAAAAAAAAGTATAGGGACCAGCAGTTAGTGTAATGGCTATGTCACTGGACTCCCATGTACTCGACCACGGTTCAAGTTCTGGACCTGGTGGCTTAAACTCACGCCAGGTGTGTGTGTATGCATGCCCGAGATCCTGAGAGGAGAATGGAGGAGAAAGGATTGTGACATGGCCATTCACCCTGGGGGACAATTTCTTGCTTTCTGTCTCTCTGTCTCTCTCTGTCTGGTGAGGCATGCACCCTATAGCAAAAAACCTCTCCAAAAAAAAAAAAAAAGAAGGATGGAGTTTAGCTCATGCTAGCCAGGCTGAACCTTCCAAGCACATTCTAAGAAAATTAAGGCAGAGAGTAATTGCGTGGTTTTGGTTCTCTCCTCTGAGAATCCCCCCAAGTCCCAGCCTCCCACCCAAATGTGGTTCTAGAGCCTCTGCCTCCTGCCCCCTGTGGTTCTAGACCCTTTACTGTTGGAAGGGAGTCTCATCATCCTGGTCAGCTAACCCCACTCTCCAGCAGGTAAGAGTGTCATATTCAGAAAATAGACACACACACACACACACACACACACACACACAGCCAATGAGAGTCAAAGTGAGAGATGAGTCTGACTGGAACGCAGATCGAGGACAGGAAGTCTGGGTACTAACAAGGCTTTCCCACCTATGTACTCACAGGCCCATCGTAGATGTGACTGTAATAGTCAACCAGGCCTTCCTTCTCCTGCAGGTAGAAACGGATCCAGTTATGGAAGCCGGTGACCTTGCCTTTTTTGACTTCACCTGTAACAGAGTCCAGGGTGCGTGATTGGGCTTCCTTTTCCATCCCACACTTTCAGTCCCCTTTCTCCATCCCATACCAAGGCAGTGTCCCTTCTCCAGTCTCTGACTTAAAGAATGTCCAATTGCTCTGCCCTTTGGCCTGACTCTCCAGATTCCTTCACACCCATATCTCTCACCTCAAAAAGCCTCCACTCTGCCAGCTTTGACTCAGATCCTGGGAGAATTCCCCCTCCCAGCTGATTCTGATGACCACTCAGCCATTTCTCCAGGAGCAAGCCAGGCTTGGGAGCTTTACAGGGTGGGGAAGGGGGGAAAGACCATGGCCCTCTTGGGAAGCAGAGCACGGTCAAGAGGCAGACAACCTTGTCCCAAGCACTTGCCCTCCCCTTGGGAGCCCCAGCATCTGGTTCTCTTTCCCTCATAGATACTCCAGAGGAGACTCTCACAATGGGTCCTTGGACCCCTCTCTTGCCTTAGGAGCACAAATGCCTGTCCCTGCTAGCTGGCTTGGTTGCTGCTCATGGCTGAGCAAAGGCATTCCTCTTTATCTCTCCAACTCTTTCTTTTCAAGCACAGTGATCCCACCTGAGAAGACGTGCTCAAAGCCACTTGAGTCCCCCTCTTCATTGCCTCTTGAATAGAGTCCAAACCACATGTTCTTCAAGTCATCAGTGAACTCTTGTTCCGAGCTGTAGCGGTCTGCAGGAAGGAATACAGAGGGCTTTGGACTGGGGAGTCAGGGCCAGGTCCTGGGAAGCAAGAAAGGGTAACCTGCTCCCGCATGTCAAGAGAGGCGTGGTTTCAATCAACAAACATGTTTGACAGTTTACTCAACAGTTACTCCTGGGGCACCTATTTTGTACCAGGCCCATTTCTAAAGTCTAAGGATTCAACAGGGAATAACATGCGAAGATCTGAAGGAAAGATTCTTCTCTGTAGAGGGAACTGCAAGCTCAAAGGCTCCAGGAACACCTGCATTTGAAGTTCAAAGAACTGAAAAAAGGTCAATGTGACTGAAATACAGTGAGCAGGAGGGGAGGGTGGTTGGAAAGGAGGTTTGAGAGAGAAGCAGGGGCCAGATCCTGCAGGCTATGGCAAGAAGGTCAGATCTCAGTTATAATAATAAAAATATTTTAGATTTCTGTTTCAGTGCTTTTGATACAACACCGAATCTTCACACAAAATCATCACGTAATGTTTTACTAATTGTCCCCAATTTTCCTCAGTGAGGAAACTGAGTCGGACAAAAATGATAAAACTCATGCAAGATCACACAGCTCATAAGAGTAGAGATAGCCCTCGAGAGGCTCCAGAGACCAATCTCTTAATTGCTCTATAGCTTCTTGGTAGTGGAGAGCCACAGAAAGGTTTTAACGACAGGAGCTTTGTAAGGGATCGCTCTGGTTGTGTGTGCGCACGCGCGCGCACACGTGTGTGTGTGTGTGTGTGTGTGTGTATATATGTATGTATATATATATATGTGTGTATACATATATATGTGTGTGTGTGTGTGTATATATATATATATATATATATATATAAGTAAGAAGACAAAGAATCAGTTTGGTGGTAGCTTGGGCTGCGGTGGTATAGAGGAGGTGCGATAAGCAGATAGAAGGGGGATATGTTTCAAAGATGGGAGTGATGGACATTACTGATAGAGGAGATAGAGGGGAGTGAGGAACAGTGAGGTAAAGAAAAAAATCAAATCTAACCTGTGGGAGGCTGCACACCAGCGAGTCTGCCGAGGCCATTTTCATGAGTCTCTTACTATTGCCATCTTAGGCTCAGAGAGCAAACAATTACACAATGCCAAAGGCCACAATTGGCTCCCCTTCAAAACCTCACCCTCAAAACCATACTCTGGTCACTAGAATCCCTCAGATTTGCATATCCAGTACCTCATGATTAGTCCACAAAAGCAACCAATCATAACCCACCTTTTAACAACCAATCACCGCCCACCAACATGTATATAACCACGATCCCTGCCCCACAATAAACGGATGACCCTGAAGAGTTGTAACACTGTGTCGTCCCCGTGTTGTAACATTGCACAGCTCCTCCCGTCTCTCACTCCTTCCCTCAGGAAACCTGTTCGACTGTCTTTCGGGTCTGGACACTAACCCCTGGGCTTTGGGCCTGGGCCAATGAATGTATGAATGTTATTTATGAAATGGAGAAGACCAGGGAGGAGCAGGTCTGAAGGAAGAGATCTCTCTATGCCAAGTTCTGGGCAGACACCAGTTAGACAGCCAAGTAGGGATGTTGGAAAGGCTGTGAGGACCTACAGGAAAGGACAGGCTGGCGATTAAATTAGGGAGCCATCAAAAGCTGTTTACTACCCAGAATTACAACACAAAACTACTGTGAATACAAAAGAGATTCCAGAAAGATTATCTCCTTTCAAGGACTTAAAACACAGTTGGAAGACAAACTAAATAAACATGAAATAACAGAGGGCAGTTTCACAAAGCTGAACAGCTGTCCTTACTGAGCACCCGCTGGGTGCACCAGGCTTTCTGCCAGTGTTTTACAAACATCCATCCTCAAAGACCCCTTGAAGGCAGACTCAGAGAAGGAAAACAGCTTGCCCATAGTGCAGAAGGGTCAGGAGTAAAACCAGTTCTCTCAGGCCCAAGGCTATTTTGGACCACACTCCAAACTCTACCTCTGAAAAAATGCTAAAAGCCAGTATATGTGGGCAGGGGTGCCACCTCTGTAAATATGATGGGATGTAAGCTAGATAAGTCTAGCTCATAAGGATAAGTGAGGTTTGGACAGGGAGAGAGGGAAAGAGACAGTGAGTAATGCAATGGCCTGGCCTTGGTGTCAGGAACATGGGTTTCAGCCCCAGCTCTGTTTCCAGCTCCTTTGAGGCCTCAGAGAAGCCTAGACTGTCTGGATCTCCATTTCTCCATGTAGAAAGAGAAGGGCTTAGTCTAGACCTCCAAGATTCTCTGATGTGTTTACTACAAAGAGAACAGCAGGGGGCGCCGCAGGATTGTGTCCCCCTCGTAGAATTACTGAGTATTGCTAGCTTTACCTAAAAACCCCATACCAACTCTTAACCCAGGCCGGAGGCTGGAATGAATGCAGCCACTCTGAGCATAGAAGATCCCCCTACCATAGAGGGAAGACCTGGACAGAGCCAGACAAAGACAAAGCCCGGCTGTCCAGAGTTCAGGAAAGGAATCTGGAAGACTCTAACAAACACAGCCCCGTGCCAAGAAGTCTTGTGGCCAAAACCTTTTTTGGTCTGATCAGAATGTGTCTGTATCTGGAGGCATTCCCATCAGAACTCTTCCCAGGTAGGACTTTCCTCTCCAAACCTGTGCTGGTTTTCTGTTGCTGTTTCCCCAGCAGGAAGGTAGAATTGGCTACCTCCCTTTCTGGCCTTAGTGCAGGAGCAGGGAGTCAAGTCAAGGACTCTACCTGTCTGCAATGTGGTACTGACTCTGGGGTCAGCTGAGGTGGCTGAGAAGTGCCCTGGGGTGGGAGTGGTCTATGAGGCTCACAGCCCACAGAGCCCCCTGAGACTGAAGCGGAGGCTGGCAGGTTCACAGATAGCTGACATTAAGCCACAGATGGAGCAGAATCTGCTCAGAGAGATAGCAGTGAGCACTGTGCAAGAGTTGCTGGATCCATACGGGAAATGTGGGTTTAGTTCTCTGGCTGACCTGTAAGCACATGCCCGTGATCCTAGCTGGCTGGGAAGGTTGAGGCAATCCTGTTGAGAATGGTGTCTGTCTCTCATGGATCAATAAACTTAAAAAAACATAATAATAAAAGATGGTGTGGTTTCCAAGACAGGCAGACAGAGGGTTCTCCAGCTCTAGCTGGGTCTGTACCTCCCCTTGGCTTCTGTCTGGCTTCATTCCTGATTTCTCTCAGATGTGCACTGGCCTCCACATGGTCCCCACAGCGTCCTTCCTGCTGTCCCACCCTCCCCACTATGGAGATCCCAGAAGTGCCTGCCTCTCCTGCAGACCGACCTGTGTTGCCATGGGGACACTCACTCTGGTGATGAAGGAAACTGTAGAGCTCCTTCATGACTGCTGTCTTCATGATCTCTCTGAGGAAGGTATCCTGCTCAGCCAGCTGCTGGGCACTGAAGTGCTCCCCATGGCCCGTCGCCCGCTGATAGTTGTTGAGGAGGTTGATGAAGGCCGCATAGGTGGGCTTGGAGAACAACTTCTCATTGACATAGGTGAAGAGCCTGGGGAGGTGGAGGGAGATGCACTGAGAGTCCTGACCATGGAGCAGAAGCCCTCCAGAGATATCCAGATGGCTCAAGGGCAGGTACCCAAGGGCTGGGTTCAGGAGTAGAAGGGGCCTTCAGATCCTCTTGACTTTTCTTCCAGATCAACTCTATCCTCAGCCTGACCAGTTGCAGAACCCCGCCCAGTGGATGCCCACAGCCCTCAAGTCCTCAAGATGGTGTTCTTCGACTCTGGAGACCTATCTTCCCTCTCCCTTTGATACTGCCTGACTTGAGGAGGAAAGTGCTGAGGCATTGAAACAAAGTGGGGGAGAGCCTTTGGGGGAGTGGGACATGGGGAGGGCGGGAGGGTACTCACGGCTCCGGGCAGCAATCCACTTGGTTCCTCGCCTCTGAGGGGGAGATGCGGTTTTGGCTATTGATGATGATGTCTTCCTTCTGGGCTTTGTTGGTGTCTGCCCTATAGATCTTCTCAGAGATGGTCTGAAGTTCCTCTTTGGTTATGGCGTCCCTGCTGTGGGAGAATCCATCTGGAAGGGATTGGGAGAGGGGCGGCCTCAGAACCAAAGGGAAAGCTGGACCAGGAGACTGGCTATGTACATCCCCTCCTGGGCACCTTGGAAAAGTCACAGCGAGTGAGAGTGGCAGAAATTGGATGGCCTAGTGGTTGGAGGACAGGGCACATGACACTGCCTATGGAACATTCACCAAATGTCCGCACTGCCACTTCCCTGCAGGGAGGTCTCAAACTCTGGCATGAACAGAATGACCTTCAAACACTGGGGACACCACCCCCAGGGTTTTTGATTCAGCAGGTATTGGGTGCAGCCCGGGAGTTTGCATTTCTAACATTCACTCAGGCAATGTTGGTGCTGCTGGCCTAGGGCTGCACTTTGAGAACCACTGCTCTAGGGTGCCCCGATCTCTGGGACTATGCTAAGGGGGCAGGAGACTGACCACGGTCACCACACAGGCTCTCGAAGTCCTTGCAGCAGTTCCCAAACTCTTGGCAGCGGGCATTGCAGTGGCATGGATGGTGCTTGTCGTAGGCTTCCAGGCAGCGGCCCTGGCAGGAGGTGGGTGCCGAGTACAAGTCTGAGAGAATAGAGGGGAGGTGTGTCCCAGGCTGACCTCTAGAGGTCGCACTGAACACCCCGCAGGCCAGTGCTTCCTCAGTGCAGCCCAACTCTTCCTAAGGAAGATCTCCAGGGAAGAAAAACAAACAAGCTTAATTCGTGCACACCCCTCAGTCAGGAAGTCCTTTCTGAGGCTGAACTTTACTTTCTGGGCTGTTGTTTTTATAATCTTCCCATTCTAAAAATAAAATCTCTTCCACTTCCCTCTTCAGGCCTCAGACTCTCTTTCCTGGCGGTCCCCTCCAGGGCAGGCCAGATGAGCCCTTCTCTCCCACCGCCACCCTCCAGGAATCCATGAAGCCCCTCTCATCTGGCTGGCCTGGGCTTGTTGACGCTGGTCATTGGCACTTCCTTGTCACTCTCTCATGTCCCTCTGCCTTATGGAAGGCCCTGTGTGAGAAGACAGACTCACTGTGGGCCGGAGCCTCTTCCGTCTCTTCCTCCAGTTCTGGCTCCTCAGGGTCCTTTTCAGCTATAGATAGAAAAACAAAGTTACCACTACCCTGAAGGATCTCCCACCCCCATTTTTTCCTGATTCTCAATTCTCCCAGCCTCAGGGACAAGCATGTGCCTTGGCAGCAAATCATAAACAGAGACTGGAATACAAAGACCAGCTCTTAAAGGAGGTGAAAACTGAAAATGGAGGACATTTCCAGTGGAAGGCAGATTATTGAAAACTGTTATGAAAAATGAAAACTGTGGGCCAGGTGGCATGGTGGTTAAAGTGTTAGATTCCCACATGGCCAACCACGATCTGAGTCCCAAACCTGGTGGCTTGAAAAGCACTCCAGGCACATACACATGTGTGCCCAAATCCCGAGAAGAGAATGGAGAAGAAAGGATATGGCATGGTCTCCCCCAGGGGTGATTTCTTACTTTCCATCTGTCTGTCTCTCCAGCAAGCACATGTGCCCTATGGCAAGAACCTAAGAAATAACACCTTACCAAATGTGCTCATCTGTAAAAAAGGGAGGGAGGCAAGACTGGATCCCTTCTGCATTGAAAACTCTGACTTCTTAGATCTCTGCTAGCAATCAGAGCAGCTGTTTTTCTTTCTTTCTTCCTTCTTTTCTTCCTTCCTTTTCCTTCCTTTCTTTCTTTCTTTCTTTCTTTCTTTCTTTCTTTCTTTCTTTCTTTGTTCTTTCTTCCACAAGCAAGAGAAACAGCGAGAGACAGCATTCCCAATAGGGTCTCACTGCTGCGATTCGCCACCTCCCAGTCTCACCCAGCCTCAGATCATGGGCATGTGTGTGCCCCGTGTACTCAGGGCGGCCTTCAGATGCAACCTTGGCACCTTCCCCTGTGGGTCCACCTCGCAAAACATCACATTTGACAGCCACTCCACCAAAGGTCCCCAAAAACTCTGATTTTGAGTGTGACTTTTCTTGGATGAAATGACAGACGGCTAGGGAGTCTGACACTGGCCAAATGACAAGACCTTCACTCGGGAACACTCCTTGCCTATAACCCCTGGTCAGAGTCAAGGGTGAATACTCAGGCTTCAAGGAATAAGAACTATTTCCTGAGACACCAACTTCCCTTCTTTCTTTGGCACACTTGGAAATCGCCACAAAGACTGTTTGAAGGAGAGCGTGTTCTGAAAAGCACATTCCTGCTGCTGCCCTATTCCCTTAACCTGCGGGCTGAGTGACTACAACCTCAGCTCTGAGCAGAGGATGAGGGTGGATGAGGAGGAACACTTCTTTTTTTAAGAATTATTTACTTATTTAATTCCATTTGTTATTGTTATTTTCTCACTCTCTCACCAGAGAGAGAGAGAAAGGGAAAGGGAGAAAGCAAGCCACCAGGTTCAGGACTTGAACCATGGTCGGCCATGTGGGAATCCAGCTCCCTTATCCACCACACCGCCTGCCTGCCTCGAAGAGGGACACTTCTGAGGACTCTGAGTTTCTTTCATTACGCCCTGGAGTTGTCCCCCTCCCCTCATAGAAGACATGGACACTACTACCGAGTGATTCCAGATCCATTAGTTTGCTGGATAATGCTGCGTTACTACCCCCAGAACCACCAGTCAGGCTCTCCTCTCAGTAAACAACATGCGATCCCTAAATTTATGCTAGGCTGTGTTCTAAGGGCAGGCTGTTCTTAGTTCAGTCACATTTCATGCTAAATAGACATTTGCGAGCGGAGGTGGAATCCTAACCATCATTCATAATGTTGATTCTTATGGGAAACAGCTCTGAGCTGCAGACCAGAAACTTAGAGATGAATGGCAACTGAGCTGGGTACTGCCTCTGACCTGATGGTCCAAGGTGAGCAGGCCTTCCTGTGTGCACTGGATGGTAAGAAAAAGTGGGGGCAGCAGAAAGGGGTAGGCTCTGATTCTGGTGCTGGGCACGGGGCCTGGGCCTCCCTGCCTGGGCCTGATCATCAGGATCTCTGCTAATGTATATGGTGTCTTCGGTAGATTGAATCAAGCTTCCTTCTGAGTGGTGACATCTCTGTGGGCACCTTGACTGAATCAGCAGGTATTACCTTTGTGCAAGTTAGGAAAAGGCACTCCTTTCTCTCAGCAGACATAGCTCTATGCCAAGGCACATGGCTTGGTAAGGACACACAGCCTGGATTTTGATCAAGCGTGCTTGCTCAGCTAGGTGCCTTGTGCAGTGCACAACCTGAACAACCACATGATGGGGTCTTGCTGGCATTACCTACCATGGCTTCAGTGGCCGTGTTTTTCAAACTGGGAGCAGGACACGTGGTTTGACAGTGAACCCAGCAAATCTTTGTGTCACAAAATAGAAGTTCATTTTTCTGGGAGTCTATTAACATTGGAAGCATCTAAACCAGGAGATTATTCAAAAGTGATTTTTAAAAATCATTCATTTAAGACCATCCCATTGGAGTAGTGGAGGAACACTTGGCTTTCAAGGGTTATGCATGTTCTATTTTAATCAATGAGCTGGGAATGACAGTTTGGAGATGTGGTCACTCCATCTACTCACTAGAGAAAGAGGAGTATGAATTTTGACAGTCACACGGACACCATGCAGTCTTCCTGGTGGCATGCAAGTTGTGAGAGTTTGCTGCTATTCTTTATATTTTTGTGATTCAAAGTGTTGAATAATAATTGGTAATGTCATACATGCTAAAATATCACTTTTTATGATTATTTCCCTTTCTAGGAATTAAGTACTTAAACTTTTAAGCTATTATTAATCCTGATTGTTGAGACAGATATTCTGGGTAAATGGCATCATAATACTATATTTTAAGTTCAGGACATCTTAGAAAAACTGAGACAAGTGGAAGCCAAATCCTTGACCTTTGCCTCTGTCCCCAGCATTCTCATTCTGAGGTCTTAGATCCCTGTCACCTGACACACACCCTGCTCTGGACTTCTGGACCCTAGGCCAGTGGTCCCCCAGGGAGATGGACAGACGCATGTCCCGGCTTGCCGTGCCCCCCAGGCCCTGCATCCCACAGTAGCCTCACCAGTGCAGAGATGTTCGTAGTCTTCACAGCAGTCTCCGTGCCGGGAACACCGACGGTCACACTGGCAGGTGGCATCCCGGTTAAAATGCTCATTACAGCGCGATGCACACGATTCCATTTTTCCTATGGGTGGTAAAGGTCATGAACTGAACTCTGGAGGGCCCCCATTCTCCTCCTAAAGGTACTCTTTGCAGGGAAGGGCATTGCTATCCGCAATAAAGAGGGACATGCGAGCCTCTTGTACACAACAAACCCTTTCCTGACCACCCACCACCTGCCATCCACAATATCTCTGGACTCGGCCAGGATTGCAAACCCAAATGCCTATTTGGGCTAGGCCTGTAACATAAACCAGTGAAGACACAGGGTGGGAGGCAGTAGGAGGAAGCAGGGACTGTGACAAACTGGAGAGTGATGCTCTGTCTGAAATTTGCAGCCACTATTCAACTCTGATTGGTTATTGCCATGTTACTGATAGACTGTGAGTTCAGTGCTACCAGAGCATCCAGTCTTTCAAGAAAAAAACTTCGTTTTTATGTGAAAATTTCCAAGGTTTTTTAAAAATAATTATTTTATTTAAATTTATTTATTTTATTTTAATTCGATCAGATAGGGGGAGAGAAAGAGAGAGAAAGTGAGAAAGCAAGCCACCAGGTCTAGGACTTGAACCATGGTCAAACTTGTGGGAGTCCAGCATCCTTAACCACCATGCCACCTGCCAGTCCTGAAATTCTCTAAGTTTTAAAAATTTTAGGCAGGCCAAAGAAGAGGCCTGTGACTTGTTGTGGCCCATAAGCCACCATTCCCCTGTCTTCAGATGAAGGTGAGTCACAGCTGCCCCAGCAGTGTCACCAGCCCCCTTCCCTCTGATCTATCCCCTTGGTCATCCTTTCCCTTTAATGCTCTTTGCTTCTTTGTTCTTCCCTCCTTTTCATCTTGTCTCTCTGTACCCCATTTCTTCCTGTGGAATGCATTCAGATTCGTTTATGCCCAGAGTGGGGAATGAGGCGGGTGTGGGTGAGAACTGGGCTTGGAATAGGATTCTGTTATGTAACCACAGACCACATCCCTCACTCCAGCCAAATGGTCTGCAGAAGCAAGCTTTTGGTCACAAGGGGCGTCAGACAAGAACTCTTGAAAGGAACTGTACAAACCCACTACCATTCTGGATTAAAAACAAGCCTCATTGTGCCCACCACAGCAAAGGCAGGAGAGGGCACAAGCCAGGGGCCGTTTCCTTTCACTCTGGGCTTCAAGGGTGATAACAGTGTCTTTGTTTCCATTTGAGGTTCCTGAGGTTTGGATTTCAAGAAAGCTGGTTTTCGGGGTCAGTCTGTGGCTTACAGAGAATGTCAAGATCAGAGTCAGAGTTACCATTAGCATCCGAATTTGTGTCAGAAAGGAAACTGAAACCTGATTTGGACCTGGGTTGCTTTAGCGCTATTCAGAGCTGCAGTTAGGATGTGGGCTTGAGTTAGATTTATTGACAAAGTAACAATTTTGTGTTGATATTTGAGAAAGGAATAGAGTTAGATTTTTAAAAATGACATTCAGGGTTGAGAAATGTATCAGAATTAAAAGGGGAGAAATAATCCTAGGTTTTTCTTAGATTAGATTTGGAACTTGATTCTGGTTGTGATTTGACACTTAAAGTATCCCATTTAAGCCCGAAGGTGAATACCGCGGACATAGGGTTAGGTACTGGTTTAGTCCAGGATTAGGGTTATACTCTGTATAATGAGGGATGGCATAGCAGATTAAAAATCTAACAGGCTCTGTGCTTGCTTCGGCAGCACATATACCAAAATTCAAGCGATACAGAGAAAATTAGCATGGCCCCTGCGCAAGGATGACCTGCAAATTTGTGAAGTGTTTCATATTTTTTTAAAACTGCTTTTCTTTAAATTACCAGCTGAACTTGCTATTGAAAGTAGTTAGATTATTTAAGAAATTATGTGATTAATACAATGTGGGGGGGGGGGGAGAAATGGAAGACAATTGTAGACACCAGAGATTGTGTGACAAGAGGGTGGGAAACGACAGAGTGTCAGAAATAAGGGTGAAAAATATATATATATATGAAACTAGAAATGGAAAATTTTTGATGATAACATGAATGATTAAGCCACTATGCAATATATTCTGGATGGGAAATCACATTTTGTATGCTGTGACGATGCTTAGGGAAATAATGTAAATTAATTAAGTTTTAAAAAAGTTTCGGTGAAAAAAATCCCTAAAACTGTTTTTCTTGAAGCAAACAAAAAAATGCATTAAAAATACCTATTTGATGACTGCAGTAAGCTATATAGCCCCAGTTAGGTGCTACTTTATAGTATGTTCATTCTACTCACTGAGGTTTCTGCCTGAAGTCAGACTTGCGTTCGTGGATATGTATATATCAGCTGTGCTTGCTATTCAAAATATTTAGATTAATTAAGGTCTTTAGTGAATCAATAAAATGGGGGGGGGGGAGGGAAGGCATAGAAAACAACCATAGATACCAGAGACAGTGTGGGAGGAGGGTGGGAGATGGCAGAGGATGAGAGACAGGGAATCAAGGATGGTAAAAAAAAAAAAAAGCAAAATATACAGGAAACAAGAAATGAAAAATTATTTGTTGACAATAACACGTATGTTGATGTGCTTTATTAAGCCAATATATAGTATATTCTGGATGGAAAAATCTCATTTTGTATGCTGTAATGATGTACAGTTAATGAATGTTAATAAATAAATTTAAATAATAGAAATTTTTTTAAAAATAATCTAACAGGCTCTGGGGGCTGGCAGGTGGCATAGTGGTTAGGGGCATTGGACTCCCACATGGCCGACCACCGTCCGCAGTTTGAGTCCTGAACCTGGCTGCTTGCTTTCTAAACTCTCCCTCTTTCTCACTCTGTTCCTCTCTGGTCAAATTAAAAAATGAATACATCAATCAATAAATAAAGTTAAATAAAGTACTAATTAAAAAAAAAAAAAGAATCTGACAGGTGCCAAGCTGCTTAGTGTTAGAATTCGGATTCTGTTGCTTTCTATGTGGTTTGGATAAGTTATTTAATCCTCTGTTTTTTTCATTTCCTTATCTGTCATAGTGGGATAAAGATGGAGCCTATCTCATAGACTAATACTTACAAAGCACTTAGCACAGCGTGCGATACAGTGTTTGTAAGATAAGTAAGTGGAGGCAGTATCTCACACCCATCTTACAAGCAACCTGTGTTCAGACAGGGTGGAGCAGTCCTCCCCGTGGAGGGGCCCTGTGCACACACTGCACCTTGTCGACTTCCTCCCTGGGTTTCAGCTGGGCCTCCCTGGGGCTGGCTTGTTGGTGCATTTATGCCTCTGATGGTTTCTGGGGTTTGAGGTCATCACTCTGGGTCTGAATTCTTTACATTAAAGAGGCACTAGGTCAAGGATAAGCCAGGTCCTGAGGCCACTTCACGACATGTACAGGACCTCCAAGGTAGCCAGAAACAGGCCTCTATTCCAGGAGATCATCCTGAAAAGAGACCGGACCCAAGGCCACTTGTTCCTTCAAGCCCACAGGAACGCCTCCTGAATCTTAAACGATGTTCCCTTGGAACCTGACCGTGAAGACCTTAAGGAGAAACGCTCCGCCCATCAGCTGCCTGCTCCTGCAGACTGGCAGTACACCCAGAATCCAGAGCGAGAGAACTCAGACAATCAGGGCAGTGCTCTAATGGGCCAGATCTGCGGAGTCCAAGGACAGAATTCACTCCATTCCAGCGGCTGGCAGCCACAGAGAAGGCTGGGAGTGAATAGTCAGCTGTGCTGCAGGGGAACACCCCCACGGCTCAGGCAGGGCAGGCTTTCTCATCTCTGTTCAAGAACTTTGTCCCCACTAAGAACCTCATGCCAGGGCTCCTCACATTTCTCTGTGAACTTCATCTGCTTCAAGGTGACCTTAGGATTTGAGGGCGGAGGGCAGGGGGAAAGGGACTTCTCCTCAGGGGCACCTTCTGTGTTGTTCCAGGGACACTTAGATGACTAGTCACCCTGACTACACTGACTCCAGCACCACCACCCCGCACCTCCCATTGACACTCACCAAGCCAAGTGCTTGAATCATGCCCCAGCAACCTTCTCCCCCATCCCTCTGCCTCATTTTGGACTCTCTCTTTCAGCCTTCCTTTGTTTTGGCCTTTTCTTTCTCAGTCCCATGAGGAGTTTAGGTCTCTCCTGTCCCCATGAAAAGTGCTAAATTGCACTCACCCTCTAAGACTTCACTCCGCCAGAATGCCCACCCCTTATCCATCCCAGCCATCAAGAGAGTTTGGTCTCAAGCCTGGGTGCACACGGTATCCCTATATGCCACCCTCGGCCCCTCGATGCCCTCGGCCTCGGCTGGGGCATCTTACATCTGTGCCTCTCACAGACCCCCAGATACTGTTTCCATGGAGACCTAGTCAGTCAAGGAGCTTCAACTTCAGAACCAGCTTCCAGCCTCGGTTCGCCTGAAACAGTGAGGGTTTGCAGGCACTCAGTTCATAAATGGGGACCTGAGGCTAGAAGAGCTGCCCCAGGTGATTCCTATTTTTGCACGTAAATTCTAAGATATGGGACCCAGGGCAGCCAGGCTGCTCCAACTCAGCAGGCCCCAGTCCCAGCTCTATACCACACAGAGCCTCTCCCCCCCTTCGTAGGAGGCTTCATCTATGGAGCCCTCACTTCCCTGTCAATCCCACAACCAGGTCACCCCCACCAGCAAGGGCTTCGCCGCTCTTCTGAAACTACTGTTGTCTCTGCCTTCAAGGATACCCCCACCCCAACCTCCAGGGGCCGAATGTCTTCAGTTGTTTTCTCTGGAGGCTGGGCTATCCCGTCTGCTGACCGCTCCTCCACACTAGACCTCTCGTGGCCCCCTTCCTCCACATCATCAGGTCTGGGGTAGACACTCTGGGCTCTCCCTCACTCTCCACCACTGTGTCTATACCACCAGGGCCCGGGCACTGTTAAGAGACCTGGGAACAGCTTTGTCCTCCAAGGGTTTTCCATATAAAAACCCCATTAGGGGCCTCCTTATCCACGACCTGATTAAAAATGACCCCAAGAGTAAGTTTCCCCTGGAATATTTATAATCACACCCATAAGTGAAGTTCCAACTGACTGAACTCTCGCCCCACATCAGAGCTTCTCATAGGTTATGCTATCTCATCCCGACAGCAGTCCTGTACAGGGACAACCTGGGTGGGCACAATGGGCATCGGGCTCATTCTTTCTCCTTGGGGCAGAGGATTGTCTCCACCCTCCTCAGCTCAGCCCCTTCCCTTAGCACTCCTTCCGGTCCACCCACGTACCAGCAATTAGCACACCAGCAGCAGCATTTCACACAGCTACTACACAGGAACGTGTTCCTCTTCCCCTGCTGGTTCTGTCCCCACCACCGCTCATAATTGTGGGCCAGATCCCTTCCCTATTCCGTTAGCGCCACTAACACTGGGACAAAGACCCATTCCTCTGACACCACGTATGGGCCCAGCTTGGCCCACCTCCTGGTTTCCTTCTAGTACTTTACCTGCTGGTCACTCCTCCACACTAGACCTCACGTGTCCCCTTTCCTCTACACCATCAGGTCTGAGGCCAGAGGCGTCCAGGCACCCTCACTCTCTAGCACTGTCAAACAACCTCATCTGTCACCAGGCAGTGGAGGGAGTGACCCAGGGCAGCCAGACCTCAGACCCAGCAGGCCCCAGCCCCACTTTACACCGTACAGAAAACAATCTTGGTGAGATCAAAGTCAGGTTGGATAAGGGATGCTGGAGATCTTCTGAGGTACCAAGAAGGGGATTCCATGAAATGGATCCATCAGCCTCCCAACTTCCTCCACACTGTCCAGTCCACTCCAGAGACAAGTCCTGCAGCCTCAGACAAGGGCAGGCCAAGAGTGCTCCCCAACTCCAGGATTGAGCTCATCCACTCGTGTCTTACTGCTTTTACCCTCTACCAAGTTCCCCACTTCTGCTTCATTAGTCGAGACCTCTACCCACCTACTTCCATCCCGTCCAGATATCCACTTACCAGCCCAGGCCAGGCCACAGAACGCGGCCACTATCAGCAGGACACAGGCCTTCATGGTGCCCAGCTGGAAGCCAAAGGGGATTAGCAGCTGGATTTTCACTAGAGTCAAGGTGACTGTCCCAGCTCTCAAATGAGCTTCACTCCCTAGGCTGATCCTTTTAAAGACATCAGGACTTGTGGATCTGGTGTCTCCAGATCCTCCAGGAAGAAAAAAGGGAGGGAGGGACCCCAGATGGATGGAAGGTGGAGAGGAGGTGGAGCTCTACATCTGTTTGAAGCCTGAGGAAAGGTGACTAAGCCAGCAGGTAGTGCCAGATGTTTAGAACAGGTAATGCTAGCCAACTGTAGCTAGAAAATAGGTCATGTAAGTAGACACTAAAAGATGGGCCTAGTTGGGGGGGGGGGAGGGTTTGGTACAAATTTGGGACACCTATGAGCTTATCTTTGGATGATCCCCTCCGAACACTCACCTACTGACAAGTCACAGACCTGACCTTCCAAGGGGCCAAAGGTTAGTTTCATCTTTGAATTCTGGTACTCAGCATGACATCAGAACACAGTAAGGTGAACATTCCAGGTCCGGCAAGCACTAAGTGCCAGGCGAGGGCCGGGGTCATGGATGGGAGAGAGAGGAGTATGGGTCAGAAACAAGGTCTATTATTACCATCAAGTCCCATACAACTAAATCATTCTGGAGATACGATGCAAAGGGACTTTGAGGCAGTCAGCCTCTCAGGTTTTACATGTTCCAGGTTCTTACAGGTTTCAGGTTCACGAGGCAAGGGCAACAGGCCTCTTCAAGGCAGCCAAAGGACACATCCTTCCCCTCTGAGAGCCCAGGGCCCCAGTTCCTTCCCCAGTGAGGGATGAGGCACCTCAGGCCTCCTTTGTTTCCAAGCCTGAGAGTGGAGGAGCCAGATCCTGTAGCTCCCAAGTTTTCCCCTCATAACGAAGGTAAAATCTGGTAAGTAAAATGCCCTTTCCAGAGAGAGCACTGCATGGGGAAACCTCAGCTGTTTCAAAAAAAGAAAACCATCATATAAAATGGCAACATTTGGGGACCAACAGTTGGTGTAATGGCTATTTCGCTGGACTCCCATGTAGTCGGCCGTGGTTTGAGTCCTGGACCTGGTGGCTTAAACTCATGCCGGGCGCGTGTGCATGCGTGCCCAAAATCCCAAGAGGAGAATAGAGGAGAAGGGATTGTGGCGTGGCCATCCCCCCTGGGGGGTGATTTCTCACTTTCTATCCCTGTTTCTCTCTGTCTTTCTGGTGAGTGCATGTACCCTATAGCAAAAACCTCTCCAAAAAATAAATTAAAAAAAAATAAAATAAAATGGCAAAAGTTGGGCCAGATGGTGGGGTGGTGGTTAAGGTGGCTGGATCCCACATGGCCAACTGTGCGGTCTGAATCTCAGCTGCAACAGCTTGAGAAACACCAGGCGTGAGTGTGAGTGTGCGTCCAAAAATTCCAAAAGGAGAGAAAGAGAAGAGATTACAACGTAGCCATCCACTATGGGGAGTGCTTTTTCATTCCCCACTCCCCTCTCTCCAATGAATGCTTTTTTTTTTTTTTAATGGCAAAATTGATGAACAACGGAGACCCACTCTGTAAGTGATTTTTGGCTGGGGGTAGATGGTGGGTGGTCCAAACTGTGTCTTCCTCATCCTGTGTACTCTAACAGTAGAAGTTTTGTCCTCTCTCTGGCCTTCACTTTTATCATCTGTGAAATGGTGGGGTTCGACCTAGCACTCTTTCTCAGTTTCTCTTTCTCCTAAAAATTCTCAGACTTAAATTTTGCGATTTCCTGCCCAAGCATCAGGTTGCACAGTTGGCGGGTTAAGGGGAACGCCAACCCTTTGCCACGAAATGAGACCAAACCTGGGATCTCAGCAGTGTACAAAAGGACGAGACTGAAACAAGCCACCTTTGCAAAGGACTTGTGTCGGAAGCACAACTGAGTGAAGCTGGCCCTTCTCTCCCCAGCAGGAAGCTGCTTAAAGTCGAGAAGAGCAAAACAGGTTGCCCCATTGGCACTCGTTTCATTTGCACAACCCAAAAGCAGGCAGCTGAGCCTCTGCCAGCCAGTATCCTCATCCTGCCTGGATTGGCACCACATCTGATTCTGGTTAGTTTGGGGACAAAGGAGGGTGTCACTGGCTGAGCTGAGAAGCAATGACACATCAGAATTTGGGATTAGATGGCCTGTCCTTTCCAAGTACTCAGCTGGGTAGACTCTGGCTAAGACCCAAGGTGTCACAGTAGGAGTGGAACCTGACCAGGCTTCCCCTGATGTGCAGCCGAACTGACTGCACGAGGGAGCTTTTGGAGAGGGAGCTCTTCTCTCCGTCCAGGGAATTTTGGACATGAGCAAGGACAGGAGACTGACCTCCTAAAGCCAGATGTATCATCTGAGGACCCAAATGTTTCACATTGGGTCCCCCAGCAAGAGGTGATGGCCTCAACACTACCACCAACACTGACTGAGCAAATCCATATGCCAAGCACAGAAAGTGTATATAATCTCACCATGTATATCTCATTGATTCTCTCTACCAACTTAACAGGTACTATTGTCCTTATTTTACAGATGAGGAAACTGAGGTATGAGACGGTTAGGCAAGTGAAACACACAGTATTAGGTTATGCAGCATGTCCATCTGGCCAGAGGCCATCCATATATGCTCTGATGCCACACTGTCCCTGCAATGGGGACCAGCAGATGGGGGGGGGGGGTTCCCAATAGGTTGGGTCCTGGTGGCCTAGAATGGGGAGAGGAGAAAGGAGGATGCATAGCAGATGGTATCCCAGTGAGGAGAATAACAACAGAGATGCCTCCTGTAAATCAGGAAGTAAGGACATGGTTCAGCTGTGACCTCCATGGAGGTTTACAGGGTGGGGAACCCAGGAGACAGTTGTCTGTCAAAGATGTAGGGAGTGGAATTCCCACTCCCTAGGGAGTGGAATTCAGCAGATATTTATTGAGTGTTCTCTGTATGCCAGGTGCCAGGGTAGCCGGGTACCACAGTGTTATTGGACTGACAGGGCTCAGACTGGGCTGGAAACTTCTTGTAACTGACTGGTTTCTGGTGGGACAGAAGACGGCATTAAGTCACTGAGTGAAGTAGGCCCCAAACATCTCTGGGCTACCCAGGTGGTCAGGCTATGGAAGAGACTGGCCCAGGGGACTATTAAAGGGACATATGTCCAGACCAACCTATTCCATCACTCTATCCTTTAAACAAAAGCTAACTTATTTCAGCAGAGGACCAGAGCCTGGTAGGACCCTGCAGCTGTCCCTGCACAGGCGAGGCCCGGATTGATCTCCCACAGTGACCCAGCACTGAAGATGCTGGTCACTAGCACCCATTCTACTGTGGGCTTCAAATGCTGCCCTGGCCCCAGCAGAAAGACTGGGGACACTCGCCCACATTGGCTCTTACTGAATGGGTCTTAGAAATCGCTCCATGTGTGAGCTGTCTCCCCACTTTGGTCTGCATGCTGTGTACCACATTGTGCTTGCAGGCTTTCTGACACAGGCAGTCCTGACACTCAGCATCGCACCCCCTGCCTGGCCGACTCTGGCATATTAGTCAGACCTGCCAACAGGGCCCCTCAGCGCAGAGCTCCCAGGCTGTGTTTCTAGTTCTGCTGGCCCAGTCCCATGCCTGTCCTATGTCTGGAATGCCCTCTCCCCACCCTTCGCTGCCCATCCCCTCCTCATCTGCCAGCCCCAGGGCAAATCCACCCTGCCATAAAGCCTGACCTCATCCCTCCAGCCCACAGGATCACTCCTGCCTGTGGAGTCAGCTCTTGCTATTTGTCCTGTGTGCCTTTGACACATCCCAGCCAACATGAGGCCTGCACTCCCACTTTTCATCCACGCAGGTTCTTCTTTAGCTCACCTCTGAAATCCCCTGCCTCATGGTTCCCCTCAGCCCCTTTATTATTGTTATCCAGTCTGTGCCTGGAACCAGCAGTGAGTCGGTGTAGGAGTGCTGAGTTAGCCTTTTATCCCACTTGTTATGAAAGACTTTCATGAAGGTGATCAGCCAGAGGAGAGCAGATGGAACCCCAGAGTTCACACTGGGGTGCTTACAGACTGGAGGGTAGGGGCTCATCTCCAACTTGCATTTTCAGAGCAAACACACTGTTTTTAGCTATGCCATATGTTTATTTGAGGCCAATACAAGTGTGCAGGGAACTAAACCCTCAAGCTACCCTGCAGCACCGCCGATGCAAGGGGGCCCACAGGGGCCACTCAGACAGAACCCGGGATTCCAGCAGTTTCTGAACCCACAAAGTAAAAGGCAATTCGATTCTAGCCTGTTTCTTTAGGTTTCCAAAGTAACCTCCTGCTTACACTTTATGCCAGCTGTGTGAATGCTTGTTTTACACCGCCCCAAAGTAATTATAAAGTAAAACTACTATTGTGTGTCCTTAAACTGCACTGGCTTTGAAGAGTGTCTAGAGGCACAACGGGGACAGAGAGAAGCAGATGAGACAGTAGACAGTGATAAGGAGGCTCAGAGAGACAGTGAGGGAGTGAGCTAGCGTGAGATCAAGAGAGACAGACGTGCCTGAGGCTGCCCAGGAGTCAGGTGCCATCGTGAGGCACCTCCCTCCTCTCTCACCTGAGGCGTGTTGGCACAGCTGGTCGCTTCTGCTCTTCTAAAGTTGATGACAGGACAACAGGACTGGCAGGATGAGAATGACCCATGGGATGAGAATCTGCAATCTGTCCAAATGATCACCACGATCGTGCTGAGGTAGTCAGTTTGTGGGAACTAGCCCTCGTCTCATTCATTCACCCGTCAGATGGTAAGCGAGTGCCACTGTGCCAGCAACTGTGCAGGGCCCAGTGGACACCAGGGCAAGGGGCTCAGCATCTGCGTGGAAGGAAAGACAACAGCGCTTTTAAAGGTATGATTACGGGCAGCAGAACACAGGGCCGTGCCCATTATAAAGCTGGACGGCCTGGGTTGGAATCCCAGCTCTGAGACTCAGCAGCTGTATGACTGGGCAAGGTCCTGCTATGCTTCAGAACCAGCACCTTACAAGCTGTTGTGAGGCTGAATGAGTTAGGCCTTATCAAGATTTTAAAACAGTGCCTACTGGGACCAGCACATGACGTAATGGTTATGTTGCTGGACTACCACATGGCTGACATTGTTTCGAGTCGGACCTGGAGCCTTGAAACTCACACTGAGCATGTGAGTATGCATGCCCAAAATTTCAAAAGCAGACAGGAGGAGAAAGAATTGGAGTGTGGCCATCCCGCTTCAGGGGTGATTTCTTACTTTCTGTCTCTCTGTCTCTCCGGTGAATGCAGGTACCCTATAGCAAAAGTCTTTCAATAAATAAATAAATAAAATAATGCCTATCACATAACAAGGCCAGATTAGTGTTTGCTAATATATATTTTTTCTTCAAAAATTTATGAAAAATTAGTACTATGGAGAAACTATGCATGTATTTCACACCAAAATAAACTTGTACTTTAATTCCATTTTCCACATGTCTTTTGCTTATTTCTTCCATGTGAGAGAGCCAAAGCCAGAGAGACAGTCACGTCCAACAGGGTCTTCACACCGTGATCCGCCCCCAGTCTCAGCCAGTCTGGATCACAGGCACACACTCACCTCAATGCTCGGGGGGACCAGGGACACAAACCCAGGACCTTTCCAGGACCCTGTGCCACTGCCTAGTCTGCTACAAAGTGTTTGAAATTCTGGTATGTATGTGTAACCACAAAGCATCTAATTTAGATAAGATGGTTAGGGCAAGTCTCCCTGAAAAAAATGACATTTAAAAGGAGACATGGGGGCAACCCTGTAGTGCAGCAATTAAGCAGTGTGCATAAGGAACCAGATCCCACATGGCTGACCACGGTTCACATTCCTCTCCAATGGCTTGAAAACATATTGGGCATGTGCATGTATGCCCAGGATCCTGACAGGATAGGGAAAATGGAGGAAGAAAGGATAATGGCATGACAGGCCCCATTAGGGCATGCTTTCTCTCCACCTCTCTCTCTCTCACTCTCTCTCTCTCTCTCTCTCTTACTCTTGCTCTCTCTTTTGCACAAGCACATACTCTCTGGCATAATACAAACAACAACAACAACAAAAACAGAGACAAAACCGACTTTCTGGCACAGTGGTAAATGCACTGTTCAAAAGAAGCCAGGTCCCACATGGTGGCTGCAGTTCAAATCCCCAGCCCGCTTAGACTGAAATATGCTGGGCATTCAAGCAAGTGCTCACAATCAGAAAGGATGGAAGAAGGGGATCCCAGCATGACCAGACCTGACCCTATAAAGGATGCTCACCTCCCTTTTTCTCTCTTGCTCGCTCTCTCTCACTCGCTTTCTGTCTCTCACATGCTCACATATGCCCTCTATCATAAAAGAAAATAAAAAGACAACAAAGCATGAGGAGATGGTAGCTTCTCTAACCTAAACTGTCCATAATACAATATTTCTTTTAAAATTCCAAAAATAAACTTAAATTGTGTAAATGTGCACTCAATATTTTCAAGTCTGAGAAGACACCTTCATGGCTCCCAAGAACTAGTGATTTCAGGGAAAAAAGAAATTAAGATTTCCACTGATAATTCAGCCTCCAGCCCAAAAACTCGAGTGGAGAGGCAAGGGAACAGGCCTTCAGAAGACACCTTCATGGCTCCTGAAAACTAGTGATTCCATGCTGCACGGTTTTCTAATTTTTGCTTTAAAAAAAAAATTTAATTTTTTTCTCTTTTTTTCTGTTTCTTGGTTGTTTTTGTTGCTGTTGTTTCTTTCTCTCTGTTTCCTTTTCTGCATGCTCCTGGATGCTCAGATTGAAATTCAAGTCTGGGAAGAAACATACTATCCATCAGATGACTAGAAATCACCGCAGTGCAAGAAATATGGGAAAGCAGGAAAATACCTCTCCTCCAAGGGGAAAGAATAACTCCTCCTTATCCACACACAGTTCAATGGAAATCATGGAAATGTCTGATAAAGAATTTAGAACACTCATAATGGCAAAGCTATTAGAGATGGAAGAGAAGAGAGACAATGAACTGCAGAAGAGAAAGGAGAAAGGAGTTGACGAGTTCCAGGAGGTGAGGAAATCCTTGCAAGATCTAAAAGAGGAATTACATACTTTACAAAAGAATCAAATGGAACTGTTAGAGATGAAGGCTATAATACAGGAAGTCAAAATCTCCCTTAAAAGTATTAAAAGCAGATTAGATCATACAGAAAATAGAATCTCAGACGTAGAAGAGAAAATTCCCAGCCTAGAAAAATCCACCACGAAGACTAAAAAATTGCCCAAAAATTTGAGAATAATATACGAGAAATACTAGATACCATCAAATGTCCAAACATTCGGATAATTGGCATCCCAGAAGGCGAAGAGACTCATAAGGGCATGGATAATCTATTCCATGAAATCCTGCAAGAAAATTTTCCAAATCTAGAGAGGCATTCAAAGATCCAGTCCCAAGAAATACAAAGAACCCAAAATAGAATCAGCCCAAGAAGATATTTTCGAAAACACATTATAGCCAGACTGACCAAAACCACAAAGACAAGATACTAAGATTGGCAAGAGAGAAAAGGCAAGTTACCTACAATGGATATCCCATCAGACTAATAGCAAACCTCTCATCAGAAACAATGCGAGTGAGGAAAGAATGAGAAAAGTGTTAAAGGAAAAGTGTTAAGGGAAAAGCAATTTCAACCAAGAATACTGTACCTGGCAAGATTATCCTTCATATGGGAAGAAAAGACAAGAACATTCTCAGATAAACAAAACCTGAAACAATTTACCAGTACCAGACCAGATCTCCAAGAAGTTCTCAAGGGAGTGCTATATCAGGAAAATTAAATGCAGACACACAGAAATAAGAGTTCAAAAACAAAGAAAATGGCCAACTTAATTGTAGGGACAAGTCTGGAGTTGAATATTATATCTCAGAATTCAATCAGGAAGATGGAACCACAACAGAAGGATAGATTAAGTACATGAGACTGAACTGGTAAAATAGCATTTTGTGACTTTTGACTAAAATATTGCTACTTTTCTTCTAGGCTTTATTGTCCGGTTTTAAGTTTTGGTCCTGTCTTGAGCTGTCAATAGGTTCATGTACCTACTATTTGAACAGAATACTAACATGTAACATGTTTCCAGGCTTTAAGTTTTAAGCAAATTTCCTCGCCAATTCAAAACTGCTCTTCTTTCTTTCTTTCTCTCTTTCTTTCTTTCTTTCTTTCTTTCTTTCTTTCTTTCTTTCTTTCTTTCTTTCTTTCTTTTTTCTGGAGAGTTTTTTTTTGCTATAGGGCGCGTGTACTCCCCAGAAAGACAGAGAGATAGAAATCGAGAAATCACCCCCCCAGAGGGGATGGCCACGCCATAATCCCTTCTCCTCCATTCTCCTTTCGGGATCTTGGACACGCACGCACACGTGCTCGGCGTGAGTTTAAGCCACCAAGTCCGGGACTTGAACCACGGTCGGCTACATGGGAGTCCAGAGACATAGTCATTATGCTAACTGTTGGTCCCAAAACTGTTTTTCTTAAAATTACCAGCTGAACTTGCTATTGAAAGTAGTTAGATTATTTAAGAAATTGTGTGATCAATAAAATGTGGGGGAAAAGGAATGGAAGACAACTGTAGACATCAGAGATAGTGTAAGAAGAGGGTAGGAAAGGGCAGAGGATCAGACATAGGGGAATATATATATATATGTATATATATATGTATATATACACACACACACATATGTGAAACTAGAAATGGAAAATTATTGATGATAACATACATGATTAAGCCACTATGCAGTATATTCTGGATGGAAAACCACATTTTGTATGCTGTGACAATGATTAGGGGATGAATGTAAATTAATTAATTTTTAAACAGTTTCAGGAGGGGACTAGCAGTTAGTGTAATGGCTATGTCCCATGTAGTCGACCGTGGTTCGCGTCCTGGACCCGGTGGCTTAAAACTCCCGCCGGGCACGTATGCGTGCGTGCCCAAGATCCCGAGAGGAGAATGGAGAAGAAGGGATTGCGGCGTGGCCATCCCCCCAGGGGGTGATTTCTCGCTTTCTGTCTCTCTGTCTCTCTGTCTGTCTGGTGAGCACACGTGCCCTATAGCAAAAACCTCTCAAAAAAAAACAAAAAAAGGTTTAGGAGAAAAAAAAACACACAAAAACTGTTTTTCTTGAAATTAAAAAAAAATGCATATTGATGACTGCTGTAAGCTATACAGCCCCTGCTAGGTGCTACTTTATAGTATGTTCATTCTACTCACTGAGGTTTATGCCTAAAGTCAGACTTGTGTTCATGGGTATGTATATATCAGCCATGCTTGCTATTGGAAATATTTAGATTAATTAAGTTCATTAGCAAATCAATAAAATGGGGGAAAAGGGCATAGAAAGCAACCATGGATACCAGAGACAGTGTGAGAGGAGGGTGGGACACAGCAGAGGGTAAGAGACAGGGAATCAGGGAACCAGCAGTTAGCGTAATGGCTATGTCGCTGGACTCCCACGTAGTCGACCGCGGTTTGCGTCTCGGACCCGGTGGCCTAAAACTCACGCCGGGCGCGTGTGTGTGCGTGCCCAAGATCCCGAGAGGAGAATGGAGGAGAAGGGATTGTGGCGTGGCCATCCCCCCTGGGGGGTGATTTCTTGCTTTCTGTCTCTATGTCCCTCTCTGTCTGTCTGGCGAGCGCACGCGCCCTATAGCGAAAACCTCTCCAAAAAAAAAAAAGAGAAACAGGGAATCAAGGATAGCAAAAAAAAAGAAAAATATACAGGAAACAAGAAATGGAAAGTTATTTGTTGACGATAACACATATGTTGATGTGCTTGATTGAGCCAATATACAGTGTACTCTGGATGGAAAATCTCATTTTGTATGCTATAGTGATGTATAGTGAATGAATGTAAAGAAATAAATAAATTTAAATTTAAAAAATAAAAAAAAAATATTTTCAAGTCTTGGAGAATGGCCTCCAGTGAGTTGGACTAACTCCCCTGGTTAGGTGCCTAAAGTAATGGCCTGTTTTCTAGGGGTGTGGCTTGCAGCCTAAGGAACTGCGGTTAGCGTCTCTGGGAGGCTAAGAGCTTCAGTGGGGAAGAAATCTGCAGCCCCAGCCTCCTGAGTCTTCTGATCTGTTTGTAAGATTATCCACAGTTGCCTCATCTGAAGCCAAGAACCAAGAAAAGAAGACCAGTGGTCAGCCCCTCCAAGGGCCACCAGGGTCCAGCTTGCATGTGAAGGCTCTTCGCACAGCACACAGGTTACTTTCATAGGGCTCGGCCTCAGCAAAGCTAATATGGGGAAACTGGTCCCAGCCTCTCCCTCTGATTCCCACCTGGTGTGGCCCATGTTCCCTAGGATCTCTGTAATACTCTCCCTTCCTAAGCGATGCTCTGGACTTTGCCATCCAACTATGCCATAGAACTCCCTTAGTAAGGGAGCCAGACGGCTATGCAGTGGTAAAATGTGATGCTCTGCAAGGCAATCTCACATGGGAAGGAAGTTCCTGGCTCAAGTCTGGAGATCTCCCTGGGTACAACACCAGGCACATGTGTGCTTATGATCCAGAGCTGGCTAAAGACTAGGGGTGGGTCACAGCATCAAGACCCATCACTGGGGGTCTCCTCTCTCTCTCTCACTCATGGAAGAAATAAACTTTAAAAATCCCCTAATGCCATTGTCTTGGGGCTCTCTTTCTTTTCCCTCCTGTTTTTCCCCTTAAAGCAATCATTAGAAACGTTAATGAGGGGGGCTGGCAGGTGGCTTGGTGGTTAAGGGTGCTAGAGTCCCATGTGGCCAACTACGGTTCGAGTCTTGGACCTGGCGGCTTTCTCTCTCTCTCTTTCTCTCTCTCTCTCTCTCTCTCTCTCTCTCTCTCTCTCTCTCTCTCTCCCTTTTTCCCTCTCTCTCTCTCCCTCTCTGGTCAAATTGAAATAAATAAATGAATGAATAAATAAAGTTAAATAAAATAATTTTTAAAAAAGAAATATTAATTAGGATCTCCCATGGGCTATCACAATCCTCCTAAGTTATATGACTCCATAACAGGGCCTTCTACAGACGACTAGAACTCAGGCCAGGAGTCGTGCAATCATGCAGCCTGAAGGGGGCAGTACGTAGGGTAGAGAACTTTAAGAACCTTTCAAATAAAACTGCTCGCAACTGGTTGTCCCTCCAGGGATGCCACCAGTGGGAAAGTGCGTAGAGGGCTCTGCATCCCCTCTCCCTGAACTATCTAAGTCAAAGACACCAGGAGGAAGAAAACATCCGCAAAGACACCAAGAATGGAAAATGACCTCCAAATACTTTTAGTCTAAATCCCTGTTTATAAATGAGGAAACAGGCCCAGGAAGAGGAAGAGACTTGTCAAAGGCCACATGGCTGCTGAGAGGCCAGGGCTCCTCCTCTCCCAACAAAAGCCCACCTGTGGGACATGCTGTTGTTTCCTTAAGCGCTAGTCGAGTAAGATTAAGATGTCCTGCTGTCATGGCCCCAACAAAAACACGCCCCTCTTCCGGTTAGCAACCAAGTAACAGTTCCTTAGTCAGGGTACACTCTGGACAGAGTCTGAGGCTGAGTTCAGTCTTCCTCTCTCCTTGGGGTTCCATCCGTAGCCACCAGCAGCAGCCCTCTCTGGCTCCATTAGGGCCCTTCCAGGAAGTCCCCCAGGGATGGGAGAGACAATGCTTCCCAAGTGCCGCTGAGTCAGAGTGCTTCAGTTTTGTTGTCATAGGAGGAGGTCAGCTGCCCATCCCCAGGGCACAAGCCCCTTTACCCTCAGGCACCCGTGGTGTAAGTCACAAGCCCCTTTATCCTCATGTGCCATCAGGCTGGCCTGTAGGAAGGCTACAGCTTGGGGCTTCAAGAGTTCAGAATCTGAGACAGATGCCTGAGTTGGCTGGGACAACCAGACACGCCTGGGTGGACACTTACTTGGTTCATGCCCACGGCCCTAGCAGATGGATGAGACACCCGATGCTTTGTGGATGGGCAGAGTACCAGGATATAGTTTGGAAATTCATTTGCATTCTAGTCCATGGAAGGAAGGGAAGGATTAGGAACAAGTGAGTCAGCGTTTGTTCCTGCCATCAGCTATGACACCTGCTTGATGCTCAGGGGCTTGGGCCAGTGGTGAGTTGGGAGCACCCTCTGAAAGGCAGCTGTGCAGGCTGGTGTGCACGGCTCGGATGCAGGGATGGCTGGGGTCGTGAGCCTGCGTTCCAACACAGGAGCAGCTCTGGGCCTCAGTGTGTGGGGGTAAGCAGTGAGCCAGGGGAGCCCTGGGCTTCGATGCTCTCTAGACATGTCCCTATAGCAGTTTCCCCTTTTCTGTTTTGTTTTGGTTTGGGTTTTTGGGTTTTTTTTTTTTTATTCTTTTCTTTTATGACAGGGAGAGAGAGAGAGATTCTCGACAGGGCTTGCTGCATGGCAGTCCTCCCTCAGTTGTCCAGCCAGCCACATCATGGGCATGCCCCATGTGTTCAAGTGGATCCATGATTCGAACCCACAGCCTCCCACATGGTTCAGTATTGCACAGCAGCGCCTGACTGCCTGCACCCCGGTGGCTCGGCCAGCGTCTTCCCCTTCTGATGGACTTGACTAGCTTGATGGTTCATTCCATGAGGGCCAGGGCTGCCTGTCCTGCTCACAGAGTCCCTGCCAGGATTATAGTAAGTATTCGAAAATGAAGGAACACGGAAATGGAGAGAGGAAAAAAGATTCATATGCCTGGGTCTATTTCTACAAAAGAAGACACTGGGGGTCAGGGAGATGGCATTAGAAGTGCCAGGGTACAAAGAAAACGCACGGCTGATGCACGCCCAGTTACTTCATCCACTTACCCTGTTATTAACAGTGTGTGACCTGAGGCAGATAGTTCTGTGCCTCAGTTTCTTTTACTGTGAAACGGTGAAAAGCAGGTACCCATGGGATCTAGTCTCTCACCAGGAGAAAAGTAAGATAACCGACGTGAAAGTATGAAGAAAGGAAAGGATAAAAACATTATTCAAATCTCAGCCTATTGTTATCATGATAAATCTTGTAAATAACAGCAACACTATGAAGACTAGCCAGGGGACCAGCAGGTGGCGTGGTGGTTGAGGCGCTGGACTCCACATGTCTGACTGTGGTTCATGTCCTGGGCCTGATGGCTTACTTTCTCACTTTCTCTCTCTCTGACCAAATTAAAAAATAATAATTAATTAATTAAATGCATCTAAGAAAAAAAAAAAAAAGACTAGCCCAGGCAATCCTGCAGTGTAATGGTTAAGTTCTGTGCATAGGACACCACATGGGTAACTGTGGTTCAAATCCTAGTCTTGGTAGTTTAAAAAATGTATTGGGTGTGTGCATAGGCCCCAAATCCTGATGGGATTTTCCTCCTGGAAAAATGGAGAAAGGATTATGGTGTGACCATACCCCCATGGAGAGGTATTCTCTCTCTCTGGCAAGTGCTTGTGCCCTCTGATAAAAAACAAAACAAAACAAAACAAAACAAAAAAACATAAAAAGGAAGACTAATATTTGTTGCTTGTGAAACAAAGGGCCGGAGGTGGTTGAGGACACAAAAGCCACGAGGAATGTGGAAGCAGGCACACATATACCCAGCTCTAACTCAGCACTGGGAGGGGCAGGTAGGGGTGCTGGGTCACAGGCTGTGTTCATCTTGCTGCCCAGGGAGCTTGGGGGGAGAAGGGCAGGCTCACTCCAGGGAGAGGAGCTGGAGCAGCCTGCGTTGGGGCTCTTAGGCCTCTCCACCCCATCACCAGGCCCTGCTGAAGAGGAATGGCCCTCTCTGGTGTGCACCTTGCAATTAGAACACTAGCCTGCCCAGGCCTTCACAGGAAAGCTGAGGGAAGGGGGAAAGCCAGGGGAGGTGGGGGTGGCACACACCTGAGAGTGCCCCCTCTACCCTGTTCTCACCCAAAGGACACACACACCCATTCTCTCTCAGCTTCACTTTTAATTTTTTATTTTTTATTTATTTATTTTTTTAAGTTTTGCTATAGGGCTCGTGTGTTAACCGGAGAGAAAGAGAGAAAATGAGAAATCACCCCTTAGAAGATATGGCCACGCTGCAATCCTTTCTTCTCCATTCTCCTCTAAGAATTTTCAGTACAGATGCACACATGCCCAACGTGTTTTTCAAGCCACCAGGTCTGGGACTTGAACTGTGTAGCTGGCCACATGGGATCCAGCTTCTTTAACCACCATGCCTGCTTTACCTTCTGTAAAGTAACAGAAGTGTGTGAAAGGCCTTCTCATGCCACACGTCCTTCCCTCATGCCTCTTAGCAGTCTCATGAATTCCTTCCCCTGAAGTGGGGATACCACCCAGGAGCACCTGCATACAGCCTGGGTTGTTTGGGAGCATGAGAGGATGTCCTCTATTCACTCAGACCAGGAGAGACAGAACAGGCTTCTGAGCTCCAGGCCACCATAATCAGGGCCTTTCCCTTCTCCTCAGCCTTTTGTTCCCTGTGGTGACCTGGTTCCCTGGGTCCCGTCTTGGCTTCTCCCACTACGAATGTGTCCTCCTGTTGCCTGGGCCCTGACACCTGGCATAGCCTCTCCCAATGGGCTTAAAGACGTCTTGCCCAGGGGACCAGCAGTTAGCGTAATGGCTATGTCGCTGGACTCCCATGTAGTCGACCGCGGTTTGAGTCCCAGACCCAGTGGCTTAAACTCAAGCCAGGCGCGTGTGTGTGCGTGCCCAAGATCCAGAGAGGAGAATGGAGAAGGCGTGGCCATCCTCCCTGGGGGGTGATTTCTCGCTTTCTATCTCTCTGTCTCTGTCTGTCTGGTGAGCGCACGCGCCCTATAGCAAAAACCTCTTAAAAAAATAAATAAATAAGACGTCTTGCCCAGGAGCCTGAGGCAGCTGGGGTTACAGAGCAGTCCAAGGCAGAAAGGGATCCGTGTGTAGCTGGGAAGTTCTGTCAGGACGTAGGTGTGTCCAAAGAAAAGGAGAAACACTGGTGGCGAACACCAGCATCACCAGCATGTCACGCTTGGCTCCTGCTGTGTCACCAAGCTGGTCTCGCCCTGGAGTCTGAAGGGATGACGATGGGCCACAGCTGGCTGGTCTGGCCTCTACCAAAAGGACGGACAATGGGCTTAGGAGCGAAAGCCGCTGGGATTCCTGACTCACCAGGGCTTGGGCCTCAAGTCATGATGGCTCAGCTCTGGAAGCTCTCATGTCCATGATCTTCCATCCCCACCCATGATGCCCATCCCTGCCCAAGGCAGGGTACTGGTTTAGTGACCCCTGTATGGGGCTCCACCTCAGTCTCTCCTGAGACTTCACTCAAGGTGCTGCCGCTGCCCCGGACACAGAAGCGCCTGTGGCTGTCACCTCTGCTGGGAGGCAGGAGCTGCAGTTTCACTAACGGCTGGATGGCCACCATTATCATACCCATACAGATGATAATGATAACATACCCATCCTCATACAGATGAAAATGAGGCAGATAACTGTCAGCTGGCTTACTCAGATTTCATCCTAGGTGAGCTCTTCCCTGGGCCCACCCTCCCACTCTGAGCATGTCTTCCTGCCTGCCTGGGTTCTGACCCTCTCTGAGAGCAGCTGGCATGTGTCCATGACCTTGGGTCTGAGAGGAGTCTGGCAGTGTAGACAATGGGGGCGGGGGGTCATGGCAGGTATGCCTGGTGACGAAGTGCAGGGGCCAAGCTAGCCACCGGCTCTCCCTCCAGCACAAGCCTACTTCCTCCAGGCTCCTCCTTCCTAAGGCTCTGCTGCCTCCACACCTCCCAGGAGTCATCCCAGAACATGTGCCAATGCTGCCAGGCTCCAGACAGTGGAGACCAGAGAGATGGGAGCTCACCCCGCTCCTCACCCCACAGGAGCTGGTCCCCAAGCATGTGCTCGAGGAGCAGGGAGAGGGACTTCTCACTAACAGCCTCACTGAGGACGAATCCTGGTGCCCTGGAAGCCTGCTAGGCCTCAGCAAAGGATTGGCTCTCCCCAGAAGCTGCTGCCTGGGCACCTTCTGTAGCACTGGCCACGGTGAGAACCTCAGCTCACCAGGAACACCACCCCGCAGGCCAAGATGTGCTCGAGGGCTGAGGAACAGGGACCGTGTAGGAGGGTGGAAGATGCTAACTGCATCTGGACTGCAGTAGTCCCACCACCACCCGGGGAGCAGAGTCTCCTGGCTGGCCACTGCCAGGGGCTCCAGGCTCCAGCAGGCCCTGAGGCCGGGGTCCTGGGAGACACATTTGGGTAGCATCAGCCTTCTTGGGCAGCTTCTCAGGGTCCTCTCTGGCAGGGCCCATCCCCCACAGTGGTCCCAGAGGGTGGGGTCTGCCCTCTGTGCCACACCCCCACAGGGCAGCCTCTGACACACACATCTTTGTGAATTTATGGTAACAATGACGCTCCTCAGGGACCACCACTCCCAATGAACAGCCTGCCCACACCCAGCTGTTTACCTCAGATGCTGTGGAAATAAAAGCAGGACACCCTTGCCTCACCCTTGTCCCCTCCCCAGCCACATGCCACACACATGCAGTCCCCCCTCTCTCTCTCTCTCTCTCATTCCGCTATGAAAACACCACAGGGACCTGGCGACAGCCGGACAACAAAGCCGTGAGGCATAGAGTCTGGAAAAAACCTGGTGCAGAGAGCTTTCTATTGAACAGAGTCCCAGCCCGCTCTGCTCAGCTCTCCCACCCACTCGTAGGCCTCGCTGTCCCCCATTCCTTGGCCTCGGGCCCCGGCTTGTCTCTACTCGGAGATCTTCCTTGGCCACCAGTCATCACAGGGGATGGCTGTCTCCACGCTGCCTGCTCCAGAGCCCTGAGTCCACTCTGCAGAGAGCCCTGCCCAGCTGCGGCCAGCCCAGGCCTCCTGGCACACCATGCCCTGGCTTTCCTGGCAGGAAGTGCCTGCTCCAGCTCCAGCCCCTCCTCATGGCTCCAGCTCCCTGGAGAGGCGGGACAGTTCCCGCTGGTTGTCGATGACCTTCAGCTGCTGGACAAAAGCCCAGGTGCTGGCCGGACTCCGGGTGCTCAGGGACGGCTCCGAGCCTGGCAGAGAAGAGTAGTCAGAAGACACCACTGCTACTTTGTAGACTCCATCTCTTCCCCTCCACGAAGCCCCATTAGCTTTCCTGCCCTCTGCTGCCCTCCTCTCTGCTGCTCCTTATCACCAGTCCCCAAAGACTGCTGGCCTTGCCCACACACAGGATGCCAGGACAGAAAAGCACCATGGTTCAGAGCAAGCCTTAAGATCACGTGCAGCATCTTACTCTTGGTAAGTTCAGATTCAATTCAAACTAAAGAACATTTGTCTTAATACATAAGTAGAATATACAAGGAATACCTAGGGTGTGCCTGTGTGTGCGTGCCTATATGATAAGGCCATTTTTTTTTTTTTTTTTTTTTTTTGGAGAGGTTTTTCGCTATAGGGCGCGTGCGCTCGCCAGACAGACAGAGAGAGACATAGAGACAGAAAGCGAGAAATCACCCCCCAGGGGGGATGGTCACGCCGCAATCCCTTCTCCTCCATTCTCCTCTCGGGATCTTGGGCACGCACGCACACGCGCCCGGCGTGAGTTGTAAGCCACCGGGTCCGAGACGCGAACTGCGGTCGACTACGTGGGAGTCCAGCGACATAGCCATTACGCTAACTGCTGGTTCCCAATAAGGCCATTTTTAAAAGCTAAATGAGTGACCAGCAGGTGGCGTGGTTGCTGAGATCCTGCACTCCCTCATGGCTAATCATGGTTCAAGTCCCAGACCTAGCAGCTTGCTTTCTCACTTTTTCTCTGTTTCTCGTGAGCACACATGCCCTATAGCAAATAAAAAATAATAATACAATAAATTAAATTAGATTCATAATTCTTAAGAAAAGACAAATGAATAACTCAAAATTCAGGACAATGGATGCCCTGGGTGGGGACAGGCAGGTGGCAGGGAGAACTGTAAGTTATTATCAATGTTTTCATACTGGCATTGGGTTCAGAAGTGTTCAGTGTCATCAGAATAAATACATAAAATAAAGCAAAGGGCCAATGGTGACAGTGGGAAGCATGTAGGTAATGATTCATTTCGTTTCATTCCCCTGTGGTCCAGTGGAACAAATCCAGATGTGGCGTCGGAGGGCTTGGGCTCCAGCTCCACCACTCCCCAACTGCATGGCCTCAGCACTTCCTCCTCACGCCTGTTTCCCCACCCTGAGTTGAGATGGCACCATGGCCTACCCATGGAGGTGCTCTGAAGCATTACCAGCGTCATGCCTGTAAGCGCCTAGCTCCAAGCCTGCCACATGGCGAGTGCTAGGGGAAACGCCAGCCTCAGCTGGCTGCTGTTAGCACCCTGCCCCTCACCCCACTTACACGTGGAAATCCTCGCCACCTGGCTGTCCTCATGGAGGTAAGAAACTCGGCTTCTGAGTGGTGAGAGAGGCACTGGTGGGGTGAGAGGTGGGAATCAGGGAGACAAGGTGAAGCAGGAGGCTCATGGAGGGCATGGCAGGGCTCCCACCCAGGGGCACCCGCCCTCTCACCGACGCTGTGACTTCGGCAGTGGTGCAGCATCCGCACAGCGCGGGCCATCATTCGCTGTGGACGACATCAGGGCGTGAGATTAGGCTGCAGAAAAGAGCCCCACCCTGTGGACAAGCTCCCTATCAACTCCCTTCTGTAGACTAGGCGCTGTAGGAGAAAGGGTCACAGCTGCTTCACCCCAGCACACCCAGAGGCCGGCAGGGACCAGGCAGTGGACAGAAGACAAAGGTCAGGAGAGGCCTGGAGGGAAGACGGCTGGCAGGTGCTCTCTCTGAACCACGGGATACTTGAGGTTGCTACCCAGTGGCCCCCAGTAGAGAGCAGACCCTCCGGCGCACACTGGAGCAAGGCGGGGGCTCTTTAACCTGGGCATTCATATCCATCATGGACAGCGAGTGTCGGCCACCTCTCACCCCACCCCCTTCCCAGGTTACGGCCATGCCCCCTCCCAGCCACACTCCCTGCGCTCACCATCTTCTCAAAATTGATGAGGTTCTCCACGAGCGTGTGGTTGCCCTCATGGATGAAGGTCATGTCTGCAAAGAAACGGGCTCTGCTCATAGGTCCCAGAACTCCTCTCCCTCACAAGCCCTCTCATGCCACCGTCCTTTGTCTTCATGCCTTAACTCTGCTTCCAGCTCTAACTCGTCTTCATCTGCACTGCAGCTGTGACCACTTACAGTGTCGGGTGGGTGAGCACGGGTCCCATTACCTTTGAGAAGCAGAGGCATGAAGGGGATGATGGGAGGGGAGAGCTTGGTGAGGGCCAGTCGATATACTCGGTGGTTCCATGAGGGGTCCTGAGGGGAAGAAACCAGTGAGGGATGGAGGGCCCTGTACACCATAAACCCTCTTGACCCCAGCACAAGCAAACGTCCACCCCTCAGCCACAGCAACAGAGCCCCAGCTCAGCCTGTCCTTAGACCCAGATCTCAGCAGGAGGCGAGTGGCAGGAGGGAGGGGCCTGAAGGCACTGTCAAGGCCCATCTGCCAGCATATGGCTCACTTGACCTCTGATTAGCCCCACAGAAACTTCAGGACCATTAGTCACAGGGGCCTGGGCTTCCTTGTTAAAATCTTTGCCTGTCCTTCTCTCTCTGTGTTTTTGTCTCCCTCTGTCACACTCTATCTCTCTGTCTCTGTCCTCTCATCAGCCCTGGGCCAGCATTGGTAAGCTGGAATGTGGCCATGGACAGAGAGAGGGGCTGCTGAGAAGCCAAGAGTCAGGGCCTTAGAGGGCCGAGCCCAGCACTCACCAGCAGCCTTTCGAGGGCCGAGTACAGCTTCCGGACTTTGTGGGGCAGCCGCTGCGAAAGACAGGCAGGTGAGCTGCCATTGCTGGGGGGAGGGGGCGGGGGAGCCACAGGCCTCCCAGACCCCGAAAGGACAGCCGGAGGGTAATCAGGGCTGGGGTCCTCCTCATTGCACCTACCTGCCAGGTGTGGGCCAGGCGGCTGATGGCAGAGTTGCTGAGGCCAAACATGACAGCAAAGAAGGAATTGAGGTTTTTCTGCTCCTTGAGGCTTATGAGAAGACACAGAGATGCTCAGAAGAGCAGCCATACCCATAGTGGCCCCAGATGACAGCCAGGCCTGACACCCAGGCTGGACGGGGTGGGCAGTCAGAGGCTCCAGAGGCTCAGGAACAAAGAGGGTGGCAGATATGGCAACACACAGAGCAGGGAGGGGGCTTAGGAAAAGGCGGCCCCAGTACTCCCCCCACGTACCCCACCCACCCCACGGTGCTCACTGGGCTGCCAGCTTGATGAACTTCCGGAGCAGCTGTGCCCGCGGGCCAGGCACGGGGCAGAGACACAGCTCCGTGGCCACCCAGTACTGCAGCTCGTTGAAGCGGCGCATGAAGCGCTCCAGGTTGGCAGTGGTGACGTCCCGCAGGTGCTGAGGACCCAGCACGTAGTGGATCAGCTCTACCTGGGTGGAGGGCAGCAGGACAGGTTGGTGGGGCCAGGCCGGGTGTCCCCAGCACCTGTGCTCTGCCCCCAACTCTGCCAGCCCACACCTGGTGGATGCTGTTGAAGAGGTTCCAGTCGTGGTCTGTCAGCTGGCCCGCCAGGTCCTTGGCACTCACAAGGTCCAGCCCCTCAGCAGAGCCCACGGTGGGCCCCAGCTGCTCAGGGTGTGGGGTCTGCAGAAGGGACAGTGCTCAGGGAGGTGCCTGAGAAATCCAGGAGAAAGGCATGGGGTGGGGAAAGGGGGTTGGAGGCAGACTGGCCCTGGGTGGGAGCAGTGCTGGGGAGGCAGGGGTACTGCACGGAGTGAAGGGGCCTCTAGGGACTAGAGCAACTGTAGGAAGGGGCTTCCCAAGGAAGTGTCTTCCTGTCAGCCCCCCAGAGCTGGGACCCTGCCTTTAGGGCTCCTGTCTCCTGGGGAACCCATAACTAGGGCAGGTCCTCCTCTTCTCTATGGGAGCTCCCAGCCAGTGCTACCACACCCCAATCTTTGGAATTCCCCATCAGCTGAGACCCACTCCTTCATCTCCCCCTAAAGGCCCAGCAGCAGCCAGAGCCAGTCCCCTCCTTCTTGCTGTGATCCTCCCCTAGAACCCATCCCTGCCACCCATAGAACAGGGTTCCTCCCTGGACCCTGGCTTCCTGCCTGGTCCCTACCAGCTCATGCACTTCCTGCGGGTTGACAACAAAGAGCCGCTCGTTGAGCCCCAGAGATGTGGCCACACCACGGGCATCTGGCTGCAGGCCAATGGCATCTGGAGAGAAAGCACAGGCTGTGCTGGGTGTGGGCAGGGAGGGAGGCCAAGGACCAGCTGGAGGCCAGGGTGAAGGCCCTGTGTGGGAGGCTGGAAGCCCTTGCTCCCAGCATTGGGGTTGGAGTCCTAGGCAGGTGCTCTAAGGGCACAGGTGCACATACCACATACCCACACTACTCGCCCTTCAGGGCTGCACACTGAGCAGGATCAAAAGGGATGCCTAGTGAGACAGGAAGGCAAGGCTTGGACTCCCCGAGCCTCAGCGCCTCCACTGTGGAATGGAGACAATGAGACTTGCCTGACTACTGCACATGTCAAATAGAACAACGTACATTGTGGCTATAAGGATGCAATGCACATAGAAAGCCCTTTGAAAACTGGGAAATGCCTTATTTAAGTCTTAGTGTTCATTTTCATCAGCTCCTTGGGGACTGGTACTGTGTTTCTAGTTATGTTTGAGTCTCCAGTCCCTAGACCAGTAGCCTCCCAAGTAAGGTAGACAAGAGCACCTGTGGGTTTAGGATGTGCTTTTCTATGTAGGTTGTCAGGCACACCATAACATATTTTTCTGTTTTTCTATGCAAAAATGTGTCATGACTTTCCCGACAACCCAATGTATTTATTTTTTTCATTTGTTCTACATTCCTATTTTTGTGTAGCTTTCGAATACTATTAGTGTAGTAATAATGTATATGACTTATAAAAATGTATAAACTAGGGACCAGCAGTTAGCGTAATGGCTATGTCGCTGGACTCCCAAATAGTCGACTGCGGTTCGTGTCCTGGACCCGGTGGCTTAAAACTCATGCCGGGCGCGTGTGCGTGCATGCCTAAGATCTCTAGAGGAGAATGGAGGAGAAGGGATTGCAGAGTGGCCATCCCCCCTGGGGGGTGATTTCTTGCTTTCTGTCTCTCTGTCTCTCTCTGTCTGTCTGGCGAGCGCATGCGCCCTATAGCGAGAAAAAAAAAAAAAAAAACTCTCCAAAAAAAGAAAAAAAATGTATAAACTATATACACAGTGGGGAAGGGGAAGTTATAATAAAATATTGGTTACTGACATGAGTATCAATCAAAATGGCCCCACACTCAGGGACCAGCAGTTGGTGTAATGGCTATGTTGCTGGACTCCCACATAGTCAACCGCAGTTTGAGTCCCAGACCTGGTGGCTTAAACTCATGCTGGGTGCGTATGCATGCATGCCCAAGATCCTGACAGGAGAATGGAGGAGAAGGGATTGTGGCGTGGCCATCCCCCCTCGGGGGTGGTGTCTCACTTTCTGTCTCTCTGTCTCTCTCTGTCTTCCTGGTGAGCACACGTGCCCTATAGCAAAAACCTCTCAAAAAATAAAAGAGAAATGGTCCACGCTCATTGCCCTAAACAGCGCCTGGCACATAGTAGGGTCTCAATAAAAATGACCTCTGGCTAACTGCAACTCACCTGGCTGGCCACCAGAGGGCAGTGCTTCCCAGAGCAGAGCCCACAGGTGACCTCCTGGGGTTCTCCCTACCTCCTGAAGGAAACCCGCTTTCAGGTTCTCATCTCCACTCCTTGGCATAATTCTCTGAATGTGCTTAATTCCCACCTACCCTGGACTCCAGCTGCCAGGACTATCCCATTTGCAGACAGCAGTGGTCTCTCATATCCCAAATTCTCTGAAGACAGGTCTCAATAATCCTTATACCACCATATTTTGACTGCTGGCTTTGTGGCACGCCCTATGCTAAGTGCTTTCATAGCCATAGAAATCCTGAGTGAGAGCTACAATACCTACAGTCAAGAAAACGGACGCTTGGAGAGGTTAAGCAACTTGCCTGGGATCACACAGCTAGTTAGCAGGGGTCTGGAATTCCAACATAGCTCTGGGAGTCCCAGTCCATGCTTTTTTTTTTGAGGGGGGGGGGGTTGCTATAGGGTGCAGTGTGCTCACCAGAAAGACAGAGAGAGACAGACAGACAGAAAGTGAGAAATCACCCCCCATGGGGTATGGCTATGCCGTAATCCCTTCTTCCATTCTTCTCTCGGGATCTGGGCATGCACACACATGCGCGTGGCCTGAGTTTAAGCCACCAGGTCCATGACTCGAACCGTGGTCGACTACATGGGAGTCCAGCAACATAGCCATTATGCCATCTGCTGGTCCCCCCAGTCTACACTTGTAACCAACAAGCTGGTCTGCCTAATCGACTATGGTAACGCTAGCTCTTCACACATTGTTGGTCCATAGCTGACCCTAAAAAACGTTTGCTGAATGATGAAATAAACAAACAATACATTCAAAGGCCAGCTACACTTTCCCTGTGTGAGTTTGGGGAAATTGCTTAATCCCCTTGAGCTTCTTTGGAAACAGAATAAAAACCCTGGGGCCAGCAGGCGGTACAGTGGTTAAGGAACTGGACTCTCATATGGCTGACCATGGTTTGAGCCCCAGAGCTAGAGGTTTGCTTTTTCATTTTCCCTCCCTCTCTCTCTCTAGTGAGTGCATGTGCCCTACAGCGAATTTTTAAAAATAATAATAAATAAAGTTAAATAAATAATTTTTAAAAAAAAGGATAAAAGTCCCTGTCTCCAAGGATTGTTATTAAGATGAAATGAATAGGGCTGGCAGGTGGTGTGGACATTAAGGACACTGAAAGCCCACATGGCTGACTGAGGTTTGAGCCCCAGACCTGGTGACTTGCTCTCTCTCTCTCTCTCTCTCTCCCTGGTCAACTTTAAATAAATAAATAAAGTCAAATAAAATAATTCTTAAAAGGATTAAACAAATATATAAGAAGGGCAGATAGTCCTCATGTGGCACCTCATGGTGCCAGGCACCATCTTAAACACTTCAAACAATTAATTCTCACAGTTCCTCTAGGACACAGGTACACTATTCCCTTCATCTCAGTGATGATGGCACTGAACACAGAGAGGGGACCACCCTGCCCCAGGGCACACGGGTAGCAAGCTGAGGCTGGTATCACACGCAGGCACAGACTCCATACTCCACACTTTATACACTGCACAGAAAGCCTTCTGGACAAGCTCCCATCTGGGCCGAGCATGATGAGGATAACCTTATCAGACAATCTGGGCATGGATCTGGGGGCACCCTCCCTGAGGTCTGTCCAGAAACACAACTCACCCCCTGCAGAATTGACCTTCACCAGCACCTGCCCCTTGGTGCAGATGTCCTCCTGTGCCAACGCCACCATCACCTCTCTCACCGAGGCCGTGACGGGCAGCTGCAGGGTCAGCACCGAGTGGTCAGGCCGACAGATGTCATAGGGTACTAGAGAGGAAGACGGGAGTGAGCGATGGGAGGGGCTGTTGGTCTCCCCACCCAGGGGGGGAGAGGCCAGCAGCAGCAGCAGTGAGGGGACCCAAGAAGCAAGGAAGGCGGACATGAGGGAAACGGCTGGGGGGTAAGTGTGCAGAGTGGGTGGTGAGGCGCTGAGCCCAGGAGGGGGATGCGAAGTGCCTGGCGGCCTAGTGCAGAGATCACAGGGGACACAGCATGCCTTCCTCAGCCCAGAGACCCCAAGGTCAAGGGTGACCACAGCAGAACACAGGAGGCAGAGATAGTGGGGTGCAAGTGTCAGGCTAGGCCTGACCAGACTGGCTCAGACCACCAACCTTTGTCCCCAACTCGGATGGCACAGGCGCTGCTGGAGAAAGGCTCGTCCTGGCTGGGAAGCCAAGCAGGCACATTCCGGGCCTGAGAGGGAGAGGTGTGAGGCTTGAGGAGGCAGGGGAACATGCCAGGAGGGAACAGTAAGAGGGCCCTGTGGCCAGGAGCATGGGGTCCGCACAGCACTCACACCGCCAGAGGCTCTGCGGTGAACCTGAGCCTAGGCAAGGCGCCCAGCACCAAAGCTCCAGAAGAGGCAGACAGGTCTGAGGGTGGGTGAGATGCCGCCGCACCCCTGCATGTGCCCCACCCCCGCCGCCCTCCAGACAGGCCAGAGACGTGCTAATGTGAACACACGTCAGATGCTGACCCTCGTTTTCTCTTCCTTTCCTTCCTTCACTTACCATTTGCTACAAGCCAGGAGTTGCGCTCAGTATCTAGATAGTCCTGACAGCTCTTGCCAAAGCATTGCTAGTCTCACTGCATGAATGAGATAAATGAGGCCCAGAGAGGTTCAGTGAGATGTCCACGGCTACACAGCTGCTGCGTGGCAGAGCTGGAATCCTAACCTGCGCCTCACTCCTTCTGTGCTCTTTTTTTATTTTGTTTCAAATACCAGAGGGTGTGTGCACTCACCAGAGAGAGAGACAGAGTGACAGAGAGACTGAGACAGAGAAAGTACTCCTCAATGGAGAGTGGTCACGCTGCAAAACTTCTCCATTTCTCCATTCTCCATTCTGTTGGGATTTGGGGTAGCATGCACAAGCACCTGGGGTATTTCTTAAGACAGTGGACCAGAATCCAAACCACAGCTGGTCATGTGGGCTCCCTAACCACTAGGCCATGTGGCTGGTCCTCCCTTGGATCTTATCCATCAACACCACTGTGTCAATGACCCCATCAAACCCCACAGCAGGTTCCTAGCAGCCACCACTGTTCCCAGCTGTGGTTCTGACGCTCTTCCTCCAGCTCTGAACGCAGCAGCGGCTCCTCCGGGCCCAGTCCATCATTCTTCCCTGGGTTTCCAACTCCCAGGGCCATCCTCACTGAGCCTCACGGCCTCATGTGCCACACCTACGGGTGACTTCAGTGCTGAACTCCCTTCCAAGCCCTGGAATGGCTCCCAGTCCTTCCACATCCGTGATCCATCACCCCAACCTCAGCACGCCTCTCACGTGCCCTCATCCTGCCCCCCTGACCACTCTTCTCCAAGTCATTCTCCTGGGCTCTAGCTCCCTCCTTCCTCTTAGCTTGTCATCTTGTACTAGGGGTTCTTCTCCGAAATGGATCTCCTGGAAGCCACTCACTCTCTCGCACCCCAGGCTCACAGCCCAGGTCCACCTGCTCACTAGGTCTTGCTCCTCACCTGCTACAATGACCGACTATTCTCCCTCACCAGAAGGAGGTTACGCATCTGAGCTTGGCTTCAATGGCCATCATTGTCTGCTAGGAACAGCCCATGCTCTTTAGCTGACCTGTTCCAGACACCAATTAGAACCCGTCGGTCTTTGACTCAAATCCCTGTAATGGTTGGCATTGCTCTGAAGACAGAGACCATACCCCTGACCACAGCTGCTGGGCTTTGTGTGCCCTGTCCTCTCCCACCTCCCCAGCCTCCTGCTCTCACTCTCTCTCCTCAGGGTTCCCTTCTCCCGTGGCCTCCCTTCCCTTTGGGGCTTGCCTGCCTGGGGTCCTCTTCTTCTTCAACTAGCACCTGTTAACTGCAGAGGTCACCTCCCCAGGACACTTCCCCTGAACCTGTATCTTTTTTATTTTTTTTGGCGAGATTTTCGCTATAGGGCACGTGCGCTCGCCAGACAGACAGACAGAGAGAGACAGAGAGACAGAAAGCGAGAAATCACCCCCCCAGGGGGATGGTCACGCCGCAATCCCTTCTCCTCCATTCTCCTCTCGGGATCTTGGGCACGCACGCACACATGCCCGGCGTGAGTTTCAAGCCACCGGGTCCGGGACTCGAACTGCGGTCGACTACGTGGGAGTCCAGTGACATAGCCATTACGCTAACTGCTGGTTCCCCTGAACTTGTATCTTGAATCAGCTTTTGGAGACTGTCATCATACATCACAAGACTGTTGAATGGCTCTGCTCCTGGCTGGACTACAAGCCCCACAGGCTAGGAGTGGCTCTCACAGCCCAATCCGTGTCACCAGCCCACAACACAGTTTCTAGCCTGCAAGGACAACTGCTGGCTCCCGAGTGCTAGCCATGTGCAGGGCGGTGTGTGAGCCCAGAGGAGACAGGTGGAGGCTCTTCCTGAGCAAAGCTGTCATTCTAGTGGAATGGGACAGATTTTAATGAACAATAAGCAATCAAGACAGATAAAGAAAGCAATTCCACATGGTGAGAGAGTATTTTGAAAAAAATCACAGAGTAGGGCCAGCTCTGTAGGCCAGTGGTTAAGGGAGCTGGATCCAACGTGCCTGACTATGGCCTGAGTCCCAGCCCCTGTGGCTTGTAACACACCAAGAGTGTATACATGCGTGCCTGAAATCCTAACAGGGTTTGAGAACGGAGGACAAGAGATTACGGCGTGACCACATCCCACCAGGGGGCAGGGCATGTTTCTCCTTCTCTCACTATCTCTGTCTCTATCTGAATAGCACATGCAATCTCTGGAAATTGAAAAAAAAAGAGAAGAGAGAAGAGGAAAAAAGAAGATGGGAGGGGAGGGGAGCAGAGGAGAGGGGAGGGGAGGGGAAGACAGAAAAGCACAGTGTAAACCTTGGTGAGGGAGGAAAGGAGAGAGATACTCTTGATAGGGAGAGGGTAGGAGGCTCTCTGGGAACCCAACATTTTGGCTGAGATTGGACCAAGAAAGATTCAGTCAGGCAAAGAGCCTGAGAAAGAAAGTACCAGGCTGAGGGACAAGTAAAGGCCAGAGGGGGGAAAGTTTGGCCTACGAAGAGAAGACTCACTGCCAGTGAGTCCCCAGTGAGAAAGAGGGTGGGATGGGATGTGGTGGGACAGGCCGCTGGGCCAGACAACCGAGTAGGCCAAGGTGAGGCATTTAGATTCTGTGTCAGATGAAATAAAACACTCCTCACATTCAACCCAACACACCTTCTAGTCCTTTCCCACCATCCCGCTACCAAATCTCCACTCCAGTGGCCTTCTCATCCCCCTTTGTCTCTTGGGAATGGCACTGGCCACCTCTGACCCTAAGGAAGGGCCTCACCTTCTCTGGGCTCCCACAGCTCTGGCCATCAGAAACCCCTCATGCCCCAGAGGCTAACTCAGCCACTATTTCTGGTCCCCCAGCCTCCAACTGTGAGCCCACATTACCTCCCAAATGGAACAAGAGCTGTGGGGGCGGGGGGCAGTGCTACCTTAGACTTCTGCCTCTCTCCCCAGTACTGCATGCTGCAGGGTCCATGAACACCTATCCCAGAGCCCAGGAATGTCTGGGAGTGGGAGCCTTCCCAGCAGAGCCCCTCAGGGTGGGACGAAGCGGGGACAAGGGAAGGAGGAAGGAGAAAGGAGCTGAGGCAGGGCACAGGTGACAGGGCAGACACCTTCATCTGAGGAGATGCATTCCCACAGCCATTTTCCAACCTGTGGAGCAAGAGAGAAGGGGGGTGAGCTGAGCCCAGGGATCCCTGGGGCAGGTGCAGGCAGGCCCAGGGGCTCAGGATTCCATCCTGACCTCACTACTTAGGCGTTACCGTGCAGAGAGGGGTAAAACTGGCATTGAAACCAGAACCTTGGTTTCTGTTCTTTTCTAAGGCCAGCAGGGGAGAGGAAAGAGTTACAGAGAGACATGGGCCGAATTTCAGGAGGGGCACTGTTTCAGGTGAGTTTTCAACACCCTACCACCACCACCCCCTACCTCAGCTCTCCCATGGGAGTCTGGGAATGTGAAGGTAAACTCTAGGAAGTTTACTGAGCAGGGCTAGCAGGAACTGGCACAGAGGTATTCAGTAATAAACACGTGCCCGTTGGAGGAAGTGAGACCAGCAGTTACATTCAGGACGTGAGAATGACAGTGAATGACGCATGAGAATGAATGGATGCTTAAGACTGGATGCACACATGATGTGAGGGCATTGATAAGAACTAATTGGAATGAGTGCAGCAGCCTGGATTTAGGGCTGGGTGCTCGACTCCAGGGTAGACACTCTCAGTCCCCATTGCACTGCCAGTCATGGATATGACAAGTCAACTTAAAGAGTCACCTGTGGTGTCGCCGCCTCTCTGGCCACTGCTCGCGCAGCAGGTTGCTAAGCCGGGTATCCCTGCTCACCAGGTCTGAGAGTTTCTGTGAAGAGCCAATAAGCACTGAGATGGGAAAGCTGAGTCCACTTGGGCAGCCCAGTCCAGCCCTGCCTCACTCCTAGTTACCTGGAGGAAGTTGGTGGCAACAGGGTCGGTGTGCAGCATGGGACCGTACAGGGCCACCCACTGGCTGACCAGCCGCAGGATTTGCTGCCTCTTGTTGCAGATGTAGGTGCTGCGCTCCTGCTCACTGCCCCCTGCGGGTTCCGCATGGAAGGTGGGCACCAGTCAAGGAGCTACAACATGCAGCCAGGGCCACCACCATACCTTGGGCAGGGGATGGGCGGGGTGCTCAGGGCCCACTGACAAGCTGGGCCTGGCAAAGGCTGTACTTCAGCAGGTTCAGCACAGCTGCTGATCAGCTCCACACACCATCCTTTCCCTTGCTATACGACAGCACTCTGAGGCTGGAAGGATATTGATGCAGGAGGGCAGCACAGAGCTGGGCGTTAGGCATGAAGACACTGTGGGTCAGGAGGAAGTCGCTGAGGAATGTCTCTGTAGGGTGGGGCAGAGGCAGGAGGAGGCTTCAGAGGCCAAGTCTATTATGCACAGTTATGTGCCCAGCTGAAGCATCCCTTCCCCAAGTGCCACCCTGAGCAAGGCACCAGTGACAGCAGTCCCACCCAAGCCAAAGGCACAGGTTCCTGCCAACTGGCTGCTGAGACCCAGCCAGCACCCAGTGATGTCAGGTGCCTTGCCCCTCCCCAGGCTGTGCTGACCACCCCGTGAGTCAGAGAGCAGACAGGGTGTCTCCTGCCCCTACCTGTTGGGTCATGAGCACTGGAATCTGGCCGCATGGCCTCCAACAGAAGTTCTAGGATCTTCTCTGGGGTGCCAGACATCACCGTATACCTAGCAGAAACAGCCAACCTATAGCACTCATACTGCTACCCCCGCTCCCATAGTGGGAAAGATACCGACAGTCATCATAGCCTTCTCCCTGATTTGCTAGTCCCTATTCCATCTTGGGGCCACAGGGAGGCTGACCCAGGGAGTGCATCTGACTCCTTCAGTGTCTCTCCACCCCCAGGTGGCCTGAGGGCAGGGATATGACACAGGGAAAGGGAGTAAAGTCAGAGGAAAAGAAGGCGAGAGGAGGACAGGACAAGGTGTGGTGAGGGAGTCTGGTGAGTGTTACCGGTTCCTGCCTGGGGTTGGGGGGCAAGAAGGGCCGGCACCCTGAGAGGTTCTCTCTAGCACCAACACCACTTTGCCGTGTTCTTCCAGCCTCATGGTCTTTGCTTCCACGTCCTGGGGAGCAACACCTTGCGTTCAGCACAACCATGTCTCCTGTTTAGAACCTCTTCTACCCCCTCCATTGCAGATCCTGAGCCCACGAGGTTTCCACAAGCAACCTCAGCCCTTCCCCACCCTGCTCAATGCTAAGACCCTGGATGTGCCCCCCAACCCCACCCCTTCTAACAACCCTCATCTGCCATCACCCAGCCTGAGCCCCTCTTTACCCATCCCTCCATGTATGCCATTTCCATGGCCTCCTTGGCACTCTGGTCCCCTCCCCTCTGCAAGCCCATCACTCCCCAAGTCCCCCACATCAAGCCCGAGCCTCCCGTGTGCTACAGTCTTCACTTCCTCTCTGACACCTCAGGCGTGGTCCCCATTCCCAGCCATCGTATCCAAGCATCTCCATCTCCAGCCCCTCTCTGCTGCTTAGAGGCTCTCTGGTCCCTGCTCCTTACCCCACACCACTTCTGTCCCATGTCCCCTGCCTTCTCCACCCCCAGCAGCAGCACCTTAATGATGCGGTTGAAGTCCTGCTTATCCACACGCAGGAAATGACAGTTGTCTTCTCGTAGGATGATGGTGGCTGCCCGTGGTGCGTCGTTCACCAAAGCCAGCTGCCCAAAGTCATCTCCCTCGTGCAGCGTGGTCACCAGTCCCTACAGCCAGCCTCAGTCACAGTCAGCCCCAGCCCAGCCCCTTCAGGGCACACCCAGGGCAGAGAGGACAGCTGGAGAAATGTGGGATCAGTAGCCTTGGGGGTGGCAAAGGCACTGCCCATGGACATGAAGCAGGGAGTACCTACGGCCCTGGGGGCTGAACGGGGAGGGACGAAGGACTCACCTTGCCATGGGTCACAACATTGACAGATCCCTTCCAGATAATGTACCACGAGGTGCCCTTGTCCCCCTGGCTGAACACTGAGAAAAACACAGATCAGACATAGCCCCTCCTGTCATCTGTCACTCTTCCCTGGCCTCTGCCCATGTCCAGGCCCCTGTGCCCACCTTCCTAACCCTTGCCCAACTTACACACAGTCCCCGCCTTGCTATGTGGTTCAAAGAGCAGGACTGCTGCTAATTCCCGCTTCACCTGTGGGACAGTGAGGGGGGTCAGTGCGGCAAGTCTGGGCCAGGTCAGGGTGAAGGGATCAAGTCGAAAGTGCTGGGGGGATGGGGATGGGGCTGGGCCGGGAGTTGCTGGGACTTGGTGGGGAACAAGGCAAGACAGGGGTAAGGGTGAAGGGCTTGAGGACACGGTATTGGATGAAATATCCCGGAAGCCCTTAGGGGGGAGAAGAGGGGACAGTGACCTGGCCCCACAGTGGCAGCTCAGGAAATTGCAGGATGCGGAGATTCTGGGAAAGGGCAGGGTGGGCTTGGCAGAACTGACCGAGTTGGAGAGGTGGGCCACGGCCTTGACGTGTAGCAGCTCCTCGAAGATGAGCTCCAGCTCCTCGTCCGTGCGCTGGCCTGGGCTGTGGGCAGAGCAGCAGCGGAAGAACACCATGGCTGTGGGCAGTGGTCAAGGCGGGGGACACCCCCTCCCCACCCCTGCAAGCTTGGCCCAGGGTCTGACGGCCTGTCAACCCTGACTGCTATCAACCCAGGCTAGCTTTGACAGGTGTCACCAGGTGCCAGCCGCCGCGTGGAGCACTTTTCATGCACTATTTCATCTCTCCCTCATAAGAGTTCTATGACGTGCGGATTGTTATCCTTGCTTGACAGAAGAGGAAGTTGGCATGGGAAGGCTCAAGGTCATCCAATAGTAGCTGGGTGAACTGGAATTTGAACCCAGACCTGCCTGCTGATTCCAAAGCCCACCCTCTCTGAGCCACGACTGCATCTCAGAATGAGAAGGGTCCTTGGAGCTGCTCTGGGCCAACGATCTCATTTATAGAGGAAGAAATAGGCTTGGCCAGGGGCCGGGAGTGGTCTAGCAGCGCTCTTTTCCTAAGCAACAAAAGTCAGGGATGCCCTTAGAGATTGATCTGAGAAACCATAGAATCTGAGTGCTGTGTGAGACCTGGAGTTGCAGGGTTCCCCACTCACGGCTTGCGGAGTGCCACAGTGAGCAGGGCATCGGGCCCCCGCTGGGACAGCAGGGCCAGAGCCTCAACCAACTCCTCCTCCATCTCATGAGCTCCCGTGGGCTCTGGCTCCAGCCCTGGGAACCGGTAGAATTGGGCATCTCGGTCCTGGAAGGTCCAGTCGTGTTTCACTGGGGCACAGCAGCACAGGCATGGGGAGGAGAAGAGAGGTCATGTGGGTATGAGGCCCCACTGCAAAGCCAACCCCTCAGCATTCCCCGCTGGTGCCTCTCCCAGGATTCCCAGTCCTGGCCCCAACCCAGGGCTCAGGCTCACCATGGCACAGGGCACCTTCGTCCAGCAGCACCTGGCAGATTCCCACAGCTTGGCTCCGGGAGTGGACCCCCAGCCCCAGGGCCAAGATCCCATCCACCAGCTCTCGACCAGAGCAGCACTGCCTGTGAAAAGCAGATGGGGACAAGGAGGGAGGTGGGAATCAAAAGACAGTTGGAGGGAAAAAGAAGGGGCTCTCCAACAGAAAGGCACCTGCCTGAGCCCCAGGCCCAGTTCTCTGTAGAAGCAGAGCTAAGCCCAGATGCCTGGAAGGGAGAGAAGTTGGGCTGGGGGTGGGAGGAGGCAGGCAGGGCCTCCACTCACCGATAGAGCCTAAGGTGGTACTTCCGGTCACGGATGAGCATGGGGCAGGTGGCCAGGAGATGTCGCTGCAGCTGCTTCCCAGCCCTGAGCACCCGCTCTGTGCAGGCCTTGGCGGGAGGAAGGGCATGGCTGGCTCAGGCCCTGGCCCCTCCCTGGGTGCCCCTCCCCCCAACCCCACCCTTTCAGCTGGTACCTGTTCCAGGCTCACGCTGAAATCCAGGGACTCCTCACTGTTGGTGAGTGGCGTCTAGGGGGTGGGGAGAGTGGTGTCAGTGTGAGGCTCTCCGACCTAGCCTTGGACTCCCTGTTACTGCCCGCCTTGCCTCACCCCCAACTCCAGATATATCCATCTAGCCATTCATTCAACAAATACATAGACATTCCCAGAGTCCCCTAAGCACCAGGATGCCTCTTTCCTACCCTGCCATTCCTACCTCCAGACCCTTTGCTTCCTTCCAGACCCAGCACTGCGCCCTAAGATGAGAGCCCAAAACCCAGTTCTGCTTACTTAGGGCCCAGATGTGCCAGGCTCCCTGGTGTGTAGGAGCCATGGCGCTGGAAGGAGTGTGAAGATGTGAGATAAGACCTTTGAGAGGCCAGACGGGAGCAACTTGGCAGGCCTGGGAACACCTGTGCCCAAATGCAGACCCGCGGTCGCGTCTCTTATGCTCCATGGGCCTCAGTTCAGCCTGATAGTTAAAAAGAGAAATCCGGGGCCAGCATGTGGCATGGTGGTTAAGGAGCTGGACTCCTACATGGACCACCACAGTTTGAGTCCCAGACCCAGTGACTTTCTTTCTCATGTTCCCTCTCTCACTCTGTCTCTCTGAGTGCATATGCCCTACAGCAAATTTAAAATAATAATAATTAAATAGATAATCTTTAAAAAAATAAAAGAGAGAAACTCAGGCCCAGCCTTGGTGGTGCTGTCAGTAGTGTACTGAACTACAGTGCTGGAAGTCCCTCATCTGACCGGAGTCTGGATCCCAGATCAACCTGAAAACACGCAGGTGCATGCACACTCAAGATCCCAATAAGCCGGAAGGCTGAGAAAGAGAATCATGGTGTAAGAAGATTTTGTTGAAGGTATCATCCCTTCTCTCTCTCTCTCTGCCTCTCTCTCTCTCATGCACATGTACTCTCTTCCATGAATAACAATATATTAATTAAAACACACACAGAAATTGTGGAGCCAGACTTTCAAATTCAAATCCCTCTTCCTCTATTTACTGACAGTGTGACCTTGATCAAGTGATTTAAGCCCCCTTTGCCTCAGTTTCCTTATCTATAAAGTCCATAAAACACTAATAATTCAAATTTATGTGCTTTTGGAGGGTTAAAAGAGTTAATATATAATGACTGCTTAAGACTCTGCCTGGCATACAGCTGAGTATACAAGTTAGAAGTCATTATTCATCTAGGAAGCATGGGGTGGGGCTGCTTGCTGGAAGGCTTCTTTTTGCTCTGAGATGCTGCTAGTCCAGAGCCCTGCAAGAGTGTGCAAGGCCTTGGCACCCCGCAGGCTGGTTTCAGGAAGACAGGGGTTATCATAGCAGCAGCACGGAACTAGCTTCTCCCCTTGTAGCAATGAAGCCAACCGGGACTCCAGGGCCATGAAAGGTCCTCACAGCCCTTCATTTCCAGACACCCAGGAACTGCAGTTTGTCCCTGGACAGACTGTCCTGCCCTCTCCAGGCCCTCCCGAAGGCACAGGACTTCACAGTTTACAAAGCATGTCTACCCACTTGATTCCATCAGCTTATGGAAATAAGATCGGTTGTGAAGCAAGCAGAGAGGCATTGTCCTTCTTCTGTAACTTATGAGGAAACAACAGTCTTGAGGTGAAGGGCCCTGAGTAACTCAGCCAAGGATACTTACATAGCCAGGCAGCTAGAGATACTCAAGTGTTTACCCAGAAATGCTCACAGCCTTGGTCTCCCTCAGCCTCCACATGCCTGCCCCTCCCTCTTCCTTCCCCTTCCTCTCACCAGCAGCTCTCTGCTGCCTTCTCATCTGCACTCAGGCCCCTGAAAAGGGCTGGCGAGCTAGGGTCCAACCAGGCCTGGAGCTGGCAGGTCCCTCCGCATGGGCATCTTGCCACTGTGTGACCTGGCGTGCATAGGCGCCTGAACCAGGGCTGGGCGGAAGTCACTAGGTGTCCCAAGGGTATCCCTGCCCGGGTCATGGGGCCCAGCCCAGTGCCAGACACGGAGCCTGGAGACTTAAGGACAGGAAATGAAGAGGAGGAGGGGCCAGGGAAGGGAGGAAGGGCAGGAATGCTACCCAGCCAGCCACTGTGTTGGAACAAACAGTGCCTGAGCGCTAATGACTTGTTGTTGCTCACATCTGAATGCCCAGGTGGCCCCAGTTCCCTTCCCCAACTCCCTTTGGTGCCCACAGTCCAGGCCCCAGTGCCAGCTCCCTTCCTGGTATTATTCTGACCCAGGAGGGCACATTAGGAGGGGAGGTACCCAGTCATGTGACCGGCTGGTCATTTCCTGTCTACCCAGGGGATGAACATGAGGGTCAGAGAATGGGAGCTCTGGCCCATCAGAGCTGAGTAGGGCCCTTAGGGCAGCCCTCTTAGTCTGCCAAGGAAAGCAGAAGTCCAGAGAGATGAAGTGATTAGAAATGAAAGATTCTACTGAATAACTCCGCTACCAAGGCTGACCCTGGGAGCAGGTATTTGTATCCTATTTCATAGTTAGAGAGGAGGCAACTTGAGGTTACATAAGCTGCCCTAACAGTTGGTAAATAGCGGCACCAGGATGCAAGCTGGTGCCTGGGTGACTCCAAAGTGTACGCTCTTAGCACCATGCCCTGTGTCTCCTATAGTGCCTGCCCCAGGGTTCCTGCACTGTGGGCCGAGAGCCCCGAGATAGCAGAGATCATTCTGTCCTCGGGAATATTCCATGGGCAAGTAAGTATGGAAACACTGGATTAAACAAAGTTAGAAAGGTTTCTTATCATAGTCTCTTTGTGCTCGTAGAATGTTTGTGTGCACAGGAACCTCCTAGGGTGGGGCGGGGAGAGGGCTCCTATGCAGTCAAGTCTGTTGGCTCTGCAGCCAGAGGCTTCTGTTCAAATCCTACTTCTAGCATTCCTGCCTGATTGTACCTTGTGCTGACTACTATTTATTTTTTAAAGTTTATTTATTTCTTCCATGAATGAGAGACAGAGAGAGAGAGACAGCATCCCCAATGGGGTCCTGACACCATGTCCCACCCCCAGCTTTAGCCAGCCCCAGGTCATGGGCAAGCACGTGCCCTGCATACCCAGAGAGGTTTGCAGACCTGAGTCAGGAACCATCCCACGTGGAACCCCTTGAAAGTGTCAGGTTCTGCCACCACACCACTGTCTGGCCCCATGCTGGTTATTTAGGCTCTCAGTGTTTCAGTTTCCTCATCTGCAAACTCGGGTTGATGGTAATAATATGTATTCCATAGAGTTATTACAAAGATCAAGTGAGTTAATAATATAAGGCACTCAGGGTGGAGCTTGGCTCATAGTAGCTGCTCAACAAATGTCAAATAACTTGATCAAACTTTATTATGTCATGATGAGCAGCTATGACCCAGACTGTACCATGGCTGACCCTGTCTCTGATCTGCCGACCCAAGTGTCAGTTTAGTTCTCAGTTGAAAGAAGTGGCTGGATTTTTGTCCTGTCTTGAGCTGTCAATAGGTTCATGTACCTACTATTTGAACAGAATACTAACCTGTTTCTAGGCTTTAAGTTTCAATGAAATATCCTTACCAGCTCAAAACTGCTTTTCTTGAAATTACCAGCTGAACTTGCTATTGAAAGTAGTTAGATTACTTACGATATTGTGTGATCAACAAAATGTTGGGGGAAAAGGAATTGAAGACAACTGTAGACAGCAGAGATAGTGTAATAAGAGAGTGGGAAAGGGCAGAGGGTCAGACATGGGTTAAAAAACATATATATATATATATATATATATATATATATATATATATATGGTTTCATATATGTATACATATATATGAAAGTAGAAATGGAATATTATTGATGATAACATGCATGATTAAGCCACTATGCAGTTTATTCTAGATGGGAAACCACATTTAGTATGTTGTGATGATGCTCAGGGAATGAATGTAAATTAATTTTAAAAAAAAGTTTCAGGAAGAAAAAAAAACACTAAAACTGTTCTTATCGAAATTAAAAAAAAAATGCATATGTGATGACTGCAGTAAGCTATACAGCCCCAGCTAGTATAAAAAATCCAGCCACTTCTTTCAACTGAGAACTAAACTGACACTTGGGTCGGCAGATCAGAGACAGGGTCAGCCATGGTACAGTCTGGGTCATAGCTGCTCATCATGACATAATAAAGTTTGATCAAGTTATTTGACATTTGTTGAGCAGCTACTATGAGCCAAGCTCCACCCTGAGTGCCTCATAGAGTCCAGAGATGTTCTTCCATAGTATGTTCATTCTACTCACTGAGGTTTATGCCTAAAGTCAGACTTGGGTTCATGTATAGGTATATATCAGCTGTGCTTGCTATTGCAAATATTTAGACTAATTAAGTTCATTAGCAAATCAATTGAATGGGGGGGAAGGGCATAGAAAGCAACCATGGATACCAGAGACAATGTGGGAGGAGGGTGGGACACGGCAGAGGGTCAGGGATAGGGAATCAAGGATGGCAAAAAAAAAAAAAAAAAAAAAAAAAAGCCAAATATACAAGATATAAGAAATGAAAAATTATTTGTTGATAACATGTATGTCGATGTGCTTGATTGAGCCAATACAGTGCATTCTAGATGGAAAATTCATTTTGTATGCTGTAATGATGTATAGTGAATTAATGTAAAAAAAAATGTAAAGAAAGGGAAAAAAAAAAAAGAAGTGGCTGGAATGGGTCAAGGTGAAGGTCCTTGCCCACTTCCTCCTCTCATTCCTAGATAGGAAGGATTCGGAGTAGAAGAGAAGGGGCTCACCTGGCCCCAGCGCTGTGGCCTGCTCCACCCTCCTCTGTCGATCAATGTCAGAGTGGGGCTAGAGAGACAGGCACAGAGCCAGACAGCATGGGGACCTGTCAGACCAGTTCCCTCAGGCCATGGCTAAGGTCCCAGGCCAGGGATGTGTGTGGTAGGACAGGTGATGCCTTGGGGTGTCGGCATTATATCTGTAACAGGAGACAAGCAGAGCCTGGTGGTTATGAACTTGGACGCTGTGGCCAGATTGTCCAGGACCAAATCTCGGCCTCACTGGTCTGCAGTGGTGTACCCTGGACCTGTCACTTAATCTCTCTGGATCTCCATGTCTGTATCTGTATGAGGATGATGCCACTAGCACCCCTCTCACAGCGTGAGGATTACTTGATATGATAAGGGTGAAGCTCTTTAATAGTGCCTGGGACGTAAGTACTACATAACTAGTAGTACATGAGTATTTGGACAGGTGGGAGGAGAGCACATTTTCTGGGTCACAGAGCAGTCACTTCCCCCAAAGAGTCACTCAAAGAGAAGCGTCCCAGGTTTTCCTGTGCTAGTGGCTCCAGAGACCCCCTTATCTTGTACTGCTCCCAGACATCAGGTAAGATCTCATCTCCCCCTCATAGAGTCCAGAGATGTTCTTCCATCCATTCCAGCATCTCCTTTGCCATAGTTAGCCTCTTTCTAGATCTAACTGGAAGCCCTCCTGCTGTAATCTGCTCAGATTTTCTCTTGTCCTGGCTTAAGGAGGAACAGAAAGAACCCTTTCCAGACCTTTCTTCTGCGAGGTTGCTGAGTTTCCCTCAAGGCTTTCTAGGAGGTCAGTATGGCCTGGCTGATCCCCAACATGGTCCTTCTGGGACTCTGGGCTCCAGCTCCTTCAAACTGTGTGTACACACTCCTCACTGCCACCCACCCACCCTCCAGCCCAAGACCCCTTCCTGGGCCAAAAGCATCATCACAAGGCATAAAAGGCACAGCTTCACAGGTACCTAGAGCCTCCTAAACACAGGCACGGTGGACTGAAACCACCCCACCCCAGGTCCCAGGGATGATTCTGAGGGTGTGGCCCCTGCCTCTGGCCCTAAAAATCGTCCTCCAGTCACCAACTCCCACCCACCCCCACCTACTGGAGAGAGGTATTGTTTCTGTGCCTTTGACCCCATTTACACTCCAGCAACCTCACCCTTCCGGCTTCCCTATGCACACTAGCCCTTCAATTCTGCAGGTTTGGGGGAGTCGGGAGACAGCCCGGTGGCCTCCTCTACCTCCCCCAGACTTTGGGTCCCAGGAGATCCTCCAGTGACCTCATTGTCCTGGCACCTGATCTCCCCACCACCCCCTACAAGCTGGGAAGGGGACAGGAAATGCACAAGTAATTATAGCCTGAGAGGGAGGGAGGGTTCCAGCCCACTGGGTCCAAGCAGTAGCTACAGCCAATGACCCGGAGAGCCAAAGAGGTGGGGGTGGGGGAGGGTGGGGGCAGGACCCAGGCTCAAAAGGCCCATTCTCAAGAGCCAGGTAGAGAGAACTAGGGGGGAGCTGGGGACAAGCACCTGGACTGTCCTCCCAATTCTGATGGTAAAGACAACCCCTCATATTGGTGGGTCCCAATTTTCTCAATTCAGCTTCATGTTTGGTAACTATAAATGGTGATTTGGCAAGAGAGGAGAGAGAAAGGAGGAGACAGTGGGACGTCTTGTACTAAAAGGGACTTGCCTGTAACAAATGAGCTCTCACCCTCTCCTGCTTTCCCTCTGCCCCTTCACCGAGCCCCCCCCACACACACACACACACAGTGGGCGTGCACAAGAGACACAAACTGACTCTCAGGTGAAGTGACTATCCAGTGAGGGTGGGTGGGTGGGTGAGCTCTGCTGATTTGGACTTACAGCCATTATCCTGCCCCCACCCCTCCCCAACCCTAGGGGCCGCTCTTCCCCACCCCTCCTGCTCTCTCCTTCATTCTTTCAGTTCCAGAGATGTTTTGTTGTCATCTCAGATTCTACAAACTTCTCAGAATTTGTTCAAGTCTCCCCAAAATCAAATGACTAGCCCCACAACCACCTTGCCCCAGCATCAAAAGGCAGACATGGGACAGTTCAGTTGTTCATTTAAGGAGAATGCAGGCATGGTGACCAATCAACAGCAACTGAGCTTACTTCATGCCAACCTGACCCAGGCTGGTACCTCCCACCCCCACCCAGAGAAAGACACAGCACCTAACTCAATGCCTGGCACACAGAGGTGATGGAGAAAGGACAAATCAATTTCCTCTTCCCCTCATGCCCAAACGGGATAGCTGGGCTCACGCGCCACAGGTGTGTGAGCCACCCACGCACGGACATGCAGCCAGGCTTCCCCACCCACTGACCACCCCAGCTGAACCACCAGACTGCCCCAGAGCAAGCTGGATCACCAGTGGCTTGCCTGTGTTACAATCCAGGTCACTCTCCCACCCTGCACCTGGCCTTGGCCTGAGCAGACATAGGGTCCTCACCCATCGAAGGCCCTGGATGCGGCTGGGGCGCCGGTGTTCAAGCAGCAGCTGGTAGGAGCAGCTTCGAGGCCGGTGCATCCTCCTGAGCACCATGTTGAGCAATGTCCCCTCCGCCACCACGTCAGGAAGGCCTCCCACCTGCGGTGTTCCCAGAGCTAGGTTGCTCTCCACACCCAGGCCCACCTGCCAACGGCTCTCACCTGGCCAGCCCACCTGTGACACAGGGAGGGAGGAGGACAGCCATGGGGCAGGAGCAGGGCACTGGACCACAGCACTGGACCGCAGCACAAATGCCCCAAGCAGAAGCACTTCCTTAGAGTCCTCCGACTGGTCAGGCGGAGGTGCAGCAGCCCTGCCAGGAGAGGGGGGAGGAGCAGGAAGACCTTCTCCAGGGCCTGCCAGCCTGGCCTAGCGCACTTAGGGTCTCCAGCTGGCTCAGAGAGAGCCCCTTCTTCTCATTCCTCCTTGGAATGCTGCCCCACCCCACTGCTCTTGCCTCTGAAGAGCTCCCAGCACCTCCTATTATGAGGCTATGGATCCTCAGAAATGCAGCTTCAGCTCAAACCCGCTCTCTCTCCTCCTAGCTCACCCCTGGCCAAGACTTTCTCCCACCCGAACCCCTCACCGAGGCTCCGGCCTTCTCCTGCTCTTCCCTGACCCTGACTCCCACCTTACCCACCTTCATGCTCCTGTCCAAGCTCACAGAGCTGTGCAGGCTCTAGCAAAATGTTGGGGGACTCCCAGGGAGCCCCTCGGCTCTGATGGGGGATCCTGGAGGGTGCAGGTAAGTCCCAGGTGCAAAAAGCAGAGCCAGTCCCTAGCTGGGTCAGCTGCCAGGGCGATCAGACACATGGAGGGCGGAGAGGCTCCTCTTGGGTGAGTAGGGGCCTCGGGCCATAGGGGATGCCCCCACTCCAGCCACAAGGAGCCCCGAGACCGCCTTCGGTCCAGACGAAAGAGCCAGCTGGCACCAGGAGCTGAAGTGAGCCTGCAGCTGGCACCCGTCCGGGCGGGAGCTGTCACACCCCCTGTGCTGCCCGTCCCCTTTCCTCCTGGGACTGACCGAAGGGGCGGGGACGAGGCGCCGTGCCTTACGGTAGGAGAGGGCGTAGGGGAAGGAGGCGGGCACAGGCGTGGGTGGAGTCCCAGTCCGGGGGTATACCCGGCAGGCTCCAGCTGGAGTCCATAGAAATCCCAGGGGCAGGGGCGGCCCTGGGGTGTGTGCAGGGCTTGCCGTGGCCGGGACGTCGGGGTAGGGGTGGTAAGCGGCAGTACGGCCGCCACGTGGCCGGGAGGAGAAATGCAAACAAGGAAACCGGGGAAACGGGGGAGGGGGAGTGAGTCATTGCAGCTCCACCCGGAGGGAAATCCGGGCTGGGGCCGCTTCCCGGCCAGGGGCGTTCTGCCTCCTGTGTCCGTTCAGGGTCTCCAGCAGCCCGGGAGAAGGAGTGGGTGACTTTCCCGTGGGGCATTCCCCCTGCCGAGTCTCCAGCAGCGTTCCCAGTCACGTCCTTTTACCCCCCACTACCCGCCCTGCCGCAAACACTGTAACGGGGGGGGGGGGGGGGGGGGGGGGGGAAGCGGAGGCTGGAGGTCAAGGACCCCGCTCTAGGATGGATGGGGGCCCGACCTGTGGTCCTAGGAGGACACTGAAGTGTGGCACAGCTGATAGGAGAGAAAGGGACGTTTAGACGGCTACCTCCCGCAGGCGCTCTGCTCCCCCTGAACGCGCCTGGCTTCCAGGCGGCGAAACGGGTGGAGGCGACACCTGGGATTGTGGCGTCCTACTATGCAGGCGCATTACCAAGGCCCTACACCTCACCGGGCCTCCGTTTCCACCACCACGCAGATGGCCCAGCGCCACCCCGTTCCTGTTTCGGTAGGGCGGAGAGACAGTGGCACAGGGACAGCGTCTCCTGTGGCGCCCTGTATGCTCAGGACGATCCTGAGAGTTTGGAAGGAGGCGCGTGCCGCGCCCCGCTTTGGGGACTCAATGCCTTTATGCCCCTTCCCCTCTTTGCTGTTGAACCGGCCTCCAGACAGGGAAGAGTCCTATCAATCCCTCTCTGCTTGGGGAGGCCAAGTCCCATCCTCCATCAGTGATTATTTTCATGAATGGGGGAGGAGGATATTTAATTGTGATTAAAATTTAGATTTTGCTGTGTATGTGTATAAAACAGATGTTCTCAGGAGCTTATTAAAATGCAAATTCCAGGGCCAGTGGGGATAATGGTGGTTAAGGTGGCAGGATACCACATGGCCCACTGTGCAGTCTGAGTCCTGGACCCAGTGGGTTGAAAAACACTCTGGGTGCATGTGCCGTATGTCCAAAATCCCAGAGGAAAATAGAGACAAAGGGATTGTGCATGACCACCTCCCATGGGGGTGCTTTTTCACTTTCCTCCTCTCTCTCTCTCTCTCTCTCTCTCTCTCTCTGTCTCTCTCCTGCAAGTGCACACACCCTCTAGCAAAATAAAATTTTAAAAATGCATATTCTGACCCTCTCCCTCCAAATTCAGACTCAGTCCTATTGGCCTGAAAGACCAGTGAATTTTAAATGCTCCTGTAGGGAGGGAAGGGAGCCTGAGAATGAATCTGACCTTAAATACAAACCCACTTGCACAAGTTCTGGAAATCTGGAAGAAGGAAGAACAGCTTGGATTTTGGCAAGCAAGGATAACAGGCCAAGGGTCACAGGAATGCATGGGGAAGTGTGCTGAGGGGGCTGCCGGCTCCAGTGATCTGGGCTAGAAGTTCTTGCAGGAGAGTTTCCTGGTACTGGCAGTAGGGTCAGAAAGGGATCCCTTATTTCCTATTCCTGCAGCCCCTGCGCTGGGCAGGTGGTAAGGAGGACATCTGTTGACTGTAGATCTTTCAGGGGAGCCTCAAAAGCTAATCACGCACCTGGCACCGTGTCAAGTGCTCTCCACGGACTTGATCCCTGCCACCAACCTGTGGCGTAGGTTAGATACTACTGTTCTCCCCACTTTACCAGTGGGGAAGCTGAGGCACAGAGGTATTAAGTAGCTTGCCAAGGTCATCCAGCTAGTAGACGTTGGAGCCAGGGCTTGAATCGGGTTGTCTGGCTCCAGGTAACCTCCCTGCTACACTGCATGTGCTCTGTATCATTCTATTTATTCTTCTGATCTAGACTATGTTGCCTAGGGAGAATACTAAAGAGAGGGAAATGGAGTGTTTTTGTGAGGGGAGGAGGCTCTGGGAGCAGGGATCCAAAAAGAAAGTCATTGACATAAATCAAGTACACTGTCCCCCATGTTCCCTCTCAAAACCACTGTTGACTTTCTTCTTTTTTTGGGGGGGAGAGGTTTTTGCTATAGGGCACGTGCACTCGCCAGACAGACAGAGAGGAGAGACAGAGAGACAGAAAGCAAGAAATCACCCCCCAGGGGGGATGGCCACGCTTCAATCCCTTCTCCTCTATTCTCCTCTAGGGATATCTTGGGCATGCATGCACACGTGCCCGGCGTGAGTTTAAGCCATCGGGTCCGGGACTTGAACCGTGGTCGGCTACATGGGAGTCCAGCGACAAAGCCATTGCGCTAATTGCTGGTCCCTCTTCTTTTTTAAGAACTATTTTATTGGGTCAGCAGGTGGCATAGTGGTTAAGGTACTGGACACTCCCACATGGCCGACCACGGTTTGAGTCTTGGACCTGGTGGTTTGCTTTTTCACTTTTTCTTCTCTCTGTGTGCCTGTCTTTCTCTGGTCAAATGAAAATGACTGAATGAATAAATAAAATAAAATAAATAATTTTAAAGATAATTATTTTATTTAACTTTATTTTTAATTTATTTTATTTTAATTTGACCAGAGAGGGACAGAGTGAGAGAGAGAAAGGGGAAGAGAGAGAGAGTGAGGAAGCAAACCATCATGTGCGAGTCCAGCACCCTTAACCACTATGCCACCTGCCGGCCCCAGCTTTCTTTTTTCATATCTCTTTCTCATTTCCCTTGTCCTAGGAGGCTGGGCAGATTGCCTGGGGACACCATAGGGATTAGAACTTCTATGCCTCTAATTTCTATTGCTGCCAGGCAAGGCGTCCAGCTTCCCAGTAAGGCAGACAATGAGGCAGGTTTTTTTCTTTGTCAAGATTCCCGGCTGGGGCCTGGTCAGTGGAATTACTGCTCAGTAGATATTTGATGGAGGCTGAGGCCTGGAGGGGGCAGGGGTCTACAGAATATGTCTGAAGACATCCAAGCCAGAACATGAGTCATCTTGGGGACAATCATGCCATGTCCTGGTGTAGCCCCACCCTTCCCTGCCCATCATTAAATGCCTCGCAGGTGTGTTAAGACAGATAAATGATAACAACAATAGTTAAGATGAGCTAGGTCCCATTCTTGATACTTCATATAGTAACTGACTTAATTGTCACAGTGACCCTGAAAGATAGCTGTTATCGGGACCAGCAGTTAGCATAATGGCTATGTCATTGGACTCCCATGTAGTCGACAGCGGTTTGAGTCTCGGACCCGGTGGCTTAAACTCATGCCGGGCACGTGTGCGTGTGTGCCCAAGATCCCGAGAGGAGAATGGAGGAGAAGGGATTGCGGCGTGACCATCCCCCCTGGGGGGTGATTTCTTGCTTTCTGTTTCTCTGTCTCTCTCTGTCTGTCTGGCGAGCGCACGCGTACTATAGCAAAAACCTCTCAAAAAAAAAAAAAAAAAAAAAAAGATAGCTGTTATCATTATCCCATTGTGCAGATGAGGAAACTGAGACACAAAGAGGTTAAATTATTTGCCCAAGGCCCCACCACTAGGATGTGGTAGAGCAGTGAGGGATTCTACCCAAGTGTTTGGAGCCTGTGCTTTTGCCTCTCAAACATTCTGACAGCTCCTAGCCATGGGGAAAAGCCCACATCCAGAATCCTTTCCCCTACCTCAGGGCACAGGCTCCAGGAAAAGAAACAGGAGCAGGCAGAAGGCAGTAGGTGAACCGCTGGCCCTTTTGCCACAGTCTAGCTACACAGGGAGCTCCTGTCATGGCATGGACCTCCTTAAACCCTCCCCATTTCCTTCAGGCAGGTGGCGTATACTCAGGGAGGGTGGTATAGGTGAGGAGGGTGGACCGAGTGACTCCGAGCTCCTCCACCCCCACCCTCACCCCCATCCCCGGGCCTCTACACTTGTCTAGCTCACAGCTTTCCAGTTCTCCCTAGGAGCCACACATTGGATGTGTCCAATACTCCCTTCTTACCCAAGCCCTCACCCGCCTTGCCTCGTCCTGCTCCTTGTTCCCCGGGCCCACCAGTCTGGGAAAGTCTTAGTAAGGAACCTGATACCCTAGCTCCATCCTTATCCCACATCCAGTCAGGAACCAAATCTGGTTGATCCAACCAATGCAACTTCTCATGTTCACACTTGACCTCCCATCCCCACTGAGGCTGCTCCAGCCTAGTGACTGTCTTTCCCAGCACTTACTACGTGCAGCATACTGTTAGTCGGATTAGACGCATCCTTTTATCCTCAAAACCATTTCTATTTGTCAGTGAGGAAACAGACACAGAGAGGCAAAGTAACTTGCCCCAGGTAGCTAGTAAGTAGGACAGCCAGACTCAAGCAGTCTGACTGCAGGCTCCATATTCCTTTTTTTTTTTTTTTTTTAAAGGTTTTTGCCTTAGATGTGTGTGCTTGAAGGAGAGACAGAGAAACAGTGAGATGGAAAGTGAGAAATCATCCCCCCCAGAGAGGATAGCCATGCCACAATCCCTTCTCCTCCATTTTCTTTTGGGGATTTGGGGCACGCACACACACATGTGCCCAGTGTGGTTTTTAAGCCACTGGGTCTGGAACTCAAACCACAGTCAGCCATGTGGGAGCCCAGTGCCTTAGCCACCATGCTATCTGCTGGCCCCAGACTGCATATTCTTATCCACTATTTCTTACTGCTACCCGCCCCTGAGCCCATCGCTACTTTCAACCTTGCCTCTCTCAGACCTTCTCTATGCATTGCCACAAGCATTTTAAAAGAATCTTTAATTCATTCAGCAACATGTATAGTAGGAATTCCGGAGGAATTCTAAAACTAAACCTCAGTTATTGTCCCAAAGCTTTAGGACCACAGAGCCTAGTGGAGTTAGCTTCATCTCCATAACACACTCACTGCCAGCACAGTGCCAAGCATAAAGCAGGTGTTTAATGATTATTGGGAGAAATAAAATGAATGGAAACCATGGGAGGCCAGCTGGTACTTGCTGTGGGCCTTTACACAGGGCAGGGTGCAAGGAAGAGGAGCTATTTTTCTAGTTCATTTTCAAGTCATTTCATTCCATCTCCCTCCCTCCTTTTTTTTTTTTTTTTTTTTTCCTCTGCCCTGGGTTGCAAAATTTGCTTACAAGACTCAACCATGTCACCTAAGGTTGGTTGGTGGGATGGGGAATGGGAGGTTAGAGAGGGTTTTAATCAATAGGCCTCTGGAGGAACTCCAAGAAAGGACCAGTTGGGAGACTAGCTCTAAAATAAAGTAATAGAGGTTGTAAGGGCTGTGCTGGGGACCTTGGCCTATCACCACATCCCCAGGTTCTACCTTGGCCATGGATGATCAACATTCGGGAGAGACTGAGAAGAGAATGAGCCCAAGTACCCTTATCTGGACTCTATCTCCTGGCTCTGAATGGCTTTAGGCCCTCTGGCTTTTGCCCTGGTTCCTTCTTCATGGGTGGTTCCAGTTCAGTTCCCCCATCTCCTTCACTGCGCACTCCTGGGGTAGAGGGCAGATGCAGGAGCTGGAATTCTGATGGGCACCTAGCCAAACTTTCCTGGATCAACAGGTCACAGCCAGGCACTTATGAGCCACTTGTGACAGTGATGGGAGATTGTGGAGAGACGGGCTTCTGGCTTCTCCAAATGGGGGAGAATGGGCAAGCTGGGACTCACAGTTAGAGCTAGGGACCAGGAGGAACTTGCTGATACAAAAGAAAAGACACACACACACATTTTCCTGGAGGATTATTTTTCTAGCATGTGCTGGTGTGCAGCAGGGGAAGGAAATAATCACCGAACAGACCTGTGGGGGTGATGGTAGCGGCCAGAGAGTGGAGAGAGGGTGAGAGAAGCCAGGAGAGAATACAGAGGCAGGTCTGGAGGTGCCCTTGAAAGGAGCAGAACAGGCCTGCCACTCAGGCAAATGTGGTGTCTATGAATATGCAGGAATTAATAACTGTTTTCTCCCCCTAGCTTCTGCTTCTTGGAGCGTGTGTGCATTTGTGTGTGTGTGCGCGCGCATGCATGCATGCACACGGCGGGTGTGTGGGGGGGAATAAAATAAATGGAAACTATGGGAGGCCTGCTAGTATTTGCTGTGTGTGTATGTGAGTGTGTGTGTTTGTTCCCAATACCCAGGAGACCTTTCATCTGACCTTAAGTGATCAGTGCTCTGAAGTGTCTGCTCCATTTCAGTTGTGGACACCCTCTATCCCACTTTTTATTTCCCTTTTTCTTAAAAGAATTATTTATTTATTATATATATTTTTGAGAGGTTTTTGCTATAGGGCATGTGCCAGAAAGTCAGAGAGAGACAGAGAGACAGAAAGTGAGAAATCACCCCCTGGGGCAATGGCCCTGTCACAATCCCTTCTCCTCCATTCTCCTCTTGGGATCTTGGGCATGCACACACATGAGCCCAGCATGAGTTTAAGCTACCAAGTCCAGGACTCGAACCATGGTCAACTACATGGGAATTCAGTGACATAGCCATTATGCCATGTGCTGGTCCCTTATTATTATTTTTTTAATTTGACCAGAGAGAGAGAGAGAGAAAGGGAAGGTGAGAAAGCAAGCTGCCAGATCCAGGACTCGAACTGCAGTTGGCCATGTGAGAATCTAGCACCATAACCACCATGACACCTGCTGGCCCCCATTCCACTCTCTTCCCCCTTGTTCCTGCACCTCTGTCTGGGCTTCTCCCAGACCATACCACTCCAGCCTCTTCCTGGGCTGACCACCCTCACTCCCTAGCACTTCCTCCCCATTTCCCTTTCTCAATTCCCAATCTTCCCCAAATGCTTGTCTCCTGTGCTCCCATCTTCTGACTGTTCCTGGACCCAGAGCCTCTGTTATGGACTCAAGCCCCATGCCCAGCTTCAGAGACTTGGCAGGGATGACTGTGGGGGCCAAGGGAGGAGTCCTAGCAGGGCACTGGCCCTGCTCATGGGATGCCCAGCTCTGTCTCCCAGGCCAGGTCACTCAGGTTGACTCCAGAGCACTGACTGGAGGGTGGGTCAGGGAAGGAGATGTGCAGCAAGGCAAGCAGGCTAAGGATTGGGGGCCTTTTCCCAGCATCAGAACAGACCCCAATTACACCCTCAAATCCTGCTTAGGGAGTGCCAGGGCCAGAGGGAGCGATAGCCTGAAGACTCCCTGGCACCAGACCCACTGCCCATTTCCTCTCTCCAGAGAGACTACCTGTTCAAAGACCAGGGGAGCCTGCAAAAAGGAAGGCACAGAGAAGGGAACAGAAAAGAGAGAGGCATCTGCAGTTCCAGATGAGAGACAGACACAGGCTACCCCCCAGCGTTCCCCTGGGTTTGTGAAGCTCTGCAGGAAGTCCTTCCTACTCTTCTGCCTGAGGCTCCAAGAGCTTTACCTGCAGTAGAAAGGGAGGGATGGGCAGTGTCCCCACTCTAGCACGCCATGGGTAGTACCTCCTGTTTCATCTTTTCTGGTTGCCTTAGTTTCCCCCAGGCCTGGGCTCCTTGCTTAGCTGAGGGTGCCTGCCGGGGTTCTGGAGCCAGCAAAGTATTGGCTTCTCACCTGCTATTGACAACCAGCCACTGTCAGGGATCCCCTGCCCAGCCCCCTTTACCTGCTACATGCTTGGCACTCCCCACACTGAAATGAAATGATTTCTTAACTATTTATGATTCCTCCCCCAGAGAATTTAGGCTGCCAGAGGGCTGGAGCTGCTTGGCATTGCTCAGATCTGCCCACCTTGCATGGTCAGTGCCTTGCATATGAAAGGCCCTTGGGAGGGGTCTCCTGCATTAATTACATTAAGACATTTCCCCTCTTCTGCCATGGGTCCTCTCGCCTCTCTCAGAGCTCCCCCCAACTCTATCTTTCTTCTTGGCGCCTTTCTACCCAGTCCTGACCAGTCTCTAGTCTGCCTGCTGCCTCAGTTCATCACTTGTCCACCCTTTCCTCCCCCAAGAAGTGTCAGATGTGGCCACTCCAACCTCTCTAGGGTCCCCTGTTCTGGACTAAGCATAGGTGACAGCCTTGTTTCTAGTTCTTTGCTTCACCCAGTGTGGGAGGCTGCGCACCAGCGAGTCTGTCGAGGTTTCTCAGAGAGCAAAACAATTGCCATGATTGGTTCCCTTCAAAAAACCTGACCTGGGACCAGCAGTTAGCGTAATGGCTATGTTGCTGGACTCCCACATAGTCAACCGCGGTTCGAGTCCCGGACCCAGCGGCTTAAACTCATGCCGGGTGTGTGTGCGTGCGTGCCCAAGATCCCGAGAGGAGAATGGAGGAGAAGGGATTGCGGTGTGGCCATACCCCCTGGGGGGTGATTTCTTGCTTTCTGTCTCTCTGTCTCTCTCTGTCTGTCTGGCGCGCCCACGTGCCCTATAGCTAAAACCTCTCCAAAAAAAGAAAAAAGAAAAAAAAAAAAAAAAAACAAAAAACCTGACCTTCAAAACCTTGCTCTGATTGGCCACTAGAATTCCTCAGATTTGCGTATCCGGCACCTCATGATTGGTCCAAAAGCAACCAATCATAACCCACCGTTTAGAACTAATCACGGCCCACTGTTTAGAACCAATCAGGCCCACCGTTTACAACCAATCACGGCCCACCAGCGTGTATATAACCACGATGCCTGGCCCACAGTAGCCAGACAATGACCCTGGAGAGCCTGAAGAGTTGAAACACCGCACAGTCTCCAGACAACCCTGAAGACACTGAAGAGTTGTAACACTACATCGTCTCCAGACGACCCTGAAGAGTTGTGACACCGCGTCATCTCCGTGCTGCTCACAATAGACAACGCAACCCTGAAGAGTTGTAACACTGCATTGTCTCCGTGCTGTACCGTGCTGCCCACAATAAACAGACGACACTGAAGACACTGTGTTGTCTACGTGCTGTGACACTGCGCCGCTTGTCCCAGCTCTCACTCCTTCCCTCAGGAAACCTGTTCGACTGTCCCCCCGGATCGGGACAACCCAGTGCCCTTACAGTTGGGCTAGAGGGGATCCGCATGTAGTGATGAAGCCTCTGTGGTAGGTGACCTGGTACCCATATTTCAAATCCAAAGGGCACATTTTGATTGCCAGGCTTTGCCCCTGGGGAAGAGTGGATGCCCTCCCCTCCTGCCTCAAGCCTCGTCGTTTCCTCACTCCCCACAGTGCCTTAGTTGGCCTTTCTCCCCTTGTAGCTTCCACGGAGAAACCCAAGTGAGTCAGCCTCATTTTACCAAAGGCGCAAGTCCAAGTTGAGGAGAGCTGCAGACTCCTCTGCCTTCCCGCGTAACGACACCTCCTCAGTAAAAGGGGAAAGAGAACTGGGGCAGGTGCCTGTGGTTGGGGGGGTCCAGGTCAGGAGGGAGCAGCCTCGGCTGGGCTTACCACCCTCTCTGGCTGCTGCAGTGATGATCGCACCCCATCCCCACACACCCCTCTGGCCCTGCTTCTGACCTCCCCGAGCTCTTGAGCACAAAGACTTGTAACTTCTGCTCAGCATCTTCTCACCTGCATCCAGGCCTTGCCTGGACGTCTAAGCTCTAGTCCTAAGGAGATCTCCTTCTACGGGCAGAAGGTAGCCTCAGCCCTGGGGAGCAACATTCTGGGGTCAAGGTGACCCCCTGGATCTGAGTCTTTCCTGCAGCCTTGGGAGCTGGGACGCTCTGGCTGGGTCCAGCTCCTCCCTGCAGTCAGCCACTGGCTCTGCCTCTCTAGGATAGTGCTTTCTGCTCTGCAGTCCACTAGTCTGACCTTAGAAGGAAGAAGATGAAGCTGCAGGAGGGGACCTCCTGCAGATAGAGTGAAGCTGCAGATAGAGTGAAGACGGAAGGGAATCCACCTTCATATCAGGTACAGCCTCAGGCAGCCCACACCAAGGTGCTCAGTCCTGTACTCTGCATGGGCTGGGGTGGCCAAGGGCACCATGAAATGAAAATCTTGTGGAACTCATCACCTAAACTCCTGCACATGGGATTTTAGCCCAACCTGCAAAGTGGAGTATGAAGGCACAAGGTGGGGGAAGGCTGCCCCCTAGAGCCAGAAACAAATAATGCTTTGCAGACAAAGCTGTTCTTTATTTCAGGAATATTTTTTCAGTTCCTACCTAGGCACCTGGCATGATCCTAGGTATGGGAGTACAGAAGTGATCAAGGCAGACAACAGAGTAGCTAACCATCACAATTTGCCCTAACCTGAGGGTTTTCCATGGACATGGTACTTTTAGTGGTGAAATTGAAAAAATCCCAGGGAAATCGAAACAAGTTGGCCACCCTAAGTGATAGAGCCCCTGACTCCATGGAGGTTATATTCTGATGGGGATAGCAGGGGCAGAGGTGGGAAGGGTAAATACATATGACAATATCAGGTGAAAAATGCTACAGCAAAAGAAAACAGAGTGAGGGATCCTATTGTAGACAGGGAGGACAGGGATTATGTCTCTGAAGTGGTAACATTTGATCTGAGACTTGAACAATGAGGAACCATTTTTGTTGTCGTTGTTAGGTTTTTGCCATAGGATGCATGAGCTCACCAGAGAGAGAAGCAGAGAGAGGGAAAGCGAAAAATCACACCCCTAGGGAAGGGGGATGGCCACACCACAATCCCTTTTCTTCCTTTCTCCTCTTGGGATTTTTGGCACACATGCACACATGCCTAGCATGATTTTCAAGCCACCAGGTCCAGGACTCAAACTACAATCAGCCATGTGGGAGTCAAGAGCCTTAATTACCATGCCACTTGCAGGCCCCAAGGGACCAATGTCATAAGCACTCAGAGAAAAGCTTTCCAGGCAGAAAGTACATGGACCCTGAGGCAGCACCAAGCAAAGCACATTTGAGAAACAGAAAGGCCAAAGTGAAATAAGCAGAAAGGAGACTGCTGAGGTGGCAGGACGTAGGCAATGATTTCACAGAGCTGTGGGGAGCTACTCGGGGGATTGAGACTGGGGAGCGCCATGTTCTGGTTGTTATCTTTAAAGGATCACTCCAGATGCTGGGCGGAGAGAGGGACTGGATTGGAAAGAATGAACAGAAGAGGACTAGTTAGGAGGCTGCTGCAGGTGGGCAGGTGATGGTGAAGGTGGCTGGTCCAGGGTAGCCATGGGATGAGTGCGAGGACAGGGAAGATTCAGCTGGATTTCCTAATGAGTTATAGGGGGTAAAGGGAAGGGAGGCCTTAGCAATGGTGCCTAGGTTTGAGTCTGGAGCCACTATAAACAAGGTCACACCCCAGGGCACATCAGAGGTCGCTCTGCATGGGGATTAAGGAGAGGAGAGGAAAAAGCCCAACAGTCTAGTGAACTCAGTCAACTGGAAGATAGCTCAGGGGGTGTGTCCTTGATGTAGCACCCTGGGAGAATGTCTGGAATGTGACTTTTTCAGGGGAGGAGGAAGGAATTTCTTAGGAGGCAGGATGTCTGCAGGTGGGAGTTAGAAATATGTCTTAGTATTGGTGGGGGCCCAGTTCAAAACTGACTTTGGGGTGGGGGGTTAATGGTTCACACAGGTTATCCATATAGATTCTGTTTAGATGACCTGAAATGGAATGAGGGGCGGTGTTTTAGGGTAACAAGATTAGCTGTAACAAATAACCCTGAAATCTCAGTAGCTTGGCACAACAATGATGTATTTCTTGTTCATGTTACACCTCAATGATAGTCTGGAATAACTCCGCTTCTTTCGTTCATTCATTTAAGGATCCCAGACTCTTTCAACCATGTAGTGCTGAAGTCTTCAACATGTGGACTCTAAAATCCATATGAGAAGGGAGAACACAGGAAGTATAGGAGACTTTTTTTTTTTTTTAAATTACACTTATTTATTTTATTTTATTTGTTATTATTATTTATTTTTTAATTTGAACAGAGAGAGAAAGGGAAAGTGAGAAAGCGAGTCACCAGGTCTGGGATTTGAACCAACATTGGCCATTTGGGAGACCAGCACTTCAACCACCATGCCACCTGCTGCCTCCAGTATGGGAGATTTTAATGGGTCTAGCCTGGAAATGGCACATGTTGCTTCTACCTTCACTGCATTGTTCATATGCAATCCCATGGCATCAATCCATGCAAGGAAGCTGGGAGGCATAGCTCTAGTTAAGGAACTGACTATTTAGGTCATGTGCCCAGAAGAGACACCCAGGTATGGTATTAGTGGTCTCTTCTGCAGGCAGGGAGAGTGACTGTGTATCCTGAAGATATCTGTCGTGAGTCATGACGGGAATATGCTCTCTGGGAATGCCTTGGAAAAGAAGCTGATGTGGGAAGTTGTATATGAGAGGTGCACACCCAGATGCTTGGCAGCCCCACAATCCTTCCATTCTTTCCCATTCTCCAGATAAGATCCAAATGATCTCACTCCTTACCAGTGAAATAGCCTTGTGGATACTGTCTTCTCTGCAATTTTCTTTTTCCATCAAATCTAACCTGGTTATCATAGTTCAACTCATTTTTCTAAGACATGGTTTATTTCATACTACCCATGTTCAGTAATAATAATAGTAACAGCAATTTTACTAACAGCAGTAATCATTGTTAAGCTACAGTGCTAGGGAGCATTTTAACTGCAGTATCCCTCTCTCTCTCTTTTTAAGTTTATTTATTTGTTTCTTTCATGAGAGAGAGAGAGAGAAAGGCACTCTTAACAGGGTCTTCCCACTATGATCCACCCCCAGTCCGGGCAGCCTGGATCACAGGTCTGCATAGGCCCTGCAGAGAGGTCTCCTGGCATGAACCCAGGATCTTTCCCATGTGGATCTAGTGACGTTACCATTGCCACCACTTGGCCTTTGTGGTATCTCAAATATAAGTCAGTGTTTAGTTTTTAGGTTTTTTTTTTTTTTTTCCAACTGATAGAAAGCACACGCATAAGAGAGAAAGAGACAGAGAGAGAAATACTCTTGACAGGGTCCTATCATACTGTGAACTCTTTTTCCAGTCCTCCAGCTCCTCAGGATCCTGAGTGACTACACACGCCTGACTTGTGTTCAGGTCAACCTGAAGGATCTGAACCCACAGCCGGCATGTAGCTTCCAGCCCTACAGGGCACTGCGTTGCCACTGCACCACAGCGACTGAGTCATATAGCTCAGTCTTTGTATCAGTATGTTGAGATGTTGTCATCATTTCCATTTACAGTGGAGCAACAGGGATTCTGAGAGGTCCGAGCTGTATGGTCTAATATGATAGCCACTAGCTATGTACAGCTACTTAAATTATAATTAAATACTGTAAAAAAAATGCAGTTCCAGGCCCAGCCTGAGTGGCATAGTCCTTGTCATGCTGGACAGCAGGGCTGGAGGCAGTCAACTGCAGGATGGGATCTCTAGTTGAACGGAAATATGCTGGGGATGCACACACATGCCCCGGGTCCTGATGAACATGAGGGCTGGAGGAAGGAGATCGTGGTGTGACCAGCCCTCTCAAGGTGTTTCTTTCTCTTTCTCTCTTTTGCACACATGCACACACACTATCAGGAATAATATTTTAAAAGTTCACTTTCAGGGTAGTGTGGAGGTTAAGGTGGCTGTATCCTACATGCTAACTGTGTGGTTCAAATCCTGGACCCCACAGCCTGAAAAACATACTGGGTGAGGTCAGCAGATGGCATAGGTTACATCACTGGACTCCTACATGGTTGACTGCAGTTCAAGTCCCAGACCTGGCAGCTTGAAAATCATGCCAGTCACGTGTGCACATGTGCCCAAGATCCACGGAGGAGAACGGAGGAAAAGAGGTTGCTGTGTAGCTATCCCCTGTGTGTGTGTGTGTGTGTGTGTGATTTCTCACTTTTTTTTTCACTTTTCCTCTCACTGTCTCTGTCTCTCTCTCTCCAGCAAGTCCATGCACCCCGAGGCAAAACCTCTAAAAAGAAAAAAGAAAGAAGGAAAATACATTGGGCACATGTGTGTGCATGCCCAGAATCCTGAGAGGAGAATAGAGAAGGCATTGCAGCATGGCCATCCCCCCGCCCCCGGGTGATTTCTTTTTCTCTCTCTCTCACTCTCTCTCCTCTCTGTCTGTCTCCAGCAAACACATGTGTCCTATAGCAAAAAAAAAAAAAAAAAAAAAAAAAAAAAAGGAAAGAAAGAAAGAAAAGAAAAAAAAGTTTAGTTCCACAATCATGCTAGCCTCATATCAAGTATTCAATAGCCCCATGTGTCTCGTGGCTAGCTTGTGGGAAGAGTGTAGTTATAGAATAGCTTCTTTGTGACAGCAAGCTCTACCGGACAGCTCAGAGTCAGGGGAACCTACTGAGGCTCACACAAGTGGCAAAGCTGAGCCTTCAGCCTCATCTGCCTGAAGTCCTTCAATAGCTCCTATTGCTCCAGTTAAGGAAAAGTTTCAGCCTGACCTTAACCTTCCTAAACAACCTAGACCCAAGCTTCACTGTTACATAATTCTTGTTTTCTTACATAATCTCACTTTCCAGCACAACAAGTTTGCTCACTACTCTGCAATACGCCTAAGATGCCACTCATAATATTTTGCTTTCCTCCTTTCTGTCTGCCTAGTTAACGAGTTTCTACCTGATCTTTAAGTTCAAATAGTTTAAATATCTCTAGAATTATTAGATTGTCAGGAAACTCATGACGCATTTTTGCATAGAAAAATATATCATGACTTTCCCGACAACCTAATAGTTCCCTCTTTTCCATTCTTGCTGCCTGAGCTTGAACCAGCTCTGAGGCCCCTCATCATCTCTTGCCATGGCAGCCCTCTGCTGCTGCTAATTGTACATTCTGCCCTCGACTGAGTGCCTCCTGTGTGCTAGGCACTCTTCCAAGCACCATCTTGTCCCAACACTGCAAAGTAGCTCTTACTGCTGTCCTCATCTTATAGACATGAAAACTAAAGCACCAGGAGGTGACATACCTGTCCAGCTGACCTCTCTGAGTCTAGCCTCACACAGGCACTTCACCCTCACATCAGTACTCTGGCTATATTTTTAAATGCAGAACTGTCGCTTCTCTCCTCTGGCCCCATGGGGAGGAGGTCAACTTTCTTAGCAGAGCATGCAAGGCTCTTTATATTCAGAACCTTTCTATTTTTTAAAATATATTTATTTTATTTGTTATTATTATTATTATTTTATTTGATGAGGTAAGGAAAGAGAAAGAGAAAGTGAGAGAGCAATCCACCAGGTCTCAGACCCTATCCGAAAGAGCCAAATGTGGGGTGGATAGGGAAGGAGGATCTCAACATAATGATACTCTGGGTTTTTGTTTTGTTATGTTTTTGAGATTTTTGGTATAGGGCACATGTGCTCGCTGGAGAGAGAGAGAGAGAGTACATGAGAAATCACCCTCCAGGAAGGCTGGCCATGCCAAAAATCCCTTCTCTATTCTCCTCTCAGGATCTCAGGCATGCACACACATGCACCCAGAACGTGTTTCAAGCTGTTGGGTCTGGTACTCAAACCACGGTTGGTGACATGGGAGTCTAGCACCTTAACCACTACTCCACCTGCTGGTCCCAATGATGCTCTATTAAAAAAAAAAAAAAAAAAAAAAAAAAAAAAAGAAAGAAAGAAAGAAAGAAAGAAAGAGAAAGAAAGAAAGAAAAGAGGGACCAGCAGTTAGCGTAATGGCTATGTCGCTGGACTCCTATGTAGTCGACCGCGGTTCGAGGCCCGGACCCAGTGGCTTAAACTCATGTTGGGCACATGTGTGTGTGTGCCCAAGATCCCAAGAGGAGAATGGAGGAGAAGGGATTGTGGCATGGCCATCCCCCCTAGGGGGTGATTTCTCGCTTTCTGTCTCTCTGTCTCTCTCTGTCTTTCTGGCAAGTGCACACGCCCTATAACAAAAACCTCTTAAAAAAAAAAAAAAATCTATCAAGCCAACTGGTGGCACAGTGATTAGGGCAGCTGGATCCTACATGGCCTACTGCCCAGTCCAAGTCTGAGACCCAGAGGCTTAAAACACATGACTGTGTGCATAATTCTGAAAGGAACATGGAAAATGAATTGTGGTGTGACCATTCCCCATAAGATATGCTTTCTTACTTTCTCTTTCTACTTCTGGTAAGTGCACACACTCTATAGCAGGTTTTTTTTTAGAGAGAGTTTTTTTTTTTTTTCCTTTGGGGCATGTGTACTCACGGAAAGAGAAAGAGAGAGGCAGAGACAGTGAGAAGGAAAGAGAGAAATCACCCCCTGGGGGGATGATCACACTGCAATCCCTTCTCTTCCATTCTCCTCTCAGGATTTTGGGCACACATGCACATGTGCACAGCATGCTCTTCAAGCTACCGAGTCCAGAACTTAAACAGCAGTTGACCACGCGAAAGTCCAGCGATGTAACCACTACGCCATCTGCTGGCCCCTAGAGCAAAGTTTTAAAAAGGAAAATGAAAAAGACAAAAAACACCTATCTAGACAGATAATATATACACACATTCACATATGTGTACATACATACTCCAAGAGTCAAAATTTAATAGACAGGGGGCCAGCAGGTGGCGTGGTAATTGAGGGCACTTGGATCCCACATGGTGGACTATGGTTCGGGTCCCAGACCTGGTGGCTTGCTTTCTCACTTTCCCTTCTCTTTTCTCTCTCACTCTGTTCCTCTCTGGTCAAATTAAAATAAATACATAAATAAATAAAGTTAAATAAAATATTTTTTCTTAATTTAATAGGCAGGAGTGTAGTTTTCATTTGTTTGTTTTGTTTTCAGGTTTTTTTATGAACTACAGATCTTGGAATTTATTTTTTAGAGAGATTTTTTGCTATAGGACATATGTACTTGCTGGAGAGACAGAGAGACAGAGAGATAGAAATGAGAAATTACCCGTTGGGGAATGGTCACACCACAATCCCTTTCCCCCTACTCTCCTCTTGGGATTTTGGGCACGCATGCACACACACCCAGCATGTGTTTCAAGTCACAGGGTCTGAGACTTGAACTGCAGTTAACCATGTGGGAGCCCAGCGACATAATCATTGTGCCATCTGCTGGTCCCTTGTTTTTATTTATTTATTTTTTTTTTTGAGAATTATTTTTTATTAAACTTTATTTATTTATTTACTTATTTATTTTAATTTGACCAGAGATGGGCAGAGTGAGAGAGCAAGAGAGGGGGAAAGTGAGAAAGCAAGCTGCCAGGTCCGGGACTCAAACACAGTCGGCCATGTGGGAGTCCAGTGCCCTTAACCATCACGCCACCTGCTGGCCCATTTTTAATTTTTAAAGAGGTTCTTCAAGGGACCAGCAGTTGGCATAATGGCTATGTCACTGGACTCCCATGTAGTTGACTGCAGTTTGAGTCCCGGACCCAGTGGTTTAAACTCATGCCGGGCAAGTGTGCGTGTGTGCCCAAGATCCCGAGTGGAGAGTGGAGAAGGGATTGCAGTGTGACCATCCCCCCGATGGGTGATTTCTTGCTTTCTGTCTCTCTCTGTCTGGAGAGCGCATGTGCCCTATAGCAAAAACCTTTCCAAAAAAAAAAAAAAAGTTCCTCAGATTGTTCTACAATGAGGCAAATGGGATTAATACTGGCTTTTATCACTTGTTTGACAATTAAGCCTGCCTTGCCTGGATTCTTTGTGTATAATCCTCTTTAATGTTGCTTAATCCTGGGGCTGGCAGGTGGCGTGGTGGTTAAGGTGCTGGACTCCCACATGGCTGACCGTGGTTCAAGTCCTGGACCTGGCGGCTTGCTTTCTCACTCTCCTTCTCTCTCTCTGAATCTCTCTGGTCAAATAAAATAATAATAATAAATAAATACAATTTTTAAAAAATGTTGCTTAATCCTTTTCTTCACTCACTCACACTCATCTATTCAGCAAATATTATGAAGGGGTTATTATGTGACAGACACTCTTCTAGAGGTTGGCGTGAATAAAACCAGCACCATCCCTGCTCACAGAGTTTGCATTCCAGAAGAGTGTGGCAGGCAGAAGAATGACTCCCAAGATGTCTACATCCTGTTTCTTAGGATCTTACATGGCAAAGGGATTCCACTGATGTGACGAAGTAAAGATTTCGAGATGGGGATATCATCCTGGGTTATCTGGGTCCTCAATCTTTGTAAAGGAAAAGAGGGAGGAAGAGGACCACCAGTCAAGGCATGTGGGTGGCCCCTAGAAGCTAGAACAGGTAAGTTTACAGATTGCTCCCCTAGAACCTCCAGAAAAAGCCAGCCCTCATGTCCCCTTGATTTTAGCCCTAGGAGAAACATATTCCAACTTTTGACCTAAAAAAGGATAATACATTTGTATTTTTTAAATAATTATTTAATTAATTTATTAATTTATTTATTCATTTATTTATTTATATTTGACCAGAGAAAGAGAGAGGGAAAGTGGGAAAGCAAGCCACTAGGTCCAGAACTTGAATTGTGGTCAGCTATGTGGGAGTCCAGTGCCTTAACCACTATACCACCTGCTGGTCCCAACATTTATGTTGTTTTAAGTCACTAAATGTGTGGCAATTTGTTGTAGCAGCAGGAGGAAACTAATACAAGGGGCATTGGTTACTGGTTTCGTGCAGGAATGTGATAGGCCTCCCGAAGGAGATTATAACAACTTGAGGGCAGAGCCCTTGTTATGCTTCCACTCTTCTCCCAGCTCCATCAGGAAGCTAAACTCACAGCAGGAGCTTAATATACTCTTGCTCTAGATTCCTGACTCTGCTTTAGACGTGTGTGATTCTGGGGGCCAGATAGTGGGAGGTGGTAATGTAACTGGGTCCATGTGATTCCCTTCCCAGGATCCCCCTGTGCAAGCCCGGTGCCATGAGATGGGCTGGATCTCAGTGTGAAGAGCCTGTTGAGGTCCCTCTTTCTCTAGTTCATGGAATAAATAAATAACTTAAAATAAGTGTCTGATTCTAGGGGTTGGAGTGATGTTTGGTAGAGACCTGGGGGAATGGGACTTATGAGGATGAAGGGAAAGGGGAATTATCAGGGAGGATAAAATGTTCAGGCAGATGGTCCACAGAGGGTCTCACAATTTGGTGCTTGGAGGAACCTTCTGACTGCAGAAAATCTGGGGGGAGGGACTTTGGTTGATAAGGATACGGGAGGAAGCAATTAAATTCACTGTGTCCCCCCCCCCCCCCCGTTTTTAATCCCCCTGTAGGGCAGGTACACTAACACAGGCAGAGACAGAGAGAGAGAAGGAAATGAGAAAGTGCCCCCACCCGGGAGTGGGGGTGGGTGGGTATGGCAACGGCAGTACCTTCTCTACTCTCTTTTTGGGATGTTGGGTATGCACGCATGCTCACATGCCTGGCGTGTTTCTCAGCCAGGTCTGGAAGTCAAACTACACTCCCCACCATGTGGGATTCAGCTGCACTAACCACCGTCAATGTGTTTTCTATTTTTACTTAATTTTTTTTTTTTTTTTTTTAGAGACAGGGACTGGCTATTTTGTCATGGTTGGCCTGCAATTCACAGGAGTTCCTCCTGTCTCAGCCTCCACATCACCTTGGGTGTGTGCAGCAGCGCGAGCTCATTGTGTTTTTTAAAATATTTTAATTCTTCTTTTAAATTTTTTTATATTTTTAGATTTTTGCCATAAAGTGCTCTTGCTGGAGAGAGGCAGAGAGAAGGAAAGTTGAGAACCCCACCTGCGCCCCTCCCTGAGAGGGGATGGCCATACCACTATCCGTTCTCCTCCATTCTCCTCTCAGGATTCTGGGCACCCACGCACCCGTGCACCCGCGCAGGTGTTTCTCAAACACAGGGCCCAGATCAACTGCATTGTGGGCCCTGTGTGATCCAGCGCCTTAACCACCGCGCCACCTGCTGGGCTCTACAGAGTTCATTCTGAATGAGAATTTTTCAGACGAGCCTGAGCCTCCTATTCAGAGATAAAACGTAAAAGGTAAGCCCCGCAGCGGGCTTACTGTAGAAGGCATATTTCTCGGCCGCCAAGGCCCAGCTCTCCTGGCAGCGTCGATCTGGGAGGAGCCCAGGAACCTGCTTTAACAGGCGTCCCCAAACCACCAGGCAGAGCTGGTGTGGCACTGCCCGCCGCTCAGGCGCGGGCGGCCTCCGGCCGGGGAGGGCGCTGTGCCCGCGGCGCGGGGGGCGGGCCGGGGGCGGAGCGCGGGGCGGCGGGCGGCTCGGGCTCCCGGCTCCCGGCTGCCGGCTCGCGACTCCCGGCTCCGGGCCCTGCACCTGTGACTCTCGGCCGCGCTCGCCCTCGGCCCTCCTGGCGCCGCAGCCCCATGGCCCCGTCCCGGCTGCAGCTCGGCCTCCGCGCCGCCTACTCCGGTATCAGCTCCGTGGCCGGCTTCTCCATCTTCCTGGTCTGGACGGTGGTCTACAGACAGCCAGGGACCGCGGCCATGGGGGGGCTCGCAGGTACCGGCGCGACTCGTGGGGGCGCGGGGTTCCGGCGCGAGGCGGAGTGGGGCGGGCGTGCGGTTGCGGGGAGGACGCTGTCAGCTGCTCCAGAGGCTCCTCCCGGCGACGCTTCCCCCGGGGAACGGGTGAGGTGTTTACCCAAAAACGTCCCTTGGCAGCGCAGGCCCAGCGCGGGGCTCCTGGGTGCCTCCGGGACCTGATGCCCGCCGGAACCCCTGGCGCGACCCGGAGGCGCTGACCGCCCGCCTCTGCCGTTAGCACAAACCTGCCGCGCCGCCTGGACTATCTAGTCCCCGCACCCGGCCGGCTGGCCCTCCGCCCGGTTGCCCCTTCGAGCGTCTGCTCTGCGCGCCTGCGTCTCTGGCCACCCCTTGCCACCGTTAGGTGGGAAGATCCCCCCAAACACACACTTATTCTGGGGATCCCCTCAAGCACCCTTTCCCTGTGGAGAGGACTAAGCGGGAAAAGAGGACTGTGGGATTCCTGGAGAAAGCCCTTGTGCCTCGTTTCTGTGTGGACCCCTCACCCCACCAAAGCCCTGAGCAGAGACGAGGGGGACTGCGCTGGGGAACTGATGAAAACTGGTAATTTTCTTTCCACCCACGTTGCTGTTGCTCTTTCCTTGGCCGAGGTCTGCTGAACCCGGCCAACCGCCCTTTCTGTGCTTCAGGGAGGGAAGGGGAAGCATCCGTGTGCTGGCGGAGGTCCTGTGCTCACTGTGTTCCTTTGGGCTTGCAGTTAAACCTCTCTGTGCTATAGAACTGGTGTGAAGACAAAAAATATTGTTTCTGCTTGCTAACATTTTTGTAATGCTTCCTGTGTGCCACTGTTAATCTGTTTCCACTTCTTATATTCCTTACCTTAGTTATATGAAGTAGACATTTTGGTGCCCATTTTGCAGATAAGGAAACTGAGTCTTAGAGTAAATGAGCAACTTGCCCAAAGATTACACAGCTATGTGAATTAATGTGTGTGGAAAAAGGACTTTGGGGGGACAACGCAAGTAGGCTAATACTTTACATATGACAGTCTTATTCCATTACTAAACTCCCCTGCCAAGAGAGTCCTAGATGGGATAACCAAAAATAACTAATTTACTCATTCGGTTGAGCTTACCCAGCACCACAGAGTAGGAGTGTGAGGTGGGGTTTGTGCCTTACAATTGGAAACTACATGGCCCCAGCCAAAGCAATGCCAAGCAAAGCGCTGAGGTCATCAAAGAAAGTGGGCAGACTGGTGGGGAAGTTCTCAGGCCTGCCTGGATGCCCCACCACCTGTGGGCCCCACCCCACCTGGGGCAGCCAGCCCATCCTGGCTCAGTCCTCTGCAGAGCCCTGTCTCCTTTCCTGTCTGCACCTTCCTCTCCTCTCAGCTTTCTGTCAGTTTCCTTCCCACCCCGCTGCCTGCTCTGGGCAGTGATGGCAGAACCCCATGTTACACTGCCAAGACTTGAGATTAGGGGATGGCTGGAGTTGAGGAGGGAAGGCCATCCTGACTCCGAGCTACCTGTGTCAAGAGCCTGGCCTGGTGGAAGTGGAGGTGAGCCTGTGTCCTTAGGCCTCAGTTTCCTCATCTGTAAGGGGTGGAAGAAGATGCCACTGTGAGAGATACTGATTTCCTTCCAGGTCAGAAGTGCTGCAGCTCTGTGCCCAGTGCCCAAGTCTTCCACCTCCCAGCTGCCTGTCAGGGAGCTGTGGAAAAGGCCCTCTGGCTGGTACTCCATGGAGTTGCCCCCGGCTTCCCTCCAGCCCAAACTCTGCCTTTTTTCCCTCCCACAGGCTTCCCTCAGCCTCTGAGGTAGGCCAGCTGTGGAGCTGCCTTCAAGGAGAGACCCAGGGTAGCAACCAGCTGCAGAAGGGTCCTGGCATCTTCCTGACAGGCTTACCTTTGACCTTAGAAGGAGGTGACCTTAGAAGAATCGTAATTGCTTGGTGATAATGATGGGAGGAAGAGGGGCCACCCAAGGCCATGTGCCTTCCCCACTCTGGGTTCCAAGAGCGTCTAGTCACTCTTCCTCTTTTGGGGGTGAAGTGTCAGCGGGTTTACTGACTTGTGAGCACTCCACTTCTGACTCAGCATTTTCCAGCCCAGAAACTGCTGAGTCACCAGAGGGCAGCCCCATCATATTTCTTCATCTTTCCTTGGACCAGGCAGGGACTGGTCAGGCATGCTAGTTTCTGGGGCAGGGTCAGCCATGGAGCCCTGGGTTGCAGGCAGTGTTTGCAGGTGGGACACACTCTCCCTTCTTGGTGGACATCTGGGAAGAAGTGACTTTGAAGAAACTTTCCTGGAGAACTGTTGTGGGGGTGATCTATCCTGGCTCTGCTGTGGGAATCCTGGAGGAACACACTACCCCTTCTCTGGATCTAGCAGAACAAGGACAGTGAATAAAAACAGAAAAGTAGCCCAGAGTCTAAACAACTCTACCTGGGACTCTGGCCTCTTCCGAGAGCAGGTTAGGACTGGGCACAAGAATGTAGAGTCTCCGATGCAGGCCAGCTCCCTGGCCATCTATCTCCTCACCTCCTGCCCAGCACTAGGAGGTACTTTGATCGCCCTGTGCTGGCCTTGCCCAGAGCCGGCCTTGCCCCGAGCTCACCAGCTGTGAGCTCCGAGGCCAAGCAGGCATTCTGCTCCTTGAAGCAGGTGGGTACAGCCAGAGTGTGGTCTGGCATGGGCTTGCAGGCAGACCCTGAACTGTGCAGACCAGGATTCCTGGAGGCCCAGAGTCTCCCAGGGGAGGGTGCAGAGCTGAGGGGCCCCTGCCTGAGGTTTAAGGGGATGAGTGAGGGACTTGTGTCTTCAGTATCCTGCTCGGGCAGAGTTGGAGGAGGTCTCCACCAGGTGTGTACCCTTCCTGCACACACTTGGTAGGCTCCTACACATGATGTGTGCAGCTCCCTTTCTGCACGGTCTCTTGACTGCTGCGATCTCACCCTGTAGGCCAGCAGTCTCACCCTGCGATCTCACCCTGTAGGCCAGGTGGGAGCCCAGGTGGGAGCCCAGGTGGGTGGGGATGGGCACGTGTTTATCAAGAGTGTTTAATGGAGGCCTATAGTGGGGACTGAGGCTGGCTGAGGGGAAGGGAGAGGTGGGTAAAGTTGTGCCTGTTTATAACAAAGGACAGAGACCCCAAACACACCGAGGGCCGTCCTCCTCTCCCTCCTGCTTTCAGCCCTTTTCAGCATGGCTGGTGGACTAAGAGATGGCATCTTCTCGGACCTCTATTTCAGCAGTTCCTAACCCAGAAATTGCTGAGTCACAAAGGAATTGCTCTGACCTCCTTATTTCCTCCTAAGCTGGCTTCCAGAATCTTCAAGCGGGAAAGGATCTTAGGGCTTATCTACTCTAACCCCTCTGTGGCATGAGGAGACAGAGGGTGCGTGGATCTGTCCCAGATGGGTGCCCATCTGACTGTTGCATGTGCTCAGTGGCCATAGGCCTGGCCCCTAGGGCCCTTTAAGAGACCTTACTGCTCACCAAAGGAAAGCTTAGGGTACCTGTGTGAGGGGTGGGGCGCCTGCTGGGGAAGGGGACTGGCAGGGAATCCAGGTCACACAGCCTGTGAGCAGAAGCCTGAGCAGAAGCCCTGGGCTTGCTATTCTGCCCCACTCTGGCCTGCTCTGCCTTCATACCCAGGCAGGGTTGGAGAGACACTTGTCCTGGCCCACCCTGATCTCAGAGGTGGAGGGATCCCCCAGTCCCTGAGGAAGGCTGGGGATGAGAGTATGGGGTGTTAAACGGGGGCAGGGGACGCTGTGAGCTGGTGGGTCTTACCAGGGTGGAACCCTAAGACCCCCAGTTATCCAGATTGGCAGGACCTCTGGGCTTACCCATTTTGAGGTGTGGAAACTCCAAGCTTCGGGCCCTGGATTTCTTGGCTTGTAATCTTGTGGGCTTTTGTCCCTCCTTGGGCTGCCCCGATTGTGACAGCTTCTAAGCTGGTAACTAGAACAGCCGCATGATGACTAGCTTCTCTCTGCCTTCTACCCCCTCTTTAAAATTATGAAATATTTCAGGCAGACTGTAAAAAAAGGCAGTTTAACAAACACCCTTCCACTCACCACCCGGCCTAAGAAATAAAATAGCATAGATTCTGTCAAAGCCCCCACCCCCCCCACCTCTCCCTGGCCAGCATAACCACTTTCCCCACCAAGTGTGTATCCTGTGCACACTTGGCAGGCTGCTCCATGTGGTATGTGCAGCTCCCTTTGAAAGGTCTCCTGACTCCTGGGATGCAGCAGCCTGGGGGCCCATCCTGCAGGCCAGCAGACTGAGAGCTTGCAGCTGGCTCAGTCTCTTTCCTCACTCCTGCCTGTGGGAACCCTACGGCCCTGCCTCAAACCTCCCCAATGGTACTGATATTTGTTCCACCCTTTGGTCTGCACCAGCAGGCACTGCCTGGCACAGAGGGTTGTATTGTATTGTATTGTATTGTATTGTATTGTATTGTATTGGCTGAGTGCAGCTGGCATCCTCGAGGAAGTGCCCACCCAGGCCCAGAGGCCAGCTGAGGAAAGGTTGGGGGTGTTTGGTCCCCTAACATGAAGTCTGGCCAAGAGCAAGAAGGCCACTTGGATTCCAAGTGGCCTCAAGAGCTTCATGGTTGGGCTTCTTCCTCATACAGAACTGATGCAGGGAGCTGGGGAAGCTCTCTGTTGCCCAAAGGCCACAGGCCTGGAGACTGGAACCTGGGACAGCCAGGGAGAGAAGGAGCAGGCCAGGAGGACTGCTGTGGAGACAGCGGGAAGTTTCCAGGGAGCAGGCTGGACTGCCCAGCTGCTCAAACCTTCTAGTTGTAGGAGCCGTACAAACTCTTGAAAGGTAGTGAAACTCCCAGCTAATTTTATCTGCCAATATATATTGTCTTAGAAAATAAAACATTTCAAAGCAATATTAAAGAGCCAGCCCTCTGGCCAGTGGTTAAGTGAAGCCAGATCCCACATGGCTGACTACAGTTGATGTCCCAACCCCGGCTGCTTGAGAAACATGCTGGGCATGTGTGCTTGCATGCCCAAAAGGAAGTAGAAATGGAGAAGGGATTTGGACATGACTGAGTCCCATTGGGGGGGGAATACTTTCTCCCTTTTCTTCTCCCTCTTTTTGCCTTTCTGGAGAGCACATATGCCCCTTGCTAACTAAAAAAAGGAAAAAAAAGTAACATTAAAAATAACAGGGAAAAGAGCCAGCAGGTGGCATGAAGGTTAAGGCAGCTGGATCCCACATGGCCTACTCCATGATTCTAGTCCTGGACCCAGCAGCTTGAAAATCACACTAGGTGCTTGTGCATGTGTACCTAGAATACAAGAGGAGAGTGAAAGGAGGGATAGCAGTGTGACCATCCCTCCTGGGAGTGATTTCTCACTTTCCCTCTGTCTCCAGTAAGTGCACACATCCTATAGCAAAGACGAAAATAGGGAGAGGTCAGTTAGTGGCTTGTTGATTAAGGCGGCTAGATCCCACATGACTGACCCTGCAGTTCAAGTTCCCGACCCAGCAGTTTGAGAAACAGGCACTTGTGCATGCCCAAAATCCCAAAAGGAGGGAGAACTGGAAGAGAAGGGATTGCAACACAACCCTGCCCCATGGAGGGTGCTTGCTCTGTCTCTAACGAGTGTATGTGCCCCCCAAGCCTCCCGACAAAGGAGAAATGGAGAAGCCCCCATTGGGAGCTCGGTCGTGTCAAAAAAAACAGGCTGGATGGTGGCCCAGCAGTATATAAAGCAGTGTTCTGTAAGGCCGACCTGCGTGAGAGCGTTCTGTTGTTTGTGTCTGGAGCTTCTTGCATATACCAAGCACGTGTGTACCCACGATCTGAGGTTGGGGCTGGATCATGGTGAGGACACTGTTGGGGGTTCTCTCTCTCTGTCTCTCATTCATGGGAGAAATAGATAAATAAACTGTTAAACAGTTGCATTAACCAAATAACATTTTTGTAAAAGATACTCAGTTTCCAAGACAGAAAAAAAAACTAGGGAGAAGAATGGCATGGTCTTGTATTTTGGCTTGTCTCTGTAACACCTCACCCTCCCACATTCAAGGAGTTGTCAGCCTTCATGGAAAACTCCCTTCAGCTGTCATGAGAGGATGAGAATGACAAAGGCCAATATTCTCTTGGTCTGGTCTGGTGGACCTAAAGGGTCCTGCGGTTCCCAGGTCACTGGCTAGAGGCAGAGTTGGGGAGAGGGGCTGTGGTGTGGCAGCAGGTCTGACGTGTCTGTCCCCACAGGTGTGCTGGCGCTGTGGGTGCTGGTGACCCACGTGATGTACATGCAGGACTACTGGCGAACCTGGCTCAAGGGGCTGCGCGGCTTCTTCTTCGTGGGCGTCCTCTTCGCCGCCATCTCGATTGCCGCCTTCTGCACGTTCCTCGCGCTAGCCATCACCCAACACCAGAGTGAGGGCCGACCCAGGGGAAGGGGCATGGGAGGGTCAGTGGGGAAGGGGTAGGAGTAGACCCTGGGATTCCAGTCACAGCTTATATTCCAGGGAACTGCGCAGATCCCTGAACCGCTCAGTACTGGGTTTCTCCCTGTCATGTGGAGAGTGACAGTCCCCTTCTCCCTAGGGGTGGAAAGTGGGAAGTGTTGAGCACACTGAGGGGAGGGGGTTGGGAGTACCCCACTAGTTAATTATTGGTACCATTTAGCCTTTGCCCAGTTCTGAGACTGGAGTGCCCTCTGGTGGCTGTGAGGAAGTAGCCAGAGACCTTTGTCCCTGCCCTTAGGAGTCTGATGCTCAAAGCAGGTTGGAAGTGGCTAGGGTCCATGTCACAAAGAGGGATGAGCCACATGTCGCAGACCAGCGATGGGCCAGCCCAGACCTTCTCCCATCCCGCAGCCTCCTGCCTGCACACCTTGGAATCTTCTTAAACCTCTGTCACGCTCAGGAATGGTTCCGCGGCCTGGAGGCTGCAGGGATGTTGAGTGGGGAGGTCCTGGCCTTGTAGCCTGGTGCTAGGACCTGACAGGCAAGGGCCTCTCCAGTCAGTCCGGGCTCTTCTCCCTGCAGGCCTCACAGACCCCACCAGCTACTACCTCTCCTGCGTCTGGAGCTTCATTTCCTTCAAGTGGGCCTTCCTGCTCAGCCTCTACGCCCACCGATACCGGGCTGACTTTGCCGACATCAGCATCCTCAGCGACTTCTGACCCAGGGCATGAGCTCTGCACCCTGGGGGTCCTTGGAACCCGGACTCAACCTCTGAGACATTGGGAGGGCCTTTCCCCACCTGATGGGGGCCCCAGAACTGTGGCAGAAAACACAGCAGGACAAGTGGTTTCCCAGGAAGCTGCCCCACCCCCTCTTTGGGGAGACCTGGGTGCAATGGAGAGAGTATCTGCCATGTTGCTCCCCATCAGCCTGGCTGGAGGGCAGCTGTAGACCTTTCAAATGGATCTTTTTCTTAGCGCTCAGTGAAGAATCTTTGTAAGCATGGCCGGGGTAGCAAAGCCAAGGAATCATGGGAAGGTGGTTTGGCTCTTGCTGTCCCAGGTACTCTTTCTGAGGCCAGGATGGGAACCTGAGGAAGCCAGGCCAAGTAAGGAATCTCTTAGTCCTCCGCCCCAGCACCCCCAGCCTGTCGTCCCAGAGGGTCAGGGAGCTTGACTCATTGTTCCCAGGGAAGACAACATTTGGCTCTTTCCCCAAGGCCTGGGAAGTCAAGAGGAGAGTCCAATGTCCCTCCTCCCACTGTTACACTCTGGACCAGAGTCAGAGCCATTTGCCTCTTACATACACACATGCACACACACACACACACACACACACACACACACACACGGGCACACATCCACATACTCCACAGCGGAACTCCCTGAGTGAGGCCAGACAGGGTCAGAGGGAATGTGCTCCCAAAAAGGACTTTTGGGAAGGGGCAACATGGTGTTGGCTGGGGGAGCCCCCAGGCCAGTGCCGTGCACTCCAGCCCACTTACACACTGCCCCGCATTGCACCAAGACCACCCCAGCCATGAGATACCTTTTCTCTCACTCAAGTTCCTCCTCACTGCCCTTCAACTATAGCTTTCTTCTTTTTAAAAATCCCTTCTGAAGGACAAGTCTGCTTTTCTGCCCATACACTGGCCCAAGGGCTAACCTAACTCGGGAGGGAAGGGGATACTGTCCCGCAAGTCTTTTTATCTCTGATTGCCATTCTGCACGGTCTACCCCTTTCGTACCTGATGTGTCTTGCCCCTCAGCTGTTTGCCTTATCTGTGTCACTGTCACTTTAGCAGAAATACAGCGGCCATTTGTATCAGCCTCTGGTTGGTTGTTGTGGGAGTCTTGTGAGTGGGGAGAATGTTTCTGATTATACCATTTCCCTGGCCTAAAGTGTACCCTGGAGGGCAGGGACAGGTCTCTGTCTTGGCCTGGAGGTCCTCTCTCCAGTCCGTCTTGGCACAGGGGAACTCTCTAGCTCATCTTTTCTCCACTGGCTTTTGGCACTTCCCAGCCAGGGTGACAATGCCCATGGACACAGCCTTGGCAGCCCTGTGGGTCTGGCATCCATCTCGAGCAGCTGGGGCAGATGGCAAAGGGATGGACACCTCTTCCCTTCACACTGCTGAAGGCTTGGGGCTAGGCATAAGGTGGTGAGGCTGTCGCTCCTGCTGAAAGAGCCTGGCGGCCTCAGAACCATGGAGGTGGGCACTGGCAGCCTGGCACCTTCCTCTGTTCTCAGGTGAGCTTGTGCAAGCTCGTGGCCTCGCCCTTCTCTCCTACAGGCTCCATGTCTGCTTGAGAAGTCACGGCGTAGGAGAGCAGGAAGGTGGCATAAACAATGCCTATTTCTGGAGCCTTCCGCTGAGGTGCAGGCCCCAGGTGACGATTCACCTGAGCTCCTAGCTGGGATTTCAACCCAGCTGTCTGACTCTGACTCTGGATGCTTCCCGGAGTGGTCCGAGCACCTGTGCTCCTGCCTCCCCACACCCAGCCTCGGCCTGGACTCAGCCCAGGGCTGCTTGTTCGAGACCATTCTGTAAGGACAGGCAGGGACAGCTGGGGTGTGTTCAGAATGGGTTCTTCCTGCAGGGTGGCAGCCACAGAGGGCAAGGAGCTAGTGACCTGTCCCTTCTCAGCATGGCATCAGATGCACACGGTGTGTGGTGACTTGTGTGTGTGCCACGCCCACCTGGCAGCTCACGGCTCACATCTGGGAGGGCCTTTCACGAGCACTTTTAAAGCAAATAAAACATTTATTGTTCAGATTTTTTTCCATTTTTTTTTCCTTTTTTACAAAAACATGCATACATATACAGGGTATGGTGGATCCTGGGGAAGACGTACATACACGCACGCTCACTCACACTCACACACACAAACACTTTCCTTCTTGGCCCCAGGCCTGGATCCCAAAAGCCTTGAAGACGTGGCCAGGGCGGCCTCCCCTCCCATGTCCTGTGTGTACTCTCCACCCTGTCCCTCAGCCAAGCTAGTCCTATGTGGGGCAGGAGTTGGTACTGGGATGGGGGAGGCTCTGGACACAGGAGGCTCAGGGAAGGGCAGTGGCCAAGGCGTCCCTGGGGACTGTGCATGCTTCTCAGGGGAGATGAAGGGTTTGGCACCATTGGATCAGGAAGCACAGGGCTCAGAGAGCACCTGTCTGCTCCGCCAGGCACTGAGATGGTTGGCAAGGGGCCTCTGGAGGGGCAGGGGCCAGGTGGAAGTCTGCTGGCAGCTGCTCTCAGAGGGTGCTTCGTGTCGGTGCCCAGTGGTGCGGGGGAGCTCCCAGTCATCCAAGGAAACAGGTGAGAGGAGACACCCCCCTGCCCTAAGATATGGGGACCCCCCGGCTTTCCCCACCATGGCCAGCCTGCAGAGCCTAGGAAGTGCTGCCCTGGCTGAGGCCAAGTTCACATTTCTGTGTGGAGCCTGGGGCTGTGTGCAAAGTCTGGGGCCTGCAGAGCCAAGAATAGTGGTTAAGGTGGGCCTGACTGAGCAGTCCTCCTCTGTGCAGTCCTGAGGAACGGGGGCCACAGCAGGGGGCCAGGACATGGGAGGAGTGGTCTATTCTCAAGGAGGGGGTCTGTTCAGCCTGCCTCCGCTGAGGGTCCTCTCTGGCTCCCTCTGAGACCCAAGGGCCTTCTCAGTTCCTGGTGACTGTCAGGCGGACTGCCCACCAGATCTCCGCAGACCTGGGAACAGGCTGTTGCAGAGGTTAGAAGAGGACCAGGTCCAAAGGACAAGGCAGGCAGGCAGATCCATTCCAAAGCCTTAGAGATTCATGGGTTCTTCCTCCTCTACCAGCTGCTCTGAAGGCCTGAGGGGAGGGACAGGGTGGGAGGTTGGATGGCCAGGGGCATGGGAAGGGCCTAAGTGGAGCCTCCCTTACCCACCCTGGTCAGGAAGCCATGAGGTTGAGGCTGCTGCTTGGAGGATCTGGAATTTCTGAGGGCCCAGGTCAGGGGTCTAGCGTTACCTGTCCTCGGTTAGGATGCCCACAGAGAGGGATGCCAGTGCGGTTACTGCCTCCACTTCTTCTGTGTCTGCCCCTGGCCCTCTGGGAACCCAGGACTCTGGACAGGAGGCCAGGCGCTGCATGCAGCCCCAGTATTTACCTGGAATGAAAAGCCGGCTTAGAAGATGGGAAAAACAAGCTCCTCCACCTTGTGAGCACCCCGGCCTGGAGTTGGGGCTGGGGCCTCAGGCCCAGGGCCTAATAGTATCGGCAGATGCTGAGCTTGGAGTCAGTTCTCCTACCTGCCCCTACCCCTAACACAACACCCTCCCAAGCCGATCCCCTACAATCCCAACAGGGTGAGCAGAGCTGGTTCTCATGGCTGCAAGGGGGATCTAAAACCACCTCTGACCCATCCACCGTAGGCATGGATTCCTGAGAGCCAGGCGGACACACTGTTCCCTCAGCAAGTCTGTGTCAGAGTCACCTCATCCCCAAGCCTAAGTCTCCAGGAGTGCAGGGTCCTGCTCCTGTGCTCCCACTCAGGCAGCCCCACCACAGCTCAGCCCAGCACCCAGGAAAGGAGAGAGGGTGGGGGAGATGGCCAGCACCACAGTGCTCTACGTGGCCTTCAGGGCTTCCACTGCCTCCACACTGTAGGCCACCAGGATGCTCACCCCACCAACTGTGTGAGAAGTAAGTGTGTGGACCATCTCCAGGTCAGAGCCTGGCCAAGCAAGGGCACCATAAAAAGAGCCAGCAGTGTCCACATGATAGGTAACTTCCCCTGCTGAGCCCTGGATGGGAGGATCTATTTTACTCACTTTTGTATCTCTGGCATAGATCATGGGTCTTTATAAAAAGTGCTCAATAGACGTTGAGCTGAAGTTTAAAGTTTCAAGTGCTTTCCCAAAGCAGGGATTATCTAAGAGCCAGTCCCCAAGAAGGCGGAGCTCTCAGACAGCTGTGGCCAGGATTCAGGGGAGGGCTGGGGAGCTGGCCTTTTGTCAAACGAGTTGCAGTATTGCCCTTGGCCTGGCACTGGCCTTATACTGTGCTAGAGATGAGCAGCCAGTCCCTGCCTTGTGGTGGCCACTGTTTACTGGTCCCTGCAGAGTCCATCTGGAAGGCTCAGAGGACAGCCATCGTGCAAGCCACCCAACCTTACTGATAGGGTGTCTCAGAGCAATGCTATCGGCCAACAGCGGAGCCCCTGGCCTGGCTGGCATTGGCGTCCTGGAGCTAGGTCACCAGGGGCAGTGGGCTGAAGTCCCAGGCCTGGGCTCAGTGAGTGCGCTGTCTCTGCACTTACTGTGCACCTGGATCACGGCTTCCAGAGAGCGGATGGCGCTGAGGTTGGGTTTCTGTTTCCAGCCTTCTTCTGAAAGTGGATCCACCTAAAGAAAACAATCTGTCAGCCGCCATCTCTCAGGGTCCCACAGCCACCCCAAGGGCCCTGGCTGTCTGAGCCAAAGGGGGCAGGTGCTGCTGGCTCTGCCAAGACCAAGAGACGCTCGCCCCTTCCTATCTGCCTGCTCTTGAGAAAGTGGGGTTCACCTGTGCCTCAGAGGCACGGTGGGGGAGGGAAGAGCTCACCTTGTTGCCCAGAAGAGCAGCCACACAGGCCTCAGAAGCATCGCAGATGGCTGTGAGGTCATGGCCGCCCTCCAAGGCCAGCACCACTGCACCTCCCGCCAGGTTCATCAGCTGTTGCGTCATGTACCCAAAACCTAGATGACCAGGTGGGAAGTAGGAGGGGTGTGGGTGGAGAACAGGTGGGCCATTCTCTACCTCTGTGCAGTCCCCGCTTGCTCCCTCCCTTATAAATAATGACTCACATGCATACACCACTAGTTTCCCAAGTGCTTCCACACTGAATCCACGAAGAACCTATTAGTTAGCATCACTCAAAGCTCAGAGAGGTTAAGGGGCTTATACAAGGCCCCACAGCTAGGAAGTGGCAGGACCGGAACTTGATCTGGGTCTATCGACTCTAGCCTGTATGGTTTTCTCCGAGCTACACCATCTCCTCTTTCTGTCCTCCAGACCCTGTGAAAAGGCTCCTCTTTCTGCTCCCCCTCATCCTCCCTCTGGAGAGGCTGCCAGCCTAGCCTGGGCCCAACACAGTCCAGGGGGCGAGTTCTATGGCTGCGCTTCCTACCTGTCGGACTCAGTCCTCGAGGTCTGACCTGGTCAAGCCCTCCATGTGAGCCAACTTGGTCCTGAGAGAGGGCTGGGCTGTGCTAGGCTGGGAGAGCCCAGAGAATCCAGGGCCAGCTGCCATGCTCCAGTCCTCATGCTTGTAGCTCTGAGCCAGCCACTGCTGCCTTCTCTTTTGGCAGTGCCTCCCTGCCCCCCACAGTCTGGCTCTCATTCCCTATACCTCCCCCTCGGCTGGGGCCCCCTTACATTTGGCAGAAACATGGTAGCCACCCAGGGGGGCTGGGTGGCCCTCAGCAGCATCAAACCCAGCCGACACCAGGACCAGGTCCGGAGAGAACTCTCGGGCAATGGGCATCACGACCAGCCTGTGAGATTACAAGAGAGGGTCACCACCCTGTCGAGGACTGCCAGGCAAAGGCTGAGGGCCCTGCTTGTGCCAGTCCCCTCCTACAACTTTGCTGTGGGCACCTTGCTCTCAGGACTCTAAGATACCGCATTTCCCAGCAGGATCCTCTGACCTCTTCGACTGTGGCTGGCTACCATGTCCCTGGTACACAAAGCCTGAGGACTCTGCCATCCAGGGCACTTAACTAGCAAGAGGTAGAAGGGAGCCAAGGATGGGGCACCAGAGGGAATGAAAGAGGTATGGGAAGGGGGTGCAGGGAGGGGGTCAGGGAAGGCGCACCTCACACCCAGCCATGCTGGGCTTTGGTCACTTTGGTCACAGTCCTCAGGGACTAGGAATGCCCAGCATTTGGACTGAGTTGACCACACCTCACTATTCACTACCTGAGAGCTGACCAGGGCAAGTAAACCCTGAGGTCCTGGGCCACCAGCTATAATCGCTCATCGACTTCCCCTGCTGGCCTCACAGCTGCCTCCCTCTAGCTCTGAGCCAATTGTGGAGTCCCTTCTGGTGTTCCTGGGCTCTGGGCAGATGCCAGGAACTCTAACTCAGGCCTTCCACAGAATTGGCTCTCATGGAAGTATCTCCAACAAAGTATTTAGAGATCTATTTCCAAGGTTCTCTTCTCCCCAGTGGAGTACAGGGACCCTAGAGTGAAATATATAAAGGTTCCCAAATAGAGCTTGAGGTCCCTTTTTCAGAGAGGTCATACTAGAAGGATTACTTAAGTTAAGAAGAATGACTAATTCTTTTAATAATTCTACTAATTCTTAAGTTAGAAGAATTACTTAAGTAATTCTTCTAGTACAGCCATCTGCTTTCCCTCTTTCTTCATAGTTTAAGTTTCTCCTCTCTTGCTCAAAGCCTGCCTCTTCCAGGCAGCCCCTTTTGACTAAATGCAGCAGCTCTGCTCACTCATCCTGCCCACTCTCAGCACTTGGTGATGTGTGAGCAGTTGAGCATCCTTTGGCATTCTCATTCATGCATCTGTGTCCTGTCTTCCCTTCAGGGCTGGCCTACAACTTCTAGTAACTGGATGGGGACAGAGTGACGAGCTGACCACCCAGCTCCAACCTGGTGCTATTAGGAAAAGGGACAGAAGAAGGTGGCTCTGTTGGGCCCCTAAAGCACTGACCTGAAGGCAGCCAAGTATTCAGGATCTCCCATGGGGGGGTCGAGACCCCCAGCCCAGGCCACGTTGACATTGAAGCCCTCACCGCTGCCAGCCCCCACCTGGAAAACAGGGCGAGAGACATGAGGTGGAGCAGAAGCCAGGAGAGGAATCCAGCCTCTTCCCGTCTAGTTGGGGAAGCTAGGGTGGGGAAGGCCAAGTAGTAGTCTAGCACACACTGCCACACAGCTCGTTGTGACGGAGGCAGAGGACAGGCAAGGGGGCTGGAAGATGTGGCCCATCTACAGTTACCTCATCCACAGCCCCACTGCCCGGGAAGAAGTTGCCGTCATCATGGCGATGCAGGGAGATGTAGAGCACGCTGGGGTCCTGGTAGAAGGTCTGCTGGGTACCATTGCCATGGTGAACGTCCTTTGCAGGGAGAAGGGTAATGGATTACAAGTCTGAAAGCAAGGTCATGGAGGCCAAGATGCGCTGGAAGGGTTTCAAGTAGATAACCATTCTTGGGCCCAGGACCCTAGCCAGAGGATCAGAAAAAAGTTTCCTAGAGCCACATGGCTCAGTCTCTGCATATGGAGAGATTCTTTGTGCGTGTGTGTGTGTGTGTATGTCTGTGTGTGTGTGTATGTGTGAGATATGTCTCTCTCTCTCTGGAGAAAGAAAAAAGCTTGGTGGATAGGGGTGGTTCTAATATAAATCCCTGAAGGAAAGAAGGTACTGTACTCTCGGAGATGTCCTTGGGCCAGGCCAGGGCATATGAGTGAGCAAGTGTGTGGGGGTGGGTTGCCGGCAGGAAGAGGGGAGAGTCCGGGATTACATGCATCAGGCTCCCGTGTCTTGTGCAAAGTCAGGAAGTGATGAAGGTGGTCAGACACTGAGCTCAGTTAGAGAGGCCCAGCCCCAAGCCCTCCTAGGAAACGCAGGGCCCTACACACACTCATAGGCCATGCCCAGGCTTGCGTGCACAAAGGCCTCCTCTGCCTAGAATGTTCTGTTCACAACCATCAGCACAGAAGGGCCAGAGCTTATAGTCAGATGCACATACTCTAAGCTCACCAGCCTGGTGCATGTCCCAGTCCCAGGACCAATGAGCTCTGTGCAAGTTACTAATCACACTGTCCTCATCAAGAAAAGGGTTAGATCCAGGATTAAATACCATCAGTTTCTGGATGCGACCAGTGATATGCTGATACTATCTGGTATTATTGTCTCTATCTGCAGGGGAAATGCAGAATCATTAGATTTGCCCCAAGATGCCAAAAGATGTCAAAAGACAACACCCAAGTTTGAGCTCCTACCCATTATGGCAAAAGGCCTTCCCATGCACCATTCTCCTCTTGCTACCCAATAGTTCTGTAATGGGGTGAATTTTACACACGGGCAAACTGAGGCCTAGGGAGGCTAATACAGAACTAAGACATGGAGTCCCATCTCTGATACCATGCTCAGGGCTCTTCCCACAGGGTTCTGGGATCTGAAATGTCAAAAACCAGGACCTACCCAATCTACAATGAGGATCTTGCTGGCCTTGCCTTGTTGTTGCAGCTGCCGGCAGGCGATGGCTACTGAGTTGAAGAAGCAGAAGCCCCTGGGAGAAGGGAAGAGAGGTCCTGCCAGGCTATCCCCCCAACATGCCTCCACCTCTCCAGCCCCCTCTCCACCAGCCCTGGCGTGGCTCAATCCCAGAAGGCTCAGGGGAAGCAGGGAGAAGGTTCCTACAGGAAGGCTTGGGGGCTGTCTCCCACCTCACCCACCCGGGACATTCCCAGGCCTCACATGGCTGTGGAATGATCTGCATGATGTCCTGGGGGCCGCACCACAGCAAAACCGTTCTGCAAAGAGAAAGAGGGCTCGTCAACCAGAGACCCAGCTCTCTGACCACATCTTCTTGAGCCTACCCCCAGACCCAAACTTCTCCCCTCAGAAGGGGCCACAGGACAACAGGTGATGGCATGTCTGCCCACGTCCAGGCTGAACTGAAGTGGCCCAGTGCTTGGCCCATGTGCCATGTGTCCTCCGCTTTTAGGTCAGACATGAACACGGGACACCCCCACCCTGGTATGTCTTGGCTCTTACACCTTGCAGTGACAACAGCTACTGATGGGTAAGCAAAAATGATGTGCCTGGTACTGTATGGCACTTTATAAACTAAATTTTATCCCACAACATCCTTATGAGGTCAATATTATCCAACCCTCTCAGCATTTCCAGAAGACAGTATTAGCTCTGGTTTACAGATGAGACTTCTGAAGCTTAGGTGAGTTAAGCAACTTGTCCCAAGCTGCCATATTGTAAATGACGGAGCCAGGATTTTAACTGCAAAGCTCTGCTGAGGACCTGTGACACTGAGGACACTGGGACTGCCTTAAGCTAGAAGCTTCTAGACGATGGGGGGGGGGGGGGGGCGGTGTGGACTCCAATCTGCTCTGTATCAGCTCAGTGCTGGAAGGAGCCAACGCCGATGCATGGAGGTCAAGTCGCCCTGTGACTTCCCTTTAGTCGCACAGCAGGCCTGTGTTACATGATCCTGAGAACCGGACTATTTCTCTTAAAGGTTCACAGTCACAGAAACCTGACTCCCCAAGTAACATGGGCCTAAGGTTCAAATCTCACTCTGATCCCCAGAACCCTCCATTTCCCCTCCAGACCTCTGTAGCCATGTCCAAAAGGAACAAGATGTCCGGCGTTCTGCATCTGGACTCCCCACATCCCCTCTGTTACCTCTGTGGATGGCCTACCTTCAACCCAGCCCGCCTACCTTTAGCTCTCGGGAGGCCACCTTAAAGGCGAGGTCGGTGACACTTCCGGCAGCCCAGCGGGCTGCATTGGAGGAATGCAGCTCGTTCCAGATGGTGTCAGTGTCCACCTGCGGGGGCCAGAGTCAGAGCCCGCATCATCCAAGGCTTCCCACAGGAGCCAGGGCCCAATGGGGGTCCCCATCCACATGGCCAGGACCCCAGGGGAAGGGAGTTGGGCAGACGGCGCTGCCTCCCCAGGGCCCCACCGCCCAAAGGCAAGGCCTCCTGTGTCCCCAATCCCAGCATGACACATTCCCAGCTTAAGTCCCAGCACCAGCCCATGTCTGGCCAGCACTTGCCGGCAGCATCACACCTGCCTCCCCAGTCAGGGGAGGGGGCATGGCGTTACCTGGGCGGGACTTGGGGTTTGGGCCGGGAGGGGGTTTTAAGCCCCAGCTGACTCTGCTCAGGCCCTGCGGGATGGTCGGAGCTGGAAGGGCCGTCTGCACCACTGTCTTCCACTCAGGGCCCCTAGCCCAGGCTGGGAGGCCCCCCAAACCCTGTCCCTGGGCCTCAAGGCTAGGGAGGGGCCGGGGGGCATGATGGGGAGATGGGGAGGGCGAGGCGAACCAAGAGAGGCGAGGAAGGCAGAGAGAGTCGCAAGAGGCTGGAGGACGAGAGAGAGAGAGAGACAGAGGGAGAGGAGGGAGGAGAAAACAGAAGCAACAACAGTTGGAAAAATCAGAAAGTGGCAAGAAATGGGAAGTTGTGAATAGGGCGCTGACTGGTTCCCAAATGGTACCCGCCCCCCGCCCCGGCTACAGCTCCCACTGCCCCCCAGCACTAGGCTCCACCCCTGCCTCCTCATGTGCTAGAGAAACTACTGCAGGGACCCTCTTTGGAGAGAAAGTCCAGAGGGGTAGGGGGCTCCCCACAGACCAAGGAGTGAGGAGGCAAAGGCAGGGGCTGGAGGGCCAGGTCCCTGAATGGGAAAGAGCCTGGATCACCAAGGACCCCTCAGCTCTTGCCAGGCAGGCCAGGGTCCAGGGGCCAGGCTGAGGCAGCTGGACTGCACTAAAAGGCCCACTCCCAGGCCGCCTGGGACTGCCATGGAGTAGCCAGTGCCCCACCACGGGGGTCTTATGACCCTGGCCTGCTTCTGACCTTGCCCAACGTCTGTCAAACCCCTTCCGAGTGCAAGGCCCCAGGCTCCACACCTGGGAGACACTGCCGAACCCAGCACACACCTGTCTACAAGGCTCTTCCAGCCTGCAGGGTGGCATCAAGGGATGTCCCTGGTCTACCATATCTGGCAGAACCATACGAATGAACAGATAGGGGCTGGGGCCAGGAGAACCAAAGGGAAAAGATCCAAGAGCCCCCAGCAATGCCTGCTCAAGAGCCCTGGGCGCACTTACCCCAACCCCTCCACAGGGCAGCATCACAAACATCCGCTGTGCCAGGAGCCCTGTGGGGAAAGGCCCAGCCCATGTGAGTGTGGGTTCTCTTGGCATTTGCCTGGCCGGGAGCTAGGGGGTCTGAGAAGCAGGCCGGTGGGTATGGAAGAAGGAAATCATGCAGGATGAGCTGGAGGTTGGCAGCAGAGGGCCTAGGGTGGCAAGCTGGAGCGGGCCTGGCCAGGAGGCTAATTGAGGGCCACTGGGCATTGCTGAGACCAGAGAGCACAGGAGCCGGTGAGTGGGCTGACCAGAAAACAGGGTCCCAGGCCCACCAAGCCACTACCTGCCAGCTTCCCATTGTCCAGTTTGAGGCGGCTGAGTGGGTTGGTGCCATAGAGGAGAACGTGCCGTTCAGCGTGGACTGACTGTAGCTCCTCGAGGGAGGCCTTTCGGCCCCGGAGACACTGAGGAAGGGCCCAGAGCTCTTAAACCCTTGTGTAGCACCCCCTCCCCCAACACCCACATGCCTGTCTCTCACTGACCATGTCTCTTCTACCTCCACAGTGCCGCAGCCCCCACCCCTGCCCCCTCACCTCACACTGGCTCCGGAGCCCCCGCTCCTGCAGCCGGGACCAGATGCTCTGGATGCGGCCAGCGTGCTCCGGGTGCCTGCTGTTGTCTCCGCAGGAGCACTGGTGCTTCAGCATCACTGAGTCATAGACCAGCCCTGCCGGGAGCAGGGGTCAGGCTGGGACCCCAGGGAGCCCCTACCCTCCAGGCCATGGGTGCAGTCAAACTGGGAGCCAGGCAGGGTACACACTCGCACACCCACATGGCCTGCGGTGCCCATGCCGCCCCAGCCCTAACCGGTCATGCCAGTAAGCTCAGCCACATGCTTGCATGAATGGCCTCAGACAACCCCATGCACATGCCAACACAGCACCAGTACACGTGGCCGCCGTACAGCCACTGCCGTCCTAACACACAGACGTCGCTTATGTGGCCCAACACCAACATGCCCTTGAGGGCTCGGAGCCTAAACATGATGGGGCCTGACATCAGGCATCTCACACTGGGCCTCGAGAACACAGAGGCTACAAGGAGGAGTGGAAGGAGAAAGAATTCCTAGAAAACCCCAAAACTAAGGTCAAGGAAGCTGAGAAAGACACTGGGTCATGTGATAAGACAAATACATTAGAGGAGTGATTGTTTCAACCTGACCCATGGGAGGCCTTGGAAGAAAGCCCCTATCTCAGGACACCAGTGACCTTCAAAATGGTCATACCAGGATCAGCAGTTGGCATAATGGTTACATCGCTGGACTCCCACATAGTCAACTGTGGTTCAAGTCCCAGACCTATCAACTTAAAACTCATGCCAGGTGTGTGTGCATCTGTGCCCAAGATCCCAAGAGGAGAATGGAGGAGAAGGGATTGCAACATGGCCATTCCTGCCCCCCCCCCAGGGGGGTGTGATTTCTCACTTTCTGTCTCTCTCTCTCTCTCTCTCTGTCGCTCTGGCAGGTGCTTGCACCCTATAGCAAAATCTCTCTTTAAAAAAAATAAAAGCTCACGCCAGGCTGGCCCTGTAGGCTACCGGTTAGGGAGCTGGATTCCCACATTGCCAACTGTATGGTTCAAATTCTAGCCCCGGAGACTTGAAGAACATGCTGGATGCTGGCCCCCAAAATCCCAACAGGATGAAGAAATGAAGAAAAGGGATTACAGCTTGACCATACCCCACTGCAGGGTGCTTTCTCCCCTTCTCTCTCTCTTTCTGGCCAGTGCATGTGCCCTCTGGCAATTAAAAAAATGCTCAGAGGCCAGCAGGTGCCATGGTGATTGAGGCACTGGACTCCCACATGGCCAACCACAATTCAAGTCCCAAACCTGGTGGCTTACTTTCTCACTCTCCCTTTCTCCCTGTCTCTCTCTGGTCAAAATTGAAGAATAATGATAGTAAGTAAAATTAAAATAAATATCTTAAAAAAAAAACTGCTCACACTGTTTGACTCAGGAACACCACTGCCTAAGAGTGATCCTGGAAAAAATAATCCCAGTCATGAGTACAGATTTATGCACAGAAAATTAAAATGAGGGGAAAAAATTAGTAACAATCTTTTTTTTTTCTTTTTAGAATTATTTTATTGAACTTAATTTAATTAATTAATTTATTCATTTAATTTGACCAGAGAGGGACAGAGTGAGAGAGACAGAGAGGGAAAGTGAGAAAGCAAGCCGCCAGGTCTGGGACTTGAACCGTGGTTGGCCATGTGGGAGTCTAGCACCTTTAACCACCACGCCATCTGCTGGCCCCCAAAAGTGAGTAACAATCTAAATGCTCAACCAGTGAGAAACCTCTAAATAGGGTCAGTTGGGTGGCATAGTGGTTAAGGCAACTGGATCCCATGTGGTTGACTGCATAGTTTGAGTCTTAGACACAGCAGCTTGAAAAATCACACCAGGCGTATGTGCAAGAGGTTCCAAAATCCTGAGAGAAGGAATTGTGGCATGGCCATCCCCCAGGGGGTGGTTTCTCACTGCCCCCTAACTTATCCTATAGCAAAAATCTAAAAGAAATTTTTAAAAAAGAGGAAGAAGAAAGAAAAGGAAAAAAAAAATTTCTAAATAAAAATAAAATACTGAGGCAAACTGGTAGCATGGTGGTTAAGGCAGCTATATCTCACACGGCCAACTACACAGTTTAAGTCCCAGACCCAGAGGCTTGAGAAACACGCCAGGCATGTGTGCATGCATGCCCAAAATCATAAAGGGAAAGAGAAATGGAGAAGGGACTGCGGCATGACCATTCCTCATTGGGGGGCAGGGCTTTCTTGCTCCCCCTCCAAACCATCTCTCTTCAGCAAGTGCATGTGCCCTCCAGCAAATTAAAAAAAATAAAATAAAAAATAAAAAGTACTGGGGTGAAATCCTATAAGATTCAATTTTAAAGATTTTTTTTTTTTTTTCAAGAAGTGCCTATTATCTGTTAGGTAAACAGGGTTTATGCAGTTGGTGTTTCTTGCACATGCGCATGTGTATGTGGCTAGAACAGAGATGGACTGGAATGTAGCAGAATTTAAATAGAGTTCCTTTAAGTGGTAGATTCTGGAATTCTGGTTAGTTATTTTTATTTGATTCTTATGCCTTTCTATATTTTTCAGATTCTAAAATACTCCTGAGCTCTCTTTACAAGCAGAGCAACAGTAATATCATTTTTAAAAAAGGCCGAATGAGTTGGCAGGAGATTCGGATTCTTACCCCAGCCTGACTGCCAGCTTGCTATTTAACCACAAACTTGACCTTAGGTTTCCAGAGCCTTGGTCTCTGGAAAGCAGAATAACCACCTGTCCCACCTGCTTCATGGGTTACCTGCCATGTGGATCTAGCGAGACTAGGAAAATGCTCTAAAGATGTTCTGAGGGACACTTTGAGACAGACATGGACTCATGCTTCCAAGCCCCTCCCTCCTGCCTCCATGCAAATCCCATCTCACCTGTGGTGAAGGGCAGAGTCCTGGCAGGGGCGTCTGAGCTGGAGAGGACTCGGGCCTGGCTGGTGGGCTCTGAGGTTGGCAGTGAGACAGACGCAGCCGGAGAAGACTGAGCCCTGGACAGGGGCCTGTGTCCACCCTGGGTCAGAGGAAGCAGCACAGAGTCCCCAGTGCTTCCCCGGGGGAGCCGCCCGGCCAGTCGCTGCTGTTCCCAGAGCAACACCTGAAGGAAACAGGGGTCTCAGTTTCTGGTTTCTCAGGCTCTGCTTCTTCAGCTTCTGCCCGAGGCCCTTTTTCTGGAGCCTCCAGGATACGCCTAGCCCTACTGCTGTGCTGGGCTGTGGCCTTTGACTCCGTAACCCCCGCTAACCCCAATAGCCCCCTTGAGAGTATATGCCCCAGGCTAACTACCTGGTTTTGCCAGAGACCCCTGGGCCCTGGGACTCCAAAGCCAGAGCCAAGGGTAGGAGCCTTAGGTTCAGTTCTGACCCGATCTCCTCATCTCCAAAGACTGTGTGGCTGCCCTGGGACACAGGGACTGCACGAGCCACTGCACGTAAGTGTGGGCTGTTACCAGGTGTTACAGGTTGAGTCATGTCCGCCCTAAATCCATATGCCAAAGTCCAAGCCTCTGGCACCTCAAAATGTGACCTCATTTGGGAACAGGATCTTTACAGACAGACGTAAGCAAGTTAAAATGAGGTGAGTGTGGTGGGCCTTGTCCACTATGACTTGTCCTTATAAAAAGAGGAAATCTGAATGGAGACACAGAGAAAAGATGGTGTGAAGACAGAAGCAGAAGGTGACCAGCTGCCAGCTCGGGAGAGAGGCCTGGGCAGCTTCGTCCTTCATAGTCCTCAGAAAGAACCAACCTGCCAGTTAGCTTTGAACTTCTAGCCCCAGAACCATGAGATGAGAAATTTCGGCTGTTTTCAACACCAGGTCTGTAGGATGTGATAGCAGCCTTGGCAAACTAACACACCACGGCCCAATTGGCACAGGGAGAGCTCCCTGAAGGGCATGAGCCTGGCTGTCCACCTTGTGCTCTAGCCACAATACAGCTGGTCACAGGAGAGAAGTCCTGGGGCCGGACTGGGTACGGCTCTGTGCAAGGCCAGCCTCACTGCTGGTGCAGGGATACAGACTGGCCCTGAGACTGGCAGGCTGCTGTAGAGACACGTGTATGCAAGCATGCGGGCGTGTGTGACCGTGTGGCGAGTCAGCACCAAGGATCTGGCCGGGCAACCATCATGGGTCATGGAGCTGTGCCCTGCACTGACATCACATCCGTCTGCCTTCCCCAGCTTATGCCAGGCCCCAGTCTTCTGACCACACTCTGTGAAGGCACAAGGGCACCCCCATACCTGCTGGTGCTGCTGCAGAGGAATAGGGCCTCTGGCCTCAGGCTGCCCGTGGCTCGACTCCCTGTGCTCCAGGCCGTCGTCCACCCGCTGCCCCAATGCCCCGCCATCGGTCTCCAGGTCCTCAGCTGAGGGTATCTGCCGCAGTCGGGGCTTCTCACTCGACTTGGCTGGCCGCTGGGGAAGGGAGATGCCTGGCTGAGAAGCCATGGTGGAGCAAGGAGTGTGGGCGGGAGGTGGTGGATGCTTAGACTCCTGCATTATGTGGCCCTGGGCCCCCAGCAGCACATCCTCTCTCTTGCCCTCCAGGTCCCTGCACTTCCTAAGAACCCCTGCTTTCAGGTCCCGGGACCCCTTTAGCAACCCCTAGGCACATCCCCTACCAAGTTCCTCTCACCTTGATCAGCTGGACGTGAGGTTTGAGCCGCTCCAGGCGGGGCTGCAGGGGGCCCAGCAGAGGGGGGGCGGTGGTGCTGGGGGGCAGGGGCTCTGAACGGGTCCGGCTTAGCGGCCGGTGGAGGCCTGACCCAGAGAGCCGCTCAGCAGTCAGTAAGGACTGGGCAAAGTGGAAGGGCAGGGGCCCAAGCCCGGGCACTAGAAAGAAGGGGTTGGGGGGACATAAGGAGAGGAGCCTAGGGAGCGAAGAAGGAAGGGCAAGGGGTAGGCAGGGCTCAGTGGGGATGTGCACAGGACAGGGCTGGAGAAGGGCAGGAAAGCAGGGCCCTTCCCAGGCTTGGCCCCAGAGCAGGGTGCAGGGATCCAGCCCTTCCTGGGAGAAGCGGCAGGACTCACCAGTCAGCAGGGGGGCGTGAGAGACTGAGGGATCCAGGAGGAGAATGGGCTGCAGACGAGAGGGCAAAGTTCCCCCAGCCTCAGGCTCCAGGCCATGGGGCAGGAAAAGGGGTGCGTGGGGGGTCCCCATGACCGGCCCTCGGGGGCCCAGAGTCGGATGGGTCCTGCGGTCACTGTCAGCCTGAGGGAGAAGTGGGGAGGAGTCACAGGGAAGAAGATTCCAGCAAAGAACAGTGAAGGTGATGGGCGAGGCAGGAGGACAGGGAGTGAAAGAAGCTGGGGAGCTTGGAGTGGGGGAGGGGCGCCCCAGCCACTCACCCTGGCAGGGGCGGGCAGCCCCAGCGTGATTGCGGGCAGCAAGGACACTGTCGGCAAGGCGAACGGGGCCAGAGAGGTCTCCTGCAGCCGCAGCCGCTGGCCCAAGAGCGCCTGCCATGAGGAGCAGGGCGAGGGGTCACCGGTCCCAGACCTCTACCCCTGGCATGCCTTCCCCAGAACACCCAGGAGGCTCTGGTGGGGGCTGCCCAAACCCCGTGGCCCCCGCCTGGCCAGGGCCACTCACTAGAAGAAGGTTGAGCCTCAGAACTGCCCCAGAAGAGCCCAGTCCCGGCAAGGCCTTACCTCTGAGCCCAGGACTGGGTTGGGGCCGTGCTCACTGTCATTGGGGGAGCTGCACCCTGACGCAGGCGTGCTGCTACTACTGGGGGAGGAGTCTAAGGGTTGAGGAGAAAGGGAAGTGCAGTCAGAGGCCATAGGTGGGCAGGGGTCCTGCCCGGCCCCAAGTGCAGGGCACAGGGGGGCAATCACTGCCAGAAAGGACAGCCTCTGCCTTCTGCTTTGTACCCCCCCCCCTTTTTTAGCGTTAACTGTCCTGTCTTCCAGAAGAGCAGGAGGAAGGCAGTCCACAACCTTCCACAGCGTCTTTGGGCAAGCTTGCCTTACAGGTGCTCCTTTTCTGGTGGATACCAGCTTAGCCGACAGCAGGCGCTGGCTTTCAGCCTGCCTTAGCCCCTGGCCAGTGTGTGGGACACACGCCCTGTATCCATACATGACAGCCCCAGGAGGGGACCCCTGTCTGGGTGGGACCTGGGCCACAGGGACAGGAGCAGCCAAGGTTGAAATAGCAACCCACCACCCTGCTGCCCTCACCTCCCAGGGTCTCTGTAGGCCGTCTCCGGAGACTGGGGGGGGCACTCTCCTTTCTGAGCAGTGGATTCTTCCTCCGCTCCAGGGACTTTTTGGGTTTGTAGCGCAGCTTCAGGTTGGGCTCAGACACTGCAGGGGAGTGCCAGCATTACTCAGGCCCTACTCACCCCCTCTTGGCTGCCTGTGACACCCTCACTTGAAGTCACCTCTGCCAGTTAAGACAAGAGAAGACAGAGCCAGAGAGAAAACCACCCTGCTGCCCCTTCCCTCAGCCCTCCCCTCTCACCCTACACACTCCTGACCAGATCCAAGGCCCTCCCCAGCACCACCCCCAGAGACCCGCCAGCCGGTCCAGCTCACCTGTCTTACGCAGGGGAAAGTGTTCTGGGGGGTCACTGGGCAGGCTGGGAACAGGAGGCAGGAAGCTACTGAGCATGGAGCGAGCGGCCCCTTCGGTCTCCAGGGGCTCCAGAGTCCTATGGAATAAAGGCCAAGCTGCCTCAGAGGAACCCCTGCCCCAGGGCCGGGCAGCCACCTCATCCTCATGGGCTCTGGGTGGCAGCAGTAGACAAGGCCGAGCGGTGTGGGAGAGGCAGGATGAGGTCATCTCCTAGTGGCAGCTGGTAGGAATGTGCCTATCTCGGATCTGAGCATAGAAGCCAGTCTTAGTACCTGGGTGAGGGGCCTGTTGGAGACTCCGCCATCTGTGGTAGGAACTCACTCTAGGAACCAGGATAACTGTGTGCGTAGAGGATGGTATAAACAGAGCAGAGGCTCATGTGTGCAAGAAGAAAGCCAACGGATGTGTGTCTGTGTGTGTGTGTGTGTGTGTGTGTGTGTGTAGCCAAAATAGTCTTCCTGAAAATACAGTTCTTTGGCCTATTCTGAGATAACTATTCAGGTCCACAGACCCAGAATTAACTTTTTAAAAAAGCTGATCTTTCCAGAAAAAAATTCCATCTATTTACATCAGCAAAGCCAAGAGCGGATACAAGCAGGCTCCTGATGCTGCACCCTTACCTTTCCTGGAAGGAAGGAGGAGATGAGAGGTGAGGTACCTAGTCTAGAAAGACAAGATTCTTTGTGTCCCCCTCCCCCTTTTTAGCATTAACTGTCCTGTCCTGTGCAGCCCAAGAAGTCGTTTGGCCTTTCCTAGAGCCACACTTTGGTTCTTTAATGCACAGGTGTACATTAAAGTAAACCTGTATAAGGGCCAATAGGTGGCGTGGTGGTTAGTATACTAGACTCCCACATGACCCACTGCAGTTTGAATCCTGGACCTGGTGGCTTGAAAATCACACTGGGTACATGTGTGCAAATGCCCCAAATCCTAGGAGACAGAATGGAGAAGAGGTTGGCCATCCCCACCAAGGGGTGATTTTCTCTTTCTTCTGACAGTCTTTCTCTTGGGGGCATGGGACCTGTGACAAAAACCTTTTAAAAAAAAAAGCAAATCTGTATACCTTTTCACTCGCTGATCTGCCTATTGTCAGTGCTTTGTCAGCAACAGCAGAGGGCCTTGGCTGGGGTGGGGCGATAATTAGAGGAGAGAACAGGGCAGCTGGGAGAGGGGCTTGGGGCAGCAGGTCTAGGTGAAGGGTGTTGGTCAGGTGCTGGGCTGTGCTCAGGACAGTGCACAGAGAGCAGGCAGGGAGAGGAAATTACCTGTAGGGAATGCTAGGGCTACTGGGGTGGACTGTTCTCTCCAGGGCCGCCTGCTGTTTCTTCAGAATCACCTCTGCCAGCTTCTGCTTGACCACACTGCTGGCCACGGCGCCTGCAGAGGCAGAGTTGTGCGTGGCCTGGGAGTAGGTGGACAGGTGGCCCCCCTGGCATTCTCTGCCCATTGCCCCATCCACACCCCAGTACAAAGTGTCCCAAGGGCCCCTCAAGAAAGAGCCAAGTGGGAGGCCCAGCCCCTCCTGTGAGGACTTCAGACACCACCCACTCCACATCCCTTCATAGGCAGAGTCAGCCCAGCACAAGGGACCCAGTGGCTGATGGTGACATGCACAGGCAGCCTGGAACACGCAGGCTGGGGTTGGGGCTGGAGCTGGGGCTGGGGCTGGGGCAGGGGCAGGGGCTGGGGCAGGGGGAGGCCTAAATCCTTACTTCGCTTGCTCTTGTCTTTATTGAGAAGCTGCCGCAGCTGTTGTTCCTGCTGCCCCACCTGCAACTCGGGCACCGGCGTGTCTATGGAGAGCTGTGGGCAGGGTCAAGGGCTTGAGGACTGAGACTAAGTTCTAGGGAGGCTGGAGGGGTGGAGGGAGGGGGCTGAGCTCTCTTTACCCTCATTGGCTCTGCTGCTGGGTGCTGCCGCTGCAGGCCTGCAAGGAAGAGGTGGTGGTGCAGGCCCTGGGGGTGCTGCAGGGCCAGTAGTGTGGGCTCTGGTGGGGGCTCCACTGCGGGCCGCTGGCCCACCCGCAGGTCCATGGGCTGGGGCTGAGGGCCTGGCGTGTCTGCACAGAGCGTGGGGCAGCCTGGGGACACAGAGAGAGAGGGCAGAGTCAGCTGAAAGGCCTGCAAGAACATGGTTACAGCCTAAGCAGCCTTCTTCAGGCTCACTTAACAGCAAAATACCCTCCAGGGGCCTTTCCTCCTTCTCGTCATGGTCCTACAATGTAGGTAAGACTGATTCCACCTTACCGATGAACAAGGGGGGTGGGGGCGTGTAAACTGGACGTTACACTCTATGACTGGCAATGTTTGAGCCTTCTGGCTCCATCCACGGTGCTTTTCTACTAAATCTGTCCCTCCCCAGGCCTGGGGCTGAGGGCACAGGGATTTAGTGATGGACTGCAGGCCCATGGTAGCACAATCTGGGCCCTGCCCTCTCCTCCCCTTTGTCTCCCATGAACTAAGAGGATTTGCCCAGCTGCCCTCTAATGAGCTGGGCTCAAAGGCAGTGATCAGGCAGGCAAACAGGCCCACTTTGTTCAGCCTCCAACCCCAAAGGACCTCACAGGCCCTCGCAATTGCCACCCACCCATACTCTATCCCGGGTCATGGGATAAAGAACTGGCGCCTCAAGGCTACAGCCAGCTCTGGTGCCACTCTGGGCCTGCAGAGCTCCATTCCCAGGGCAGGTTCCTCAGCTCACGTACCCTGAGAGCCTGCTCCTGGGTGTCCTTCCATGCCAGCTCTGGGTCTGGCCTGGCTTGGTGAGGATGGCAGGCTCAACTGTCTCTTCTCAAGTGTCCTATGCACCCACGTCAGGAGCACCCTGCCAAGGCCGTGGGTGCAGGGGCTATTTATAACCAGCCAACAGACCAGGGTCAGAGCCAGCACAGCCAGCCGGGTGAGGCTGGGCTGAGCAGCCAGAGCTGCTGAGATGTTTGAGGAACCACTGCAGGGGGAGTATCCTGGACAAGGGGAAGAGGGTGTGCATGTGGAGGGGGTCAGGCCCGCCCATGGCAGGACACACAGAGGGGAAACAGTCCCAAAAGGCTTCCTTCAGCAATTCCAATGCCAAGCATCCCACAATGAGGACAGCCACATGCTGTCCTCTGGGCATGGGGCTGAGGAGGACTAGAAAGGCATCTTAGCAAAGCATGGGCGGGCAGGGGGTGGGGGGGCATCAGGAAGCGCAACGTCCAGGCCCAGCCCAACCACAACTAATAATCTGAACATCTGCTGGTGCACATGCATGAGCGTTTGCAAGACCATCGTCCTGGGAGGTAGTGATTGCTATTCCATCATCCCAGATGAGGACACTGAGAGGCAAAGGTGACCCTGTGCAAGGTCACCCAGTGAGGCACAGAGTGAGCATGGGTTCTTCTTTGCCAAGGCCAGTGCTCCATTTTCTACCTACTTTCAGGAAGCCTCCTCCCCTTGAGAGGGTTTCTCACTGAGCAAAGGAAGAGGGGACTGCAATAGGTTGTCACTAAGGGGTTTCTGCCCTAACATTGACTGTGGGGTGGAGACAAGAGAGAAGCAGAGCAAGAGGTGCCCACTACGACCCTCCAGATATGAAGAGAGAGTTGTGTACCCAGATGCAGCCCACAGGAGCCCATGTCGAAGCCCCACCCACTGTTCATGTGGCCACCCGAGGAGTCCAGGCTCTCCCTCTGCTGGAATCTGGGCCTCCAATGCCAACGCACTCCTGCCCCAGGAAAAGGCTCAGCGACCCCAAGTTCCAGTGTCTTGGCTTCCTGAGATGACTGCCCTGATGATGCAAGAAGGGCTTGGAGGAACCCAAGGCAGACCACCCAGGCCAGTGATTTCAGCAACACACAGACTGCATGCCCCTGGCAGAAGCCCCTTCCCTCACTTAAGCACTGCCCTCGCCTTCCGCAGAAGGCTGCTGGGAAGGTAGGGGAGACTGCCCGGGGCACCAACAATGCTTGTCAGGGCATTTTAACATTTGGAGGGCTCTATAATCTGGTCCTAACCTTGATTTCTCTCCACTTTGCCTCTTATATCGCAATATGGCCCCTCCACACAACCAACAGGTCCACCCTGCCATGAGACCATGTGTCTGTTATCCTGAGCTTTGGCTTACAATGTCCCTGCCTGTGCTGTCCTCGCCTCTACATTCTACTTTTTCAAGTCCCACCTTTTGCACAAAGCCCAGTACCCAGAGTCCCTCTCTTGTGGACTTCACGGTGGCTGTTCACGGCACCTTGTGGGCAGGTACCACGTCCACAGGGCAGGGACTTGGTTCTGTTGCTCATTATCCCCAGCACCAAGAACAGCACCTAGCATATGATAGGCACTCAAGAGACATGGAATCAACAAACAGGCCTCTGTATTCCCCTCTAAAACTCCTAGGAAGGTGCCCTCGTGGAGACAAGCTTCAGGAATAATTCTTTTTTTTTTTTTTTTAAAGATTTTTGCCATAGGTGCATGTGCATACTGCAGAAAGACAGAAAAGTCACCTCTAGGGAGACAGTCACATTGTAATCCCTTCTCCTCCACTCTTCCCTTGAGATTTTAGACATGTGTACACCCACTGCCTGGAGTGTGGAGCGTCTTTCTTTCTTTCTCCCTTTCTTTATTTCTTTCTCTTTCTTTCTTTCTTTCTTTCTTTCTTTCTTTCTTTCTTTCTTTCTTTCTTTCTTTCTCTTTTAAGAGAGATTTTTGCTCTAGAGCACATGCACTGGCAGGAGAAACACAGTGAGACAGAGAAAAAGAGGAAATCCCACCTGCCCCCCTAGGGGGGAGGGCCATGCTGCAATCCCATCTCCTCCATTCTTCTCTCAGGATTTTGGGCACGCACACACATGTATCCGGCATAATTTTCCAAGCCTCTGAGTCCAGGACTCGAACCACAGTCAACCATGTCGGAGTCCACCATAACCATTGTACCACCTGCTGGCCCCATGAATGATTTTGAACAAGTGGCTGAATGCATTAATCGGATGGCCTCTCATTTAGCACAGATCATATAGTACATTCTATTATTTTGTCTCCTTTTATCTTTGTGCCCTGTCTCCTCAACCTGCCTGTAAGCTTTAGGACAGCCAGGACTGAAGCCAGGAGGATGCCTAGCCTTGCATTCCTCCATGCCATGTGGAAGTACTAGGATGAGGCTGTGTATCCTGCACTTGGAGGCCCTCAGTGGGTATCAGCTGATGTTAAAGAAAGGGCAGTGCTGTAGTGGTTAAGGGCACTGGACTTCCATATGGCCGACCGTGGTTCACGTCTTGGACCTGGCAGCTTACTTTCTCACTTTCTCTCTCACTCTCGCTCTGTCTCTCTCTGGTCAAATTAAAATAAATAAATAAATAAATAAATAAATAAATAAATAAATAAAGTTAAAATAAAATAATTCTTGGGGCTAGCAGGTGGCGGATGGTTGAGGATGCTGGACACCCACTTGGCCAACCATGGTTCAAGTCCCAGACCTGGAGGTTCGCTTTCTTGCTTTCTCTCTCTCTTGCTCTGTCCCTCTCTGGTCAAATTAAAATAAATAAATAAAGTTAAATAAAATAATTATTTTTAAAAAATAAATTAAATAATTCTTTAAAAAAATTTAGAAAGAAAGGGCAGCTTTGTCCAGCACAGACTGAACCCCCAGGCATGTCCTAAACCACAACCGCAGCAGAAGTCCACTGTAACCCTTTCCTAGGGTAGCTGGCCAGCAGAGGAGGCTCAGACCAGCAGGGGTAGGAGATGAGGACCTGGGAGAGAACCAGGTCACCAAGGGTGGGCCTGTCCCCTCCCACCTGAGCAGAGCAGCACAGGGCAACTTTGTACCCCATAAGGGTGGCCGTGTCCACCTTGCAGGCTGGTGTGAGGACAACACGACCCTTGCCCAGAGCCTGCAGGGGCAGGGTCTTAGTGTAAGCATTAGCTGCTCTCTTTCCTTCCTATTGCACTGCACCCAGCAAAGGCAAGAGCATCTTGTCCCCCCTTTTCTTAGCACTGTGCTTCCTAGCATTGGGACCTGCCTAGATCCTGTAGCCTCGATCCAGTAGCCTCTCGTAGCCCCACTCCTCACCCTTTCCCCTGGGAACCCCTGCTCCACCTTCTTCCATTCCCCACCACGGTCTCCCTCAGGCCTGACTCTTACCTGTGCCAAGGGGCCTGGGACAGTGGGTACCCGGGTTCACCTGGGTCCCATCTGTAGAGAGAAGAGAGATGGAGTGAAGGGGCTGCAGCTGGGAGGTGAAAAGGGGGAGGGAGGAGACAGGGCCAACCCTGGTAGGCTCCCCACCACTTCAGCTTGAGCACACCAAAATCTGGGGCCTCCGCAGACGCTAACTGAAAAGAGAATAGTCCAGCCTATTCCTTTCTTGAAAATCCTAGTTGGCTGAGAGGGGTTCCCAGCTCCCTCTTCCCGCAGAGTGACGTTGATCTCTGCCTGCCTGGGCTCAGTCCACGGCAAGAACCTAAGGTGGCCCCAGCTCACCCAGCAGTGCCCTCAGCTCTCCCTCATGTGGTCAGATACAATCTTCCCTGGGCAGCCAAACCAGGCTCATAGCCTGAAGGGAAAGAAGAGGGCTGGGAGGCGAGGTGGGGCCAGAGGTGGGAGAGTGCAACTGGAGAGGCTGCACCAGATGCCGGGAGGGAGGTGGGAGGAACAGCTGGAGAGGGGGCCAGCTGCATAGGGGCTGCTCAGGTGGGTGCAGAAAGGAGCTGGAGAGAGTGGAAGAGGCTTCTCCAGCAAGGGAAGGGCAGCTCACGGCCTAGAGGTCAGGTCAGATCTGGTGGGAACCACCAAGGGTAGGGTCTGGAATGCACAACCCAAGGACCCAAAGGGAGGACCCCTTTCCTTCTACTGCCTCTGTTCCCCAGAGAAGCGACCTGCTCACTCAGCTGCTTTTTTGGACATCCTGCAGTTGAAAGCATTTCTTTTGGCAATGGCTACCTCACTAGGCCTTCATGACCAGCACTGCCCTGTTCCATTTGGAAGCCACAAAACCCTAGAGGAGAGCCCCAAGGTGGTCCATAGCACGAAGATCCCAGCTGGGGTGGGAGATGACAGAGGCAAGTCCTGAAGTCACCTGTCAAGGACAAACTTTTCCTCCTACCATCCCAGCTCAAGACCCAGGGGACAGGAGGCTGGGAGACTGGGAGGCCAACTGAGGCGCCATTAGGCGGACACAGAAGTCTCCTCAGGCCAGACTAGGGGCAGGAGGGTATTTTTTCTAGGACAACTGGGAGATGCTGCTCTTTGAACCTGTATTTCAGGAGCAGGCATGGTTCCTCCTCCAGAAATAGAGAAAGGAGCTGCAAGGGAGGGCAGCTCCAGGCACAGGGAGACTCCCAGTGCCTGCCCTCAAACACTAGTGCCCAAGACTCGCATTCACTGTGTACCCGCCTCTGGACACTTCATTAACCATGGTCCCGTGGTGCCGTTTGTAAGTCATGCCCATTGCACCTAACCCTTACTGGGCACATGGCAGGCTCTGTTAATACTGGCAAATTGAACACAATGGCTCTCTCTTGGCCACCTGCCTAAAACATGGAATAAATATTTATTTCACAAAGCTTAGGAACACTCATGCCAGAGGCAGACTCCTCTCCTTAGGATACAGTAATTTCCACCCTAAGATTCCTTAGGACCTCTTTTTCCTGCAGGACTTGGTCGTCCAAGACCAAGTGGTTTCTGGACTGGGCTCCAAGGTGCACTCCCAGAAATCAAGTCAAGCCTACTGTCCCTACCTACTGGGAATTTTCTCCCGCTTCCCCTCAGCGCTGCTTGAGGGCTGGTCAGCAGCATTTACACACTTGGGGGTACAGCCAGGTTCTCTGTGCCCCACTGCCCTGGGAACCACCAATTCAGGACGCCACGCACTCTCTGGACAGGAGAAAAATTAATGACCCTGAACTCTGTGGTGTTTGTTACCCAGCCTGAAAGATGATTTGCGGTGCTGATATAAACTGTTCAGAAAAGAGGCATGCATGCATGAGTGTGTGAGGGCCACAGGAGTTACTTCCCAGGCAATTCCTGGCCGTGTGTTTTGAGTTCAGAAGAGTCCAAAGCGAAGAGATAAGACCTGGGAACAGCTCTCTTTGTGTCCCAGAGAGAGGAATGGCCCTTGGTCAGCAGCTGACTGAAATCAGCATCCTGCACCTAATTCCAGCTGTAGTTTGGAGACCCCTTTCCTCATCAGCCTCTCTCTAAGCACTGATACCACTTATCTGGATGGAGTCAGACGAAATAAAAGGAGTAAATGGACCTGAGGGACTTAGGACACTGTCGAGGACAAGCCCTTCTCCACACAGGAATCGCTTTTGGAAGCAGTCCCTGTCACAAATACAAGTGCAGGCACACACGCACGCACACATGCCTGCATGCAGCTTTTCTTTTTTTTTGGACAGGTTTTTTCTATAGGGCACATGTGCTCACCAGAACGACAGAGAGAGACATAGAGACAGAAAGTGAGAAATCACCCTCCAGGGGGGATGGCCACACCACAATCCCTTCTTCTCCATTCTCCTCTCGGGATCTTGGGCACGCACGCACACGCGCCCAGCATGAGTTTAAGCCACCGGGTCCGGGACTCTAACCACGGTCGACTATGTGGGAGTCCAGTGACATAGCCATTACGCCAACTGCTGGTCTCTTTTGATAACTTTTTTTTTTTTGCATGCAGCTTTTCTTACAGAGCATGCAGGTTTCTCGCTCAGCACAGACTCCTGAGAACTTCCCTAGTATCACACAGCTCTCTCCTCTTTGGAACCCTCACTAGCCCCCACTTTTCTTTTTCAATTTTTTTTTTTATTTTTGGAGAGGTTTTTGCTATAGGGCGCGTGCGCTCGCCAGACAGACAGAGAGAGACAGAGAGATAGAAAGCAGGAAATCACCCCCCAGGGGGGATGGCCACGCCGCAATCCCTTCTCCTCCATTCTCCTCTCGGGATCTTGGGCATGCACGCACACGCGCCCGGCGTGAGTTTAAGCCGCTGGGTCCGGGACTCGAACCGCGGTCGACTACGTGGAAGTCCAGCGACATAGCCATTACGCTAACTGCTAGTCCCACCCACTTTTAATCTAGTTTCAGGCCTAATCAGTGATTGCCTTGGCAAAGAGGCACCTGGGCTTTCCAAGTCACCTTCCTAAACCAGAGCAACCCATAAATCCTACCCATTGGGTCCACACCAGTCCTCAGCAGCCTCTAGAGCAGAAGCAAAGCTACTATTTTATCTCTGAGCACCTGAGACCAGCTTCTACCTTACTGTCTCAGGTCCTAGTCTCACCTGCACCAGAGCTGTGACTTTGCCTCCCATGTCTGCACGAGGTGGCCAGAAACTGGAGCACTGACCACCATCCCTACCATCCGCTCTTCCAAGGGCGCCAGGCCCTTTGTTGGGGGACAGAGCTTCTGTAGGAGAACTGCCGCCAGAAGCCTCTTCCTAATGCCTCTGAGGTCTATGATGAGGCTGTTCACCTCCCTGGTCTCCTGACTGGCTGAAAAGGAAGGAGCAGGAAGACCTGGGCCCCTGCTGCCAGAGGGGAGCAGGCAGTCCCTAGAGGCTGGGTTCCTGGGTTCAGGGCTGACTCCCTTCACAGCTCAGGTTGCAGCCTCTGGTTCTCTTTCCCTGACACGTGCAGGACAAGGCCTGACTCTGTATGGGGGCTGGCAGAGAAGATGAAAGCTGAGGGTGAAATGGCTTCAGGAAGATGCAAGAGTAAATAAACAAGGGGAAGAACATTGCAGTTGCCAGGCCTCTCCGCACCAAGCGAGGGTAGCAGGAGCAGCCATTCTCCCAGGAATTCAGTCCACAGATTCTGAGCACCATAATAGTAATGGGGCTTTAGAGATCACTCGGGCCACCGCTTTCACCTGGCAGAAGAGGAAAGAACAAGGTCACAACCATCCAGCAGGCCAGTGGTCCAGCCAGACCAGGCCAGGCCAGTGCAGGGGAAACCCCAGAAGTCGACCCCAAATGTGGGTAGTAACTACGGCCATGGGAGGTCACAGAGAGAGGGGTGGGAGAGATGGAAGTATGAATGAAACCTGGTTCTCCCTTCCAGAAAGATAGTCTTAAAAAAATTCTAAAAAGTATACAGATAATAAGAATAATTCTAAGAACCAAAAAAAGGTATAAAGCAAAGTTTCTCACTCATCTCGACTCTCTAGGACATCCCTGGAATCAGCCCTTTTGAACAGCTTCCTATGTCCCTCTTCCAGAAATTCTCTGTATCACTCGTTATCTTGGCACAGAATTGGTTCTTGCTCAGGTCTACCCAAAGCCCAAGGGGCTGAGAGTGGGCTGGGAACTCCTGACTCATGCAACCTGGCAGGCCATAAACTGTGAGGGAAGTGAGGGTCTGCAGCATAGAGGACACTGGCTTTGAGGTCAGAAGGGCCTGGGTTCAAACCTCAACTCCCTCAGTGACTAGAAGGAAGAGTCAGAAACATGATTGACCTAGTCCAGCCTCAGCTGCCTCTCCTGTAATCAGGAGTTAGGAATATGCACTTGGGGAGCCAGTGGGTGACATGGTGGTTAAGGCACTGGACTCCCACAGGGCCGACCATGGTTAGAGTCCCAGACCCAGTGGCTTAAAAACAATGGTGTGGTGTGTGTGTGTGTGTGTGTGTGTGTGTGTGTGTGTGTGTATACGTGCCCAAAATCCCAAGAGGAAAATAGAGAAGGGACTGTGGTGTGGCCGTTCCCCCTGGGGGATGGTTTCTCACTTTCCCTCTCTGTCTCTCTCTCTCTCTCTCTGGCAAGTGCACACACTCCATGGCAAAAACCTTAAAAAAAATAAAAAAAATTAAAAAAAAAAAGAATATTGACCTAGAGGGGGTTACTTGAGATCACAGTGCTGTGTGTTAAGCATCCAGCACACAGGAGATGCTTTCTCAATGGTAGTTTCTTTTTTTTTTTTTTTTTAAGTTTGCTATAGGGCGCATGCTCTCACAGGAGAGAGACAGAGAAGGAGAGGGAAAGTGAGAAACCACTCTCCAGGGGAATGGCCATGCTGCAATCCCTTCTTCTCCATTCTCTTCCTGGGATTTTGGCCATACACGCACATGGACCCAGCGTGAATTTTCAAGCCTCCAGGTCTGGAGGTCTGGGACTTGAACTAAGCAATGGGTTATGTGGAGTCCAGCACCTTAACCACCACCCTACCTATTGGTCCAATGGTAGTGATTTTACTGTTTGCCTTCTGAACTTGTCTGCAGCCTCCCTCCCTGGCATTGGCATTTCAGTGTCTAGTCCCAACTCTTCTTCCCTCCTTCACCACAGGCTGTTTTCTCCCAGATGCATCACCCTGCTCCACCTCTTACCCCGCACCTCTCCCAACTGTCTCTTCCCTTTCTCTTCCACCTGAACTTTTGTAAACTAACCCTTTTTTTGTGCCAGGAGTGGTTCTCAGTGTCTTACGTTTGCTCACTTATCTGCCTCTCTTGACAAATCTATGAGGTAGTAACTGTTTTTACTCCCATTAGAAAGATGATCTGAGACCCAGCAGTATTAAATAGCTGGTCTGAGGCCACATAACAGAGTGGCTGAACTTGCAACCCATACATTCCACCATTCCTTCTGCCATTTCCACTCACCACAGGCCAGTGGTCCAGGACTAATGAGGGCCCAGATGGGCATGGAGAAAGACCAGAAAATTACACAGTGCCACAGAGACCCATGCCAGCGGCACACCCCAGACCCACTACAGCATGGCAGATCTGCCCATTCTACCTTCAGGCACACATGAGGACAAACCTCAAGAATCACTTGTAGCAACTGCTGACTCCTTAGAAACCACGTAATGACTAGACTGCGTGCTAGGAACGAGCGGGCAGGCCATGGGTCAGGTCTTAGAGGACCATCAGCTTTCCCTGCCACAAGCTTTCTTCAGAAGCTCCAAGTTCCCCCAGGGCCCTCTTATTAATGTCCTGAACCACACTGCATAGATTCCCCTGTGCAGACAAAAGGTCAGCCGCCATCAGGGCAGAGGCTCAGCTGGTAGGTAGGCAGCCAGGGATGCTGGCCAGTCCAGCGAAAGTCTCCAGAAGGTGCAAGGCAAGGGAACCAAGGAGTTCTGCAGGCTCAGCAGCTGTGAGGGCCCAAGGGCCGGCCCTCCTGCCTCCGCAGGGAGCATGCCCCTTTCACACCACCTCTGGGCTGCTGGGGCCCTGTGGCAGCTATTTTTAGCTCTTAACACCTGGGTATTTTGCAGCCGCAGGATGTCCGGTTTGGAGTCTCTTTCTGGGAATCCCACATGCGGCTGTTGTAAACAGCCCCACTCAGCGGTGGCCCGAGCTGGGAGCCAGGGCCCCCCCACTTCTGGTGTTTGAGATGAATCAAACAGGAAGTAGACGTAACCATAGCAGCACCAGTTTGGGCTCCCCGGGGTGGGAAAGCGTCCTCCCTGGCTCCTTGTTCCCCATCGCGATCCCCTTTTCCACCCATCTCAACTTTCTCCAGTGGCCTCTCTTCGTGGATGAAGACCTGGCTGAACCCTAAGGCAGGGGGAACTGGGCCAGTCTGAGTTGCATGTGGCTGTTGGTTCCTGTCTCACTGTCCTCTGGCAAAGATAAACGGGCAGTTCGTCAAGCCCAGCTCACCTCCCAGTGCCTCTCAAACCATCGTGCAGCCTTCCCCTCACACCCATTGTGAAGCTACTTCCTCAGGGTGGCAGACCTGTGGAGCCTACATCTACTTCCTGTCACCCACTGCCTTCTCCTTGAGGCTTGTCTGGCTTCTGCCCTGCCCTGCCCACTTAGGGAACTCCTAAGCAGGCAAGCTCCCCTCGTCCAGACTGCCCTAGATTTCTCAGGTCCTGAGAGCCCTCAAAGACATCGTTCCACATTCACCCTCATTTCTTTGCTGCAGCATCTCCACTGAGCTAGGAAGTTCACTGTGTTGTCTAACCACTACCTTCCCTACCATAAGCAAAGCATCCAGAGCAGGTGAAATTTGAGGCCCCACCTGTCACATGGGGATAAGAATTTAGGCTCTGTTAACTTCTGCCTCCATCTCTCCCCCTCACCTGGGGCCCCCTGGAGCTCACTTGGCCAGCTGCTCCCTCTAAGCAGCCAGTCCGAGTCAGCCAGTCTTTCTCAAGGGCCAACTCTTGCCCCAACAGGAAACACCGCCACCACCCTGGGGCTGCCTCTCCGATGGCACCTTCTCCTCTCTAAGGTCTCACACACATGAGGTCTCCCCTCTGAGGTCTCCCTTGCTCCCCGTGTGTCCTTGCAACTCCAGGGCCCTCTTTGGCCAGACCCCGCCTTCCTGTGTACCCCATGCCCACAAAGTCTCCTCTCCTAGCTACACTGCAGGCCAGATGTGCTTGCCCCGCCACCTCTGCCTATGCCAGAAGGCCACTCAGCCCATCCCTGAAAAACTTTTCAGGAAAGGCAGGAAACCTTTAAGTTACACTATTAATAATAATAATTATTATTATTCAAATGATTAATAATACCCTAAAGATCAACCACCATGAGGTAATGCCTGCCGTGCGCCAGGTACTGCGCTGAGCATCACCTGCAGGGCCTCGTGCAACCCTGCAGGACGGATACTGATGCTATCCTTATTTTACAAATGGCCTGTAACCTCAGGGGTTATGAACCCTGCAACCCTTGAGGTCATGCAGATGGCAGGCGGGGCTGTGGGGCTCCAGGACCTAAGCTCAACATCAGTACACTGGTGTGTATGGCTAGTTCAGCCCACCTCCTAGCAGGTGGTGAGGGGAGGCTACCCAAGGGCCCTAACATGGAGTGTGGTCCTTGGAGGTGACTCCCGGAACCAGCACGTTCCCACAAAGTGTGCTGTGCTCCATCCAGAACACAGCAACAATAAAATAAAAATGGAGATAATAATCTTGGCCCTGTGTCTTTCACATGTCTTTCGTCTCCAGGAGCTCACCCCCCATCTTCACTTCCTTTTTCATCTTATATTTTCCCTGCTTTTTAAGTGTGCATTTTACCATTTTTTTGTGTTTCCTGTAAGCTGCCTCCAACAGGGCACAACTAAACAAGCAAACCTCCCAGGGCTGCCATGGAGGATCAAACACTGTGTGAGCACTCTGGAAGCTGTCAAGCCCTGTACAAAATGTGGGTTGCATAACCAGAGCCAGTCACCCGAAGAATCCCAGGAGTGGGACTCAGGAGTGCATTCCCTTAGGAAGAGGTGGTCTCTCAATCCCTGGCCTCACATGGAGCATGCCTGGGGCAGGTGGAGAGGTGGAAAAGGGAGCACCGGTCTGTAGGGCAGGCTTCTGGGGACTAGGAACACAGCCGAATAGCCGTCACACCCCTGGACCTAGGCAGGGGACAGCAGGGGCCACTAGCCTGCTCCAGGGCCTGAGTGTAAGAACTAAGCATACTCAGGCATCTCGTATGTAAGTCTGTGAACAGAGACATGCTATGAACGCTGGCACTGGCAGGGTACCGCATCTTAACAGCAAACACCCGAGGCCTCCATCCCAGTCATGCCCTAGCAGCCCTGTTCATTGGCCTATTAATTTAGAAGACAGCAGATTCTCCAGGTGATCTAATTCCCTTTGTTGTCAGGGCTGCCCTAGAGACTCACGGGGTGGACCCTCTTTGGGTCCAGAAGAGTAGGACAAGGCAGGGGGAGGTGGAGTGAATGAGAGAAACAGGGTTCGCCCTGAAGACTTGGTTGCCAGGGGATTTTCCAATCACAAAACCAGAGGTAAGGGACTGGACACAGCTTTCAAGGAATACCACGGACAAATGCAGGGGCCTGGGCACTGATTGAGACAAAGTGGCTAGAGAGCAATTTCTGGCCCACTAGAAATTTGATGAGATGAACAGTTATTGTACTGGAAGGTGGACATCACTGACTGAAGAAACAGCATATGCAGCATGATCTCATTTTGGTAAAAAAGTACAACTTAGAAGCATATAAGGAAATGGAAAGCTATGCACTGAGAGTTCATGGCAGTGATCCCCGAGAGATGGGTCTGTGATGGCTTGTCTGCATGGCCTGATTATCTACAATGCATGCGAACTGCCTCAATAATAACAGGGCGACACATGCACACACAGTTGGTACAGGACATGGGTAGCAAACACAAGAGGCAACCCTAGGCCACGGGACTCTGGTTGCATCCACATATTCTTGCACCCTATATCCTCTAAGCTTCCACGTTGCCCACAACCTAGCGTCATCTGCCTCTCCTGAATCACACTGAGGGCCTAGCACGGGACTGGGCACAAAGTCAGGACTTACTCAATGAATGCCTGTCAGTTGAATAATGATCATTTCCTGAAAAAAATGCCTCATGCCTCTTCCAGGGCTGCTGTGCTGGGAATACTCACTGCTAACATCACTGACCTGCCCACCCCATCTCTGCCTCATGTTCCTCTTAAGAGCTGCCAGGGAGGGGCTAAAATAAAGGTCACCCCAACAGATCCTGGCAAGGTACTCCACACTGGGGCCCTCAGGGCTGGCCCTGTTCCAGACCCTCCCCAGGCTGGCATGGCAGCCCCTCCTGAGGCCCAGCTGGCTGCAAGGATCTGAGTTCTCCCACCCGTCCATCCCCCTAACGCCCTGCCTCACTGAATAAGGCTAGGGGAGGTGGAGTGAATGAGAGAAGCAGGGGTCCACCCTGTAACTTCTGGCTACAGACTCCTGCTGTTCCAGGCCCTTATGGGTGGAGAAATCTGGAACAGAGAATTTGGCCTGGATTTTTCTGTGAACTGGGGCTGGGCCCAGTTTCTGTTCATGTCCTCAACATTCCCTGACCTTCAAAATATGAGCAATAACATTAATAATGATGAATATTCAGTATGCACCAACTTCATACCAAGCACAGAGCTAACTTTACTTACATTATCTCTTTTAATGTTTATAACAGCTCCATAAGGTCAGAACTACTAATTATTCTCACATTATAGATGCAGAAACTGAGGCACAGAAAGCAATGTGCCCAGCAGCACACTTAAGTGTCTGCAGGAGAGTCAGAGTTTCTACCAAGGCCACCCAATCCTCCCTTTGGATCTTTACAGGAAGAGCCTTGTGCCAGGCTTTGCAATGGGCATGGAAGGTGATCACTAACATACGTAGGGTGTTTTAGAATCTAACAATTGTTTACATATGCATATCAAAATCCTGCTTGAAAGACTAAGAAACTGAGTCAGCTTGAGACATGGTGGTTAGAGTAGCTGGACCCTACACGGTCGTCAACCGTGCAGTCTGAGTTCCAGAGCTAGTGGCTTGAAAAACATGCCAGGCACATGTGCGTGCATGCCTAAAAATCCCAAAAGGAGGGAGAGATGGAGAAGGTATTGCAGCGTAACTATTCTCCATGGGGAGTGCTTTCTCCCTTTCCTCTCTCTTTCTTTCTCTCTCTGTCTCTCTCATGGCAAACTCCAGCAATTTTTTTTAAAGACCATGAAACCAAGATTCAGAGCCCTCAGCATCCTTGGACAAGGTCTCCCAGCCATTTGGCTGGGATTTAAACCCAGGTCTTTGGCCTCAGAAGGACACATTTCTGCCCCACATCACAATCGTGCTGGCTAGCTCTCAAGATGGCCTTAATGGCGTAGAAGGCAGAGTCCTGCCCTTCTTTAGCTCTAGAACCCTGGGGTGAACCTTGGGGTGACTGACGCCTGTGCTCAGCCCCTCTCCCGGCCCGAGGGGGTGGGAGTGCTGTGCCAGCACCTCGGCAGCTTCCGTGACTCACTCCCCGGGACCAGGGGAAGCACAGCCCTGTGCTGTGGGCAAACATCGCCTGTGCCCGCCCCGCCTCCAGCTCCCCGCCTCCACATTTGCTAACCGAAACCCGGCTGCTGCTATTTTTAACCCTCCAGCTCCCCCTTGCCTGGGGCTCCCCCCTTCACCCCCCACCCCTGCCCCAACCGGGTGCCACCAGTCTGTCATTCTGAGAGCAGTTCTACAACCTGAACGGCCCGGAGGGCGCAGCAGATGCCCCGGACGTGCAGGTTTGTGGGGCAAACAAAACAAGGCGGTTACAGCCCAGTCACCAAATTCCCCCACCCCAGACTCTTTCCGAACCTGTAACTCCCAGCCTGCTCTGCTTCTCCCTGCCATCCTGGGGGATGGGAGAGGGGGACTGGAATCTCTGGGCTGGGGGTTACTGCAGGAGTCACAGCTAGGTTCCTAGGAATGGGCCCTGGCAAAAACGAAGCTGAACTAAAGACAGTGGGTTCCCTTCATTATCTCCAGGGTGTAAGGTTGGCCCTGAGGACCCACTGTTTTTGACCACCAGGGTTTCCAATCCCTGCAGGCAGCATGGGGAAAAAGGAAGTGGCATGAAAACAGGATGGGGATGGTGAGCTTAAGCCAGAGCCCTCATTAGGAGAAGTCCCCTCCCCATCCCTCTGGGGGCACTGACGAGCTTGGGCAGGGGAGGCCTAGGAGGCACATGGGTCCAGGATGAGAGCACTCAGGGCCTGGAGAGAGGCTCAGGGTGGAACGCAGCCTTGGCAGTCATTGCGCGATGGAGGAAAGCAGACTGCCCTCCCCTGACTTGAGTCAAGGCTCCTCGAATACTCAGGCCTCTAAGGAATGGGCTGCACCTTCCTACAGCCCGAAGTTCCCCTCCAGGTGCCCTGGAGAAAACCTTCCACAGACAAGGGGCTGAAGGTGAGAGGATCTGGGGCTGCAGGCCTAGAGCAGACACTTCATACCCAAGTTGCTGATGTGGAAGTTAACCTCCTGAGAGCAGGCCGAAGGGACAGGGCTGCAGGTGGAGCAAAGGGGGCATTTCCTTTCAGCTGATGAGAGCAGGTGCCTTCAACACCACCACTCTGCCTCTCTGGTGTCAAAGTCTTATCCATTTTGAGGAGAGGATTCCAAGGACCCAGGAGAGGCTCTGGAGAACCCAGCCAACACTGCCTGGACTCAGGTCTTCTCTGCACCCTCTCCTATCCTGGGCCCTGCTGGGCCAGCCTCCACTCTCTCTTGAGGCCTGCCCTCTTTGGTCCTGGTCCCAGCCTTCTTTCTGATTCCGTCCTCTCTTCCAGGGCCCAGGACCCTTCAAGCCTTGAGCTCCTCTCTCCTGGGTGACTCCAGAGACAGGTAAATGAACCCCAGTAATCAGAGGCAACCAGGCTAGACCTAGAGGGAGGGACTTGGCACAGTTGTTCCCAGGGTGGGGAGGTGGGGAGGAAAAGAATGAGGTGGGAGGAAGGTGAAGCAGGAGGGTCAGGAATGGGGCGGGGCTTGAGAGCTTCTGGAGAGAGGCTGCCTCTCCTATGTTCAGTATGGGCCTGTTCAGCCATGTTGGGCTCTCCCTTCTCACCCCCTCTGCCAGCCTGTGGGGACTGCTAGAGGAGAGGAGGCTGCTGTCTTCCATGCCAGGTGAGAGGCTAGCGATTCAGCATCAAACCTCAGTCAGTGCTCAGCCCAGGTCCCCTACCAGGATCCAAGGAGTTCCCAGGCATGGCCCAAAAGGCTCTGTGGGCTCTCTTCCAGTCCAGGAGAGAATGCTTCGATGTCACCCTCTTAGGCAGGCCTCCCCTAAGGAAGTTCTACCTCGTTATTCTCTATTGCTGCACCCAGTTCATTTCCTTCTTAGGGCTTATCACGAAGCATAATAAGATATATACTCATTCCTTTACTTGCTTACTTGCTGCTGTCTGTCTCCTGCACGAGAGTGGAAGTTCCCTGAGGCCAGATGTCGTGCCTATGTGTTTGTTGCCCTGGCATGCAGCAAGGCTCAGCGAGTGGTCAATGGATGGTAAATCACTGAATGATCAGCTCAGTGACGGGGGCTCCCTGGTTGTCAACACCAGCCTTCAGGGTTGATGCTCAACAGTTCCCAGATTCCCCCCAGGAGGACATAACAGAAAGGTCAGGAAGGCTGGGACCCCCGGGGAAGGTCAGTCCCCGTGAGATCGGCACCTGCACAGCCCCATGGAGTCCACTTCATGACCTCAGGTAGGGCGTGTGGGCACGTGCACAAAGACAGCACATGGGTCTGAGCAGTCAGTGCTAAGTCCGGAACAGTCTTAGAAAGATGAAGTTTTGTCTTGGTTTTCCCTCTTATGAGCTCCATGACCATGGACAAACTACATACCTTCTATGAGTTTCGGTTTCCTCAGGAGAAAACATGAAAAGGTTGGCCCAGATGGGTGGTCCTCACACACAACACGGCCCTGCACCAGAATCACCTGAAGCGTATGTTCGAATCCAGACTCCCAGGCCCCAACCTGCAGATTCTGACTGAGTTGGTCTGGAATGGGGCCTGAGGTAACTCTGATGAGAAGGGTCCAGAAACTGGACCACAGGTGAGACTGCTCTACAAGCTGACCTCTGGACTTCTACTAAAAAGCCACTCCTGCACAATGATAACCCCTGGAACGGGTATACTCCATATAGCCCACAGAGACTCATAAATGGCAAAGGTCCATGCTAGACAGGTGATACGCATCTGTATCCTACGTGCGTGCTCCCTACGTGGCAGCAGAACTGCCACATGGACCACAAATGACCACGAGACCACCATGTCTCACTACCACGTATGTAGCTCAGGGGCATGTACACATACACCCCAAATGGAGACCCACATTAAACAGATGCTATCCTGAACTTATTTTGCCTCTGGGAACTGGTCCAGGACCAAAGGAGCTGTGCTCTGCTGATGAAAACATCCTTCCCTCCTCTGCCACCCCCACCCCTTGTCCCGGGCAGCATGGCCACATCCCCCTCATGCGGGGAGAACTGCTGGAGGAGGGCAGTGAAGAGGTGGGACAAGGGATGTAAAGGCTGATGCCAGTAACTTAAGCTGCCTGGGAGCCCTCTCCGAAGTCCCGCACCCGCCTCTGTTCTCCTCCCCCCAGGAGATGCCAAGGGGCCTCCACCCAGCTCCAAGTCAGTGCTCGCTTAGGCCTCTCGCCTAGATTCCCAGGCCCTGATCCTAGGGAGCCAAAAGGGTTAGGGAGGTGGCTAGATCTGGGGAGCCTCCTAATGCCTAGGCCTCTAAGGAAAGGGCTGTCTAGGGGGCACCTTCCTGCAGTCCTAGGGCCTGGGGCCCCCAGGGAAGGTTACCACAGAAACAGGGGAAAATATTACAAGGAAACACAATACCCGGCAGGGTCACCTGCTGACCGGGCTTCCTGCTGTGTTGCCCACCCCCCAGCTCCCTGCCCTTAGTAGGCTACTACTCCAGCCTTCTCCTGGGCCTGGGCCTCCTGGCCAGTGCTCTTCTTCCTGCCTCCTCTGGGGTGGGGGGAGCAGCCTCAGGCAGAAACTCTGGCCCTCTGTGGTTCCGAACAGCAACATCAGGGATGGCCTGAACAGAGCCCCCCACTCCCAATCCTCCCCACCACCACCACAGGAAATCAAAGCTTCCTGCCCCAGAGGAAGTGCCCCATCTAGTGAACAAATCCAGCACACACAAACACACAGTCCCAGGAGCTCCAGCAGGACAGAGATGACCATCCCCCCCAACCCACCTCCAGGTCTTACTTTGGTCCTGTTTCCAGCAAGTCCCTACACCTACCTCACTGGGGGTGCCCACCCCACATCTGACTGAGGACAGGCCAGGGGCAAGGTATGAGGAGAAGGCAGAGGAATGGGCAATGGCCAGTTGGAAGACCTGCCATTCCTCTGCTGGTGACCCTGGGCTTTCTTTGCATTAGCTCATCTCCTCTTAGGGCTCTGTGACTGCAAAATTACCAGTTCTCGGTGAAAGACTAGGAAAAAGAAGACAAACAGCAGGTGGGAGTTACATAGGCTTCTGGCTTCCAGGTCCTTGGGCAGGCTTGCCACTGCTTCAAGAGGGTCCTCAGCCCCTTCACACGTGTGTACCTAGCTTGCCCAGGGGTTCTATGTCAGAAATGAGAAAGTTCCAACCCTCATGCCCAGAGGCACTAAGGACTCAAGTTAAGATCTATTACCCCTAAGGAGGAACATTATCAGCCCCCGTCCCAATGGGACTTTGATTCATCTCTAAGTCAACCTCTCCTGCTCAGTACTCTGGGAAGGGCACTTGGAATTTACCTCTCATTTTACTGATGGGGAAACTGAGTTTCAGTATCAAAGTGGAGTGAGCAGCTTAGTAATGCAACACTCCCCACCTTATAATTCCAGAGTTAAGATCTGGTGGCCACAGAGAGGAGACACCCACCCACCCAACGGCTCAGGTAAGGGACACAAAGGGGCAGAACCCGAGTGTGACCCTTGACCCCGTGGAATGGGAGGAACATCAGGGGACTCCAGGCAGAGGACATGTCCCAATGGGCTTAGGACTGGTTCCAATCTAGGGTCACTGGGTCAAACACGGTATGACTGCTCTGTATCTTAGTTTCCCTCAGAAGTGACTACAGAGAAGGAAAAAAAAAAAAAAAAAAAAAACTTACCTAACAATCAATCAGAGCAGGGAGTGAGAAGGAAATGCTAAACAATGAGGATCTAAGAGAGGGTTTGCAGAAGCTCGAGAAGGGGCTGGGGGTGGTATAAGAGAGTTGGGGTGAGCAGAGAAATACATTTGGCACACCAGGTGACCTACGGGATCCTGTTGGGAAGAAATGGGCTACCAAAGTACCCCTGTAGAGGGTAAGGACCTGAGTCTGGAGAAAGGACCTTCTGTCTTTCAACCCAAAGGCTGGACACAGGTCTTGAAGGAGGCCCCCATGGGTCCACATGGAAGTCCAGGAAAAGATCTAGGAATCCTGATGTTGAAGCCCTACTCTCATCCTAGAAACTGGCAGGCAGAGTTGGCTTCAGCAGCAGGTGAGCAGGGCATGGGAGGTTAGCAGCAAGATAGCCCGTGTCCAGATGCATGGCAGGCCTGAGTATGCAGGCCAGCCAGCAGGGATAGGACTGAGGAGTAGCAATGGCTGGCGGGGTCAGACCCAAACGGGCAGCAGAGGAAAGGAAATGAGGTGGGGGCCCTTCGTGGCCCTCAGTCTGTGGAGGCCTCTCCCAGCCCACAGGCCCTGAAACTCTGGTCGTGGGAACCCGGCTCAGCTGCCAGATTTGCCAGACTCGCTGCCTGCTCTTACACTCCCCAGCTTCAACAGACCCCAGGCCTGGGGGGAGTACATCCTGTCCCCCACCCCACAGTACACAGTCTGTGGTCCCCACCTTCCCGCGCTGCTGCCAGCACTGGTCTCCACAGCTCACTTGGGCACAGGTGTTTCTGCACCCTGATGGGTGAGCAACAGTGGGGGGCGATGTGCAGTGAAACCTCTCAGCCCGGGACCCCTCCAGGGGACCGCTTCCCCACCCCCCGCACAAGGATCTTAGTAAGGCCCTGCTGGGCTCTACTGGATGGGGGCGCTGATGTCCAGCCCCTTGAGCCCGGATCCAACTCAGTGGGTTCTGCCCTTTGCCCTCGCGCTTCCAAACCTTCCGCCCCTGAGCACCGCCTCCTCCCCGGGCCGTGGCGGCTGTCTCCCGGGTCCCCAGTCTCGTCCTTTCCAGGAATGGGGTGATGGAACGCCCGACTCACGCACCGGCGGCCCAGGGCCTCCAACTCCCTCCCTTGGGCCTGTCGCTGCCCCGGGGCGGGCGGATGTGGGCGCCCGGCGGGAGGCCCGAGCCCTCCGGCCCCGGAACCAGCCCCGGCCGGGAGCCTGCCAGAGCCCGGCAGAGTCAGCACACCGCGCGAGGCCGGCGGAGCCAGCCGGAGCCCCTGCCCGAGCCCGAGCCCGAGCCCCAGCCGGAGCCGGAGCCGCAGCCGGAGCCCCAGCCGGAGCCGGAGCCCGAGCCCGAGCCCAGCCGGGCGGCGCTGGGTGCCGCGCGCAGGGCGGGGCGGGGGCGGCCGCCCTGTACTCACCAGCGCCGGGGCTGTGCATCCAGGGGCCGGGGCCCTCAGAGCGGGGGGCTCATGGCGCGCGGGGGGCTGGGGCGCCGGCCTCACATCCCCCCAGTCGCCGGAGGCTGCAGAGCGACTGTGAGACGGCGAGAGGAAGGGAGGGGGCCGGGAGGGGGAGGGCCCTGGCAGCCCGGCCGGCCGGGTAGGATGACAATGGAAGGAAATGCTTTATCTGAGTCTGAGAGCGGGCCAAGGGGGAGGGGAGGGAGGGGGCAGGCGCTCGCGGCCCTGGGACGCACCACCCCGGCAGACTGCACCGCGCGGCGCTCTGCGGGCCGCAGACACCGCGCGCCGCCGGGGAGCCGCGGGCGAGGCGCAGGGCCCGGAGGCAGCGCCGAACCCGGAACGCGGGACACGGCCCGGAGCCCCAGCCGCCGCGCGGCTCTCCGACCCGCGCACAATTCCCGGAAACCCAGATACCTGAGCGCACGCACCCTTGCATACACAGCGTACGCGAGCATGCATCCATGTTTACACAGCGGCAGAATCATTTACACAGACACACGCTTCGGGGAAGGACGGCCGTGCACACACCTACACACACTAGCTAACAGCCACATAAAGGACCAGTTGGACACGCGTGGAGTCCCATGTCCCATGCCAGGGATCCCAGACGGACACCCCCCCACACACACACACCCGTGCGCGCGTGTACACACACACACACACACACACACACACAGGACTTGCCTCAGGAAAGTTCCAGGATCTGATTTGAATCACTGCCCAGCCCTCCCCCATTAGTACCCCCCAATGCCTGCTGAGGGGAACAGAAGGGTCCAGCCTGTTCCTATTAAAAGAAAAAGGGAGGTGGGGGTTTACAGATTTTGAAAGTTTTCTTTTTTTAAAGAAGTTTCTCAAGGGATTTCCTTCCCTCCTCTCCTCTTCCTCTCTTCCTCCATTCCTCTCCCTCCACACGCCCCCCCTTCCCTCCTGGTCCCTATGAGTCAAACTTCAGCAATGTGCCCAGTGTCCCCAGTGCATTACAGCGGATCACAGAAATGTTCCAGTCTGTGAGTCGGAATGCAGCCGCCTCCAGCCCTCCCTCAGCTAATAAACTCAGCTCAGGGCAAGCTTTGCAAAGTGACCCTCCTGGCCTCCCCCCCAGGCCCCTTTTTAGCTGGAGAGAAGGTCAGATTCAGGGGTCAGAGGCTGAGGACCTCGCTGTGGTGCTTCCTGGCCTAGCCTATCAGCTGTGTCTACCTCCGGCCAGCACTTGGTCAGAATCAGCCTCTCCTGGGAAGGGGAGAGGGCTGCAGCCTAGCAACACGGGCCTCTCCCATGGCATGAAGTGCCACCACTGGAAGGCAGAGAGTAGCCTCTCCCTGAGCCCATCCCACCTCCTTCAATCCTCCAAACCCCAAGAGTCTACAGAAGGAGAAGCTGAGGCAGGCCCAGAGGAGGATCCATGTCAGACCCAAAGCAAGAATATCCAGTGGTCTAGGAGGGCTTGGCCATGCTGAATGTGAACCTCTGAGCATACCCTCCAGGCATAGCTCAGACCCCACACCTGTCACTACCTGAGGGACTTAGCGGCTGAGTGCCTTTCCTTGTCGCAGTGCGCCCTGGCAAACCCAGCCCTTCTGCACTTGCTAACTTTTCTTCACAAACTCCTTTCCTAGCACCCGGGCCCTCCTACAACATGGCACCACACTAACCATACGTCCCTGCCCAGAGCCTCCAGGGCCTTGGTGCTCAGTAATGTCATTTGCTACTTTTGCTAGTAGTGGTAGTATCTCAGCTATATGGGGCTGCCAATGCCCTCCCATTGTACACTCGTATTTTCCACTCCCTTGCCTTGGCTCATCATAGTTTCTCCAGAATGAATGCCCTCCCCTGTCCCTCTCTCCTCCTGTTGAAATCCTCAGTCCTCAAGCCCCTAGCCTATAACACCTTCCCCAGGAGGCTTGCCCTGATTGCCATAGCCAGAGGGTTTCTTTCTTGGGATTCCACTCCAGTGCTGTGTGGGCCTTTCTCTGGTCATTGACCCTCACCCACCTAGTCTACCTGTCTCACCCCTCTCCTTCCCCCAGAGCCCAGCTACTGCCTTAGTCACGGGTCCATTTCTCACAGTGCCTTGCACAGAATTCAGACTCCATGTGAGTTATTTGCTGAGTTGACAGGGACGTTCATGGTCTCCAAGGACCACCCTCCAGTTGCACTCCCCAATATACCTTTTGCCTTATGATTATCATGTTGACTCTGCAAGACACATGCTCTTCCACCTCAGATATGTTGTCCCCAGCCCTTACTTCCAAACGAGACCATCCTACTTCCAAATCCCCCCTTAGTGCTCACAGCCCGGTTACTACAGACTCTCAGCCTCTCCCTTGCTATCTCCTAGTCCTACAACACCCCCCCCCCCCAACAGACACACACACACACACACACATACCCTTAGCTCTCTCCTATGGCTATTTCTATGCTGAAGGCAGACCATTGTCCATTTATACCATGTGCACCACTCATGTATTTGCTGGTGAATCTTCTCTTTTAACCCTGATCAGTAAGTTCTGAGTGATTTGAACAAAGATGGCGTTTCCCTGCCTATCTGCCCCCACAGTGCCCAGCACGTGGCTTTCTACACAGCACACCAGGACTTGCTGCCCCCAAATTACAGACAGAGAGAAAGACAGCTCGTGCAACCTGCATCTGGAGAGCTGGACTGTGTCCCTCTCCCCTGCCAGATTTTCTTCCACTCCATCAGCCCCACCCCATGGCAGAGTCCTAAGTCAGTTTCTTTTTTCTTTCTTTCTTTTTTTGAAGAATTATTTATTTAATCTTATTTCTTTTCTAAAAAAATTTTTATTGTATTTTATTCATTCCTTTATTATAATTTGACCAGAGAGAGACACACAGAGAAAGAGAGAGAGAAAGTGAGAAAACGAGCATCAGGTCCAGGACTCGAACCATGGTCAGCCATGTGGGAGTGTCCAGCACCTTAACCACCATGCCACCTGCTGGTTCCCTTCATTTTATTTATTATTATTAACTTTTTAAATTTGACCAGAGAGAGAGAGAGTAAAAGAGGAAAACTGAGAAACCAAATTTCCTGGTTCAGGACTCCAACCACAGTCGGCCATGTGAGAGTCTAGCACCTTAACTACCCTACCACCTGCCGGCCCCCTAAGTCAGTTTCTAAGTCACATGTTCCTTGCTAGGATATGCTAGAGAGCCCCAGGAACCTTCAGTGACATGAAACAGAAAAATGCAGGCTACTGCTCTTTCTTCTATCCTGGTTACCATGGTAAGTTTTTTTTTTTTTTTTTTTTTTTTTTTTTTTTTTTTTTTCCTTAAGCCTCTTGAGTCCAGGCCTCACAGCCTGCTCAGCTAAACACCTAGCAGAAGAGACTAGTCCCAGAGGATCTACTTTGGCTTCTTATTTTCCCTGGAATCTCTGGCTGGCTCAGTCTGAGGGCAGCCCTTCTCCTTTCCTTTGGGACTCTGGGCCTACAAGACCTTCCTCTCTACTTCTTTCCTTAGTTAGCCAACTTTTACTGTTTACCGTGTAGCAGTCCTATGCTATCCCCTCAACAAACATTAGATCATTTATTCTTAACAATAATCCTTATTATGCTCATGAATAAAGGTTAAGAAACCCAATCAGGATTGCACAACCCGTTAGTGACAGGGCCATTCATTCATTCAACAAATATTGTGAGTGCCTACTTGGTGCCATCTAGCCTAAACCTCAAGGCTCTGAGACCACTCCTGTCTTCTAAATGTGGTGACTGCAGCCACGAATCCTCCCCAATCCACATGTATTCTTACATACTTCCCATTAGCCAACCAGAGTACTCATTCCCCAAGGCCTCCGTGAGATCTCAGTGGACTGCCTCCGCATTGAGTTGGGTTCGGCTTCATTCAACCTTCTGAGCCTGGGATCAAATACTAAGTCATAGGGTTTGGGATTTGCAGGTTAATAGGGGGAGCTAGGTCCTTACCTTCAAATAAAGGATTTCGTGGGCCCAGACATAAGAAGTGGAAGGAAGGAAGGAATGCAGGCAGGAAGGACAGGCAATTAGGACTTATTGAGCTCTCCTACCTATGTACTATTCTAGGCCCTTTCACTTACATCTCATTACTGTCGCTATAGTTTTAGTGAGCAAATTAAAGCTCAGAAAGACAAAATTATTTGCTAGAGGCCACAGAGCCAGTAGGTGACTTAATCTCCAGTGGCTGATTGAGAGCCTATGCGATTTCTCCTAGCAGGTCAAAGCAGTGGAAGAGCTATCACCAGGGTCTGCTGCTCCAGTGTCGCCTGGTTACTTGAGATCCCAGTTGGTCTATGTTTCCTTCCTCATTGCCCCAGCCATGCGGTCTCATCCTTGTTTCCCACCTTTCTCTGATGCAGGATCAAAGGAGCTGTGCAAGTAATTCTAGGTTCAGTGGCTTTGAGGTACACAGAGGCAGGCCCCATCTAGCACTTCAGGGTCTGAGACAAGAAGTGCTACCTTCTTCTGGGCCAGAATCAAATGCTAGACCAAGAAGAGACTGCAACATGGTCTCCGTCCAGATGGCTCAGGTTGGGAGCTGAGATGACCGTGGGGACAGGGGCAAGTGGAGAGAACTGAACAAGTCCCTTCCTCGTCCCCCTACCTCCCTCCAGAGTCAACAAAGGTGATGTGGTTTCCCCTGTGGTCTGTTGCCCTAGACACCTGCAGTTCTGAGCACCTGTGTGTGTCTATGTGCCAACAATGTGGTGGAGGGGACACAAGGAGAACGCACTGGGACAGGATGGGGAGGGGCAGGAAGCCAAAGACAGGGTCTTCTCAAGCCCAAGACAAAGAATATACAATGAATACCAAAGACGGCAGAGGTCACCCCCTCGACAACACGGGGTCCCTAGCCAGCACAAGGAAGAGCAGGAAAAGAGACATCGTGGGTGTCAGAACCCTGAGCTGGGAGTCAGGGAACTTGAATTAAAGGCCCAGTTCTCGGGAACCAGCAGTTAGCATAATGGCTATGTCGCTGGACTCCCACGTAGTCGACCGCGGTTCGCGTCCTGGACCCGATGGCTTAGAACTCACGCCGGGTGCGTGTGCGTGCGTGCTCAAGATCCCGAGAGGAGAATGGAGGAGAAGGGATTGCAGTGTGACCATCCCCCCTGGGGGGTGATTTCTCGCTTTCTGTCTCTATGTCTCTCTCTGTCTGTCTGGCGAGCGCACGCGCCCTATAGTGAAAACCTCTCCAAAAAAAAAAAAAAAAAAAAAAGAAAGGCCCAGTTCTCCCATTAGCTTATTGGATTTCGCCTTCCTTTTCTTTTCCATTTTTTAAAAAAAATTTACCAGAGGGCATACGCACTGGAGAGATGGAGATGGAACGCAAGAAAGCATCTACCGTGGGAACTGATCATCGTGCTGTAATCCTCTCTCCTCCACTTCTCCCTCCTGTTGGAATTTTGGACTCATATGCACACACGCCTGACATGTTTTTCAAGCTGCTGAGTCCGTGCAGTTGGCCATGAGGGATGCAGCAGCCTTAACCGTCAGACCATGAGCTGGCCTGGGTTACCTCTCTAAGCTCAGTGTTCTTGCTCTGTAAAATAGCAATATTTTGGCTACCTGTCTCACAAGTAAGTGGTCTGAGGTCATATGAATAATGCATGCAAAGGTTTGTACCACTGCGAATTTTAGAATTATTGTTCAGAGGCCCAACTGGTAGCATGGTGATTAAGGTGGCTGGATTTCACATGGCCCACTGCGCAGTTTGAGTCCTGGGCCTAGTGGTTTGAAAAACACACCAGGCATGTCTGTGCATGTGCCCAAAACCTTAGAGGATATATGGGATTATGCTGTGGCCTTCCCTGCTAGAGGGTGATTTCTCACTTTCCCTCTCTCTCTCCTTCTCTGTCTCTCTCTGGCAAGCTTATGCCCCGCTATGGCAAAACTGAAAAGCAAAACCACCACAACGAAAAACAGATGGCATAAGAAATACTACAATTGCTTACTGTAGTCCCTGGACACACACATGCACACATCCTAGGGTGAAAAGATAAAGAACAAACATTAAAGACCAAAACAAAAACCCAGCTCCTGCCCTCATACTGATCGCAATGTGTTGAGAACACAAAACAAACACATAAAATAGTTGAAAGCGTCTTATAAAACCAGATTAAAAAAAAATTCTCAGTATCTGTGTGATCTTGGCCATGTCACAACCTCCTGGGCCTCCATTTTCTGTCCAATGAGGGAGATGTCTGGACTGTCTGGACTTTGTTTTTGAGTCTAAGGCACTTTTCTGATTTTGTGATTCCAAGCGTCGGTACATCGCACACAGAGAAGACCTGAGCTGACCACGGCAGAACACAGCTTGAATGGGGCAGGGAGTGGAACTGGAGCGGGTTTTGAGGGAGCCCAGAAATGTGAATCAGTGTGAGGAGGGAGAAGGGGGGGTGACATTCCAGGTAAGGAGAATGGCATGTGCAAGGGCGAGGCGAGGAAGCAGAGGGTGGCAGACAGATTAGTGAGGCTCAAGAATGAGGCTGGCTGGATTGGAGGGAGCCTGGGGAGGAAGTCGGGAAGGAAGAGTAGACAGGGGGCAGTCCCCACGCTGAGCGACTAAGACGGGAAAGTGGGGGAGGAACATGGGTGGGGAGAGACTCTCTCAGCCCTAGAGGTCGGGTGCCAAAGCCTCTCCAGTCAAACTCCACCCAGGAGAGAAGGAAAGCAAGATTTCCTTGCCAAGAGGCCCCACCCACCAGGGAAGGCCCTTTCCTCCCTTCCCTACTCTCCCAGCCCCAGTCCCAACCTTGAGGAAAGCAGGACCCCTTGGGTCAGAGCCTTGTCTGTGACCAAAACAAACTGATGGGGGCACCATCACATCCTTCTAGAACAATCGTGCCAGCCACAAATAATACTTATAATAACAATTATGATGAAACCACCCAACACCTGCCCTCTGATAAGACCCCCCAGCAACAAAACTTCATGTTGTGGTCATTCCATTTACTAGAGCTGCAAGTGATTTGTAAGGTCACCTAATCTACAGGATCCCCGAAACCTGACACTATATCAAAACCGCTGAAAAGAACCTGTGAAAAACATATTCCTAGGCCCATCAAAACTCTGGGGTAAGGACCAGCTGGTGGCATGGTGGTTAAGGTGCTCAACTCCCACATGACTAGTTGTAGTTCAAGTCCTGGACCTGGTGGCTTGCTTTCTCACTTTTTCTTTCTTGCTCTCTGTCTCTCTCTGGTGAGCGTATGTGCCCTATAGCAAATTAAAATAATAATAATAATAATAATAAATAAAATAAAATAAAATAAATAATTCTCAAAATAAACCAACAAAACCTCTGGGGTAGTACACCAAATCTGCAGATCTCCAGTAATTCTATGGCTTGTTTTAAGCCTGGGAACTCCTGAGCTAATCCAAACCAGGCATTTCACAGATGAGGAAACTGAGAACACAGGCGGACAACGTGCCAGAGATGACATGGTTTATCAGTGCTAAGGACAGCAGAGGACTCAGGCCTCCTGGCATCTAGGTGGTGCTCCTTCCACAGCCTGCACTGCCCAGCCCGGAGATGCCTGTGCCAGCAGAGATTACAGTCAGGGAGGCAGCCATTGGACCGTACTCTCTAATCATGAGCGAGAAGAAATTCGTCTGAGTTGCAAAATGCCTTTCTGCAGCCTGCTCGTGATTACCCGCTTCAGTGGTCCACTCATTGGCAGGCTTGAAGTGTGGCCTTGCCATGCCCCTGGCTCAGCCCTCTGTCATCCCCGTGACTCTATTAGCTGCAGGGGAGGATCCTACTTGGCTACAAATTTCCACGGTTCTTCTTTGGAGGGAAGACCCTCTGGGCCCAGAATCTCCAGGACAGACTGTTGAGAAGGTCCTTGCCTAAAGGGCCCGTTTTCTCCCCTAGGAGTGTCATCAAGGTGGGTTTAGATTAGGTCCTTGCTTGTTAGGAGAGTGGAGGCAGGAAAGAGAGCAACGAGCTGAGGTGAGGGTGAAATGTGGAGAGGGTGAAATGGGGTTGAGGGTGGCTAAGCTGGGAGCAGGGCGGGGCTATCCTCACTACGACCTTGCAGTACCCACCCATGTACGAGCGCCATCATGCTCCTTCCCACCAGTCATGTGTATTGAGTGTCTCTCACGCACTGCACCAGGCTCTGGGGCACCCAGGCAGAACAAGCCACAGTCCCTATCACTGAGGAATGTGTCATCTCCCTGGGAGCAGCCTGCAGTCTAAGAAAAAAAAGATGGGGTGGAAGAAACAGTTCAGTGAGCCGTAGAGAAGATTCACAGAATCTTCACAGAATCACCAAAGTCTTAAGTTGAAAGGGACCTGACAGATCATTGAGCCTTTGTGGACTGGGTCAGTGGACCTGCCCTCACCTGCCCTCTGTGCTGGGTCCATCCGAGGAAGCCTGGAACAGTGACGCCCAAACCCTCTGCCCCATCAAATCCAACGCTACAGCTTGACCTCAGTGGCTGGGGGCAGGACAGGGGTGGAGGCAGAGATGCTGCTTTCCCCTGGACAGCTCCTGAGGCTTGGACTCCAGGGCTTTTTACACTGAGCTTTCAAATAATCACTTTAAAAGTCATGGGGGGTGGGCAGCAGGTGGTATAGTAGGTAAGGCGCTTGATCGACCACAGTTCGAGTTCTGGACCCGGCAATTTGAAACTCACGCTGGGCACGTGTGTGCTCAAAATCCCAAGAAGAGAATGGAGGAGAAGGGATTGCAGTATCCATCCCCCCTGGGGGGTGATTTCTCATTTTCCCTCTCACTACCTCTCTGTCTCTCTGGTGAGCCCACTCCTCCATAGCAAAAACCTAAAACAAAGCTCATAGACGAAGGGACGAAAGGTAGGTGATGGTGAACTGTGGCTGAGAACGAGGGTTTGGAATCAGGCTGCTTGGGCCGGAGCGTGTCACTTCCCCATCACGTGATCTTAGGCACATTGTTTAAGCTCGAGGAGGCTTGGTTTCCTCATCTGCAAACAAGTATGAAGTGCCTGCCATATTAGGTTTGTTGTGAGGACGGTGAGATCAGGACATGAAGTGCTTATTAGTGCAGTGCTCCACATAGGCTGGGCTCTGTTAGGGACAGAGCATGATGCTAACATCAGGAGTAAAGACCATGTCCTGTCTTTTCTCTCTAAACTTGCCTCCACCTCTAAATTAAGTCTCCAAACGGGCACTTACCTAACTTGCACAAATGAATCCGATGGGGTTCAGAGCCTCGCTGAACTTTCCAGGGAATTCGGGGAGCTTAGCCAGGCTACGAGAATGGAAAAATGGAGCATCCCTTTCCTGACGCTCAGGGATTATCTCAGAGTTGAGGGGAGCCCAGACCAGGCTGTAGGGAATGCCATATGGACTGTGGAAAGGGCCTGGCCTTCTCTCCCAAATCCTGGTACTGCACATCTGGAGTGATCTGCACATCTGGCTGCATCCCTGGGGCAATAGTCGCAGCTGCTGACATTTGAGGGAGGAGAGATCCAGTCCTCAGCCAGAGCCTGGGGGGCTATAAATAACTAGCTAAGAGGACCAGGGGGCCAAGGTTGACCTTTGGGGGGAGGGAGCTGCTGGCAACTTCCCCCTCCCCCTTTGGGTCCAGAGCCAGAGTTTTAGCAAAACAGGAAGAGGCAGCCGCAGCTGCTGGGAAAGTAGGAGTGGCTCCCCTCCCCCACTGGCCTGGGGCCTTCGGATCCCAGCCAGGACCTGGGAGAGGTGGAGTCACCCAGCTGGGAGAGGGAGGGGCAGACCCATGCAGACCAGACCTCGTGCTGGTGCCCTCCTATGGCTCAGCTGGGGCACAGGAAAGGGAGAATGTGCCTGCACCTCGCAGCTGCTCTTCCCCTTGCGTTCCTTGTTGAGGGGACAACCGGAGGGAGAGGCTCTAGAAATGAGCACAAAATGCCTTCGGGAGCCAGGCGGTGCCACTAGGGGCCACTAGGGGCCACAAGGGTCGAAGTGAGCCCACCTCCATCTCCCATCCCCTCCCTGCCTATAGCTGAGAGGTCCAGGAGGGTGGGAGAGAGGGTTCTGCACAGGAGGAAGGAGAGGGGTCCAGGTCGGGCCAGGCCAGGCTGTAATGACTGTGTGCCTCCCCAGGAGTTTCGAGGTGAGAAGATCCGCAGCTCCGGGCAGTCCCGGGTGAATACTTTCCTGGAATAGCAGAGCATCTAAAGGGACCATCTCAGGAGAGTTAGGCCCTGGCTCAGAGGGCCTCATGAAGTCAAGAACTAAGGAATTATCCAGATAATGCTGTGTTGTTTTGTTTTGTCTGGGGAGACTGGCTATGGAGAGTCTGGAGTCTGTCCTCTGGTGTCTGTCTGGAGACCTGTGGGGACTTTGATGGGCCCACACCTTCAGTGGGATCCATACCTGTATCTGTCATAGCTCATCATGGCCTCGCCAGCCTGTTGGGAGAGTCTGGATCTTTGTCCCAAAGAAACAGAATGTGGGCCACATATGCAACTGCGAATGGTCTAGTAACCACACACACAAAAGTACCACTAAATTGACAAAATTAATCTTAATAGTATATTTGGCCATGGGCCAGCCCATAGTACAACACTTAACCCCAGTGTATAGAGAGCCTGATTCCACGTGGCCAACTGCAGTTCAAATACAGATCTTGTAGATTAGAAACATTCTGAGTGCATGTATGCCCCAAATGCTGAAGGAATGGAGAAGGAAAAAAAGAAGAAAGAAAAAGAAAAAAAGAAAGACAGGAAGAAAGAGAAATGAAGGAAAAGAAAGAAAGGAAAAAAAAGAAAGAAGAAAGAAAGAGGAAGAAAGAGAGAGAGAGAGGGAGGGAGAGAGAGAGAGAGAGAGAGAGAGAGAGAGAGAGAGAGAGAGAGAGAGAGAGAGAGAGAGAAAGGAAGGAAGGAAGGAAGGAAGGAAGGAAGGAAGGAAGGAAGGAAGGAAGGAAGGAAGAAAGAAAGAAGGAAAAGAAAAGAGAGAAAACAATATTATTGCGGAGTGACCACACTCCATTGGTGGTACATTCTGAGCACACTCTTTTTCTGCTGAGTACATACACCCTCTGGCAATTAAAAAAATTGCATATTGGGCCAGCAGGTGGCTTGGCGGTTAGCTGCTAGACTCCCACATGGCAGACTGTGGTTGGAATCCTGGACCTAGCAGCTTGCTTTCCACTTTTCCTTTCCCTCTCTCTCTGTCTCCCTCTGGTCAAATTAAAAAGTAATAATAATAGGGGCCAGCAGGTAGCGTGATAATTAAGGCGCTGGACTCCCACATGGCCGACTATGGTTCAAGACCTGAACCTTGCTTTCTCACTTTCCCTTTTTCTTTCTCTCATCAAATTAGAAGTAATAATAATAAATAAAATAAAATAATTCTTCAAAAAAAAGAATAAATAAAAATGTGGCCGGCGGGTGGCGTGATGGTTGAGGTACTAGAATCCCATGTGGCTGGCTGTGGTTTGAGTCCCAGACCTGGCAGCTTGCTTTCTCATTTTCTCTTTCCTCTCTCTATCTCTCTCTGGTGAGTGCATATGCCTTATAGCAAAAATAATATTAACAATAATAAATACATTTTTTAAGAGAGATTTTGTTATAGGGTACATGTGCTTGCTGGAGAGACAGAGACAGAAAGGGAGAAATCACCCCCCGGGGGGATGGCCATAATGCAATCCCTTCTCCACCATTCTCTTCTCGGGATTCTGGGCATGCACGCACACGTGCCCAGGGTGTTTCAAGCTGCTGGGTCCGGGGCTTGAACCGCGGTTGCCTATGTGGGAATCCAGCGATGTGACCGTTATGCCATCTGCTGGTCCCAATAAATATTTTTAAAAAATAGTAATAAATAAAATTAAACAAATAATTATTTTTAAAAATTGCATATTTAACCTAATATATTTAAATATCCTTTCAGCATGCAATCAAAATAACTATTACTAATGAGATTGTTTGCATTCTTTTTCTTACAAAACCTTTGAGATCCAGGATGTATTTTATGTTAGAGCACATTACAGTTTGGACTAGTCACATTTTAAGTGCTTGATGGCCACACAGATGGAGGTCCAGATGACACACAACTTAACCTCTTCTTCACCCTTTCCAGGCCCTTTCAGGGGAAGAGGCTTGAGAGGTGTAGAGCTCAATGTTCTGGCTTAATGCACTCTAGGAGGATGGCCACTCACTGTGGTTTTCAAGATCTATCTATAGACCAGAATCAATTCTAGCATACAGGCAGGCAAGGAAAGTGAGTCAAAGAGCAGTCTCTCGACAACTGGCCTTCTCCTTGTTTTCCCAGGCCTCTTCCTCTGTTTGATAGAATCCTAATTCCTTTCCAGGTATGAACTAGCCTCCTCTTTCCTCTTTCCTCTTTCCTCTTCCCAAAGCAACCCCAAACCCAAAGGCATTTGGATGGCAGAGTTGGGGAATGTGGGAGAAAGAGCAATTTTGGAGGGAAATGCAGATTCGAGCTGTGGACAAGGTGGAGTTTGAGCTGCTGGTGGGACAACGGGAGAAGTTGAGGACAAGTGCTATCTGGCGCTCAGAAGAGGGAAGGACAAGTAAAGGTAGGTCGAGGGAGCATGAGTGAGGGCTGAAGTTGTAGGAGAGGATGAGATCACAAGCCCAGGAGAGAGGTGAGGGAAATGTGAAAGGAGGGAAGGGAAGTTGGATAGAAGACACAGAAATCTGAGAAAATGAAGGATTTAGACATAGAGAAGGCTGGAAACTGGAGTAGGAGGCTGAGAGGGAGCAGAGATTTAAATGAAATGAGAGAAGCTGCATCAGAATCCCAAGTGGGAGAGTCAAGAAGGAGAGATTTGCATTCAGTTGCCATTTTCAAATCTTTCTTCTAAAGACAGCTCACAGGACTGGTTGAGAAGCACTGAAATAGCAGTACACTAAAGTTCAAAGCACAAAGCACAGAAACCCCCTTCTAGGGGAGAAAGAGCACAGCCAGCAGCAAAGGTAGGGACTGTTCAATCTGATGGTAACCACGGCAGTGCCCATTGGAACCACACAAAGTGTGGGGGGGCTGTTTTCAGACATCAGAGAGCACATGGCAAAGTGTGCATGGCAGTAGTGAAGGTGGCATAATCTCTTTAGAAATCAATTTGTCAATATATAGTGAGAGCTATAAAATGTTTCATCCCTGGGGCTGGCAGGTGGTAAAGGTGCTGGACTCTCACATGGCTGACGGTGGTTCAAGTCCTGGACCTGGTGGCTTGCTTTTTCACTTTCCCTCTCTCTCTTTCTCTGTCTCTGTCTGATCAAACTGGAAAATAATAATAGTAAATAAAGTCAAATAAAATGATAATTAAAAAAATGTTTCACCCTTTGGCTCAATAAGCCCACCCAGTCACCCTAAACTAGATTTCTATAGCCATAATTCAAGGTGTGTGTGTGTGTGTGTGTGTGTGTGTAGTAAGTGCATGACAATGTTCACTATCACACTGTTTACAGCATGGGAAATTAGAACACCTACCACTGGAAAATGGCAAATGATGGTATTTTCATTTAATAGAAAATTATGAAGTTATTAAAAAGATGTTAATGAATGCAGCATACCATCACAAGAAATGATAGATTTGTGCATATTCTGTGCTGGTAACTATCAAAAAGCATCAGCATGGAGGAAAAGATGAAGAGGAAACGTGCTTAGTAGATAATGGTTATGTGAAGTGATAGGGGTATGCATGCTTCTCTCACCATTTAACAGTGGTCAGCCTCATGGAAAGCTGTGGAAAGTGAGAAGGAAAGCTGACCAGAAGCCTAGATTTGTCTGTAAGGAGGTCCCTGACAGATTTACAGAGGTCATTAATTAGTTCATCTAGGTTGTTTTTTGTTTTTTTTTTTGTTTTTTTTTTTTTTTAATTTTGTTAGAGGGCATGTGCACTTGTTGTAGGAGGAAGGCGTGAGGAACCCCCCACCCCGCTCCCAAGGATGGCCACACCGCAGTCTCTTCTCCATTCTCCTCTCAAGATTTTAGGCACACGTGCACATTTTTCAAGTCACTGGGTCCAGGACTTGAACCATGCAATCAGCCATGTGGGATCTAACCGCCTTAACCACCGCACTACCGGCTGGCCCTATCCAGAAGAACATTTACTGAACTCAGTCCACATGCCAGCTACTGTCACGTGATGAAGAAAGCCCTCCATGAGGGGTGCTGGCCAGGCGCCACCCCAGAGAGCGTCAGTCCCACAGGGCTCCTGGAGCTCTGTGAGCTCCTCTGCTGTCACGATGGGTAAGCCACGAGCCTGAGGGGCAGCCCCAGAGGACAGGGCGCAGGGGAGTGAAGAGCGGGCACTGGAGGACAGTGTGCGGCTGTAATAGCGACCACAGCGAGGTTAGGGGAGGGCTCGGAGAATAATCGAGTTGCTTAGAGGAGGTGAGGGCTGCTCAGCTCCGGGGGAGGGTTGTGGGGTTGTGGGGCTGTGGTCGGCCACCTGCTGTTTCACATTACCCTGAAGGTGACACGAGAGATGAGGGGGCCATCACCTCCGTGCCCCCCACAGGAACTCTACCTGGGCCCCCACCTACAGCACCATCCGGCCTGGGCAGCTCCCGCTCCTCCCCCTCAACTCTCTTCCTATAACGACACACGGGGCCCTGAAATAACACGTCTTTATTTACGCCATCATTTCCACATAATTTGCCTATGATTCACTTGTTGTCAGGAGGCATTAAAACCTCCAGCCCCAGCTCCCGGCGCCCACCAGTCCTTGTCCCCTCCCTCCCATGTCCCATTGCATGTCTTGCCCAGCTGCCCCCATCCTGCCTTCCTGAGCCCCAGCACCTCTTCCTCCATAACCACCCCACCCCACCTCCTCCTCCTCACTTGCTGTTTGTTGAGGGCAGGCGAAGGGGGCCAGGCATGGTATGGAAGACATCCCAGACTTCCCTAGCCTGGATCTGTCTAAGGAAGGCCCTACTGGGAAGGCCACTGGCCACAGGACTTAAGGTGACCTCAGGCAAGCAGGAAGCCCTGGAAAACAGAAGCTTCTCTTTGCCTAGAAGCAGGAAGCTGTGGAACCCCCAGCCCCAGAGGCGCCCCTTTCTGCAAGCCCCCACCCCCTCACTGTGTCAGGCTGGATTTTCCTCATACCTCAAGGCCTGGTCCCTGGGCTCCTCCCCTTCAGTGACTCCTACCAGGCATGGGGTATAGAGTTTCCGTGTGTGTGTGTGTGTGTGTGTGTGTGTGTGTGTGTGTGTGTTCTGGTGTCGTGCCGTGGGTAGGAAAAACTGTCTTCTCACACTTTTATTACTCAGTAAGGCTTTGGGGTCCCCCTTCCTGGCCCTCCCAGGGCCATCTATGTGCATCGGGGGCCCAAGGTGGGGGAAACAGGGGAGGAAGAAGTGAGGGGCGAGGGGTGCCGCCAAGAGCAGGGCTGGGGTGAGGGGAGCTGCTGTGGTCGGGTTATCTGATGCAGCAGCCAGGTGTGCAGCTTCGGGCCCTGGGTGGGGGAAGAGCAGTCTGAGAGAGAAGCAGACACTGCAGAGGCAGCCTGGAGACTGAAGACAAGGCAGGAGGGGATGCAATCCTGAGCCTCAGGACACCCTGAGACAGCGCCGTCTCTCCCCCTCAGAGCCCTCTGGACCCGTGCCCCCAGCTCTCAGCACCCCAAGATGCCGGCAGAGCAGTCTGCCTGCAGAGACACCGCCAGCGCCGGAGTGTGTGCAGCAGACCAGGGTCCAGTCTTATCCCTGAATCAGAGCAGTTGTAGACAGTTGAGGGTCGATAATCTCGGTTGGGGGTTGACGGGTGGAGGAGGCTTTGCAGGAGGAGATAGTGGGCAGAGCAGGGCCCTGGCCTGGAACATGGTGCCTGGGTCCTCTGTACCTGGGAGCACCATGGGCCCAGCTAGGAGTGAGCCTCCCATCCTTAGGACCCAGCAAGAGGCCAGTGTGGCCTTTTACAAGAGGGGTCCACCTGTGAGCCCCACCTCCATCTGCTCCAGCCCTGACCTGGGCTGCGTGTCTGATGGGGGATGGCTGTAAGGAAGAGGATATCTGGTTGAAGAAGAGGATCCTCAGACGGTGATGACAATTGTCATAGTAAAGGCTAGTATGTATCGAGTGCTTTTTAGTAAAGACTAGTATGTATCGAGTGCATTGTGCCAGGCAGGGCTCTATTATTATATGTGAATTCATTTAGTCCTCACAACACCTGTGAGTGAAGTGCCATTATTATTATCTTTGCTTTGTAGCAGAGGGACACAGGGTACATAGATTCCAGCGGTCCCACACTAAGTGTGGGAGACCAGGATTCAAACCTTGCACCCTCTGAATGCTATTTCTGTTGCTCTCAACTGCTGCCCTGGGCAAGGCCCTGCCAGGCAACATGCTACAAGCTTCCTGCATGTTAGCTTTGCAAAGACCACCTTGCCATGCAGAGACCACAAATCAAGGTCCAGAGAGCTCAAACCCTTTTCCCCAAGTCAATTATTCTTGTATAGCCAATAAGAGATGCTACAGGATTTAAGATGACCTACTCTTTTTTTTTAAAAAAAAAAAATAACTATTTTATTGAACTTTATTAGTTCATTTATTTAATTTGACCAGAGAGGACAGAGCAAGAGAGAGAGAGAGAGAGAGAGAGAGAGAGAGAGAGCAAGTGAGAAGGCAAACTGCCAGGTCTGGGACTCAAACTATGGTTGGCCATGTGGGAGTCCAGCACCCTTAACACCACGCCACCTGCCAGCCCCAAGATGACCTACTCTTTCCTTTTTATGTTTATTTATTTACATGAGTCAGGGAGACATACAGAGGGAAGTACCCACAGCAGGGTCTTCTCATGCCCAAATCCCCTTTCTCCAGCCCTCTAGTGGGTTGGGATCTTGGGCACACACCCTCGAAGCCAGTGTGTTTTCAAGCAGGCCCAGAGACTCAAACCCAAAGCTGACCGTGTGGTCTCCAGCACTGAATTTCAGTTTGCCACCAACCGTGCCACCAGTCTAAGCCAGATGACCTATTCTCTCTCTCTTTAATTGCCAGAAGGCACATGCTTTCGCTAAAGAGAGAGGGGGAGAGAGAAAGCACACCCAGTGGGGCATGGTCACCCTACAATCTCTCCTCCATTTCTCCATCCGGCCGGGATTTGGGGCACACATGCATACACACCCAGTGTGTTTATCTAGCCATTAGTGCCAGGATTAGCTCACAGCCAGCCATGTGGGATCAGGCTCCCCTAACCACTAGGCTGCAGGGCTGGCCCCAGGATGACTTATTTTTAAAGTCCATCTCTTTTGTACCAACTGGCTGCGTCTCTCAAGGCCAGGGTGAGGTGGAGTGGGGGTTAGAGAGCAGCTGGGCTCGGCCTGGGCTTGGTCTGCGTGTATGGCCCTCACAGCCCAGCACAGTGCTGGCCCATGGTGGGAGGAGTTGCTCAGCGTTTACTGAGTGAATGAACAAACTGAATGAACGGACAACGAACGGTCATCTTCCAGGGCAGAACTGCAGAAGCCACTGATATCCTGCCCACCACCCTCCCCTCTACTCCTCTACCACCTCAAGTCCTTCCTGTAAACACAGCAGAAGGCAGGGAGCCCCTTGGGGTGGGGTCCCTATCAGGGAGGAAGTGGAGCTGGCTTCTCTCTGTCCTCTTTATCACTTCTTCCCCATCCTCATTTTATCAGTTGGGGCTTCTCCACAATCCCCTCCCTGGTAGCCCCCTCAGGCTCCTGGCTCAGGAGAGGTAAGAAGCTTAAGTCATTGGACCAGCAGTTGGCGTAATGCTATGTCGCTGGACTCCCATGTAGTCAACCACGGTTTGAGTACCAGACCCGGTGGCTTAAACTCACGCCAGGGACCAGCAGTTAGCGTAATGGCTATGTGGCTGGACTCCCACGTGGTCGACAGTGGTTCGAGTCCTGGACCCGGTGGCTTAAAACTCAACGCCAGGCGCGAGTGCGTGCGTGCCCAAGATCCCGAGAGGAGAATGGAGGAGAAGGGATTGTGGCATGGTCATCCCCTCTGGGGGATGATTTCTCGCTTTCTGTCACTGTCTCTCTCTATCTTTCTGGTGAGCACACACGCCCTATAGCAAAAACCTCTCCCCCCCCCCCCCCCCCCCCCCAAAAAAAAAAAAGAAAGAAAGAAACTTAAGTTGCTGGGACTGGGGGAAGCTTAGGAAACAGGGAGGGCACCAGAGGGTTTCCCCGGCACTCTGGACCTGGTGCTCACAGGCCGTGCCAGGCTGGGCCTTTCCCCATCAGCTGCTTGATCTATCCAGCCACCCTGATGGGAAAGTGGAGAAGCAGGAGCCAGGCTGACAGGATGCCTCAGCCCTGCCTCAGATATTCACAGAGGTCTGCAGGATTTTAAGTGAGATGGGATTGGGTCGGAGTAGCATGGGGTTTTTCCAGAACCCTGTAGGATTCTGAGTTTAAGTGGGCGGTGGTGGGGTGGGGGGCACATGGGGCTGTTGTGTGTGACTTCTGACTCGCCACCAAAGTCAGGGGCTTCAGGAGAGATCTGCCCACTGCCCCTAGGGCTGACTGGAATCTCTCCTGCCTTCCTCTTCTCAACAACTAGCAGCGAGGAGGCCATGCCTTTCTTCTCTGAGTCCAGCTCAGATGGAATTTGCAGAACAACCTAGCCTGGAATTCGATACTTGATCCACCCTTCTTGTGTCCCCCAGATCAGATCCCCTGGGTCCTTGACTCTCGGCCCATGTCTGGTTTCATAGTATAAGAGTCTGTTTGAACTTGGGTGAGATTCGTGGGTCCTGAGGAGCAAGGAGCAGTGGAAGCATGGGCGAGGCCCCGCATCCCTGCGGACGTCTGAGCCTTCCCAGTAGCTCCTTTCTCTGGAGACTCGGCCCGTCCTTCCCCGTCCCCTTCCCTTCCTTACCGGCGAGGTCTTGAGCCGCTGAACTGAAGAGTACCTGGTCCGCGCACTAAGGTCAATCCACAGGAAGGCATAGTATTTGGCTCTGTCTCAGTCAACATTGAACATGGTCTGCAGACATACATTCTGGGAGATGCAAGCCAGGGCGGATGGTCAGACTACTGGGTGACAAAGTGAAGATTCCGGGGCCAGCAGGTGGTGTGGTGGGTAAGGCATTGGATTCCACAACTGACTGCACAGTTTCAGTCCTGGCCCCAGCTGCTTAAGAAACATACTAAGTGCGTGTGCATGTGTGCCCAGAATCCTGAGAGGAGAATGAGACAGATGGGCACGGTCATCTCCCTTGGGGGGGGGGGCAGAAGTTTTGGGATGAATCAATTAAGATAAATATGAGGGGAGGTGGCAGGACAGGCCAAAAAAATAATAATAATAAAAATTAAGATAAATATGAATAGGGATAAGAGCTAAAGTCTGCACTTTGTCCCAAAAACCAATTGGCCAAGTGAGGGAGATGTGGCAGACGCTTTAGGGTTCTGAAGCCACATGGACTCTGCTTCTCAGTTTCCAAAGTTCGGGGGAAGGTGTTTAAATGTGCATATGTCTGTTTGCATTTCATTTTCTAGAAGGGACCCAAGCAGAATCTTTTAAACTTGACATTTATTGTCAAGACCATCAGATGCTAACGGAAGTGGGTGACAGGTTGTGTTGTGTTCATTCACCCGTCATTTATTCAGCTACATTTGTGGGATCCCCAGTTGATTCCAGTCTGGTAGGGAGCCCCAAAGGCAAAACGGAAATTGAGCACCTGCAACAACACACCCTTCACACTATGATGGAGGAAGGGCACAATTCTATCCGCGTGGGGCCCACAGGAGGCTCAGGACGCTGGAGGTCAGCAGAGAATTTGTGGAAGACTGGAAGCCTGGGGGCCAGGCAGCAGCACAGCACTAACACGACTGGACCCCTGTGAGAACGTCCTAGGTTCGTATCCCAGGACCCCTCCGGGCATGCGGGGTGTGCACGCACATGCATGCCTGTGATTTGGGCTGGCCGAGAGTGGGGGTGGATTGTGAAGACCCATTTGCCTGGCTGTCTTTCCTACCTCTCTTATGGAAGAAATAAATAAATAACTTAAAAAAAAAGGCATGAAACCTAAGCAATAGCAGCTTGTCTTTTAAAATTATTATTTTTTACTTTTAATTTTTGTTCCAGGGCACATGTGCTCACTAGAGAGAGACAGATACAGAGAGAGAAAAGTGAGTAATCACTCCCCAGGGAAATGGCCAAGCTGCAATCTCTTCTCCTCCACTCTTCTGTCAGGATTTTGAGCATTGCACGCACATGTGTCTGGGACTCGAACCAGGAAGTTGACCATGTGGGATTTACTTGCTTTAACCTCCATGCCGCCTACCGGCTCGGTGCTTCTCTTTTAAGAAAACTGGGGGATAAGGAACAAGGTGGGGGGAAGCCAGGCGGTGGTATGGTGGTGGCACAGCTGGGCCCACCTAGGAGAGGTCCAGGTTCCATGTTGCAGAATCACCCTGAGCACATGGGGGGGGGGGGGCGCATGCGTGTCTGATTCAGACCAGTGGGGACTGGTGGGTTGCAGTGTGAAGACCGTGTTGGGGGTACCTGTCTCTCTCTCTTCTGCCTCTCCCTCTCTCATGACTGAGATGAATAAACTTCAAAAAAGGGGAGGGCGGTCTATAGCCTGGTGGGTAAGGGAGCCAGACCCCGCATAGCCGGTCACAGTGAGAGTCCTGAACTAGGTGGCTTGAGAAACATACCAGGTGCCTGTGCACGCATGCCCAGAGGCCTGGTGGGATAGGGAAGTGGAGGTGGGATGGCGGCCTGGCCATCCCGTTGAAGGCTGCTTTCTCCCTCTATCTGTTTGAACTTGGGTGAGTGCACGTGTCCTCTGACAACTGAAAACAAAAGGAGCGAGCTGAGGTCGTATCAGGCCAAGGAAGCAGTGCATAGGAAGTGCACAGAGTGAGCCTCAAAGTGCAGTCCGGGACTCCTGTGGGTTCCTGAAACCTTTCTGGAAGTCTGCACGATTTCTGTGATAGTACTAAAATGTTATTTGCCTTTTTTGTTTTCATACTATGGAGTTTCCCAGAGGTTTCATGACGCGTGCTAACATCCAGTTTGAATGCAAGAGCCAATATGAGAACTGGCTAGCTGTTGCCAGACATTAGAGATTTGCAAAACTATAAACCAACACTGTCCTGTTATTAAATTAGTTTACTTTGAAATGGTTGTTCTATTATTATTATTTAGAGAGATTTTTGCTATAGGGCATGTGCACTCGCCAGAGAGACAGAGAGCTAGAAAGCGATAAATCACCCCCCAGATCACCCCCCCCCCAAGGGGATGGCTACATTGCAATCCTTTCTCCTCCACTCTCCTCTCAGGATTTTGGGCATATATGCACTCGCCCAGGATGAATTCTTAAGTTGTCGGGTCCAGGATTCAAACCATAGTTGACTACATGGGAGTTCAGCAATGTAACCATTATGCCATCTGCTGGTCCTGGTTATTTTATTTTTATTCATGATAGAGCATATGCACGTGTAAGAGAGAGAGAGAGAAGTAGACAAAGACCTTCCCCAGGGCTCGGTGAGGCTGTGACCCTCTTTCTCTACTCCTGCAGCCTGCCGCATGTGTCCAGTGCATGTTCCAGCCAACCAGCTGCGGTAATGAACTGTGACTGGCATGTGGCTCTCAACTCCAGTCTAGTATTCTAGTGACTGCACCACAGAGGCTGGGCTGGAGAATTATATTATTATTATTATTATTATCAATTATTATTATTTTGCTCCCTGGGGAGAGAGAGAGAAAATGAGAAATCACCCCTCAGGGGAATGGCCATGCCACAATGCCTTCCCCTCCATTCCCCTCCTGGGATTTTGTGCATAGGTATACCCATGCACACACACCAAGCATGATTTTCAAGCCACCAGGCCCAGAACTTGAACCTTGGTCAGCCATGGGGGAATCCAGCACCTTAACCACCATGCCACCTGCTAGCCCTAGAGAATGATTATTTTTAATAAAAGCTGTTATTATGATAAATTCTAGTAGACATTATCTTTTAAAGTTTATTCAGTTCCTCTGTGAGAGAGAGACATACAGAGAGAGAGAGAGAGGCACCCCAACAGGGCCTTGCAGCATGATCCACCCCGTCTCAGCCCGCCTGGATCCCAGGCACATGTGTGTGAGTGTGTGTGCTCTCCCTGGTGAACCCAGGCAGGTCTGAGGCTGCAAACCAAGGACCTCTCCCATGTGTGGCCAGTTACATTACCACTATAGCACTGTCTGGCCCTCATTATTTTTATTTTTTAAGATTAAATAAAAACTTTGGGACCAGCAGTTGGCATAATGGCTATGTCACTGGACTCCCATGAGGTCGACCATGGTTTGAGTCCTGGACCCGGTGGCTTAAACTCATGCCAGGCGCATGTGTGTGCATTCCCAAGATCCTGAGAGGAGAATGGAGGAGAAGGGATTGCAGCATGGCCATCCCCCCAGGAGGTGATTTCTCATCTCTCTGTCTCTCTCTGACTTTCTGGCGAGCGCACAAGCCCTATAGCAAAATCCTCTCTCTCTCAAAAAAAAAAAAAAAAAAAAAAAAAAAAAAAAAAGATTAAATAAAAACTTTAAAATTCCTCAGTTTTAAAGTTGTACATAGTAAATATTAATGAATACAACTATGTAAACAAAAGTTTTCTGGAATTCTTATTTTTTAAAACAATTTATTAATAATCTTTATTAATTTTATTATTATTATTATTATTATTATTATTATTATTTAATGTGCCATATAGGGCATGCATGCTCACCAGAGAGACACTGGGGGGGTGGGGTGGGGAGTGGTGGAGTGAGAAAGCAAGCCACCCGGTCTGGGACTCAAACTAGTGTCAGCTATGTGGGAATCCAGTGCTTCAATCACCACACCACCTGCTGGCCTCAGGATTCTTATCTGTAAGAGAGTAAAGGAATCCTAAAACTGAAGTGTTTGCAAGTCATTGATCTAGAGGCAGGCAATTGAGGTGCACATCCAGAGAGCTGAAAATTGGACATGACCGTGACTTGAGGGTCAATGCCGAAACAGTGTGACACATGACGCTGGAGAGAGATTATGGTGGGTTTCTTCCTCGCCAAAGGAGCCAGTTTTCAATAAAACGTTGGGATAAATGAATAAGAAACAATAATAAAGCAAACACATGGGCCAAATTTGAATCTTGAAACTTATAATTGACTGCTTTCTATGGGCAGGGGCTACTTCTAACCAAAGAATACTGACACTAATTAGGGGTTGATAACACCCAGTGGAGTCCGGATGGTGGAGATTGTTAGAGGTGGTAATGTGGGCCAAGAAGGAACATCAGTGAAAGAAATTGGAAACAATAGTAACTAGAGCCCCATGTGTTTCAGAGTTGTATCCCTACCTTCCTGTCTCTGCCATGCTTTCCTCCCCAGGCAGAGCTGGTTCAGTTGGGGGCCCATTTGGTTTAGTAAGTGGCACACCTGCCCCCTGGTGGCAAGATGAAGTGATGACACCCTTCGCCCACCGTTTACATACCACAAGAAGCGAGAGACTTTATTTAGCAATGCTGAGAGCCGGAGCAGGGGCCGGAAGAGTTCAGTCTGGGGCCAGCCTACCCAGAGGGCACAGCAAGGATCAGTGGTCAGAGTTTGGCGACAATGCCACCTCCTTGATGAAAACGGAATGACCATCCCTCTATTCCACAGCCTAGTAATGATCTGGCCAGTATTTATGATTCATGACGACGTGCAGATACTGGGTTAAATGCTTTACCCAGGTTACACCACAACAGCAAATCTATGAGTGGGCACTATTGTTTCCATTTTATAGATTAATATACTGAGGCTCAACAATGTTACATAACTTCCCAAGGTCATACAAGTAGCAAATGGCAGGGTCAGCATGAGGGCCCAGCAGTTGACACGTTCACACCTGTGGCTTCCACTTGGAAGGCCTGGCAATTGTCTATTTATGTGTCAACTTCTCCCGCTGGACTGTGTTTCTGGGGAGCAGTGACCATGTTAGTCATCACCATATGGCCCCCGCTGAGTTCAGGAGTGTGTCTGTGCTTAGAAACACCAGAAAGACTGCATGCCCAGGCTGGACCTCAGAGAGAACCTTCCTCCCTCCCAGCAGGTGCCCAGAGATCCCAGGCACAAGATCTCAGCCTTGGGAGGCCCTTGGCTGAGGTGTGAAAGTGTCAGATATTCCTACGGCCATGACTCCAGGGGTGGCCTGGGAAGCCAGAGGGCAGGTCTCTTATCCATGTTCCTGGTGTAGGAGGGTGGACACCAGGTGCCCTCAGTAGCAGGGACTCGGCTAAGTGAGCATCAGAGAGAGAAAGGGTGGGAGGGCGGAATGTGGCTGGGGGGCGTGAGAAGCCGCTGAGCTCCTACCTATCCCTGCATGGCAGTAGCACCACCTAGTGTTGGAACTCAAGATAATTCAGGAAAGAAGACGACAGCTACTCGCTGAGGGGACGCGGGAGCATCGTCTCTGGAGGGAGCTTTTGGAACAGTTGCTGTCCTCCTCCTCCAAGCTACAGAGAAGGGCCTAGAAGTCTTCTGATCTCTCCTCAAGCCAGCACAGTCCACTTGTACAGAATGTAAAGAAATCACCCCTCGGGACCAGCAGTTAGCGTAATGGCTATGTCACTGGACTCCCATGTAGTCTACTGTGGTTCGAGTCCTGGACCCAGTGGCTTAAACTCACGCTGGGTGTGTGTGCGTGCGTGGCCGAGATCCTGAGAGGAGAAAGGAGGAGAAGGGATTGCAGCATGGCCATCACCCCTGGGGGGGGGGGGGGTTGATTTCTTGCTTTCTATCTCTCTGTCTCTCTCTGTCTTTCTGGCGAGCGCATGCGCCCTATAGCAAAAACCTCTCCAAAAAAAAAAAAAAAAAAAAAAAAAAAAAAATCACCCCTTAGGCCTACTACTGGCCCTTGACTGAAAAGTGTCTCTGCTTAAGGTCGTGTCAAGATCACCATCTTCCCCAGGAGGACAGCTTGCATCCAGTGACTACCTGATGAAGGAATATAAATCCCATTGTCCTCACCTCCATTTGGGACAATCCAAAGGGCCGTCCCAGCTTCGGAGCTCCCTTAGGGTTGACTGAGACCTTTGCTGCAAATGCACTGCAGTCCAGCTTCTCCCTCCACCTGATCCTACTCTTGGCTTCCACCAGAGCTGGTGCTCCTGAGACCTCTCCCTCACACTCCCTGTGCTGCCGTCCTCACTGCAGAGTGGACGTCCCCACAACCCAGCTGCCACACTTTCCGTACATCACACCTCCTGTGTGTGCGCAGACACTGAGAGCAGCGTCCAGAGTGGCGAGCCTCTGGATCCCCACCCCAGCCCCCAGCTCTGCACATCCCTGTGTAGCCTTGCCCATGAGGGCTAGTCACAGACAGGATGTCAGTGGGGGTGATGGCACACGTCCTTGGCATGTTGGGGGTGCAAAGTGTCACTGATCCTCCTTGTCCTCTAGAGGGACTTTGGGGCAGGCAGACAGACCCCACATCACCCAGGCAGCCTCCAAGGAGCATTGGTAGAAGCCAGAGAAAATGGAGAGCTGGGACCACCCCAGGCAGGCCCTGCTTGCTTGCCCCTGGGTCTGAGGGTTCAGTGTTGCCTAGCAAGTGGGGCTGCACTTATGCTACACCATGCTCTGAGCCTGTCAGCCCCCTGGTCTGTGAGGTGTTTTTCCTTTATGTCTCTTTTGAGGAGCACAGAGCAGTCCGGGTGCAGCGCAGCCCAATATGGGGGAGGGTGTTCATTCTGTATTTTCCATCTGATCTCAGACACTTTAGTGGCTGTTCTTCCCAGCAGATCAACAGAAGCAAATTGGGCCAGCATCCTTAGGGAGTAACCCACAAGTATTGCCTGATAATGCACTGTGCAGGATTGCCAGATGGTATGGTGGTTAAGGTGCTGGACTTACACATGGCTGAATGTGGTTTGAGTCCCAGACCTGGTGACTTGCTTTCTCACTTTCCCTCTCTCTCTCTGGTCAAATAAAAAAAAAAAAAAAAAGAGGATGAATAAAATTAAATAAAATAATTTTTAAAGAGTTATTTTATTTAACTTTATTTTATTTATTTTAAAATTTTAACAAGAGAAGGTGGGGAAGAGAGAGAGAGAGAGAGAAAGTGAGAAAGCAAGTCACCAGGTCCAGGACTCAAACCGTGATCAGCCATGTGGGAGTCCAGCGCCCTTAACCACCACGCTACCTGGCAGCCGCGATAATTCTTAAAAGAAAAAAAAAAGATGCACTGTGCAGACCATCAAGGTCCAGTGGAACTATCTTCAATGAAGAAAATGTTCTGTATCAGGTAGCCTTGGTTTTTGTTTAAGAGTATTTATTTATTTATTTTTGCTAGAGAGCATGTGTGCTCACCAGAAAGAGAGAGACAGAGATAGAGAAAGTGAGAAAGCACTCCTCATAGAGAATGGTTATGCCATAACTCCTTCTCTTCCATTTTCCCCCCCTTTTAAGATTTTGGACTCACACACATGCACCTGGTGTTTTTATCAAGCTGCCAGGTCTGGACTTGAACTGCGCAGTAAGTCATGTGGGACGCAGTCACCTTCTCCACCATGCCAGCAGCTGGCCAGTGCTGCGACTATGAAGCACTATAATTGTGTGGCTAAATAGCTAGATGTTTAATTTTATTTAATTTTAATTCATTTAAATAGTCACATAGTAGTCTCTAGTGGCTACTTTACTGGCCAGCACAGGAACAGAGCCAAAGCTTGGAATGTGAAAACTTAATATCATTTTCTGTTTTTGTTGTTGTTGTTGTTTTGAGAGGTTTTTGCTATAGGGCACATGCGCTCACCAGAAAGAGAGACAGAAAGCAAGAAATCACCCCCCAGGGGAGATGGCCACGCCGCAATCCCTTCTTCTCCATTCTCCTCTCGGGATCTTGGACACATACACACACACGCGCCCAGCGTGAGTTTAAGCACCAGGTCCAGCACTTGAACTGTGGTCGACTACATGGGAGCCATTATGCCAACTGCTGGTCCTTTCATTTGATCTTAAGTACAAGAATTTCTTCGGGTACATGCCTCTCAGCTTACTTGGAAAAACTGATTATAATTCACAGAGGTCTTTTTAAAAAGAATTATTTATTTAATTTTATTTGTCATTTTTATTATTATTTTTAATTTACTACAGGGTACTTGAGCTCACCAGAGAAAGAGAGAGAGGCGAGAAAGCAAGCTGTCAGGTCTGGGACTCAAACCATAGTCAGCCATGTAGGAATCCAGCACCTTAACCACCATGCCACCTGCTGGCTCCACAGACTTGGAAATTCTGTGACCCTCTGGAACATTTTAAAAAATACTCAATAAGGGCCAGTCCTGTTGTATAGCCATTAAGTGCTGTGCTTAGGAAAGCCAGATTGCACATGGCTGACAATGGTCCAAATCTTATTCCCAGTGGCTGGATAAACACACCGGGTACCTGCACCTGTGTGCCCCAGCTCTTAATGAGAGATAAACAGAGGAGAAAGGATGGCTGCCCATGTTCCACTGGGAGGCTGTGCTTTCTTTCTCTCTTTCCCCGTTTTTCTCTCTGGCAAGCACACATGCTCTCTGATAATAAAATAAATAAATAAATAAATAAAATTGCTAAATAAGATTCTTCTAACCGTGTCTCAGAATTCCATTCTTCATACTTGTCCTGCCAGAGACATGCCGTTTTTGCAGCTGTTTTCTTTCTCTAAGTCCATTCATTTTTTAAATAGCAAAACAGCCCTTGAGCCCTATCCCTGATTCCTCTCCTCCCGTTATATCCCACTCTGACACATTTTAGCGTTTGGTTTAAAATCTTTTCAGTTGTTTCTGACAAGTAATAGTAAATCATGTTCACAGTTTCCCAGACCAACTAAATAAACACATGGATTAGGCACAAGGACTCCGTGTACAGGGTCAAGGCTGTGTACTTGCTCGGTGATTCTTGTTCGCTGTGGTGGTGATGCTGCCCTTACCGGAAAGCCCGCTTCCTTGGGGACAGAGCAGGGTGCAAGGGATCCTACTATCCCTCAGGCCCCTCGGTGTCCTGTGTAAGCACAGGTGTCATCTGAGATTCCCCCCAGCCACTGGCACAGCTGCCATCACTAATGAGGGCACATTTTTGCCAGCAGTTGCCTAATTTTTTTGTTTGTTTGTTTTAGAGAGGTCTTTGCTATAGGGTGCATGCCCTCACCATAAAGAGAGAGAGCGATAGAGAGAGAGAAATCACCCCCCAGGGGCATGGCCACATCACAATCCCTTCTCCTCCATTCTCCTCTCGGGATCTTGGGCACGCACGCACATGTGCCCAGCATGAGGGTCCGGGACTCAAACTGCAGTTGACAACATGGGAGTCCAGCGACATAGCCATCACACCAACTGCTTGTCCCACCTAATTTTTATTCTCGAGGTTCTCAGGCAAGTGCAGCCCTTGACTGGGCCCAACATATTTGACCCACTATTTCCTGAGAATAAATTGCTGTTTGATCCAGCACCTCCGGGGTCCTCCCACCCCAGGGTCCACCTTAGGAAAGGGAGCCTCCCTTACAGCCTCCTTAGGAGAAAGCTAGCAAGATTGCCTGTCATTCATCAGGCTGCTCAACTCCATGAGAAGCAGACAGGAGGAAGCAGTGTGATGTGGTACTTAATTAATGGCTTCTGGAGCTAGCCGCCAAGGGTTCAAATCCCATCTCTCACTTCTCATCAATGTGACTTTGGGCAAGTTATCCCCTATCACGTGGGTTATAATAGCTCATCCCCCATTGGGGCCTTACAAAGATAAAGCAAGTTGGCTTGTATTGAGCATTTATTTACAGCAAGACTTTCCAGAGAGTAAGAGCTATGTGAATTGCATACCATAAGCAAAACTTTGTTAGTTTATTTGACAAACCTCTGGCAACCTTTTTTTCCTTTTTGGAAATCACTCACAGGCACTCTCTCTCTCTCTTTCCTTTTTTAAAGATATTTTTGCTATAGGGCACGTGTGCTTGCCACACAGACAGAGAGACAGAAAGCAAGAACTCACCCCCTGGGGGAGGACTACGTCGCAATCCCTTCTCCTCCATTCTCCTCTTAGGATTTTAGGCACACACTCATGTGTGCCCAACATGAGTTTCGGAGAGGTGTTTTTGTTTTTTTTTTTTTGTTTGTTTGTTTTTGCTATAGGGCACGTGCGCTCGCCAGACAGACAGAGAGAGACATAGAGACAGAAAGCGAGAAATCACCCCCCAGGGGGGATGGTCACGCCGCAATCCCTTCTCCTCCATTCTCCTCTCGGGATCTTGGGCATGCATGCACATGCGCCCGGCGTGATTTTAAACCACTGGGTCTGGGACTTGAACCGCGGTCGACTATGTGGGAGTCCAGCGACATAGCCATTACGCTAACTGCCGGTCCCCGCCCAGCATGAGTTTCAAGCCACCAGGTCTGGGACTCGAACCACGGTCAGTCACGTGGAAGTCTAGCACTCCAACCACTATGCCACCTGCTGGCCTCACATAGGCACTCTTTAAAGCCTACTGCCACTGCTTTATTTCTAGCTTTTGCCAAATCTGTCATACCTTCCTGTCTTCTTGATTCTATTTGTGTCCCATCAGCCCACATGGGATTTTCCTGTCTCCAGGAATCTTGCATTTTGGTGCACACTTTCCTCCATCTCCAACAATATACTTTAAAGTTTTAGATTTATAAATGTTTACCTTCACACTCTTAGTCTAAAACAGAATAGATGATAGCATTTCCTCCCAATTTACTTTTCCCTCTTTTCTTTCCTCTCAGCTCCTAAACTTCCTTTTGAAAGTGGCCTGGGTCGTGGTGGCCCCCAGGGCTGAGCAACTGATGTTCCTGGGAGTCCAATCAGGGACCTTGAGAAGACAAGGCCAGAGGACGACAAGGAAGGAGACTTTCCAAAGACAAATGCACTTTATTGATAAGGCAACAGCATCATACAGGGCTGAGGCAGAGCCCCTGAGCCAGGGCCACATGGGGCAGGGTCTGATTCACATTGAGACATTGGCCAAGCATCCTTCCTCTTTTTCCTGATGGGTTGGTGGAATTAGAACCCAGGGGAGGAAGGAAGGGGCCCCAGATCTAGACTTTCTCTGTTTAAAATCCAGGGCTTCCTCCAAGGGACAGGGACAGCCACCAGAGGGATGGGGAAACACGATCCGAGCTCAAGCGTGGTGTAGTGAAAAGAGCACTGGACTCTGGGTCCAGCGTCTGTCCTGGTCCTGGCACTGCTTCCAACTATATGAGCTTGGGTGAGTCACGCCCTGTAAGTGTCAGTTTTCTCTAACAAGGGTATTGAACTGGTTTTCCTCCCACCAAATCGTAAGCTGGACAATTTTAGCTGCAGCTAAAATCAAACAAGGGTCTTTCTCTAGACCTCTGTAAAATAACAATAATAATAATGTACAGAATTTTCATAATGTAAGTTTTTCTTCTCATAAATAGCTCTGAATCCGTGGTGCCTGCTACCCTCTATATTGAAATATAGTACAAATGTAATCCTATTCTGAAAACAATTCATCTCTAATAAGCTGAAGAGTAAGCCACATCTATGCTACTCTGCAGTAAGGAATGTGGCCGTGTTCAGATGCGCTTCCTCCTAAAGAATTCTGAGAAACGCGGCCGGGTGGCACAGCCAGCTCTTGCAGTGGTAAGTGATTCCTTCCCAGGCTTTCAGGGAGCAACAGAGGCAGGTGGAGGGGCCCATCTTCTGGGGATTCGGGCAGCCACGTCCCAGTGGACATCACCTCGCCACTGATACACTGAATGCAGTCGTGTTCCCCAAACTCAAGCACTGATCTGAAGAACCCCCTTCTGCTCTGGTCCCACACGCCTAGGACCCCCACTCTCCCCCAGGAACTTCAGCCGAGAATAAATGGGCTGATGGCTCCTAGGCGGGGCTGGCCGCAGAGGAAGACATGGCCTCGAAGTTCTGGCTGCCCTCCACCCGCCTGCCTCACAGGCCCCTGTGACTCGGGAGTGGTAGAGCAAGCGTAAGGACGGAACCGGCAGAGGCCCGAGGCACGCCAACAAGCTTCTCTGACCAGCACCAGAGGCCCACCTTCACGTCCCGCCCACATCCCGAGGGGCCCAGACCTGCTGCTGGCTTGAAGGGCGGGTGAACAGCTGCCTGGGAACTTCTCCTAGGCAGGCAGGGGGAGCATGACTTGGCCCACCCTGCCAGGGAGAGACGACGCAGAGGGAGGCAACAGTCTAGACTGGAGTGACTGGGGCAGTGGCCGACTCGGGGTCAACTCTGTGATCTGAGGTGAGGCTCCGGTTGCTGAGTGCGTGGGCTGGCTTTCCTGGGTGGGCAGTAAGGCACCGGCAGGGTAAGGGGTGAGGAGGGAGGATGGTGCGCTGCTTCTCTACCGCCTGGGCACAACTTCGTCCCGCCTCTGGGCCCCTGGAAGAAGAGCTCTTGCCTCCACCAACCTGTAGATCCAGGCCAAGGAGCCTGGACGCGGGGATAGGGACAGCCTGTGACCAGCAGCCACTGTTCTGCAAAGCCAGCTGCGTCTGTTCTCCCTAGCCAGAACCTGGGTTTTTTCCTCCTTCGGCCACTTGGCAGGTAGGTTCTGGGCCAGTGGCTCCTGGGACAGGGAGACAGCCCACCTTATAAGAACTCCTGCAGGAGAGTCCTACCACAGCAATGGGGAGAGGGTGGGCATCGGGGCCAGGCACATGCCCTTTGGCCAGCAAGAGTGGTGGGGGAGTTGTGACCTTAGTCACCTTGGCAGTGAGTGTCCTGGGTAGGCCAGGAGTGGGAAGGCAGAGAGAAGACGCCCCATCATGGCATACTGCCCTGACACAGAACAGCACAGATGGGCAGTGGGATGAGATGGGGTGGGGATTGGGGGCCAGCTGTTTACCAGGGGAGGGCAGGGAGGGAAATCCCCATCAGGCTCGGCCATGTGCGCCTGGTGTTAGGGGAGGTACAGGTGTCTCTGTCCCTGAGGAATGGGTGTGTTTTTCCTTCCTGCCTGTTCCCTCAGCACCAGCCAGTAGCCACTGTAGAGTGGCAGGGGCATCCCTGGGCATGGCCCCACCTTGGCCTGTGCCCTCTGCCCCCATGTGAGTTCCTTTGTCAGTGACATCTCAAGGGACTGGGGGCAGCCTGGGGACTGGAAAGGAGGGCCTGGTGTTAGGCTGGGCAGGAGAGAGGATGGACCAGGTGGAAAGGGGAAGTGGTAGAGCAAGGGCTGGCCTCCAGAGGGGGTGGGAAGGGCTGCTGGGCAGAGGCCAGCCCTGGGCCTGGGCACACGGACCTGGAGGAGCAGCCCCACCCAGGTGCCACCGCAGGCCACCCTGGTCAGGAGATCTCGTTGCCAAACACCTCGAGCACGAGGGGCGTGAGCTTCATGCTGCACTCGGGCTGGAAGGAGAGGCAGCGGTACTGCTTGGAGTGCTCCTCGTTGAGGCTGCGTAGGTCAGCCAGCTTCTGGATCATCTTGGCATAGAGCAGGTGGCTGCCTGGGGGTGGGTGGCGGCAGCGGATGTAGGTCTGCAGTGTGTTGGACAGGCGATCCTGGATGGCCTCGACCAGCGCAGCGTCCTGCACCCCAGGACGGTCTGTTGGCACAAGGTAGGAGGGGGAGACACAGGAGCTCTGAGCTGGGCCCCTCACTGCTCAATCTCACCACCTTCCCTCCCACATTGGCATCCCCTTAGGCCACTCCTGGCTGCTGGTGTGACACTATCATCCTGCCTAATGCCCTTCCATGACTTACCACAGTTAGGATGGAGTCCCAGCTGCTCCATGAACTCACCTGGCCCTGTCCCCACCCCACCTTGGCCCCTCAGTCTCTATGCTTCCTCCTGCTCTCAGCACTCAGACCCCCAGGCTTCACATTTGGGTTCCCTCTGCTTGGAGCTCAGCTCTTCTCTCTTCGCCTCCCTGGCTTTTACCGATCCTTCAGATCACAGCTTGAAAGACTTCCTCAAGAAGGCTATTCCTGACAACGCTCCACCTTCATGGAGGTCTACATCAGATTCTCTCCTTCTAGTATACTTTCCAGTAGTATTACCTACTTCTTTATTTTTAAAACTCTCATCATCTTAGAGATTAGTTGTTAAAACCATTTATTGGGGCCAGGTGATGAAGCAGCAGTAATGAAACTAGACCCCCCAGGGAAAGGTCCTCGGCTTGCATCCTAGGAACTCCCTGAGTACCCAGGGCAGGCACGTGCCTGTGATCCAGGCTGAGTGAGATGGGGGAGCGGATTGTGGCATGAAGACCCTGTTGGGGATACCTCTCAGAAAATAAATGAAGTTTTAAAACTAGCCTTTTTAAATTTTTTTTTTTTTTATTAATTTTTGTCCCAGGGAATGTGTGCTCACCAGGGAGATACAGAGAGAGAGAGAGAAAGTGAGAAATCACTCCCTGGGGGATGGCCATGTCACAACCCCTTCTCCATTCCTTTCTCAGGATTTGTGGTATGCACACACATGACCCTGGCAAGTTTTTCAAGACGCCAGGTCTGAGACGTGAACTGTGGAGTCAGCTATGTGAAATCCAGTGCCTTGACCCAGTGGCACCTGCTAGCCCAAAAACACAGCTTGTGTTAAATGTCTCCTCCTAAAATCCCTGGGAGTGAAGTCCGGGTCCTGTCTGCTGCTGAAGCCCTCTGCCCAGCGCAGGGTCTGGGGCCTGGTCCCAGACCATTGCTGAGTGTACGTGTGCGTGAGCGAGCGAATGCAGCTGGCAGGAGGAGGGAAGCCGGGAAAGCATCCCTGGGAGAAGGCCACTAGCTTGTCCCATGAACACAGTCTAGGTGAGACAGGGCTGCCCTCTTGGTCTTCAATACTAGTGACTTCCCAAGGCCACAGTAACTTTCTCCTCAGCCTTTTCTCCCTCTTCCCAACTCAAACAAGTAGAAGAGGTCAAGGGTGACAGACACTGTCTCCAAAATCAATTAGGTAAACTGTCTAGGCAGAGCCACCCCACTGGCCCTAGGGTGTTGTGCCCTACTTTGAGGGACCTCAAGTGACAGGAAAGTTTAGTCCAGTTTACTCAAGAGCAGAGCCTGAATATTGGGAACACTAGGCCTGTCTGTGACCTGGGGAACCCCGTTTTTCTGGTTCCTCAGAATTGATCCTACCTATGAGTCACCTGTGATGTCTGTAAGGCACGGCCAAGGGCAACGAGAGACCCTGCAAGATACACACCCCACATGGGCCGTGCAACCCCAGCGGATCAGTGTTTCCTGAGGCAGCTCCCCTTTTGCTCACTGCTCCCTCAGGCTGCCCTGCTAGCCCTCTGCAGTCCTTCATGCTCCTGCCTCTCAGTTCCTCAAGCCCCCATGGCGAGGCCTCTCACCTGGGGAGACGATGCAGATGGCCATAAGCAGAACATGTTCCTCCTCGTGCAAGTTCAGCTTCTTCAGCCCCACCTGGAACTTGATGAGGGGCTCGAGAAGCTCCAGGCTGTGTCCAGCTATGAGAGAACAGCTAGGTGCTGTAGGAGCCGAGGGGCTGCCCAGCCCACCCCCACCACCTGGGCTGACCCACCCTGCACCCTCTGTTGTTGACTGGGCCCTGCCCTGGGCCTGAGTGGGGCCCAGGACTCCAGGAAAGGTGGGACCAGAGTCTGGGAGCTAGAAAAGGTGGAGGTGGAGTCCAAACACACCCTTGGTCACATCACTGATGCGGTACTTGTAGTCTGGGCTGCCACAAGTCCAGGACATGTCATCCATGGTGAAGGACTCGTTGGAGCGCAACATGATGACCTCGATGGCACTTGACTTCAGCAGCACGATCTGGTCCTCGGAGGTGAGGTCTCTGCCAGGGAGGGCAGGGGAGGAGAGCTGGTTACCACTCAAGACCTTCAAGTCATGCAAATTCGTTTAGTATTTTGATACGCATACACCTGCCCAGTGACTAGCAAGTGCCTTGGGTCCTCCACTAGGGAGCTTGCAGCCTGGCTGGAAAGGACGAGAGTGTTCCTCTAGGGAGAACAATTCAAGGCTGTGCTTGTGTGTGGAAGTGGGAAACAAAGCACCTCAGTTACTAAGACAAAACCAAAAAACCAGCAAGTGACCAAGTAGCCAGAGTTATTAGGAACAGGAAGATAGAGCCTGAGGCAGCTCCCAGGGTTATGGCATGAATATGGTGATCTACAAATGGCATGCCCCGAGTCATCTTCCACAGCTTTGTTATTTATTTTATATGTTTTTGTTCTTTGCTAGAGGGCACGTGCACTCAGCAGAGAGATCAAGAAAAAAAGGGAAAGGAGAAAGCACACTCCTCATTGGGAATGGTCACGCCATAATCCTTTCTCCATTTCTCCCTCCTTTTGAAATTTTGGACATGAACCCACATATGCTTGGCCTGTTTCTCAAGCTGCCAGGTTCAAGATTTGAACCACACAGTCAGCCATGTGGGATCCAAATACCATGGAAGTGACCCCAACTCCCATGTTTGTTTTCCTCTCTCCTCCTGTCCTCCAGCCCTTCTCAGCAGTGAGGTTAGACAACACTGTCCCCAGGACATCTGGTTCAGCTCCACCATCACCTACCATAGCTTTCTCCTGGAATCCTGGACTTAAGTCTTGTCTGTTAGGTCTCTCATTCAACTTTCTTACTGCTGCTGAGGGTAAATGTCACGCGTGCACACAGAAATCTTCCCTGACTTTTAAACATGCCAGGATGAAGCCTGTACTCCCTAATGTGTCTCCCACCTGTCTCTCCAGCCTCCTTTCCCATCGTGAACCCTAGCAACCCACCATTCTAACAACGCTGGCTACTCCACATTCAGATGCTGTGCACACTCATGCCACAATACCTCGGAGGATGCTGTGGCATCGCTAATACCCTCTAATCCTGCCTCCAAGGTGATCTCCCTAGAGCCCTCCACCTTCCAGTTCCCTTTGGCAGAATTAGAGCCATTTCTCTGTGACCTATTGTACGTTATTTGTGTTCCCATTATGCCCTTTCTCCTTAAGCTCTCTCTCTCTTTTTTTTTTTAATAAAGAATTACTTAACTTTATTTCTTTTTATTTGACCAGAGAGCAACAGAGTGTATGAGAGAGAGAGGAAACATGAGAAAGCAAGCTGTCAGATCCTGGACTCAAACCACGGTCAGCCATGTGGGAGTCCAGTGCCCTTAACCACCATGCCACCTGCCATCCTCTTCAGTTCCGTTCTTTACTATCTGTCTTTGACTTTTATTTGTACATTACTTTAGGGCAGCACCTCCTCTTCATTACCTTAGTGTTGACCACATACTGATCATTGAACCCCAAGAACATTGAGAGGATCAATAAATACGAAAAGTGGAGAGGCCTATCTACCACTAGTTCTACCACTATCTGAGTCACGAGCTGGGGCTTGTCTGAACAATGGCAAGCAAAATCAGGGACCATGGGTTATCTTGCTTCCAGTTTTTCCTCCCATTCTCTTCCTAACTGTCTATTTCCTCCTGGATATCCTGTATTTAGTCTGTCATTCTCTCTGTGGCTACACTTTGGAACATACAGATGGGAAGCAGATATTAACTGATGAGAGTTCTGTATCAACAGGTGACAGATGATGGGAAATAAAAAGGCTTGCATGATTAGGATGGCCAGCAAAGGCTGTGTACTGAGAAAACATCACAAAGGGCTAGTGCTGGAAGGCCCCTCTCAGAGACTCTGTGGTTCACTTCCTTCCAGCATCCCTGACAGATGTCTCTTACACAGGATTCTCCTGCTGCAGGGGAGCTCATGCCTCTGAATAGCCATGAGGGTGTTAGCTCCTGGGTTACTGGCCTCTTCTCTTGGGCTACCACCCACATGATGAGACATTCATTCATTGCTTATAGTTTGTACTCTCAAGGAACACAGAGCCAGACTTCTCCATTAGCCATCGACTTCCCTTCAATCATAGTTCGTGAATTTTTTTTTAAGAAAACTTTCATGTTCTCCTTTTGTCTTCTCCATTTAGTCTAATGTCTGGGACTAAACTCTCATCGCCCTTTGTCATTTTTCTCTAGATGCCCAATCCATATTTTATAAAGGAAAACTTCCATCACACCCCTCCCCCCAATTTTGGTTTTAATTCCTTTTACAAGTAAAACATTCATCATTAAATCTTTGGAAAAAAACAGAAAAAATATAAAAGCAAGTGGACATTTTTACAACCAATTAACATTTTGGTAGGTTTCCTTCTTATCATTTTTCTTTTCTTTTTATTTTTTTTTTTAAATAAAACACAAGGGTTCTTCACATTGTAATCGCCCTGCCTCAGCCTCCCATCTGGGACCACAGGTACATGACACCATAGCTAACTCTTTTTCAGACAGGGCCTCACTATGTCGCCCAGGCCAGCTTCCAACTCATGATCATCCTGCCTCAGCATCTCCAAATTGCTGGGATTAAAGGCACGTGCCATCATGCCTGGCCTTTAGATTGGCCTGAGAATCAAACTGGGCCTCCCATGGTTTTAGCCTGCAGAGCATCGCATCTTAGCAGAGCATGCCACAGCAAATGGGCCCTAACTGCTATATATTTATATATGTTACATACTTGTGTTCATACTAATTCTTTACTCCACTTCCTATATCACCGACAATTTTTAGGCCCAGTTTAGTGGGTTGCATATTATATCAACAACAGTTTCTCACTCATTCATTTTTGGCCATCTTGGTAGCTTCCAATATTTGTAATTATAGGTAATTATTTTTTTTCTTTTAGTTTGCTATAGGATGTGTGCACTTGCCAGAGAGAGAGAGAGAGAGAGAATCACCCCCCAGTGGGGATGGCCACCCTCGATCCTTCTCCTTCATTCTCCTCTCAGGATTTGGGACACATATGTGGATGTGCCTAGCGTGTTTTTAAGCCACCAAGTTTGGGACTTGAACTGCTCAATCAGCCATGTGGGATCAGTCACCTTAACCACCATGCCACTGGCTGGCCATATTATAGGTAATTCTGTGAGGCATGTCTTTGTACATAAGCCTTTGTTCAATGCTCCACTCAAAATGATAGCTACATTCATTGGGTCACTGTTTTGTGACCCAGAGAGGATGCTGCTGTGAGAGCAACCCAGGGTACTATCCATAGCTTGGAAATATAGGGGCTTCCTAAAGGCAGTTCCCAGCCAGATTCAGAGTGCTAGTGTGGTGAGAGTGGAGGTGGAGTTAAAGGGAAACCAAGGAGAGAGCCCATTATGCTCTGGCAGGTTCCAGCTCCGGCTGTGGGCCTCCCCACAGTCTCGGTAATATTTATACTCTCATCAGCCTTCACTCCCGTGACCACCTTTGGACACCTGTGATGTGCCTTGGAATTGCATTGCTTGTCTGTCTTTCCCTCCCCTGCAGGGAGAGTCCAGCCCCTCTGCCTGATTCCCACGGTACCTCCAGTAGGTTTCTAGCAGAGCGCTTATCGTTTTGCAGCGATTGTTTACATGTCTATCTCTCCCATCAGACACTGAATCCCTGGAGGCCAAGGACTGTGTCCTGGTTGACTTTTATCCCTCACAGCTTATATAACAGAGCTATTTTTTGGATGGAAGAATAAATGAGCATGGAGGAAAGGACCTAAGACCAGTGAAGTACTATGACCCCAGGCATGTGACCCGGGAAGGAGTCCCTGGAAATGGAAATGAAGGCGAGGCTGAAGGCACTGAGCCCAAAGGGCAGGGCTCCAGCTGACGTGGCCTGGCCCCTGTGTAACACCCTTGGCAGTGGAGCCTGGGGCCTGAGGTCCTGGGATCCAGGCTGCTCGTGGCCACTTAGATGCTACTGCTGACACCATCTCCCCCATGTATTTCTTTTGCAGCACCAACAAAGGAGGGGAATTTGTGGGTGAGACTGAGAGGCTGAGGGAGAGGAGGCTGGAGAAGGGAGCAGGGCCAATGCCATGCTACCGCACAGTCCACACCCAGAACAGCCCATCCAGTCCCGCCCCACTTTGGTCCTGTGCCCACACTAAAGGCTCACCCAGTCCCCCCTCCCCACTCACCCACACAGAAGTCTCATCCTGCCTTCCCCACACCCTCCGCCCCCGCCTACGGGCAGCAAGATCAAAGCCACCAGGGATGCAGCCACTGTTCTTTCACTTCTTGGAAAAATAGAACCCCTGAGCATGAAAATGAGCATGAAAACACCGGAACCGGAGAGCTGCGGGGCTGGCCTGCCTAGTCCCAGTTGGAGCCTGGGCACTGGCTCTAGTCCAGACTCCATGTCATCCCCACAGGTCTCAGAAAGTGCCCTCATTTGTGCCCCCAAGAGCTCTGGCCAAGGCCTGATGCATTTTTATTGGAAAGCATTTTGCTCTGGACATCTCAAGTCAGGCCGGAGAAAGGGAAGTCAATCCAAGCATGCTCAGGATCAATTCAACCCACTTTGCCTCAATAGCTGGGTGGCTCCAGTGTGTACATGTGTGTGTGTCTCTGTGTGTGTGTGTGTGTGTGTACCTATATAGACATAGACTCACACACATACACATGTGCATACTCATATAGGTGTGCTGACCGTGACTGCAGGGCTGGAGTAGGGAGCCCTGGGGTAAATGAAGGAAGGAACGGAGCAGACTTTCACTCACCCTGAGGAGGGGGACTGGGCAGAGGTAGTGTTATTTGCTTCAGATGTATGTGTGGAGGGTAAGAAATAGAGGCCAAGGGCATGAGATTAAATGGAGGCTAGAGTGATTAATGAAGGGGCCGTGTTGCAGTAATCTGGTTTAATGAGTCACTTTCTTTTTAGGACCGTTTTCCCCCTGTGCACAATCTCAGCCACCACTTAGAAACTTCGGTCCTTAATATTTGAAGAGGGCCTCTGGGGCCATTTGTCTCACTTCCCACAGAGCAGGGAGAGATGAAACCTGCACAGTTGAGGCCTGTTGCCTAGGACTGGGATGGAGGCTGGGTGCTATTGTGTTTTCTCTCTCACTGTTTACACAAAACAAGACTTTGGAACGCATGGAGTTTGCAAACAGTGATGTGAAGCGTGGAGGAGGGAGTTGGAACTTGTGCCCAGTGGAATGTGTTGTCAGTTCCAAGGAAAGCCCTAGAAGGAAAACCCCAGTCCTAGAGATGCTGGGCCCAGAGGAGACTCAGCCAGGCCACTGCCTGGCTGCTGAGTGACCCTTCCTCCCTTGGCTGCCACTAAAATGTGCGCTGCAGTAAGAGTGTCTCAGCAGCGTTTGATGTCTTTCTCTCCTGCACAGTTTTCACTAGAGAGTTTCTTGTATTCAGATGGGTGAGAGGCGTAAAATAACACAGAACCAATTGTCTCAGGGCAAAAACAAACTGGGAAGTGCTGGGTTTGGCACCATCTAGCTGGCAAGGCAGTAATTTGCACAATCACGGGTAGCTTCCCTGTACAGTCTGCGAAACAATGAGTGGCACCTCATGTTAGTTTCCACTCAGAGCTGGCTGGGGAACCACTTCCCAGCTCCCAGTAGGGCAGCTGTGAACCGGAGCATCGGTACCTGGGAAGCATTCTGTCTCTTCTGCTATAACTACAGCCATTGCAATGACTTGGAATGATCATAATATTGATTTATTGCCTTCTGTTTCTCATCCACATTGGGTATGTAGTTCATGGCAATATACCAAATGAACTTTTGAAAAAAATGATGATATAAATATACATATAGATACACTATCTCTCGATCGATCTACTTAAAGCATCAACATGTTGTCTTAAGGTTTACTGTTGCATGAATATTGACACGCTCTATTATGTAAGCAGTAAACACCAGAATGAATGAGTACAATTTGTGGGAATAAATCCACGGAGGATCCCTCCTCCAGTAGCACTTCTTACACCTATCTCTTTTGTCAGAAAGGTTTGAGTGTGGTTAGAAAATGGTCTTACAAGTGTATGTTTTGGTAAAGGATTCCCAGGTCACACAAACCCATAAACCTGCCTCCTAGAATTCCTAGGTGATTTCACTATGCGCCCAGTCCTTTCTCCTCTGTACCCTCCATTCTGGTCTCAGAACTGAGTGTGGAGCAAGAGAGTAAGCTGGATTTAAAGAAATAGCTTTAGAGTCAAGCCAGCTGGAATGGACACAGCACTGAAGTGTGAGTGCCAGGTCTGGCTCTGACATGTGGACTGCAGCACGGGAAAAGGCTCCTGGCCAGCCACTGAACCTCATTGACCCTCTCTGGCCTTTATTTTGTCATCCAGGAAGAGTGTGGGGATGCACCAGCTCTCCAGTGCTCGCCTGCAGAGTACTGCGAGATGGGCTGCACTTCCGAAAGCGCAGATTCCGGAGCCTTTAGAGGTCTTGGGTAGGACCCGAGTCTCTGCTTTCAGAAGCAGTGGGTTGGTGATCTCCAAGCCTCCTTCTGGCTCAGTCTAGGGGTCTCTTTCCCTGAATACTGTAGAATCTTCTCACCTGAATCCTGGGATCATCTTGGCAAAGCCAATGACCTTTTGGATGCTGTAACTGACCAGGTCAGCCAAGTGGGGCAGCATGGAGAGCTGGGAGAGGTCCAGGGTTACAGAAGGGTCATTTGCGTCTTCTTCCCTCAGGTCTAGGGTGGAGAAGCTGGACGGCTCCATCATGTCTAGGGAAGATGAAAAAAGAGAAGCAACTATTTAAGACACACATACTCAGGCTGGAACCCCCTTGCCCGCCCCTGAGAGGACCTCGTGCATCCTGGCAGCAGGACCAGCTGGGAATCCCACAGCGATGGCTGCCCACCAAAGGTCACTCTCCAGCCCCAGACATCCTTCTGGGACTCTCCCTGCCTCTTCTGTCAGCAGTGTGAGGTGGTAAAAGGAAAGCGCCAGATATGCTCAGGAAAGCAAGACTCCCTCAAGCCTCGAGCTTTGCAGACCATGTGCTGTTCCTAATGATCTCGAAGGAAAATGAATTTGGGACCAGTCAATCCATGGGAAAAAATGTCCAACCTCATGGTCAAAGAACTGCAAAGTAGAACATCTACACTTTTTACCTACAAATTAGAAACAAATGTTCCAATGTTGATACCAATATTTGTAAAGATGAAGAGAAATAGGTAATCCTTGTGCAGTGCTGGGATGCCAAAGCAGTAGTACATTTGTGCAGGTCATCTACAAAGCTGTTTGACAGTAGGAGGTCGAAAGCCTACGATTTTGTGCACTCTTTGGCAGGTAATCTCACTTCCATGAAATCATTTTAAGGAAACGACTTGGAACAAGTGTAAATATTTAGCCACAAGCATACTGTTATTGTACTGAAAAGCTGAGAAACCATTTAGATGTCAAAATGGTAGGGGCTTTACATATGTTGTTGTACTCGGAATGTTACACAGCCTTTCACAGTTATATTCTAGGGCTAGCAGGTGACATGGTGGTTAAGGCACCAGTTTCCCACATGGCTGAAGTCCTAGATCTCGTGGCTTTGAAAATCATGCTGAGCACACGTGTGTGCATGCCCAGAATCCTAAGAGGAAAATGTAGGATAAGGTATTGCAGCATGCCCATACCACTGGGGAGATGATTTCTCATTTTCTCTCTCTCTCTCTGTTTCTCTCCAGCAAGCACACACATGCTATGGAAAAAAACTAAAAAAAAAAAAAAAAAAAAAAAAATTATATTCTAGATGTATACTAGATGATATTGAAATATGTTACAACATACTATTAAGAGAAAAAAAAACGAATCTTCAGTCTGGATAGTACAATTCCATTTCTGGAAAAAATATATGAATTATTTTATTTATTTATTTATTTATTTATTTTAATTTCACTAGAGAGGGACAGAGTAAGAGAGAGAGAGAGAGAGAGAGAGAGAGAGGGGAAAGTGAGAAAGCAAGCCACCAGGTCCAGGACTTGAACCATGGTCAGTCATGTGGAAGTCCAGTGCCTTTAAGCACCATACCACCTGCCAGCCCCCCATTTCTGAATATATTAATACATACATGTTTTTTAAAAAATGACAGGAGGGGCCAGCCCCATGGCCAAGTGGTTAAGGAGGCTGGGTTCCACATGGGCAACTATGTGGTTCAAGTCCTGTCCCCGATGGTTTGAAAAATATACCAGGCATATGTGCATGTGTGCTCAATATCCAGCTAGGGTGAAGAAATGGAGGCAGGACCATGCTCCCTCTTTCTTTGTCTCTCTATAGTGAGAGAGACACTGTCTGACAAATAAAAAAAAATGTAGGCCACTCTATGACCCAGGAGTTAAAGCAGTTGAATTCCATATGACTGACTACATGGTTTGAGTCCTAGACCCAGTGGCTTGAGAAACACACTGAGTGTCTGCGTGTGTGTGTGTGTGTGTGTGTGTGCCCAAAGTCAAGACAGAAGGGAGAAATGGAGAAGAGATAGCAGCATCACCATTCCTCATGGGGAGAGGGTTTCTTCTTCCCCTCTCTCTGTGTGTCTCTTCTCTCTCTGGTGAATGCACTTGACCTCCAGGAAAAAAATTTAAAGGAAAAAAAAAGGCAGGAAAGAGACACCGTACGGTGTTAATGGTAATTATTTTGGGGTAGATAAGATTAAAGAGTGTGTATGTGTGTAAAATTTAGCTTATATTTTCTAAATCTCTAAAATGAACATGTACTACTTTTGTATAATAATTTTTTCTTTTTTCTTTTTTTCTTCCTTTTCTTCCTTCCTTTCGTCCTTCCTTCCTTCCTTCCTCCCTTCCTTCCTCCCTTTCTTTCTTTCTTTCTTTCTTTCTTTCTTTCTTTCGCCAGAGAACATGTGTACTCACCAGAGAGCAAGACAGAGAAAGCACTCAGTGGGGCTTGGTCATGCCACAATCCTTTCTCCTTAATTTCTCTGTTCTCTCAGGATTTGGGGTATGCACACATACATGACCAGTGTGTTTATCTTTTTTATTTTTGGAGAGGTTTTTGCTACAGGGTGCGTGCACTCACCAGAAAGACAGAGAGAGACAGAAAGACAGAAAGCGAGAAATCACCCCCCAAGGGGGATGGCCACACCGCAGTCCTCTCTCCTCCATTCTCCTCTCAGGATCTTGGGCACGCATGCAAACACGCCCTGCGAGAGTTTAAGCTACCAGGTCTGGGACTCGAACCGCAGTTGACTACATGGGAGTCCAGCGACATAGCCATTACACTAACTGCTGGTCCCACCCAGCATGTTTTTCAAGTCACGAGAGTTGAGATTTGAACCACTGTTGGCCATGTGGGATCTGGTTCCCTTAACCACTGCTCTATGTGGTTGGCCCTTGCATGATCATTTTTTTTAATTAAAAATGTTAGCTTGATTGAATTTTATTTTGATAAAATTTTGCTATAGGGTACATGCTCTTGCTGGAGAGAGACACAGTGGGAAATCATTCCCGGGGGGATGGCCACATTGCAATTTCTTCTCTACCCTCCTCCTGGGATTCTGGACACATGTGCACATGCATTCAGCGTGAGTTTAAAGCCGCTGGGTCCAGAACTTGAGCCTCAGTTGGCCAGGTGGAAGTCCTGTGCCTTACCCACTATGCCACCTGCTGGCCCCAACTTGTTTGAATTTTTAACTAAATATATGCTATACTGAAGATGCCATTGTTGGGGTGAATACCTTGAATCAATTAGCCTATGAGAAAGTATCAAAACTCCTAAATGATGTGGCACTACTATCAATCACTAAAGTATAAATGCTGTGTAGCTTGTGCAGATTGACAATGAATATACCTTCAGGTGAAAAGAACAGGAAGAAGAGCAGGAGGAGCTGGAAAGACCAGTCAGTGTGTGCATGGCAAGCGCTCCTCTTTAGCCCCTGGTCACCTCCTTCCTGTCACTTTGGGTGTGTGAACACATGACTGGCTGTCCAGTTGGCACTGGGGTCCCTTCCACCTATTCTGAATCTGGACACAGTTCCGTCACTGAATCTGGAAGAACTGTATCTGAGGGCTCTAGTTGCCCAGAGGAAAGGGGCTTTTTCATCCCTGCCCTCTGCGGGTAACCAAGAAGACACCAGGGCTGATCGAGAAGTAGGAAGAAGGACTAGAGCAGGGAGAGGATGAGGCAGGATAATGAAGAGTAAGGGCCAGAAGAAAAGCGCACTACCTCCCAGACTCTTGGGTGAGCTGGAGGTGACGTGTCCTCCACAGCCTTAGTGGTCTCCTAGGTGAAAAATTGGCTGCAAGAGGACTCACACTTTCTCCTTCCCACTCCCATTTTTACCTTCGGAAGGGCCCAGAACCAAAATGCCACTTAAAGGAATCTAATGACCCTCAAAGGGAAGATATGCAGATGCCTGATTTCTCAGAGGAAAGAGCACAGAAGGCCCACCCGCAGAACTGGGACCTCCACTTGGCCTCTTCCCCAGCACGGGCCCTTGGGCAAGACGCCTCTTTTCTGGAAGAGAGGGGCTGTTTTGAGAACTCTCTGTTGTGTGCAGTGTGTACGTGCTGTTCACATTAGGAGCCTTCACCTCCTCCCTCGGGCAGCCCTGGGCCGGTGGAGAAGTCCTGCTCACCTGGAGAGGTGGTGTAGTGATCTGAGCAGGAGGAGGAGGAGTCTCCAGAGTAGCTGGATGTGTATCCTGAGTTGGGCCTTGAGGGGTGGCTCTGTTCACTCTCGCCCCCACGAACTGGTGCCTGGAAAGGAAAGATGGGGTGTGAGAGACTCACATTTGGGGGGCATCTCCCTCCATGGTTCCTGATCTCTGATAGAATGGCATCAAGAAAGGCCTATAGGAGGGGGAGGCCTCCCAGTGCCAGAGAAGCAGAGCAGCCTCCATCCTTTCCCCACTGTGCCAGGATGCCCCTCACCCCTGAAGCCCTCCTCATGCTGTGGGTACACTCGGGTTCCCCACTAGCTTGTCTCAACTTCCTGGTCAGCAGGCAGACCTACCCGGAACTGGGTGAAGTCAGCATAGGTGGGGTCATAGGTCTTGTGGTGGGCATCCAGCAGGATGGCAATGATCCGCTGCTGCTCCTCGGACAGCTTGGGCCGCAGGCTGTCCTTCAAGGCCTCCTCCTCCTTCCGCTTCAGGATCATCTCGCGCTTCCGCTGTACCTCCTCATCCGTCAGGATGACTGTGGGCAGGAAGGGGGAGTCAGGAAGGCCTGCCACAGCTCCTTCCAGAAACCTCCAGCTGTTAAAGGCCCGAGATGGGAGGTGCTGCCCTGTCACACTGCGGGGTCCCGGGGGGCCCTCATGCCATGAGGCACTCCAACGCCATTATACCACTATAGGGAAGAAAACCGGGTTTTCAGTGGTGAAAAGGCAGGTGCATGAGAGAAAGAAAAAGAGGATTTGAGAGACAAGATAGTTTGGGCACTAGGGAGTATAGGTTCTCAAGAACAAGTGGTGGGACCTTAGGCAAAATAATTCAACTCCCTGGGCTTTGGTTCTCTAGTTACTCTGTTAAATGAAAGGTTTGGACCACATCATCTCTTCTCAGGTCCCTTTCTTGTTCTTTTGTCCATAAAGCATGAGTATGTGTGTGAGTGTGTATGAACGTGTGTGTGTGTGTGTGTGTGTGTGTGCGCGCGTGACTGGGGAAGCAATAATACCTACTTCAAAGGATCAGCCGTTTTTTGTTTATTTGTTTTTGGAGAGGTTTTTGCTAAATGCCTCGTATGTTCGCCAGGAAGACAGAGAAACAGAAAGTGAGAAATCACCCCCCAGGGGGGATGACCATGCCGCAATCCCTTCTCCTCCATTCTCCTCTCGGGATCTGGGCATGCATGCACACGTGCCTGGCGTGAGTTTAAGCCACCGGGTCTGGGACTTGAACCGCGGTCAACTACGTGGGAGTCCAGGGACATAGCCGTTACGCTAACTGTTGGTCCTAGGATCAGCTGTTTTGAGAGCAAGATGCACCCAATTGTTTTCTGCTCTGTAAGAGTCAGTTAATACAGATTTCAATAAACGCCTCTAGTGGGAGCCTCAGAAGTTCAAGGTCTCTTTCACTAGGACTGAGGGTCACTTAAAGGCAAAGGACATGCCCTACAGTCCTATGCTTCCCCTAACCTGACACAGAGCATACGCTCATGAAGTGTCAGTTCTCTGCCCTCCACATACTATGATCCTGAAGGAGACATGACAGTCAAGAAAAGGTGACAGGGTAACCTGGGGACACTCGGTGTTGGAAGCCAGGAGATGCTGAGGAAAACCTCTCCACATGACCATTCATGTGTCCAAATGTCCTCTTTTTTTTTAAAGACAGATTTTTGCTATAGGGCACATGGCTTGCTGAAAAGACAGAGACAGAAAGGAAGTGGGAAATCACCCCCCAGAGGGATGGCCACGCAATAACCCCCTCTCCATTCTTCTCTCAGGATCTTGGGCATGCATGCACATGTGCCCAGCAAGAGTTTAAGCCACCAGGTCTGGGTCTTGAACCACATTCGACTAGGTGGGAGTCCAGCGACATAGCCATTACTCCATCTGTTGGTCCCCATCTGGTCTACTTTAATGCATGTAGAAAGACTTTGCCTCTTTGGTTCTTTGCAAAACAATCTCTCTTCCAGCTTGTACAGTCTTGAAGTTTCTGCCCAAGGAAGTTTTCAAGTCCTCCTGACGTCTCTGAAGTTTGATGCTCCACAGCTCTAATCCAGGACATTCTCTGTAGTTGCTAGTCAGAGTGTCTGAGAATGGGGAGACTCTACACCGCCTGTAGTTTTGTGCAGGGGCTTCTGGGGCAGCGCCTGCCTTCTGTGTGGGGCAACTGCCCCAGAGGGCAGGGCTGGGAGAGGGAACAGACCTCCTGGCCAGGGATTGCACAGTGCTGACGGCAGGAGTGGGCACTGGGGCCTGTGGCCTGTAGCTACTTGCTCTGTGCTGGCGCTGCCGGGCATCTGCCCACAGAACTGGGGAGTTTCACAAGAGCAGGGAAAGGAATCAGAATGCCAGAGTGGGTGGGTTCCAGGCTTTGAGAAAGGCCCATTGGCTCGGAACGCTCAGATCGGGGAGGATGGGAGAAGGTGGGGGGGGGGGGCGCGGCGGTGGGAGATGGCCTGTGGTTGGTGAGTGGACAAGCAGGGCCACAGGCACAGAGGAAAGGGAAGCCCATGGCAAGAAAGGGAGCATTCTCTCCGCAGCTGAGGTAAGTCAGACCTCCCAGAGGAGGGCTGAGAGGAGGCCACGCCCAGGTGGTTGACTCATCTGCCCCAAGAGCTGCCAACTCTCCTCCCCTAGACGGTGTCTGCTCAGACCCTAAGAGGTCAAGCAGGGTGGGAGAGGGAGCAGCAGGCAGGGAGCATTCCAAGGAAAGGGAGGGTGCAAAGCCCTAGCCTAGGGAATCCAAGATTAGGTGTCTGGTTTTTCCTGCTCAGGAGGGGGCGGGCAGAGGAAGTGGTGAGACTGGAGCTAGGAAGGTCTGTCACTCACATCGAGGGGTCCACGGCATGCTTCTCAGCCTTACTGGACTTCGTGATCCCCTGTGAGTCTGTGACGTCATTCTCCGGCTCCTCCAGCTTACCCCGTCCAAAACACAGCCAAAGCTCCCATGATTTGACTTCCTCCTAACTCTCTCACCTCGTTCCCTAGCACCTTGGGACAATCTTCTGCTCTAGGCACGCTGACATTGGTGACCTGCCATTGTGAATGGCCACACGGCTACCAGCCCAAAAGTAACTGAACACAGCTTACCTCTACTGTTTAAGCCATTGTGATCAGAATCTTTTCAAGACAGAATACTTTGGAACGGAACACCTGTAGCATCCTATAATCTTTTCTCAGTGATGCAGCGGCATCATTATGAAAAATTACTGAGCTTTGCGGGGAAAGACAATGACTTTGGCAACACATGGGGCTTTTTGCCCCACATCTGTGGCCATCTATGGCCCAGCCTGCCACACTTTGGGGCTCCGTGCTGATTTTCACAGCTTTCTGTCTCCCCCTCGCTGTTAATTTGTGTTGTCTCTTGTTATTGGTGCCTGCCTCTACAAGTGTGCTTCTCTCTCCTTGAAAAGTGACTTCTGATGTGTTGGGAGCTAGAAATCTTGGTGGTAAAGTTTGATAAAATTAATAATAACAGATAGCATGTGTAGAGTTTTTTTTTTTTTTTTTTTAAGGTACCAGGTGCATTCTAAGTGCTTTTTGCATATTAAGTCATACATACACACACACACACACACACACACACACACACACACACATATATATATCTTTTTTTTTCTTTTTATGAGATATTTTTGCTATAAGGCACATACACTTGCCAGAGAGACAGAGAGAGACAGAAAGTGAGAAATCACCCCCTGGGAGGGATAGCCACGACACAATCCCTTCTCCTCCACTCTCCTCTCAGGATTTTGGGCATGTACATATATGCGCCTGGCATGAGGTTTAAGCCGCCTGAAACTGTAGTCAACTACATGGAAGTTCAGCAACATAACTATTACGCCATCTGCTGGTCTCAGGTCATGTATATTTAAGTCTTTGTAACAAACCTTTAAGGCAGGTGCTATTATTATCCTCATTTTTCAGATGAGGAAACTGAGGCTCAGAGAGGCCCTATACTTTGCTCAAAGTCACACACAAGTGGTAGAATTGGTATTCTGACCTGGGCAGTCCGGTCGGGAGTGGATGGCCATAACCACTCTGCATACTGCCTCTGCTCATGACTGGTTGGGACTACTCAGTAGGACTCTGGATCTGTGCCATGGAGTCCTGACCTAAAGGTGTCCCAATCCATCTGAAATATGTGAAAATTAAATAAAGAAGCAGAGCTTGTAAATGATTTACTTTAAAAAGACAAGGAAGATTCAAGTTAACTTTTTAACATTGATATAAAGAGGACAGAAGAGGACTAAAAATGCTTTCAAATGAATGATGCTGACAACATCAGGTTTGGGAGAACCTTATTTATCTTTAGACTGGTGGGAGGTATATACATATGAAGAAGCAAAATGGGGAGGTAATATTCATTCACTCAACACGGGTTAACTGAGGCCCAACTATGCACCAAGTGGTGGGCTGACACTGGGGTGAAAACATACATCTGTGAAAACATTAAACAAGTGGACCAGCTGGTGGTGTGGATGTTAAAGTGGCTAGATCATACATAGCTGACTGTGTGGTTCAAGTCCAGGACCCAGTAGCTTGAAAATCACACCAGGCATGTGTGTGTGCATGACAAAAACCCTGAGAGAAGAATGGAGGAGAAGGGATTGTGGTATGGACATCCTCCTAGGGGTGATTTCTCACTCCCTCCCCCACTGTTTCTCTGTGGTGAGCACTTGTGCCCTACAGCAAAACTAAAAAACAACAACAACAACAACAAAAACCAACAAGTTACGCTCTTTCCAGGATAGGTGTAAAATAAGCCAGAAGAAAGAATTCAATTATGAAATTTTTTGGGTTTCAGGGACATAAAGTCAGCTAGGACTTGAAGAGAGAGAAAAAGAGGATATGGTGGAAACAAAGCTCCCTTCAGCCCGGTGGTGGGAAGGGCACAATGGAGTGAGTTCGGACTCTCGGAGGTGCCTCAGGGACTGCCCTGATGGCCCCACCACCCTAGCCTGTGGAAGCTGACAGACCTATGCCAGACTGAATGCTGACACCATCATCTTTTTAGCTTAGAGGCATGGCATTTTAATTTCTCTGAGCTTCATCTATTAAATAGAAGTACTGGGCCGGCAGGTGGCGTGGTGGTTAAGAGTGCTGGAATCCCACATGGCTGACCATGGTTTGGGTCCTGGACCTGGCGGCTAGCCTTCTCACTTTCTCTCTCTCTCTCTCTCACTCTGTCTCTCTCTGGTCAAATTAAAAAAAATAAATGGATAAAATAAATGAAGTTAAATAAAATAATTCTTAAAAAAAAATAGAAGTACTGGGGCCAGCAGGTGGCATAATGGTTAAGGTGCTGGACTCCCACATGTCCTACCACAGTTGGGGTCGCGGTCCTAGTGGCATGAAACTCACACCAGGTGCTTGTGCAAGCATGCGCAAAATCCTGAGAGGAGAATGGAGGAGTAGGGATTATGCTGTGGCCCTCTTTCCTGGAGGTGATTTCTTGCTTTCTCTCTCTTTGTCTCTTTCTATGTCTCCAGCAAATGCGTACATCCTATAGCAAAAGTCTCTCTCTATAATGATAAATAGAAGTGCTTCCATATTTAGGGATTGTTATGAGAATTTGGGAAGAAAATGCCTGGGTCTGACATGGTATGTGGCACGTAGTGGCTGGTCAATAAGCACTAGTTTCCATCCTCGTCTCTTTCCCTCCAGCACCTCCTCTATGGAAGGGTCGCCCCAGCCAAAAGGGAACCTGGGTTTTTAGCTCCCTTCTTATGGTTTTACAGTTGTCTCTGGGAGGCGAGGCCTTGGGACAGCAGCCAGCACAGGGGATGGATGAGCAGCCTCTCAGGGTTCTAAGCCAGAGGATTCCAGGCCCACAATGGTGAGGTCTTCCAACATGGAGTTGGGTTCTAATCCCAGCTCATCTACCACTTGCTTTCTGATCCCAATTCTGCTGTTTTTACCTTCCTGGGTCTCAGGCGATCTCTAAGTGCTCTTCCTATTTTATATTATAGGCTATCTCCTTCCTCCTAAGACATAGGAGAGTGGCCTCTGGGCCATCAGTGAGCTTGGCCCTGACAGAACTCCTGTGGCGGTGCCTTCTGGATCCCAACAATGGAACCCTATTCCTTTCTCTTTGATTGAGCCTTAGAACGCAGGCCCTGGAGAAGGTGAGCCCCGTGTGGGTAGGGACTGGACTGCAACTTGTATGAGTCCTCCCTCGTGCCTCACACAGAGTCGGCCCTATCAAGAGTGTGCGCGAAGGCCCACAGGCACCCAGGGCTAGAGCCTCCACTTTCTCACTCTCTCCAGGATAAACACCAGGGTTAGGGTAGGGCAGGGACTGGGCTAGGAACAACTGGCATGTCCAGACCTGTGCATGCCTACGAGGGTGAGGAGGAGCAACGCAGGCTGCCATGTGGGCTGGGGAGCCGATCGGGAGTGAGGAGCCATGGCCCACAGGAAAGGAGCTGTGGTCAAGGCCAGAGGAGGAGGCCCAAGGCGAGGGTCTCAATTATACCAATCAAGAATTTTTTTTCCTTAAGGAAGAAATTTCTCATCCCCTATGCCCTGCCCTGTAACTCTTTCCCTGTTCCTGACACATTTTTCTTGGTACCTGCCCCCTCTCCCAAATGGTCTCACAGCTAGGAGGACCTTTAAGGATGCCCTCATCCAAGTACTCGCTCTCAAGACTCCTCAGGCCCACAGCTTAGCAGGACAGGGACTCTGTCCTAGGGCCGGCGTGGGGGTCTGGGTACTGACTGCAGGCAGGACCGAGCAAGTGGAGTAGACAGAGATACATGTGCTGAGGACACCCATGCCCAGGCTGAGTTGGTGCCCCTGTGCCAGCCCAGAGAGGGGCCTGGCTAGCCCCTCCCAGTGTCTGCTGAATGCTACGTCTCCTCTGGTTACCAAGTAACTGTTCTTTGCTCAGATGCAAAGTCCAGGGCTTGTTTTTAATGACAGATCAGAACATTGCTATAAATCTGCCACAGTGGTCCTCTTCTCTGACCGAGAGCTGGGCAAGAAGTTCTACAGGGTCACCCCCTTTCTCCATCTGGATTCAGAGCCCCAGCGCTTCTCCCCACAGAATCTTTCTCCCCAGTCTCACCCAGGCACCAGCCCTTGGGTCTGCTCATGGGGCAGAACTCTGGATGTCAACAACACTCTTGAGTATCTATTCTCCCTCCAGCCAGCCTCTCTCCCAAAGTCCAAAGAACATGAGGTTCCTTGAGCCTCATGCTGTCCTAATCTGGGAAACAGGGAGCTGTGAGAACATGAGATGTCCTGGGGGAAGCCTGCCCTGGGGCTCATGGAGATAGTAGCCTGCCTCTCCTTCATCTCGGGCCTTGGTCTGGAGGGGCCCTCCTGGGTCTCTGAGACACGTACACAGATCCTGAGGAAGCTCGCAGGACTCCTAGGGCCATGAGACCATGGAGTGTGTCTGCCCTGCCCCGCTCACGCCCCAGCTCCTGGCCCCAGTGCTGGCAGCTACGGAGAAGGGCAGGCAGCCCTCTCAGCCCACACCTGCAGGAGAGCGGTGCCTGACTGCAGCCCAGCCCCAGCCCAGCCCAGCCCTGGACACTCACACTCCTTCATCATGCCGATGTCCACACAGCGCTTGAGCCGGCAGGCCTGGCAGTGGCGCCTGTTGTCCTTGGTGATTCGGCAGTCCCCGTTGAAGGGACAGGTGAACAAAGCCTTCCGCTTCATGCTTCGCCTGTCGAGAGAGCACACTCTGCACTGGGTCACTGATCTTCTAGTTCCTGAGTCCTGGCTGCAGAGAACAGCCTACCGGGGTGTGATCACAAACTCCCCACAAGGCCCCAAGAACGCCATTCCTCCCACAGAGGATCTGGGGCCTGTCCTAGTCCCTGGGCCACTCTTGGTGACCAATCCACACCCCACCCTCTAGACTGGGTGTGCTTGTTGGCCACTCCTGCTTCTTTCAGAGCTGCTCAGCTCCCATCGTTGCTTTTGCAGTGTCCCTCTTATCTGCTGTTTCACTTTTGGCAGTTTCAGTTAGCAATGGTCAACTGCAGTCCAAGAATATTAAATAAAAAATTTCGGAAGTGGGCCAGAAGTGGCATGGTGGTTGGGGCAACTGGATCACACATGGCTGACTACCTGGTTTGAGTCTCAGATCCAGCAGCTTAGGAGACATGCCAGGGGAGTGTGTGTGTCCCAAATCCTGAGAGGAGAAGGGAGGAGAAAGGACTGTGGCATGGTCATCCGGGTGCTTTATCACTTTGCTCTCTCTCTCCAACAAGTGCATGCACCCTATAGCAAACAACAACAAATTCTAGAAGTAACCAGTTCTTACATTTTAAATTGCATCCCAATAAGGACATGACTCATGCTTTTGTCCACCAACGTATCTATGACATATACACTACCTGCCCATTACTCGCTTGGTCGCTTTGTGTGTTATCAGATAGACACAGCACAGCATATGCACGGCTCGGTACATCTATGGTTTTAGACATTCAATGAGGGTCTTGAAATGTATATCCCACAGATAAGGAGAGACCTCTTACTTAATTTTACTCGGCTTTCCCACTCTTTTTTTTTTTTTAATTATATGAGAAGTATACAAGTGAATTTTCTTAGTAATAAATTATTAAAAATACTGAAAAAAATCAGCAGAGTAGCCCTCATAATGGCCTGTGAGGTATGGATGTTAGTCTCAGCTTCAAGTCGTAGAGTCCAGAGATCTGTAACTAGAACATTCCCTCGATCTGGGGATAGATACGTGCACAGGTACATGGAGAAGGGAGAAAAGGCCCAGACCATTGCTCTAAACACCTGGATCACCTGCCCAGGAAGAGAAGAGGCCAGGTAAGTGGGCAGGAGCCCTGCAGTCGGGCCTGTGCTTTCTGAAAGGCAGAGGAAACCAGGGCTCTGGAAGAACAGGGAACCGCCACCCTAAGCTCAAAGCCAGCACCACCGTTCACTCCAGTGTCCTGTGTAAAACTGTGTGTGTATGTGCACACATGTGCCTGCCCTTGCATGCATGTGCAAGCTTGAGGGCTCACTTCCTAACCCTGCCCTTCTCTCCACTACCACATGGACTTCAGCAGGCTGCATAAAAGGCAGCTCCCAACGGCTTCTCATCACAGGTCCCAGTGGCTCCTGTTACTCCTCCCAGACCCAGCAAGGGTAGGTCCCACTTTTTTTGCCCCAGAGCAGGTGACGGAAGTTAGCTGGAGAGAGAAGTTGCCAGAATCACTTTCTCAATAAGCAGCTGCAGCTTTCGAGGCACTGCGAGTGTGGAGGTGCTGAAGCCTGAGAAGCGAGCCCTTTCCCTCCCTTGGACATCGTCTTCTCCAGGTGTCACATACTAGTGTGGATTTTCGGTTCACTGTGACTGTGTGACTCTGGTGACTGTTTCACATTCACCAGAACATGCACGAGGTTTAGGACAATCACACACATCAGCGATGACCTCGCTCCAACAAATGAACAAAGGGGACCAAACCAACGAGAGAAAGTCTGTGCTGCTGGTCACAGGTCACAGACGCTCAGAAGACCCAGGACACGGCTAATGGGACACCCACATTTTATTGAAGGAACCACCAAGGTTATGACACATACCAGTAAGAATATTTAGCAAGAAGTTATAATCCCCCTGTCCCGAAGTTGTAGGGACTGAAGGCCCAGCCTTTTAGCTTCTTGGATTGTTTCCAACTCCAGAAATTCAAAGTACTCAATGAAGTTGAGTCCATAGGCAAATAGCCCCAGGCAGCTGGCCCTTAAGCAAGGCTCATGGGCAGACCAGCTCAGGAGCAGTGTCAGGCTACCCCAAATCTAGCCAGCCTAAGGCCCAGGCCTGCTTCTGCAGTAACTTTCCACAGAGAGATTATGCGGCAGGCTTTTGCTGGCGTTTAGGAGGGTTCTGGGTTTGTAGGGGGAGACCTCTCTGAGTATGCAGAGCAGGCCTATGCCTATGACCTGGGGCTGACTTGAGCTAGGAACCTTTCCCCTCTACAGCTTTCCTGAGGGACAGGAGAATATGGAATGCCTTGGGGACTGTCAGTTATCCAGGAATGAGATACAATCATCCCCACAGGGCATTCCTGCACATTCTGAGAAGTGAGACTGTTGTTCCTCCATTACTCCTTTTCTTCCTTTCCACGTCATGGTTCTTGAGGCTTCACTTGTTACCACAAATGCTTGGGCCCCAGAATGCTCATAATTCTCTAAGCCTATGACTCAAGAACCAGAAGTTTGTAATTCAGAGTGAACTCTCATTTCCTTCTTTTCTTCCTTCCAGCGAGGCACTTTGCCTGGGGCTGGGGAGCGGTCTATCCTCCCACCACTGTGCCTGTGCCTGGCTCAGCACTTTTCCTGACCAGCCTCCAGGGCCAGGGACACCAAGAGGTGCACCTCAGCTGAACCCAGCAGTCACCTCCAGAGAGAGACAAGAGCCAAACTTCTCCCAGTGCCATGCTGGGGACTGAGGGTATCACAAGACTCCAGGAGGGAGTTAGTCTGAAAGCCCCTTCAGAGGCCCATCTGGGCCTCCTGAGGCAGTAGGAGGCCTGCCTCTGACCCTCACTGGTGGGCAGTTCCACTGCCTGCAAGGTCGCCAGGAAAGAGATAATGGTGCTTCACTCTCTTTTAAAAATCTTCCTCATATTGTTTTAATTTTGAAGTCCAGTTTCAGGCTCCCTCACACAGGAAGTTGGAGATAACCACTTGGCCCAACTTGACCTGACAATAGGAATAGACTCTACTGAGGCTGGGGGTAGAAAGAAAAAATGCAGAGCTGGGTTAAAAGAAAACACTGGGGCAGCGCAGCGCCGTGGTAGAACGAGGTACTCTGTGAGGCTGATACACATAGGAGGGTTCTGGGTTTGCAGCAGGAGACCTCCCTGAGTAGGCAGAGCAGGCCCACGCCTGTGACCTGGGGCTGACTTGAGCTAGGAGGGGATCACTGCATCAGGACCCTGTGGGCAGTACTGTGTCTCTACTCTCGCTCATGGAAAGAGTAGGTTAAAAGGGTTTAAAAATTAAATTAAATTAAAAGCCTTGAGCACTTTCTAGGGGCCAGCCATCATCTCACAGCAGGACTGAGACTTGGGGAAGGACACAGCCAATGTTATTCATGCCTTTGCCACGCCTGACCTTGCAGCATGTCTTCACATTTGAACAATGCAAAGGCAGCCTACAAACTTATGAAGCTTTTAAATGATCATCATTGTTAAAAACATGGTAACCAAGTCTTCCCTGGCTCCTGTAAGTACAGACTAGGACCATGACTGGGAAGATGGAGGTTCGACATTATGTAGAACACCATTGCAGTCGGGCTATGGGCTCTGTGAGTGTGCAGGAGTGAACTGCTCACTCGCTGGTCCTAACGGCCAGATCCGAGTCCTTCCCAGGACCCCAATTCCAGATCTGGCTTCCTACGTGTCTGACCCAATATGGCTGTTTTCTGGCCTGCAAGTCCTATGGGCTCACAGGCCCTGTTTTTTCCTGTCCTCCTGCCTTCTCAGGCCCTTGCTCACACGTGGCTGTCATCTAGCCTCTGCCCACGAGGAGTCAGGGCAGTCAGACTGCCCAGTCCTGCCTCTGTGTTTTGTCTGAGGAGCCACACCCACCCTGCCTCCCTCCCAATGCTAATTGCCTGTGAACTGGTTTGGTTTGGAGAAACAAGAGCCTTGGGTTTCCATGGGAGCCCATTGCCTCAGCTGCTCTCAGAGCCTAGACCCTATCATCCTCTGGATGGTTAGCAATTACACCCTAGCTCAGGAAGGGGGGTAGGGTGGTGCAACCAAGCTAAATATAGACACAGTTTCTAGAAAGCCAGGGGTGAGAGAGGACATTGACCGATTCTCCTGCCAGAGACCAATTCATCAAAACATGAAGGAGACATGAAGCTCACAAAAGCATCAAGTACCTGGGGCCCGGCCTCAGGCCTGGGACAGATAGTCTTGTCAAGCAGACAGGGCTCAGCTTGAGTTGGTGGCTCCTGCCAACAGAGTTACACAGTCTGTATAACCCATATGCAAGGTCCAGTACCTCCTGTGGGCTCCATCTCCACTATAGATGAGTGGCACAGAGAACCCAGGGCCAAACCAGGACACATGGAGGAGCTGAATGGAATTCCCAGTACCAAAGACCTATGTGAAGTGAGGCACGTCTTAGCTAGATGGTGGTGATCATTTCACAACACACAAGTATAGTAAAAAACATTGGGTTGCACACCTTAAATTCAGAACCTAGTTTTTTGTTGATTGTATCCCAATTGTGCTGGAGGGAAGAAAAGATACCCAGTAGGGGTCTATGTGGTAGATTACATGTGGAAATATCAAATGGTTCTCACAGGTGGGTTTAAAAACAAACTTTAAACGAAAGAGAACACCTTTATGAGTATAGACCTCAGTTTCTAGAGGACAATTTGATAATATGAACCAAACACGTTAAATGTACAGACTCTTTAACATAGTAAAACCACTTTCAGGAATTCATCCTGCAGGAAGATCAGTCCCTGGGCCCCAGGGTGGTTCCTACGGCACCGTATGGGGAAGCTGAACTCCAAAGTTAAGTGCCCATCAATAGAAGACTGGCTTATTAACTCATAGGACTTTCAAACAGTACAAAGTAGCTGGGAAAAGACAGAAGAAGGCCAAAATGGGAATAAGTTTGAAGAAGTGTTCTTTAGTAGATAAAGTAAGATGCAGAATGGTAACTATGATAAGAGTGTACTTCAAAAAGTCTGTGGAAAAATATAATTGAAGTACAAGTTTATTTTGGCACAAAAAGGTAGAAATTCATGTATCATTTTTCTTTTCTTTTCTTTTCCTTTTTAGTTTGGCAGAATGTGCATGCACTTGCCAGAGAGAGACAAGGTGAGGAGAGTGAGAAAGTAACCGCCCACCCCCATAATCTCATCTCCTCCATTTCTCCCTCTTTTCAGGATTTTGGGCAGGTGTGCATGCACACATACCCAGTGTGTTTCCCAGGCTGCCAGGTCTGGGTCTTGAAGCAGGTTGGTTATGTGGCACCCAGCCAGCTCAACCACCATGCCGCTGACTGGTCCATTGTTTTGCATTGTACACATTTTCCATGACCTTTTGAAAACCAATTCATCAAAACATGAAGGAGACAAGAAGCTCACAAAATCTTGTACTCCTATATGCATATGCACATGCATACACACACACAAACACTCTACATAAAGAATCTGGAAGCAAATATAATGCACCCCCTCCAGATTGCTTCCAGAGGAAGAAGGAAACTGAGAATAGGGTTGAGAAGAAGATGCTTATATATCCTTTTGAACTATTTGCTTTTTATTTTAATTAGTTAATTAATTAATTTTTAAGAGAGGGTCTTGCCATGTTATCATCCTCCTACCTCAGTCTCCCAACTGGGACTTTGGGCACATGACGCCATGCCTGGCTCTTTCTTTTTAGAGGGTCTTGCAACATTGCCCAGACCAGCCTTCAGCTTATGGTTCTCCTGTCTCAATCTCCTAAAGTCACTGGGATTACAGGTGCATGCCACCATCCCTTGCCTTTAGATTGGCTTGAAATTCAAACTCAGGCCTCCCACATGTTCTAGCCTACAGAGCACAGCATCTTAGTAGCACTATGGATCTGTTTGCTCTTTTAAACCAATATATGGACATTACTTTTTTTAAAAATCCACTACCCAATACAACTATTTAAAAATGAAAATGAGGGACCAGCATTTAGCGTAATGGCTATGTCGCTGGACTCCCACGTAGTCGACCGCAGTTCGCGTCCCGGACCCGGTGGCTTAAAACTCACGCTGGGCACGTGTGTGTGCGTGCCCAAGATCCTGAGAGGAGAATGGAGGAGAAGGGATTGCGGTGTGACCATCCCCCCTGGGAGGTGATTTCTCGCTTTCTGTCTCTGTCTCTCTCTCTCTCTGTCTGTCTGGCGAGCGCACGCGCCCTATAGTAAAAACCTCAAAAAAAAAAAAAAAAAAAAAAGAAAGAAAATGAGGCCCAATCTGATGGTGTAGTATGTAACTGCAGTATTAGAAACATGTGACTGTCCACAGGTTCAGATTTCCAGGTTGGTATGAAAACACACTCTGTGTGTGTGTGTGTGTGTGTGTGTGTGTGTAAGCATGCCCAAGATACTGGCAAGCTGGAGGGGCAGGGAAGGGGGAGGGTGCGATCAGATCCTGTTGAAGATGTTTCTCTCCTGTGTGCATCCACGCACTCTTATCATGAATAAAATAAAATAAACTTTAAAAAAATTCTAAAAATTAGAAACAAAATACAGGCTTTGCTTACATTGATCCACTTGAGTTTAAATCCTAATGCAGAACTTTGGACCAGGTACTTAATCTCCCTATGCTTTAGTTTCACATCTGTAAATGGAAACAACCCTACAGAGGGGATTGTTACAAGGATTCAATAAAGGAAAAGGGAACAGGACCTGGACAAAGTAAGAACTCAATTAGGGAAAATGAGAGAAATTGGCAGAGAAAGGCAGTGGGAGGGAGTACTGAAGGGTAGATGGAGAAAGTGGATTTTAACCTTCCAATGAGAATCTGGGACCTAGAAGCAGACACACCTTCTACCACCCTCTGTGTGCCTAGTATAAGACTTTTCAAACAACAGAGGCTCTAAGCATATTGTTTCTCTATAGGTTGTTGCTTCTGATGTCTAGACCCACAGCCCTAGTGGGAGATATAGTGGCCATAGTTAAGTGATGCTGAACACAGAGAGTTCCACCAAAGACTTTGACTGACAAGAAGTTCTCTCAGAGCCCCCTGGCCTGATTCTTCCCCTTTCATACCTGATATTTAATTCCTCTATTCAGGAATCTCTTTTCAGAGATGCCTGCTCACACATCATAGTCACACACATTCCAGGTTCCACAGCAGAGAAGGAAAGGATGATCTGTTCTAAGAAGCTAAGACCCTGAAAAGGGATACTGATACTCAGTGTCACTATAGAGAGTCTATATCTATGTCAGTACTTAACATATCATCTTCAGTGCTCTGAAAACCTTTTAGGATGGATATTATCCCTATTTTGCAGGTGATATAAACAAGTATAGGGAAGGTAAATAACCTGCTTAATGTACCCCAGCTAGTAAGTGTGAAAGCTGGGATTAGAATCAAGATCTTTTTGACTCCAAAACATCTGATTTCCTTACATACTATGGTCCTTACCACAAATCTACCATCTCTCAATACAAATAGGGCAGCCAATCAAAATATGCCCCTCACCCCAAAGTCCAGGAGCATGAAGCAGAGGCTGTTTGAAAGGCTCCTCTGGAACAAAGAAGCCATTAGGATATAGGCAGTCCCTGGATGGATAATTGGAAGTGAGGGGTAACATCAGTCCATACTCTCCCATGGCCTTCTATTAAATGAGCACAGAGAGGATCCCAAGGATGTACTGAGAGTGAATTCATGCAAATGGGCCCTGATTTGAATGCTGAGTTTGGAAAGAAATAAAACAATGACTAGAAGGAAATGTAAGGTCTTTAGATCTTCACAGGTTTCCCTAACAACTCTAATGAACTTTCCTCTCCAAATATTCTGTCTCCTCTACCCAAGCTTCCAATTATTACTCTCAGGACATCCTTAGTTAATCCTACTCATTCTCTCTTGTCCACACCCTTGAGCTTCTGTGGCGAGAGACCAGCTGCCAAGCTGACCTGGACAAAGTTCTCTCCAGCAACATTGACTCTGGGTGACTCATTCACTCGTGTCCAAAGAATGCCCTGTGTGGCCACTCCTCCCATCCTTTCTATGTAGTCTATTGCCTTTACACACTTTCAGTTTTAAGTTGCTGGACATCTGCCCCATTTTTCTGCATCCCTTTGCACCAAGGTTCTCCCTAGAAGAGTCACAAATATCAGCTGGGTTCCCTTCCTGAAAGCCAGCACATTCTTCATGTTCCTGGATCTTCTCCAGCTCTCCTTTTGCCCCCTGCACTCCACAAGACCCGTAATTAACAAGGTCTCTGACGATCTTAGGGCCAGTAAACAAAAGCACATTTGTTCACACTTTCTTTGTTAGCTTCGAGTTTTTAGCACACAGCTGCACAGTGTCTTGATTAAGGAGATATCAACAAGGAGAAAAAGGGTAAGATAGAGGGACAAATGATGATGTCTCTCAACTTGTATTCTAGAACCATCTTTTACACTTCACCATCAACCTTTGCTCTCTTCATTCGAGAGGACCTTCTGATAGTCTGTCCTTTATACCTTGTACTTTATATTGGACCCTGAACAAAGATATCCATGGCCAGAGATTAATCTGCACCCATATATCACTCACTATATGTTTATATATAGTTTGTAGCAGAGCTACATATTTTTCCCCATTTGGCCCTTACTTATGCCCTGGTTGTTAACATAAAGCCAAGAAGTATCTAGCCATCGAAAAGCCTATCTGTGCCATCCTTTTATTCACACTGGAATGTCATTTTTTTTTCTCTGAGGAGATCCATGTATTTCAGTAGGGTAGAAAGCAACATGAAACATTCTGTAAGAGTAATTGACCAGTAATGGCCTCTAATTTTTGATCACAGATCAATAGAACTGTGGTCCCTGTCCATCCTTCCAACCTTCCTAATGACACTTTGGTTTGATTATGAGTCTTGGACTTGCTGGGATGACCACAATTACCTTCCAAAACACTATCTTAAAAGTCAAACAAAACACTAAATGATTGAACAGGATTATCAGTCACTAGGGCTTGGAAAACAGCAAGTGAACCAACACTAAAACATTTGTTTTCCTTGAAAGTTGACTTAAAAAGGTTGAGTGTGGGACCAGCAGATGGCGTTATGTCGCTGGACTCCCATGTAGTTGACTGCAGTTCCAGTTCTGGACCTGGCAGCTTAAAATTCATGCCGGGTGCATGTTTGCGTGTGCCCAAAATCCCGAGAGGAGCATGGAGGAAAAAGGATTGTGGCATGGCCATCCCCCCCTTGGGGGTGTGTGTGATTTCTTGCTTTCTGTCTCTCCAGAAAGCACACGTGCCCTATGGCAAACATCTCTCCTAAGAAAGAAAGAAGAAAGAAAGAAAGAAAAAGAAAGAAAGAAAGAAAGAAAGAAAGAAAGAAAGAAAGAAAGAAGAGAAGAAAGAAGAAAGGAGAAAGAAAGAAAGAAAGAAAGAGAAAGAAAGAAAGAGAGAGAGAGAGAGAGAGGGAGGGAGGGAGAGAGAGAGAGAGAGGGAGGGAGGGAGGGAGGGAAGAAAGAAAGGTTTGAGTGCACCCCTTTGAGTAGGGACTTAACTGCACTTATCTCTGTATTCCCAAGGCTGCAGCAGCTGCACAAAGAAGGTGCCCACCACTGACGTAGTCCTTCCCAGGATTGGAATTTCATAAGCCAACAGTTATAAGTGACAATAGGAGGCAATAAAATTGAACTAGATTAAATTGTGAATATGCTAAATAAAATTTGAATGAAGCAAAGGAGGAGAAGTGGGAAGGGGGAAGAAAAAGAGAAGTGAAGTGTATATAGTCGATTCTTATTCTTTGCAGCAGCAATATCCTAGAAAGTCCCTGTGAACACCAGATTAGTGATATTGAACCACTGTTCCTGGAGGAGATACAGGGTTAAGTTCTTGTAAGCCTCTAGTCACAAATGCTTTTATCAACTGATTGATACACTCCCTTGTTTTATGTGTGTTTTCTGTTTAAAGACATCTTGTTTAATATCTATTGTTGGGGCCAGCTTAGTGGTGCAGTGCTCGAGTGCAGCACATGAGTTGGATGCCACATGGCCAACCACAGTTCAAGTCTCAGCCCCAGCAGCTTGAAAAATTCACTGGGCATGTGTGCATGCATGCCCCAAATTCTGCAGGATGAAGAAATGGAGGACACAGGATTTCAGCATGACCTTGTTCCACTGGGGAGTGCTTTCTCTATCTCTCTGGCAAGTGCATGCTCACTCTAGCAGTTAAATAAATAAATATATATATATATATATATATATATATACATATATATATATATATTTATATTTACTTATATTATATATATATATCACATATATATTTATAGTTGCACTAACAACCACCAGCACTATAGTAAGTGTCTGAACGAAGCTTGTCTAACATACATAGTTCCCCTGTAAGGCACATTGTAGTTCTTTCTGCACTTAAGAACACTAGACAGTACTTCAGCACCATGCTTGGGAACACTTTTGAACACTAAAATCACCAGTAAAACCACAAGGATGTAAAAAGTATAGCACTAAATAGATCTTGGAAAGGACACTTGTTTTAATATAAGAGCTAAAATGGAAGGCAGAACCGTCACCTTGTTCAGCCTCAGCTGGAGACAGACGCATCAGGTGCCTCAAAGTTCTCACCACTGCACATATCCATAAATAACCACATAAGTGCTCCAGGTATTGATTTTGGTAAATTTTAGCAAGTAGGTAAATTTGCAAATATGGAATCCACAGATAAAGAAGACTGACTCTGTGTGTGGGTGTGTGTTTATGTTTGTATATCAAACAAACTTTAAGTCAAGTCAAACAACTGTTGGCTTGAAAAGAGATGTTGGCTTTTTAGAAAGGACAACATGGCTCAGTCATCTAGTCAGGAACATTAAATACATAAGGTAGACTGAGGACAGAGTAGCAAGGTAAAAGTAGCCTGTTACCCAGAATGCCAGGCTTTGCAGGTAATGGTTGTGAACACTAGCCAGCAACAAGTTAAGAGAGTGTGCTGAGAGGGGCTGAGGGTGGGTTCTGGCAGCTTCAAGTGATCACAAGCAACACAGCCACACTGTTGTCTGTAGTGACATGCATGTGCCAATGTACCATCCCTGTCCTTTCTGCCAGCTCCCACATTCAGCCTTGGGCGTGATGGGACCTGTCCTTCCTCCACCCAGATGCCTCACACAATCCTGTCCCAGACTCAGAGCCTAGTAGTGTGTCTGAGGGCAACAACCTGGAGGCATCAGAGCTAGAGCTACCCTAGGGAGGAGCCAACTTTCAGTATGGCACTGTCTAACAACCAGCCACCTCAAGGTCCCATTTTCTAGAGCTGCATCCTAGTGAGCAGGAGGCTACAGAAGAGAGAAGAGTTTGAGGGGTAGGAGCCCTGCAAATTAACCAAACCATCTTGGTAGTTATTAGGGACATTTTGGTTGTAGGTTGGTGAGATATGATTTTCGGCAAGATTCTCTATATTGCCAGCTCCTAACCCAACACCTGGGTCATACAGTTGCTCATTCAAACCTGATAAGAGTGAGTGAAAAACAACAACATAGAGGTTTTTTTTTTTTTTTTGCTATAGGCTGGCTGGCCAGAGACAGAGAGATAGAAAGCAGGAAATTTTTATTCCATTAAGGCCCGGCGTGAGTTTAAGGTTTCACTAAGGGCATCAGTATTGGGCCATTTTTTATTCCATTAAGGGCTCAAAAATAATATACTTACCATTGTACTTGATGTTTTTCAAAGAACTTTTATATATGTCAACTCATTAATCCTCAGGTTAACTATATAGAAAGGGGCCAGATATTAATACAAGCACAAGTTTAGTTGAGTTAACTGAAATACAGAGAAGTCAAGGTATTGGAGCAAGGACATCCAATTAGTTAATGGCATGGCCAGCACTCCAGTCCTTGCATTTCTGACTGGTTTAACGATAGGGAGAAGGCCCCGATGTGTGCACCCAGACTTCTCCACTGTCACTCAGAACGCAGATCTCCTATTTCCAAGCTCTGGCAGGAAAGGGTCCCGGTGGCACCTGGGACACATGGTACTGGCTCTGAAAGGCCCTGCAAGAAGTATGGGCTTTGGGCCTGAGGATTGACAGACGTGACCCAGAGGCAGCGATGCTGCTGGTCTGGTTCCCCGAGCTGGGGAGCAGCCTGCTGGGAAGCCAAGCGGGCAACCGCGCCAGGCCAAACAGGCAATTAGCACCCACAGAAACCCTGCTGCCTAGTGATTGCTCAAGGCCATGAAACTCCAGGCCTGCTGGTTCCTTGAGCAGAGGACAGGTGAGTCGGGAACATGCAATGACAGGGAGCCCAGGAGTCTCAAAGCTGGAGGAGAGTACCACCAAGTCCCCTAGGCTGATTCACTCTGCCCTCCAGGCCAGGCAAGTTTTTCCTCAGCTTCAGTTCAGATGGGAGCCAGACCAACCTCAGCATCCTTCCCCTGGACCAGCTTTGCTCATTCTTTGTTTGATGGGTAGAGCCATGTCCTTTACTTTACCTACCTCTAATCTAGACTGTCAGATAGAAGTTCTTTCTTGGCTGCCTCCATCCAGGCTTCTCTCTCTCTCTCTCTCTCTCTCTCTCTCTCTTTCCTGTGCCAAAAGCTCATTTCTCATGGTTTCCAGTTCTAACCCACAATCCATCACTCTCCCATCCTCCTTCCCTGGCTTTGTGGGGAACATCCTTTGGCCTTCCCAGTGCTTTCCCCACTGTTTGCACTGGTAATCTTGGACTCATGTGAGAGGAGCAGGGGCTGCTGGTACAGAAACTGATCCTGATCAAGAGGAAATTTGGGTAGATTTCTGACATTGACTGGGCATTCTGAAGTTGGATTTCAGACCTGGGCCAAGCAAGCTATGGGCGAAGATATAGGCACAAATGAGTTATGGTGGCCCAACAAGGAGTATCATTTCCCTTGTTCTAAGAAACAGTTTGGATTGTATGGGAAGGCATGCTCTGAAGCCAAGTTCTCAGACTTCCTTAAGACATGCCTGTCTGCTGTCTCTGTGATCATCAGTGATGGAGGAGGTTCATGCTGGAAGGATGGATACGTAAGTCAGGACAAGTGACTGTGGACAAGGGGGTAATGGAAAGATAGAGACCAACATAGCAACTTCAGGAAAATGATTTCCAAGAGGGTCAGAGGACCAGCTGGAGCTGAGGGAGGTGACCTTCCCTAGACCTCTTGCTCCCAATGGTCACGAGAGCTGACATGTTCCATGGACATGCAAGGAGGGAGACATGGACAATGTCAGGGGTTCTCTTCATGGGAAAAGCTTGCTTCCTCTATTTCCCTTGTCTTTGTGGGAAAGCTTAGGAGGAAGACTCACCTGAAGAAGCCTTTGCAGCCTTCACAGGTCATAGCATTGAAGTGAAAGCCCGTGGCTCGGTCTCCACATACTCCGCAGATTCGGGGCACGTTCCGGTCAAAGTCACCAGGGTCAGGCAGGGAAGTGCTGGCTGCCATCGCCTCCATCCCTGTAAGTACAGCAGGTAGGCCAGGGCCAGAGCCAGAGTCAGTGCCAGGGCAGGCCTGGCTAGCAGCCTTGCATCACTGTACCCACCCCCCTGGCAACATACATACATACTGGGCAGCTCCCCAGGACCCAGGCTTGAGCATGGTTTCTTTGGAGACCTAATCACATGGCTCTCCCTACCCCAGCAAGCTCATAGTATGATTTGGGCTCAAAGTGCCTGGGTCAAATGCTGCATGTGCCAGGCTACTTTGGATGAGGTGTTTAGTCTTCATGTATATGTACACCCACCGGCCTTGTCTAAAGAGGCATTTTACTTCATGGAGATTCAATGAATCAGCATAGGCATACCACTGGCACCAGCTCCACCTCAGCAGCATACACAAGGCAGGTCAGAGGCCTCTATATTACCCAATTTCCCCTCCAACAGCCTCAGCACTTCACATGCAGAGATAAGAAAATTCTTCACTTCTTGAAGGTGAGGGGAATGGAGGATTTCAATGCCCAAACCAAGGCCCAGCTCCTCATAGCTTATAGCTTGGGACTAAGAGGCCTGGTGTCTTGGTACCAAGGTAATTGAAATCTCTCTCTCTCTCTCTTTTGGTAATATTTAACACATTATTTTGAACAGCCTTCTGAGAAATATGAGTCATATACAATTAACTAGTTTTGGTTTCAGAGATTTTTTTTTTGAGAGTTTTTATGCTATAGGGTGTGTGTGCTTGCCAGAAAAACAGAGACAAACAGAGAGACAGAAAGTGAAAAATCACACACCCCCCCCCCCAGGGGGGATGGCCACGCTGTAATCCCTTCTCCTCCTTTCTCCTCTCGGGATCTTGGGCATGCATGCACACGTGCCCAGCGTGAGTTTAAGCCACTAGGTCTGGGACTTGAACCGCAGTCAACTACATGGGAGTCCAGTGACAGCTATTATGCTAAGTGCTGGTCCCCAGAGATGGTTTTTATAAATAGGCATTGTCATCTAGAAATGGATTTCCCGTTTGAGGAAAAGGGGGAAAGAGACAGAGAGAACAATGTGTACCAGCTTTGGGAAGCTCATCTCAGGAGGCAGAGGATGTGATTCTTTCATTAGGCAAATTAGGCCCTTGGCTGTGCCGGGCTCTGACCCTAACCATTGCCAGGCACAGAGCTGATTCCGGGATGCCTAGGCCTCTCAAAAATGCTCCAGGCCCTGCTGTCTGCCAGTTGTCCCAGTTTCATCTGAGTCATCACAAGGGTCACTACAGATTAAGTGGTCCTTTGACCTCAGATAAGAGAATCCCTCAGGTCAGAGGAAAATAAAGTCAGGAATAAGGGAATAGCATTCCCACCTCCACCTTAGAGGACCATTTCCTCCCACCCCTTGGTGAGAGAGATGGATTGTGGAGGGGCTCTTGAAAGGCCTTGAGCTTCTTTTCAGTGACTAGGTCTCTGACCTTTGAGCCAAGGTTTGGAAGATCAGAACTCATTATTTCATTTTGTCTTCATACCACTCCTATGATGTAAGTGCTGCTCACCCCCTTTATAAACAAGGCCCAGAGGATCCCAAACTATTGCAAAATGTACAAAACGAGGATTTTTTTTTTTTTTAAGTTGTACAACAAGGGAAGGAAATGGGGCAGACAAGTGAGAATACAGCATTGTCGGTCCCAAAGGGACAGAAGGGATCCCAATCATGGGCAGACAGAGATCCCCTAATCTTCTCTTTCAGCTTTTCCTTTCCTAGGAATTTTAATGTAATAATAGTGACACTATTGCTCGTCCCTTTGACAGCTAGATTTATACTTGCTAAACAACAATGTTTAGGTTGATACAGATAAAGAGCAACACTTAAAACAAGAACAAAGGAATAGATTAACAGAAACCTGGGGAGATGAAACTTGGGAGGGACATGCAGAGACATTAAGTAGTAGCAATATTCCAGTTTTTTGAGTGACAGGTATATGGTATCTTATTATTATTAAAACACAATGAGTATGTTGTATATGCCCTTCTATACATGGGAAAAGTTTCATAACTTCGAAATAAGAGAAAAAGTGTCTATGGCTTTGTCAACATTGTCCCTGTAGACCACCCCAAGTCCAAGCTGACTCCTACAGGTTTCTAGAACACAGAACACATCCACAATGTGGCGGAATCCCAGAGGCCCAATACCATTGTGGGGTAATAGGAGAAACTGTCTAGGATGCCTGTGGCTTAACCCAGGGTTGGCCAAGAGGTTATAGCTTTGAGTCATCACAATGTTGCTACAGAGTCTGGATCCAAGCTTCCAAACATCCAGTGGATTTGGAGGAAATAAGATAACTCAAATGGGGAGTAAGAAGGAATATTGTCAAATCAGTCCAAAAAATGTTCAGTGTTCCACGTCACATGGGTTGCTGTGCAGATATTATGATGCAAGCAAGCTGTAATGCCATAGTATGCAACATGGCAGCAGTGTAGTCCTTGAAGCCAGGAAGTCTCCCAGCCTGAGGGTGAGGGCCTAGGCACTGGGATAGGCTGCACAAAAAGGCTGGACCCATCAGCCAGCGAGCAGGACCACTTCCTGTGAGCTGAGAGAAAACCCAACCTAGTTTGAGGTTATTTCTTACTACCGAGAAGCCAGCACCCAGGATCTCCAGATGTGGAGAGAGACCCAGAACTCTGTGGCCTAAGAGTTAAAAGTCCCAGGAATGAAAGGTAGAGACTGTGCAGGGCAGGAGAGACAAAGAGGAGAGGGTGCTGGGTGGTATACAAACTCTGCAGACAGCTCACAGCGGTCCTGGCCAGGAATCAGCAAGTTGCTCCTCCTGAGTCTCTCTTTGAGCACCCATGCCCACTCTGATATGCCTGTGGGTCTCAGCTGAATATTCTGCTGACCTGGGACCCACTTTGGCAAAGCCTCAGGAGGTATTCTCTCCCTTCCCCTGTCCACTGCCTCCCTATGACCCACCCCTGTCCCTTGAAAACAGACCTTTAAGGAGTTTGTGATGAGGAAATACCTACCTGAAGGAGCAGGAAGCAGGTAAGTGGAGCCCAGGAGTGCTCTTCTATGAGGTCTGACTCTTTAGCCCAAAGAGATTCTGAAAAGAAGAAGGGGAAACATTGATCTAAAGCCTCGGGCTGTGCTGTCTGCCAGTCCTCCAGGGAGCCCAACACACTGTACAAGAGGCTCTTTCCAGGGACTTTGGTCCCCAGATCAGGGTCTGAAAACGGAAGTGACTCTTTGGGGAAAGGCATGCCATGTCATCACTGGCAGAGTGTGGGGGTGGGAGCTGGGCAGCAGCCAGGATGGCCCTCCCTTGAGGCGTGAGTAGCAAGAAGCAGTGAGAAGGGGCGGGAGGCAGCCACGAGTTGGGAGACCCAGGAAGCCTCCCTGTGTAGGTTCCCTCCTCCTCTCAGCCAGGGTGTCAGGAGAGGGACCCCACCTCCCACGGCCCCCCGCCCCAGATCGCAGGGATACAGAGACTCAGAGCCATGTGCTGAGGGTGAGCTGGAGACCACCACCTCAGGCGGGACTGCAGAGGAGCCTGAGGGCTGGGAGGGGGCCCTGGCCTCTTGGGACAGTATCAAAGGCAGGTGTCTGCCTCCTGTCTGTGGAGACAGGGGTGTAGGCGGAGCAGGTGCTGCAGGGGTTAAATACAGCAACATGCTGCTTTCAAACAGGATGTTTTCTGCCGCTTTTAGCTCTTTCCCAGACATGCTCAACACCCCCGCCTCAGCGAAGGCTGAAGTAGGGTTGGTTCCAGAGCCCAGACTCTGGGTCTTAATGGCACGATGGGTCACCAAGGTGGGCTGGCAGAATTTCACCCCTCTCACTTCTACCCATGCCCAGCCCTGCTTGTGCACTTGAGAAGGACAGACAAAAACCCTCACACACTTCCTCCCTGCCCTGATGCCAACAGGAGGTGACTGGGGAAGTGAAGAGATGTGCCACTACCTTATCCGGGGCCCTGGCAAAGACCTTTAAGCCAAACCCCAGATGGGGAAGTCCAGACCCTTAGCTTCTGTTTCTTATCAGAGCCCTCTACCTCCTAGTGGCCTCACTCAGCAGGGAAGGACAGAGCCCAAGGGACTTCCAAGACCCTGGCCCAGGCTACAGCTGCCAGCCCACTGAGCCTGTGTGCCCCCCTCGGGTACCACCAGCCCTGGGGAACTGCTTTTCAAGGAAAACACCAGTGGACAACGAGCTGAGATAACCAGGACTGGGTCGGCCACGTCCAGGGACCATGGGTAGAGGAAGGTGAACCTGCTCGGGACAGAGGTGCTGCCCCAACCGCACCCCAGGCTCATCTTTGCTCTGTCTTCTCATACTGCCTGAGGTTCCCAGCCAGCCATGTTCTTCTGGATTCCACCTATGGCTTTCTTGGTGCCCAGAATGGTAGATCTGAGGTGCCTAGGATGGTCCATGTGAGGACACAGGAAGTGGGTGCAGAAAGGACCACTGCTTTCCTGTCCTCAACCTGGATGTTTCCAGAGGTCAGAGGTGATATTCAGGTAGACACAACACTTGAACTTAAAAAAAAGTTTATGGACATCCACTCCGTGCCAGGCCTGCTAAACTCCATACACATTTTCCCATGCAGTCCTCAGGACAGTTCCGGGAGGCAGAGAGCAGTCCCATTTTACAGGTAGCAAAATCTAGTTCAAAGCACTTTGAGTGACCTGCCCAGGGTCCCATGGCTGGGCAAGAGGTTGTGCCAAGGGCCAGATGAGGGCAGCTTGCTTACAGTGCCCGTGTGCTTCCTTTGCCTCCTGCCACCTCTTCTCATTTTGGAAGATGGGAATCAGGGCAGACACCGACTGCTCCACACTGGGCCCTGCTCCAAGCTCATCACATGTCCTCACTCACTGAACCCTCATGACAGCCTCCTCAGTGGTTTCTGTGACTATCCCTATCTCGGGCATGGGGACACTGAGGCGCAAGGAAGAGGACTGTCTTCAGGTTTTGAACATAGGCAGCTTTGCTCTGAGTCTCTGTGCTGCCGCCCCAACCCCCCTAAGCTGGAGAGCAATGCAGAGAGCAATCCCCAGGCCGAAAGGGAAGAGCGCTGCAGGAGTCTTCCCCAGGATTCCCAAGCAGGGGATGGCGGGATCTGCGGACTTGCTTTCTGCCTTTCTGCCGGCCAGCCCCTCTCACCCAGGAAAGCCCATTCAACAGCTGAGTGCCTCCTCCCCACACACCTTTTCACATGGACGGTCCCTTTCAGAGAAATTATTCTGGATTTAGCCTCTGGGTCCCTGTCCAAGTCTATAGGAAAGTGGGGCAAAAACATGGGGTAAAGAAGAGGACAGGTGGAAAAAACATTTAATATCCTCTTTGCCACGTCACACATCCCACTCCACCAGCAGTTCATGTTCTGAGTACATAAAACGTCCCACTGCTTTTGCTGGGGCTGTCCCCAGAGCAACCCCTCCTGATCCTGCTCTAGAAATATCTAAACCCCTGGCACTGAGCCTCAGAGAAGCAGAGGGAGGAGCTGGACTTTGCAGAAAGCCCCTGGCTTCCATCCCTCCAGGGCTGCATCCCACATCAAAACCCCTGCCTGACCCTGACCCCAGACTTGACCTTGCCTTAGCAAGAAATGAGGAGATAACATATTTCCTTCCAGTCATGAAAGCCACAACCTCCGTCTTTCCTACACGTCTGCCTGTCAGCTCACATAACAAACAGGCACACAACTTCTGTGCAGTGGGCATCCCTGGGCAGTATCTCCCCAGACAGCCTTATGGGGGGTGGCTACAGGGTATTCTGGGCAGAGCCCTAGGAGACAAAGTTCAAAGCTCCCCTGGGCCCAGTTTAACCCCGCTGCTCTGACTGGACCCTCTTCAGGGTCCTGAGGGTGGTAAAGCTGTGACTCTAAGGAGGACCAAGGGGTGGAGAGGTCTTGCCACTCAGGGCTTCTCCAGCTCTGGGAGTGTGCCCCTCCAAGATGGAATTCCCCCCATGAGATTCATCTGCTGACCTCTCATGACCAGATGAGCCCAAACAAACATGTCTCAGATGCTCATGAGCAGGAAGGGCCTGAAAGATGTGGCCATACTGTACCCCAGTGGAGAATGGCAGCCAGGGTGAGGAGTCTTCCCTTAGCCAGGTTGGGACTGGGCTAACTGTTGACACTGGCTCAAAGCTCCCATTCCTTCTGGAAGGAAGTGGAGCACTAAATGATCTCCCTTCAGAGAGGGAGAAAATCCTTCTTCCTAAATTAACACACATGGATTCAGCCACAGGTTGGGCTCTCTCTAGAGCAGGCAGGCCTGTGTGTCTGTCAGCCATACTGCAGTTGTACTTGTGCATACACGCCCTTTCTTTGCTGTTGTTCATTTCATTGTCCTTTTGGCTCTGCCCATAGAGTGCTGAGCATGGTATGACCTACCTAACTTTATTCTAGCACATAACTTAGCAATATCATGCCAAGTAAGGTTATGCTCTTCCCTCCTCCACCATCCCCAACATACACCTTCTTCCTCTGTCTAGACAGTCTCCCCATTAACTCTCAGAAGTTGAGAAGGAATGGAGTGAAAATGAGGGAAAGGGGAGATAGTGTAGAGTATAAATAGAATTTACCCAAACAACTTCTTGCCCTCACTGTCTTCCCAGCTCCTCCATACACATCTATTTTATTTTTTAGATTTTTTTCCCCCCATAGGGCACATGTGTGCTCCAGAGACACAGAGAGAGAAAAAGTGAGAAATCATCCCCTGCCCCCATGGGGGATGACCACACTGCAATCTCTTCTCCATTTTCCTCTTGGGATTTTGGGTACACATGCACACATGCCTGGAGTGTTTTTCAAGCCACTGGATCTGGAACTCAAGACACACAGTCAGCCATGTAGGATTCAATGCCTTAACCACCATGCAACCTGGCCCCATGGCACCTATTTTAAACACGGTTGAGAATGGTTAGAAATTACTCTCTATAAACTGCAATGTCCAAATTAAAACATAATAGCTATCGGTTATCTCAGAAAAATTTCCAGAATGGAAGGAACTTAGTACCACTTAGTCCAACTCCCTCAAATCCCTTCTATAATATTGGAACTAAACAGTTTTCTAGTATGTGTTTGAACATTGCTCCTGATGAAGAACTATCTCCCACATAACCACTCTCTTTGGATGGCTCTGTGCTTACAAAAGATTCATTGTGCACAAGTGAAATAACCTTTGTATCTTTTTTTTTTTTTTTTTTTGAGAGGTTTTTGCTTTAGGGCGCATGCGTGCACCAGAAAGAGAGACAGAGACAGAAAGCAAGAAATCACCCCCCCGGGGGCATGGTCACGCCGCAATCCCTTCTCCTCCATTCTCCTCTCAGAATCTTGGGCACACAGGCACACACACCTGGCGTGAGTTTAAGCCACCGGCTCTGGGACTCGAACTGTGGTCCACTACATGGGAGTCCAGCGACACAGCCATTACGCTAACTGCTGGTCCCAACCTTTTTATCTTTTCATTGCTGGTCAAGACCAGTTCTTTAAAAAAAAAAAAAAAAGACCAGTTCTTTGCATTTATGTAAAATAAACCCACTAGGCCATACACATAGGGTCTCCAGAGGAGAGTGTGGTGGGACAACCACATTGGGCCCTTGTGAAAATTAGAAGGGCCCACTCCTCATAACACTTCACTGTCATCAGTCAGACAATTGTCATGTAAAACATAAAAATATACAATGGTTGAGACCAGCGGGGCATAAAGGTTACATCCCCAGACTCCTGTGTAGTTGACCATGGTTCAAGCCCCGGACATGGTGGCTTAAATTTCACCCTGGGCGTGTGTGCGTGTGTGCACAAAATCCAGAGAGGAGACTAGAGGAGAAGGGATTGTGGCATGGCCATCCCCCCCCACCCGGGGGGATGATTTCTTGCTTTCTCTCACTCTGTTGAATGCACGTGTCCTATAGCAAAAATCTCTCTTAAAAAATTATCTATCTAGTGCTCGCTTCGGCAGCACATTTACTAAAATTGGAACGATACAGAGAAGATTAGCATGGCCCCTGCACAAGGATGACACACAAATTCGTGAAGCGTTCCATATTTTTTTAAAAAATATCTATCTATCTATCTATCTATCATCTATCTATCTATAATGCGTACATTGTGAATGAGGCAGCAGGTGAGAAACTGAGATGGCCTAATTACATTTCATTGTGATTGAGACCCCATAACCCCCCGTATGATCGTGGTTCCCTGAAGAGCAGTAAGGTGGTGGGTGCTTACAGCAGTTTCCTCCGTGGCCTTCACCTGGAAAGAACACTTTCCAGCCCAGGAAAATGGACCCATGGAGGAGCGTGAGCATCTGAGGGTGTTCCTGCCTTGGCTGCCTGCCCTCTCATCTGCCATGCAGCCGTTTCCAGGGGAGACTGGCCCTCCGCTCTGCAGCTCTAAGAACATTTATTAGGCTTACCAACATATTTAACAACTGACTGACTAATGAGAAATTAAGTGGCTGATGGCCCTGCCGGTGCAGGAAAGCATTTACCCCTGAAAGTGGTTCTAAACTAAACCTTTTGGAACTAGACATCACCTTTGAGAACCTGCGGAAAGTTGTGGACTGACACTTCATATCAGGGGATAGGGAGTCCCTCCGTAGATACCAGGCTACAAACTCCTGTTCACCAGGACTTGTTCTTGGCCAACTGTCCCAGCACTGTTAGGGGCATGAGCAGCTCTCAGAGGCTCCAGACAGTGGGCAGGTGATCTGTGGCTTACTTAGATAGATTTCCACTTCTTATCAGCAACAAGCTGCTTTTTTCCAGTGGAAACTCTGCCCTCAGCTTTGTCAACAAGATTTCTGGGCTGATTACTGTTCTCCAGGTAATAGCAGGCTATGCCCCGTCACTGCCTGAATGCTCAGGCAGCAGCAGCAGTGGTGAAGCCTAGGAAACCAGTGCCGCATTGTCAGCTGCAGCCCTATCTCTCTACGTGAAGAAACTGAAGCCACCAGAGGGGACACAACCCATCCAAAACCACAAAAAGAGGAAGTATACTTCCCCACCTCCGACCTAGCCAAGACTTGAGAACTCTAATAGCTCTTTCCAGTGAGAATCTGATGTGGGGAGAAGCGGGCTGGGGGAGGGGGAGATTTCTGTTTTCGGCGGAGAGGCTGAGAAGGCCCTGATGCAGACTGCAGTGGGGCCACTCAGCACTCACTCCATCCCACAATCATACAGAGAAACAAAACGGTGGTCAAGGATCATTCACTGACTCTTGATCCTGCTCCAGCCTCCATGGCCAAAGACATGCAAAAGGATTCAAACCAGATAGGGAATATCTTAGAAGGAAACAGGACATGCCTGGCCTGACCTTTCCCTACTCATGGTGGGCTTTCCTGGGATACTAGGATGGAAATACTTCTCAAAGATATCTGCTACAGGTGAAAGTTGATGGGACAAGGACTCTATCTGTCCAGTGCCTTGGAGACCGGGAAATAGAAACTGTGCCAGCCCTTAAGGAAGAGCATCACAGGGAGAGTAGGTCCATCCTTCCCTGGGCAGACCTAAACCTTGGATATCGCAGGTACAGCTGAGGTCTAAGTGAGATTTTCTTTTCTTTTTAAATTTTTTATTTGTTATAAGGGTGCAGGTTCTTGCAAGAGAGAGAGAAAGTGAGGAATCACTCCTTAGGGGGCTGGCAATCTCTTCTCATCCATTCTCCTCTCAGGATCCTAGATACGCACACAGACATGCCTGGCATAATTTTTCAAGACGCTGGGTCCAGGACTGGAACCATGTAGTCAGCCATGTGAAATCCAGCTGCCTTAACCACCACACTATGTGGATGGCCCCGATTTTTTCTTTCTTTACTTTTTTTTTTTTCCAAGGGTTTCAGAAAACAGGAGGAGGCTACTGCTTTCTTCCAAGGGATTTGTAAACCCAGCTTTTAGCACCTCTGTGCTGCTGTTCAGGCTAAACTTCTGTCTTAAAGCTGGAGTTCAGTCCAAGGCCATATAGGCCTCAGTCCCCTCCTACTCAGGCAGACCTCTTAAGGTCCACTCTACCCCAGCCCACCCCAGTCCACTCTGCAGGCTTCTGTTCCTTATTTTCCTTCTGGGACCAACTAAAATTTTGAGATCCTCCATATCAGATCCCTTGCTCACATCCAGCCTCCTTGGCCAGCCTGACACCCTTGGCTACCTCACCACTGTTCCACGTTCCCTGGAGCCGAATCCCGATTCCTCATTTACAGTATGGGCAGGACAGCACCTGAGGGATATTGTGGGGCTCAGATGAGCAGATCTCCGAGGAGCACTCAGAAGGGGCCCGGCACACTGCAAGCTTTACATGTGCTAGCTGTCACTATTAGGGTTACACCTGTTGTTAGAGTCCAGGGAAAGGAGCAGGAAGGTGTAGGCCCCTGAGAGGTGCTGTGGAGAGCAGGAAGCCAGCCCTGGACCTCAAAGCTCTACCCCAAATAAACATTGCCCAGAAAGCCACATTTTTGCTACGCTAGGAAAAAATTGACCACCTCACTCACTGTGGCTTCTAAAACTCTATATGCTTGGGATGGGCAAAAATGGATCATTCTAATCTCTTCCCCAGCAAGCATAGAAGCCAAGTTGCCAGTCTGGACTTTTCATCCATAAGGAAGGTAAGACCCATGGCTCCCAGTAACCTGCCTGTTGCCTTTCCTCACTCTTTCACCCAACAACCTCCCTCCTCGCCCCACCTTCTCATAATCTTATGCTTGTCCTGTGTGTATCATGAATCTGTTCCAGAAGAATCCAGAACTTCACATCCTCAGAGATGCCTCCTCTGTCTGTTATCAGGGCAATGGCAGCTCCTTAGCTCACCCCTACCCACCACTGCAGGTGGAGAAGGCAAAGTGCAGGAAAGGTTGGCATTGCCCTGGGGCTGGAGCCGAGAGGTAGCAGTGAAGACCACAGTACCGTGACAGCAGGGTGGCCCTACAGTGGCCACTCACCTAGACCCCTCGGCTCAGTGGGCCTGGACTCTGGGCTGCCCCAGTTCTTGGGATCCTGGAAAAACATTCACCCTGGAATAGATTCTGAGGCCTGAGGTTCTCCCTCTGAAACGAGAAGGGCAGCTACCTATTAGGGAGTTCCAGTCCCATAAGAAGCCGATATCCCAAATGTATCCTTCCCATATTCTGTCCTATTAACAGGGAGGGGGTGGGTATTTCCCATGAATACATAAAGTTTCTCAGGGTCTAGGCCAAGTGGGAGGTCCTCATTCACTTTAGAGAGAAGCAACAGTCACCCCAAGGACACACAGGCTGTTCCTCCGTTTCTGATTAGAATGATTCTCCCTAAGAGTTCTTCCACAGCTTCTGTCTGGTCATCTTTCTGTGTGGATTTTCTCTTGGGGACTTCCCTGGAGGGCCAGCAAGGTGGCACCATTTCTTCTGGCCCTCCCACTGTGGTGGGCATTGGCTCTGGCCTCTGCTGTCTTATCTTTGCTGTTGATTCCTGCCTAGTTTCCAGTGCCACCTACATGGCAGAGCCTGCGCTGGAAGTTACAGACACAAGGTGAGCACGACATGGAGCCTGCCCTCGTGACACAGCCCACTGGGGAGATGACAGGAACCTCCAAGTTTGTCAGACACCCACGAGGACCCAGGTACGCATAGGGCTAATGGTAGCATGGAGGAAAGCCCTGGCTTCACCCTAGTGAGAAGAGAGAGGAGAGGGCTCTTGGAGGCGGTCACTCCCTTTAACCAAGACGGGAGTTTAACCTGGTAGTGGTAAGAGGGTTACGGAGGACTCTAGGCAGGGGAAATTACATACAAAGGCTGGGAGGCAAAAAGGAAAGCGTATGCTTAAAACAGAGAAACTAGTCCAATGTGGCTGGAGTGAGAGGACACAGGACGAGACAGACCAACTGACCATGCTCACATTAAAGACCTGTAAGAAGGATATTCCATTCTTTTCTTTACCGACTACTCTTCTTTTTTTTCTCTTTTTTTTCTTTTATTTTGCTATAAGGCATGTATGCTCACCAGAGAGACAGAAAATGATCTGGGGGCGGGGGGGGGGCGGGGGGGGCGGATGGCCATGGCACAATCCCTTCTCTTCCACTCTCCTCTTGGGATGTTGGATATGCATGCACACACGCCTGAATGTTTCAAGCCTCCATTTCTGGGACTTGAACCACAATCAGCCATGTGAGAGTGCAGTGACATAACCATTACACCATCTGCTGGTCCCCTGAGTACTCTTCTAGTAAATCCCCTGAGCCTTGAATGTCAAGTATTTAAAATGACTATGTTATTTCAAAACTGAAGACTTTCAGACCTCATTCAGATTCTCATCCCCACCTGAATTGACCTTGAATGTTGTGAAAAAAAAAAATGGGGCCTCGCTCTCACTGGATCATTGTGAAAGGGCCCCAGAGGTCAGTGAAGCACCGCTGAAGTCCCAAGGGTGTTCACCCAGAGCCTCCATCCCCACAACCCTGTCGGCAATCCTGAAACCTGGGAATTGGGAATAGGACATCAGTAGTTGAGCTGGAAGGGAGAGGTAGAGGAAGGGCTTCTGGAAAATTCAGCCTAGCTGAACAGGAAAAAATATGTTTTGTGCGAAAAAAATTAAGAGACAGAACAAACGATTAAGCAAGGGTAGACGGAAGTTCGTGAACCACTGAGCAGCCTTATCATTGTATCACCGGTTCAATCCTCACTTAATCCATCAATTCGCCCAGTGTGGCCAGACGTGGTTGCTGGGCAAGGGGAGAGCTGAGGTTCCACACAGCCTCGGGAACCCCAAGCCTGCCTCCACCAGTTCACTCAGCCCACTTTGCTCTCCTGGTCAACGAGGTCACTTCCTGTTGCCAGGAAAGGCTCTAGAGCAAGGCATCAGGCACAAATATGCAACACTCACAAACTGACACCGTGGACGTGTGTGGAAAGTCCCCTATTCACAGAAGCACATGTCAACCCACCCCGATCCAGATGCCCAAGCTCACTGCTGGCCAATGTAACAGGAGCCTCTCCTTACCCTCAGAGCTCTGATGGAAGAGGCTCCTCTTATTTCAACATTTCAGGCCAAATATCATAATCTGGAGAATTCTTCCCTCAGGCCAGAGTGGATGAAAGAGCTGCCTCTGTCCTAACCCTTCTCCAAACTATGATCTCCCGTCCTCAGCCCTACCCATTGTCTATCTTTCTCTTCTTTGTTGGTCTTTGGTACCCAGGAGTGAAGATGGGACAGAGTTACCCATGGAACAGCTTCAGTGAATACTGCTTCTGGATAAAAGGAGGCACATCCCCGGAGAAGGAATTCAATGGGCCAGCTCAGAGCCTGGGCACAATTAAGGGACCCATGAACTGCCCTCTCCACCCCAGCTGGCTGGGCCAGACTCTGCTATGTCTGCTGGATTAGCTGCTGGTCAGACAGCTGCCTGGACAGTGTGCTAGGGGAGGAGCCAGTGGCTGTGCCCCATCAGCACCTGGGAGAAGCAGCCCCTCTACCCACTGCTTCCCCTTACTTTCCCCAGAACGCCACATGACCTGAAAAACAGCTCCGCAGCTAGGCTTTTCAGTAGGCTGAGACTGAAATTTAACAGAGATGAAAATAATTCCAAGTGAATTATTTTCTGCCCAGTTTTCAGAACAATAGCTCAGAGTGACAGGTGGTGAGGGTGAGGGTGGGGAAGGTCATGGACCACCATCCCTTTAGGGCCTTTCCCATGGCCATTCGGCACAACCAGAGCCAGGATTTTCAGAGGTGGGCACTGTAGTCAAGGGCTAGGACTAACAGTCCACTTCACCTGCTGCCACCTGTGGACTCAAGGTGGAGACTGAGGGCTGCTTTAGGGACCTGTGGGAGCTGGGGGGTTCGATCCTTCATGGCTACTGCTCTCTGACAGGATGAAAGGAAGAAGAAGAAAACACTGGGTGTTTACCAATCCTCGGAAAGGAGATTCTTGGGACCAGCAGGTGGCATAATGGTATGCCACTGGACTCCTATGTAGTATACCATGGTTCAAGTCCCCGACCTGCAGGCTGAAATCTCATGCCAGGCACATGTATGTGTGTTTTTAAAAACCCTGAGAGGAGAATGGAGGTGAAGGGATTATGATGTGGCCATCCCTCCGGGGGGTGGGGGGTGGGGGGTGATTTCTCACTTTCTGTCTCTCTAGTGTGAGCACAGGCCCTACAAGAAAAAAATCTCTCTCAAAAAAGGAGATTTTCAGGAACCAGCAGTTAGCGTAATGGCTATGTCGCTGGACTCCCACGTAGTCAACCGCGGTTCGCGTCTCGGACCCGGTGGCTTACAACTCACGCCGGGTGCGTGTGCGTGCGTGCCCAAGATCCCGAGAGGAGAATGGAGGAGAAGGGATTGCGGCGTGACCATCCCCCCTGGGGGGTGATTTCTCGATTTCTGTCTCTATGTCTCTCTCTGTCTGTCTGGCGAGCGCACGCGCCCTATAGCGAAAAACCTCTCCCAAAAAAAAAAAAAAAAGGAGATTTTCTACTTATTTGACTGTCTCACAAGACTGTTGATTCTACAGAGATAAAATATTTGAAATGTGTCATAAAAAGGATTATACTTTTAAAAAAGGTTAGCTATTATTTTTCTGTATTCTCCCAGGTATTTAAGAGGAGGAGGGTTACTGAATTCTCGTATGAAATGGAAGGCTGTGCAAGTCATCTGGAAGGGTGACCTGGAGCTTGGCCTTCTCTGTCAGCGTCGGGTCCTCAGGCCTGGGAGAACCAAAGCACAGGGATTCTCGCAATGCGTGATGAGCAGGGCTCCTTGACGGCCAAACTGACTCTGAGAGCACCTGCTTTTTTCCCCTTAGGTACCCTATCCTTGATTGTTAGTTTCCTTTTTTATTTCTCTCACATGACTTTTCTTCCAATACCTGTGGGGAAGTACCTAACTGGGAAGACAGTGTGGGTGGGAAGAAGGGAAGGTAGGAAGTAGAAGAGGGAGAGAAAGCGGGAGGAAGGAAAGAGGAGGTGTTCATTCATGGAATTTTACTATTCTGAAAGGTTTCTTTACAACTCACCAGCAAGATGCATGCTGTCTGATAAAGCTACCGTCACACACTGGGAGGCATCTCTGGTAAGGAATTCTACATAGACAAGGGTTGTCCCATCCCCCTCTATTAACAGCCACCTGTCAAAAGGAAGAAACTACCAGATGACACAGCAGAAGTCTGCAGGATAGGTGTGACTCTGATGTGCTGTCTGTTTCCCACCTCATCCCTACCAATGGTGATTATTTTTAAATTTTAAAATTTGTTGTCAGCATTTTAAAAATGGAGAGATTCACTCTCAGAAATAAAAACTTGCATGTTTATGAAAACATGGGCTAATCTGGATGCACCAGGCTGCAGTTCCAGTAGTACCCCGGAACCCTGGCCTGGCAGGGTACCCCCTCGTACCAGCCTTACACATCACCCATCTGGCTCTGGCCTGCTGACCCAGGTCCCAGTGATAGCAGAACTCTGGAGTCTAGGAGACATGGGGAGGGAAACTGGCTCTGGATCCAGACTGCCTAGTGGATCCAAACCCTGGCTTCTCCTACCACTAGCTGTGTGACCAGAACCAACTACCTATGCTCTCTAAGCTGTAGTTTGCTCCTCTGTGAAGTGAGAAAAATAACCACCTATCTCATAGTGCTCTGGGAGAATTCAATGAGAAAAAGCAGGTAAAGTACTTAGGTCAGTGCCTGGCACTTAGCACCTGCTCAGTAAATGTCAGAGCTTGCTATTGTGCACAACTGGTACAATAACTGGGGAGAGTTCATCTGATGTGCAGCCCAGCTCTTTTTTTTTTTTTTTAATTTATTTATTTCTTCCATGAGCAAGAGGGACAGTGAGAGCAAGGGAGAGAGGCAGTATTCCCAGTAGGGTCCCAATGCCACAATCTACCCCACTTCCAGCCAGCCCTAGATCATGGGTACATGCATGCCCTGTATACTCAGAGAAGTCTCCAGACATGAACCATCCCATGTCGATCAGACTTGCTTGTTGTGCTTTAGCTCCTAGACCAGTTTTTGTGTGTGTGTTTGTTTGTTTGTCTTGCCGTAGGGCATATGCACTTGATGGAGAGAGACAAAAAGAGATAGAGAGAAACTGAGAAATCACTCCCCAGGGGGATGGCTATGCTGCAATCCCCTCTCTTCTATTCTCCTCTCAGGACTTTGGGCACACACGCACACATGCCTGGTGTGATTTTTGAGTCACAGGATCTGGAACTCGAACTGCAATTGGCAGGTAGGAATCCAGCACCTTAACAGTCACACCACTTCCTAGCCCTCAGTCCATCTTTTAAAGATTTAACCACACAAAACAGTTGCCTTTTAACTTTCCTTTCTAGTTCGGGGGTCCTATCAACATACAAACATATTTTCATCCAATAAACATCAATTGATTGTATCTGTGATATGTTAGATGTGTGCTGAACAGACATTTCAGAGATGGGGTCACACCCTTCTCTCAGGGGCTCACAGCAGAATGAGGATGGACACTGGAACAGGCCGTCATAGCGCTGGCAGGTGGAATTGGCCCCCAGCCCTCCCCACCCAGCCCTGACTGGAACCATGCAAGAGCTCGGCAGTCAAGGAGGACTCAGAATAGCTTTGACTCTTTTCTCCTTTTCCTCCTAGGCTTCAAACATTTCGGGGGCTTTGCTGACAGACACCCAATCTTGAGTCGGCTCCCTGACACCCCCAGCTTCCCAGGTGCACTCTTGATGTCTACAAAGCCGGTCAGATCGCAAACAGAGTTCACTATAATGGAATTTTACCTGAGGCGACCCATCCCCCACTTCTTAACATCATGGCACCCAAGGTGCTGCCGCGCTTGCCAACTAGGCTGGGCAGAAGGAACTTCCCGCCCCTGGCAGAAGTCCGGAAATTCAGAGCTGTTTGGAACAAAGAACTCTGCCCTGAAGGTGTTTTCCAGCACCTACCTGGCCAGCTTGGAACTGCCCCATTCACCCTCAGCAGGCACCACCTGTTGCCTCCTTTCCAGGTCTCCTCAGACAGGAATGGAGAAGATTGAGTGGAACGGCTGGACACCATACAGGAACAGGCAGTGACCAAGCAGAGAGGCATGCATGCTAGACTTAGACCTGAATTTAAGTCCATGTTCTGACTTAGTAACTCAATGACTCTGGGCAAGAAATGTAGTCACTTAATCTCTTTGAATCTCAGTTTCCTCTCTGTAAAATGCGTCTAGTATTACCTACCTCATAAGGTTTGAGAGGCATAAAAGAGAAAATACATAAAAAAAATTTAACACAGTACGTGAAAGTCACCATTGATCATTATGCTTGTTGGCTATTATACAATACGGTAAGCTCACAGGGGTCAAAGGTTGGTGTTGACAGAGGCACTGGGTGGAGTTGGGGGTGGGGGGCCTGAAGAATAAGCGAGGCCCTGCTGCCAAGCTCAGCAAAGGCTTGGTAGCCAAAGTGAGGCCCGAGGCAGAGCACTTGCCTGCCCCTGGAGCTGACAGGCACAGACTAGATGGCTAATTACAGAGCTGAGGGCTAGGATGGCCCGTCAACTGCCCAGCAAGCCACATTCTTTTGTCCCGTGGGCGGCTGGGTGGGTGGGCAGCTGGCTGTTTATGTGGCTACCAAGACACTGAGTGTGTCTTACCTCTTTTCCCCAGCACCCCCAGGCAGGGTGTTCAACCTTGGGAGGGAAAGGGATTCTCTGCAGGCACTCTGCTCCTTTCCCCAAGCACCTCCCCCATTTCCTCTGCCCTAACCCTCCAGCTACCTCCTACTTCTAATATTGGACAAGTCAGAGGTCAAAGAACAAGGCCAGACACTGAACAACTGGCCAGTGGAAACTACCAATTTTCAGTCCGCCTCACCTGTAACTCTTCAATGATCAAGAAGCCAGAGACGGAGCTGACTCTGTGTCATGGCTGTAATGTGCTACTCATTCTTGACTCCCCAGCCTAGTCAGCCTGAAACATAGCAGGCATGCACACGAGTGCCAAGATCAGACCCTCTGAGGAACGAGAAGGAGGGCATCACAGGGTGGCCAGATGCTGTGGAGGGTGCTTGTGTGTGTACCTCTCCCATGTGTGCAGTCATGCACTCTCTGTTATGAATGAAAACAAAAGAGAGAGAGAGAGAAACCCTGGACAGTGTGAATCCCATCACTGCCCCAGCCCCATGTGCTTTGATTAGTTGGCACTCAGATGGCTCTGATATTTCTGCATTTTTTTCTCAGAATTGATGCTCAAGAAAAATATATATCCTTCCCAATCTACTTGACAAAAATACAATTCAGTAGTTATTACCTGAGCACCTCCTATATGCTCAGCACTGACACCAGGCTCTTTGCTGAGCTGAAAAGACAGTCAAAGGTTGGGGAGAGTGAGAAGCCATGGGGTCCCCACTACTGGTGAAAGCCCCAATGGGAAGGGCTTTAGCTGCATTTGGAGGCCCAGCCCAGGGCTCTGAGAGTCAGGCTGTGGCTCCTACGGGCCGCCTGTGCCAGTGCACCTGCTGGGTGCACACAGCCGGGAACCAGGAACCCCTTATCCCTAGGTCATGGGTCCTAAGGTTACAGCTAAACAGGACTGTGGAAACTCTCCAACACAACCTTTTCATCTTAGAAATGAAGGCTATAGCGAGCTTTGAAAAGGGTGGCTGGTAGGATTGCAGCTACTGTGGAAAACAGTTTGCCATTGTATTGTAATGCCAAACACGGAATCCCATGTGAGCCAGAATTCCATTCCTAGGTATGCACCTGAGAAAAACTCTTTCATACGTACCTGGAGACTGATATAACATGTTCTTAGCAGTATTATTATAGTATAACAGCCCCAAACTAGAAACTACCCAAATGCCATCAACACAAGGAGGACGTGCAGATCGTGGCCAGTTTTTACAATGGAATCCTACCCAGCAGTGCAAGCTAACGACTGCAGTGACGTGCACCAACCCAGTGAATCCCAGACACAGGAGATTGGGTAAGAGAAATGCATCACACAGAACACACACATACGTAAACTTCAAAGTCATGTAAAATGAAAACAACTAGTGTTTGTAAGACAGACATAGATGAAAACTTACAAAGAAAAGCAAGGAAATAATTAAGCAAAATTCACCTTAGGATGAGGAATGAGAAGGAGAACGCGAATGGGGAGAGGCAAAGGTGGCCTTTTAAGGTGCTGTAAATGTTTCAATTCTAATTAGGTGGTGAGTACAGAGTATAATATTCTTTAATCTCTATATAAGTATACTATATACTCTTGTGTATATGATACATTTCATAATTTAAAAAGAAAACAATAAACAGGGGCCAGATGACAGTGAGCAGTAATGCAACTGGATCCACATGGGGGAGGTCCTCGGGCTCCATCCTGGGACCTCCCTGAGGCTGTCCGGTGTGTGCCCATGAGACAGGTCAGCTGGAACGGGGTGGGGCACAGTATGAAGACCCTATGGGGGTGTTGGTCTATCTGTCTGTCTCTCTCTCAGGGGAAATTAATAAATAACTAAAAAGGTAAATAAACAAGAAAGAATTAAAGAATCTGAGTCCCAGAGAAACTAACCTTCCCAAGCATATCAATTTACAAATGACAGAAAGATAAATCAGCTCGCCAAATCTGAGCTTAGCCAGGTACCAGGATAGCCATTCCTAATTCAAAAGAGGCCTCTCACAATGATGGTTTGTTGGCTAGGTATGTGTAAGTAATTGCAATCTTTTTTCCCCCCCTAACTATTAAATTCCCAGTATCTTGCCCTTGACCCATTTGTATTAAACGCTGTCTGCACGTGCCTTCCAAAGGTCTGTCTTGTGCCAGGCACTTAATTTATATCATCTAATCCTCACACAATCCTACAAGGGAGCTATTATTATGTCCAATTTACAGATAAGGAAACTGAGATTCAGAGAGATTAAGAAACTTACCCAAGGTCACAAGCTAGAAAATGTTGAAGCCAGGATTGGAACCCAAGTGTGTCTAACTCAGACCCTGTGTTTCTCTCCTGTTCTGCCAGGCTGCTAGCACAGCTTCTAAACAGCACTACCTAAAATTTTAGTAACAGACCAAGGAACCCTGGGGCCCACAGCTAAGGGGACAAGTTGAGGGGTTTCACCTCTTTCTACCTCTGTCTCCAAGCTCTGGTAAATTACAGTGTTTTATTTTTTTAACATTTTTTAAAAGTTCCTTCCTTTCTTTCCTTCTTTCCTTTTTCCTTCCTTCCTTCCTTCCTTCCTTCCTTCCTTCCTTCCTTCCTTCCTTCCTTTCTTCTTTCTTTCTTTCTTCCACGAGCAAGAGAGACAGAGACAGCACCCCCCCCCCCCCCCCACAACAGGGTCTTGGTGCCGCAGTCACTCCCAGCTTCAGTCAGCCAGATCATGGGCATGTGTGTGCCCAGTACACTCAGGGAGGTCTCTGGACACAAACTCAGAACCTTCCTATGTGGGACAGCCTCACAGAGCATCACACTTTACTGCTTTGCAACTGTCTATCCCCCTAGAGTGGTTTGTATGGCCAGGCCCAGCACTAGCAGGCAGTGTAGAGTGGTGGTTAGAGGTTGACTTTGCAGCCTTGGGCAGACTACCACATATCTTCAAACCCTTTAAACCCTCATATATATGCCAGAGACACTGGTGGAACTTTATCCATGAGCAGTTGTGAGGATTCAGGGATACAAGTAAGTGATCAGCAGATGGCATAGCAGAGAAGGCTACTGTTGATTTCTCCTTCCAGGGGGGCTAGGTTAGGAATCCTTCAGGGATAGTCAGGATGGGGAAAATGTAGGCAACGTGAGAATAGCTCCCTATTGGCAATGGGACAATGGTCTCTTTGCCTTGTTGCACTTAGCACATAGTAGGTTATCAATGAAGTGCTTATTTGAAATCGAAAGACTGTTTTTTATTTGCCTTCTAAACTATTCAGTCTTATTTGTTTCTATGCAATCTCTCTGCATAGTGCTACCTCTCTTGGGTTCTCATTTGCTGTTTTTAACCTGAGAAGGTTCAAGGCTGCCTGAGTGGCACCAATGTCTAAAGGTGCTGACAGAGGAAGCCTCCTTCTGAGAGGCCACTGTTCCCAGAGTAACCTTTGAGCAAGTGAAGCTGGCTCTCAGGTCAACTTGTTCAAACGAGTTAGTAATTCTAACCTTGCCGCTCACAAACATTTATTGCAGGTCTATAATGTGTAAGACATGGCACTAAGTGCCCTGTGGCCATCGATGAATGCAGCTGTGGTGGAGGGCCACAGAGAACAAGAGCATAGGCTTTGGCGTTCTGCAGACCACAGTGTGAGTCCTGACTCACCCCCTCACAAGCGCTTCATCTCACTGAGCCTCAGTGTCCCCATTTGTAAGCAATGGTTCCTGGCTCACAGGTGGTGATGGGTCTGGAAGGCTGTGCCTGTCATCCACAAAGCTATGACTCCAGTGCCAGCAGGTGGCACACACTGGTTGTGTCACCAGCAAAGCCTTGGGCCTCGTGGGTGCTCCACAGTGCCTGGAATGTCACCCCTTGCATAACACCTCAAAGTTCCATCTTGTCATCAGAAGGCCAGTGAGAGGCAGCAGCTTCCCAGGAACAGCCATTGGGTCCTACCCAAACTCCATTTTTCCGCTGGTGCAGCTGCCCACACCCTGCCCAGGACCAGAACTCTCCCCTGTGCAGAATGGAGACTTTGTGTGGCATATGGTTCTGGGAACACTGCTTAGTCTATTCCTTGGCACGGGACCTGCAGGGCAGGTTTGTGAAAGCATGACACACACTCAGACTTGCAGCGCACCTACTGCTTCTGCCTCTCGTTGCTGCCATTTGCAGACCAGCCACCCACATCTTCTCCCAGCCATGCAGGGGCCTCACCACTCTCCCTCCCCACATGCTACTTCACAGGCGGGACTTCCCAAGAGGACTTCACTTGCCCTTTTCATTTGTGGGTGACAAGAATGACTTCCTTTCTCATCAGAGTAAATGACAGTCACTGCACAGTCATCGAGGAGGCTCTGCTCCCCCTGCCCTACACCCCAAATCACTCATGCTGGGTCGTGGGACTCTCCAGGGAACCCTCCCCAAGAAGCTGGACCACAAGGCCTGAGGACTCAGATGGGAGGGCAGTTTCTCTTCCACATGTCACCACAGCAGGATGCAGTCGCTGCCACCAACGCCTATAGCTTCGGTTGAGCAAGAACAGCCTGTCCCCACCCTGGACCATTTCCCCAACAGTCAGACCAGACCAGACCAGAGACTCAAATTCTAGAGTCCCAGGGAACTGGCTCATCTGCTGCTAAGCAGCTCATCTCTGGCTCCAGCCTCTACCTGACTTACCACTTCCCTGGAACCCGATCACCAGTGACTCGTGTCCCTCACCTATGTGGGCAAGGCTTGGCTACCTTCCCTCGCTGGTTGCTCACCACATTCATAGCCAGGCTTTCCTACGGGAAGGGATGGTCCCAGGGATCTGAGAAACTGGTCGGACAAAACGAAGAGACTGTAGACATGGGGGAAGAGGGAAGAGGAAGCCTGAAGCAGAGTCTTGGCTCTGGGATAAATCCCAATCCCCCTGGGGGAAGCTGAAAGAGGAGTTGGCAGGCCTTTCTGTCCCTGGCTGAGGTAGGGGTGGGGCAGGAAAATGAAAGGTGAGGCCAGTCACAAGTCAAGGGTGAAGGGAAGTCACATGAGCGGTGGGTGGGCTAGGTCCTCGGACAGGGTGGCTGCGAGCACTGCTGCTCTTGGGGAAAAGACTGAAATTTGCTAGAAACAGCAGGGAGCAAGCTGGAGTGTTGGGGTGCTCTTGGTATTAAGCTACCCTCATCTTCCCCTCTGCACTGAGCCTCCTCCCACCCCATTGTCCCTCCTTCACTGTGTGTGACCTCCGCTGGGTGTGGAATGGTAATCACCAGGATGACTGAATGTTCCAGTTTGCCCTGGACAGTTGGGTTTCTGTCCATTGTCCTGGCATAACCATGCTCAGCATCTCTTTCCCTCTCAGATGTATTAGTTGGTAAATCATACAGTCACTCTTTCTAGCATGTGCAGAAGGGCACTGTCGTGGGAAAAGGTTGAGGAGAAATCAGAGAAAGGCATAACTAGAAGTTAGACCCTGGTGGGTCCCTCTCAGAACTGGGCAGTAGTGGCAACAGAGCTGGAGAGCTGCTGTCCATCCTGGGGCTCAGAGCGTCTTGGGGGCAGAGGCCTGCCTGGTCCGGTGGTTCTGCATGCTATCATCCCTTGGAGGGCCTGGCACCCTACCACACACATAAGAGACACTTAATCACATCTGTCATTTCCTTGGTGCCCTCTATCTGCATCCCAAACGGACTTGTGGCTGTGACAAATAGAAGCTGGAGCTCTGTAGTTCCCTAACCAGCCACAAACCAAGAGCCAGGTACTCCTGACTCTCTGGGCACCAGGACTCAGCAGCTGCTGAGACAAGAGCAGGCTTCTAGCAGAAGGTCCAGAGGCAGATCTCAGCCAAGATGACCTCTGCCTCCTTAGGGTGGGTGGACAGCAAGGGCAGGGGAGGAGGTAAAAGATGGAATGTCCAGAAGTCCTCTCCTGTGTTGGATAACCACTTAGTCTGGCCCACTGGACTCCAGGCATCCATCCACTGAAAGCATTTGGGTACCTGCTACCTGTTATCTATTCTGGAGGTAGAGAGTCGGGGTCCTGGAGTCAGTTCTCAGGGTCAGTTCTAAGGTTGCATAGGGGAGAAGACTGAAAACCACAAGCGCAAATAACCAAGGCACCCCAATTATTATGGCTTTACCTTCTATAATAATTACACAAAGTCCGATGGCTTGTCTGAAGAGGCGTGAGGGGTCAGGAAAATTTCACTCTTCCTTTACCTCCTTTCTTATTCCCCCTTCCCAGTCTCTCCCTTAGCTTGGTAAGGGTCCAAGTCATAGCTGATCAGGACCAGCCAAATCCAAAGCCATGGGACTCAGCCAGAGCACAGGCTGTGAATTCTCCAGCATTTGGCAGCTTGGGCCAGCCTCACAGCCTGGTCTGCCTCCCTGGATTCTTCTGAAATAGGTCTAGAGAGGCTGCAGAGTCAGGGCCTGGACTCTGGGGCCCCTATTTCTGCTCAAAGATCTCTAGCGCCCAAAACAGAAGCCAAAGGGAAATTTGCAATTTACTGCCTCCTGGTCTGGCTGCTTGCCAGTTCTGAAACTACTCCAGAAAGACCCGCAATTCCCTCAGCACATGGGCAGGAAAGGGATGGTGAAGGTTCTCCAACACACAGCACTCTCAGTTCATAGAGCTGAGGCTCCGGTGTCCAGAGCCTGGGTAGGGGAAGCCTTGGGCCTCTAAGCCCAGACCCTTCCCACACCTCCTCCTCCTCCTTCTCCTCTTTCAGAAAATCATCTTTACTTCCTAGCTGGAGGTAAAACGTTTGACTTTGCTGGTCCCAGAACCTTTCCAACATTCTGTGGAACCTTTCCACCTTTCTGTGTGCCCACATCACTAGCAGAAGTGGGTAGTTAACAAGTTCATTAGGCAGAAATGGAGTGGCGGGTTGGAAAAATGTACAATGCTAGCATCTACCTCCCGATCCTAGGAGAAGGAGAAGAGGTATGGCTTTACTGCAAAGCCACAATCCCTTCACAGTCAACTCCTTTGGGAATCACCCCCATCTTACAACCATTTCTGTGTTGGGTGTCTTAACCCCTGTGCCCCCCCACCCTCCACACCCCACCACTGCTGGCCATGAGAAAGACCGTCTTCCAGCACGGAGCTTGAGCAGAACTGAACTCTGCCCAGGAGAGCTTCTGCAATGCTCAGAAAATGCCTGCCCAACTGCTTGCCTGGGCTCTGGCCCCTCTGGCTGCAACTGAGCCCAGACAGGAGGCTGACTCACTCACCACACGGAGGAGGAGGAAGAGGAGGAGGAGAAAGAGGAGGAGGAGGTGCGGGAAGGGTCTGGGCTTAGAGACCCAAGGCTTCCCCAGCCCAGGGAGACTGGATCTCAGCCTCTGGTCATGGTTGGGGGCTTGGGAGACAGCTGTCCACTAGCCCTGGAGACCACAAGCTGTTCCTTCTTATCCCTGAGTACTTTCCCTCAATCCTCCTCACCCAACACCCACAGACTAGGTCCCCCTCACTCCCCAGACAGAATTAATTCTCTGAGCCCCCTCCCCATTTACCCACTTAGATGCTTGCCTTTGAGGTTTTTTTTTTTGGACATCTATGGGACAGGCTTCCCCCACCCCTCCATAATAGATTCAATGTACTAGGGCCAGTTAGGTCTAAAATAATGGGATATTTTTTAAATGTTTCAAAAAAAGAGAGAAAAATACTTAAAAGATCCCACTCCACCATGGCGCGTGACGATATGCGGCTCCTACGAGAAAATAAGGTTGCACACACTCCACCCGCAGAACTTAGCGCCGTCGACGGCCAATTGCTCCCTTTCTTATTCCTCCACTCCATGCCCAGGCGCCTCACAGAGGAAGGAAACAAATGCTTCTTGTGGCCCAAGTGCTGAGCAAATCTGCGCCCAGCCGCCTGAGCACCAAGGAGGTGGCCGCCCGCCTCGCCAGCCTGGCACGGGCTTCAGCTTTCTCAGACCTCAGTGCCCCCTCAGAGTCTCAGCCTCATGGCACGACAGCCCAGATCTCAGTCGCCAACTTTGCCCCCTGAGACTTAGGCGCTAGTGCCTGCATCTGGGCACTCAGGCCCCAGTACCCCCGACGACCCGACCCTGGGTCTCGCTCCTGTCCTGCGACCCCCGTTTCCCGCTACTCGGGTCCGCACCTGGTTCGGCGGGTGGACACGCTGCTCGGCGCTCCCAGCGCCTCCGGCTTGGCTGCTGCCTTTTGACAAGCAGAGACAGCCCAGCACCTGGCCCCGCCCCTCGGAAGGCCCCGCCCCAGGGGTCCTCCCCGTCTCTTGGCCCCGCCCACAGGTCTGGTCCTCGCTTGCCAAGAGCTCCATGCACGCTGCAACTATCTTGTCTTGGAACCAACCCCTGTACGGTCGCCTTGGACATTCTGCTTCGTGAAAGCTTCCATACAGCAAGGCATGTTTCTGCCCTCTGTAGGTCGGGGTTGTCAGTGATTACGTGTGTGCGCTTCTGCCCGCAGTAACCCCGATGTATCCCGCCCCGCCACTCCAGCTGCCGAGGTTCTACCCAGCCTGCTGCGGACGCCTCTGCCAGGTGCGTCCCCCCGCCCCCCCACCCACCCCCCCGCTTGGGCTGACCCTGCCAGGACTTCGTCTTATGCGAGGCGATGCGGGCGGAGCGGGGCGGGGTTGGTGGTGCGCCTGCTCACCGCACCAGCGGCTCTCTCTGCCCTTGTAGGAAATCCCCGGCGCGAGCCGTCGGGCTACTTCTGGAGAAGTCCAGGGAACTCAATCGGACCCCACACGCTAGGATAGACGAAGACACGAGGCTGAAGTGGGGCTTCGAGTTGCACAATCTTTCCCACCCGATGTCCCCTCGGTAGCGACCACAGCTGACCACACAGTTATGGCTCGTCGCGAATCTCATCTGAGTAGGCTTAATCTCAACATCAATCTCAACATCCGGGGCCCCTGCTTCCCAGTTCCCTTTGTCCAACCGTGACACTGGTGATGGGAAGGGAGGAGGTAAAGGGTACATCCCAGGACCTGGAATTGAGGATGGCTGCGGAAAATCCACCACAGAAACTTTTGGCAAAAAAATTAATTTACTCTCTACCTGTTTCCCTATATACTAGGCACGGCTCTAATACTAGAGGACAGTTTATCTTTTAAAGATGGAGTTGCTGCCTCCTTAGAGCTCACTGTCCAGTGGGAAAATGTATAAATCAATAGTAATTACAGCATAATTTCTCTAATAGAGATGCCCACGGCGTTATCCAGCGATTGGTGACCTCCTTTAGTCAGGGAAGATATTGTTATTCTCCGTGGACAGAAGCAACCATGGCTCAGAGGACAAGTTGAACAGGTGGGAAATTGAGGCACGGAAAGGTGGAGTGATTTGCCCAGCATGACCCAGCTATTCAGCAAAGGACTGACTAGTAGAAGAACCCAGCAAGTCTGCTTTTGCAGTGGCCTCTGAACCATCTCTGAGACAGCTATGCTAGACTGCATGATCATAGCCATCTCTCAACTCTCAAAAATGGGACCAAGACAGACTGAGATAAACAGCAAGAAGAACCAACAAACAATGAAGTCTGTTAAGCACTGAGACAGTTCATTAACATGAACTGTTCCAGAGATTCTCTCCAGAAAGGAAAATAAAATCAAATAAAATCAGAAGAGACTTATATTGCTTGCTTGAATTTGGGAATGGATCATCAATTCTGAGAAACGGATACATGGAAGTGACCCCTTGGAGGTCCTGCCAGTCTGATAAATGGATTCTCTAGTTGTAATGAAAGTAAAAGAGACAACCACCTTGCCCAAAGCATCATGGGAAAGCTAGCAGTGATTCTCATGGGAAGAAGAGTATAAGAGGAAACCTAACATCCAACACCTTAGGACATTCTCTGGAAGTCCCATAAAACTCTGGAAGAGGCTGATTACTCAGAAGTCACTTTTGTGGTGACTTACAAATAAATGGCATCTTGCAAATAAATCAAATTACTCATTGGAATACCTTATTTGATCTACATAACGATCTTCTAAAACAGGTGGAGGAGAAAATACTCTCCTCGTTGTAAACTGATGTACAGAATTGTCAAAGTTCTTATAGCTGGCGAGAGAAAGAGCCATTTAAACTCAGATTTTGGGACCAGCAGGGGATGTGGTGGTTAAAGGAGTTGGACTGCCACATGCCTGACAATGGTTCAAGTCCTGGACTCAGCAGCTTGAAATTCTCACTGGGCACATGTGCATGTATGCCCAAAATCCCAGGAGGAGAGTGGAGAAGAAAGGATCATAGCATGGCCATCCTCCTTGGAAGGTGATTTCTCACTTTCCCTCTCACTGTCTTTCTCTGTCTCTCCTGTGAGCACATGTGTCCTATGGCAAAAACCTTAAAAATAATAAAAATAAAAACAAACTCAGATCTTCTGTCTATATCCTTCATTGTTCCCTGCTGCCTCTCAAAAATTACTTCCCTGCACTTTTCACCTGTTGGATTACAGAATAGATAAGCCAGCCTTGGAGAGCTCACAAGTTCTGAGGTTGGCAGATTTGCAAGATTAGAGATGTCATCATGGTCCCTAGCATATGCTATTATCATCCACGTCACCATGTCCCTAAGCATGTTCTTATTGTCCTTCAATATCTCACCTGCTCTCTCTCAGCTTTCTCCCCAGACCCCATCCTCTTTCAGATCCTATCTATCCCATCAAACCTTTTTCAACATCTCTGGTTTTTGTAGCATGTATGTCTGTACTGTCACCTGTATTTATATTGAACGAGAAGGATTTTTTTTTCACCCTCAGCTTTATGCTTATTAGAAAGATTATTCCATAAAAAAAGAGATTCCATGAGATTCACTTCTTCAATGTGCTGCTGTAATCACTGGTCATCTCCTGGCCATGCTTCTCCCTACACAGGCCCCCGGAAGGCAGGTTACATACAGTCTCATACTCCAGTCTCTTGAAGCCTTAATGACAGGCAGCATTCCTGCACTACGGAATTAATACTTTAAAGTCTTCAGTTTTGGGCTGGCAGGTGGCATGGCAGTTAAGGGTGCTGGACTCCCACATGGCTGAGCATGGTTCGAGTCCTGGACCTGGCAGCTTGTTTTCTCACTTTCCCTCTTCCTCTCTTTCTCATACTCTCACTCTCTCTCACTCTGTCCCTTTCTAGTCAAATTAAAATAAATATTCAAAGTTAAATATTTAAAAAAATAATAGTCTTCAGTTTTGATTGCTGTATGAATCATATACCAGAACTTCTGCAGAAAACACTAATTTTATCTTTATTTTTTCTAAATTTACATTTCTTATATTCTCAATTGTACCTGGGAGGGGTGGTAGTCCTTTTCGGTGTTCAGATTGAATTTTTAGTCAGTACTCATCTCTGATAAATCACGTCAGGGAATATCTACCAAGCACTTGCTCTGTGCAAGATACCATGCTATAGCTGTAGACTCAATGATCTATGTAAAAATGAAAGAATATCATCCTCCCAGAGAGCAGATTCCAGGGGTGTCAGGCTGAGACCATCCCTATACACTTCATTCCACAGACTCCAGATAAAGGCAGGGGCCAGGCTCTATGCCAGGCTCCAGGTGCCACAAGTGGCCTGGGTAGGTTTGGCTGCAGTTAGGCTCAGGGCTGCAGCCTGTCCTCAACTGGTGGGTTCCTCTTTTCTGCAGACTGGTTACTGTCCTTGAAGCTGGTTGACACCCTCTGAACACTGCCATGGTACTGGCGTTTGAGTGGATCACCTTGTTCTTGTGAGGTTCCCGGAGACTCTGTCCCCACGAACAGAAACTTTTCAACTGCCTAGAGGCTGCTCTCCAGGTAAAAATATGCCCTTTGAGCTCTCTCTGGAACACTTCCATCTGTTTGCTTTCCCCCGTTTTAATGTTCACTTTTCTCATTAAATATTTTATGGCTATGGACATGGTAGGACTGAAGGGAGGCCTCTCACTCAGCGGACTCTCGAAAAACATTTTGAGAGACACAGAGCCATGGAGTCAAAGAGACAGAGGGTGCGCCATCTGCTCAGTCCCTTGTTTTGGATGTTTTTTTTTTTTTTTTTTTTTTTTTTTTAAAAAAAAAAAGTTAAGTCCAGAAAGATTAACACATTTATCTTTCCTACTCCTATTAGGACAAAACAAATCTAGGATTGTTCTCCCTGTGTATGTTCCAGATGGTGAAGATGGAATGAATAATGGAAGAAGCCGTTAGTGATGAAAGAAAACCAAATGAAGGGTCTTCCCAGGACAGTGTTTTTCAGATTTTTAACTGCAACCTATAGTAAAAAAGTAGTTTTTATCATGACCTAGTATATGCACATGTATTAGTTTCATGATATATAGGCCAGAAACCTCCCTGCTGAGGGCCTGTCTAGGGAGAGGCATGGCCAGGAGATGAACAGTGAAAACAGCAGCACTTGGAAGAAGTGAATCTCATGAAATCTCTTTTTTTTATCAAATAATCTTTGTACTAAAAATAAAACTGAGTGATAAAAAATCCTTCTTGTTCAATATAGATACAGGATAGATTGTGGTAGTTGACAGTACAGACATACATGCTACATGATATAAGGGATGCCCTTCAATGTTTTCTATTACCTTCTTTTCCCTTTCCTTCCCTCCTCTTCCATTCTCTCCCCTTCCTTCCTCTATCTCTGTCTCCTTCTCTCTTCCCCTTCTTCTTTCTCTTCCTCCTTCCCTTGTTGAGATTGAGATCACCAAACTGATTTCACAACCCATTCATGGGTTGTAGCCCAAAGTCTTATAAACCTTGTCCCAGGCCGAGTCATAGTGGCACAGGGGAATAGGGTGCCCTGTGTGATACTAGAGCTGTATGGGAAGACCTCAGTTTCATATCCCACGTTGAACTGAACATTCACCTATGGGTGCAGCTGTGGTCTTGTCTGACTGAAAGGCTGGGGGAGGATTACAGTGTAGCAAGACCCTGTCAAGCGTCACTGTCACTCTTTCTCAATAGATAAACTTGAAAACAAAACCAAAACAAAAAACCTGCCCTAGGTTATGAGCTAGGCTGATTGATTGATTAACCAATGGACAGAAGTCCCCATCTAAGTAATTGATTGAGTCTTGCCTTTTTGAATGTCATGACCAAGTTTCTCACCATGGGACCTGTCTCCTTTAGAACCTGTAACGTCAGATTCCAGAAAGGCATTTGAGAGACCTGCATGGCTTACGAGGAGCAGCCTCAGAACCCCTAGTGGACCTTTGGTGACTTTAGGGCTTGGAGGATTCTATGCCCAAAAGTCACAGTATCTGAATAAGGTCACTAAGACAGCATGCATCCACTCAATGTTTGCTTTGGTGGCCTTAACTCAGCAATTTTCTTGCCACTCTTCTACATTTTGCAACTTTGGGTGCCTCTTTCAGCCTCAGGACTCTATAATGTCTCAGAAATCCTAGTTTTTCCAGAAACAGGACAACTCTGAGAAGTAGTGTGCAATGCCATGAAAACTGAGTGCCTGCAGACTTGGCCTATCCTAGACGGAGCAGGGCACCGCCAGTTATTCATTCCAAGTCTGTCTAGCTCCAGGGCCCCATTCCCAGTAGCCCAGCTCATGTCTCTACGGGGTTTTTGGCACTTGCCTTTCTCACCTGCTCCCACATCCCTGAGCCCCAGGCTGTCCGCCTGCTGGCCCGCACACAGCGCCTGTTGGCGTGATAAAGCAGAGCCTAGAGGCCGGACGCAGGAAGGTACAGACTCCCACCTGCACCTCCAAACAGAAGCAGCTCAGAGCTCTCCCAGGCTCCCAGGTATTTGCTGGGCTCCTGTCCAAATCCCAGCCAACAATGATGACTCTTTCTCAAGCCCCAACTTTAACTACTGAGACCAGAGGAATGAACTAGGACCTCAGGGTCCCTTCCCATCTAAGACTATAGCTGTGGGTTTTGCAATGATCCACTATTACTCTTATAGGTGATGAAGTGAACCCCATCCTCAATGCCTTTGGGGAGTTCTTATTTCATTCCTCTAGGTAAGAGTGCTTTCTGGAAGAACTTGTGATGGCAGTGAGTGGAGGGCTCTGTGGTATGGGAGCAGAGAGAGTGGGGTTAGGATCATGTCACTGCCAATGAGACCAGTGAAGTGCTGATTCCTTTAGAAAGAAGCCCCCTTCTTCCAGAGGAAAATCTCCAGGAAAGATGATTGGGCAATGATCTTCTTTCCTTCATACCCATGAGCAAAAGCCCCTCAAGCCTCATCTTGGGCACGCCTACTCCTTTTGCCAGAAGAACAGGAAGGACATTCCGTAAGCAGCCCAGGAATGCATTAAACAACTCTCCCCTTGGGCCCCAACTCCGGAGAGATGTGCTGTTGACAGCTCTTCTCCTCTGCCTTTGGCCTCTGGCCTGGGACAAACACACTACAAAGCATGGCTGCCCCTTTCTGTTGTATTTAAATGTCATGAACTTTGTTGCCACTGTCTAGACTGTTGTTTCTGGTGTCCATTTCCACTCTCAATGGCGTTTACTCTGGACTGAATGGCAGTGGGACTGTGCTCTTTCTATCACCCACATGCCTACAGAAATGTTTTCTGAATCCTTTTGACTGTAAAATCCTACACACGAAAAAGGTATTTGCCATCTCCATACATGAATATTACATATTAAGTCCTGTCATTAGCTAATATCCCAAGGCACACTACACAAGGTGATATTCATTATCAACATTAATGAACGTAAATTCCTATTTCAAATGGTATTCTTGATACTTTTTTCATTTTTTTTCTGACTTCCCTGATACTCCTCCTTCATGTTCAGCTACTTCACCCAACATATCTGATTTATACCATCTGATAAGAGGACCAAGTGGGGACCAGCAGTTGAGGTAATGGCTATGTTGCTGGACTCCCATGTAGTCGACCGCAGTTCGAGTCCCGGACCTGGTGGGTTAAACTCACGCCGGGTGCATGTGCGTGTGTGCCCAAGATCCCGAGAGGAGAATGGAGGAGGAGGGATTGCGGTGTGGCCATCCCCCCTGAGGGGGTGATTTGTCACTTTCTGTCTCTCTGTCTCTCTCTTTCTGGCAAGCACATGCACCCTATAGCAAAAACCTCTCCCCCCCCCAAAAAAAAGAGGAGGACCAAGTGATGGTGCTGGTGTCCATCTGTATATTAAATGTATTAAAGCTGAATTTTTCAAAGCTAAAAAATCAAAATGGAAGTTGTAATATTGTCTCCCTATGCCTAATGAATCACATAGCACATCCTCCCTTGGAGGCCACGGCTTTAGACACAGGGGAGCAGGAGTCCGATGCAGAAGGTTCAGCAGATTTGGGCGACCCGTTGAGTTTGTAGCATGTGAGTCACCAATCAGAGTCTGCTGCCTTGAAATACTGGTCTTTCTCACCACCCTGCCCCTCCTCTACCCTCTGCTTTTTGGAGAAATGGAAGCACTCATCTTAGGAATGAGATCTAGGCAGACTGGTTCAGATTCCATTCTCTTCCTTTTTGGAAGCTTTCTCTCTGTGAGCTGAGCTTCTGTTTTTAGGATGGGCTGGTTGATGACCTTGCCTTTAGTTTGGGCCCATGTACATTTGGGATTGCAATAGTTCTACCTTTGGCATGCAGACATTTGAATTGATGATCTTGTGTCTGACAATGCCTCCCAACACATTTTTTAAGTTCCCAGGTCCTGAGATGGTAGGAAGAGTGCGGACAGGAAGTCAAGTTTGTAGTGTAGTGGTGAAGAACTTACATGTTTTCTGATTGGTTAAGTGACTTTAGACAAATTACTTAATCTCTGTGAGCATCAGTTTTGCCATTGGTAAAATGGGGATAAACAATAGTCACAAGGTTTTTGAGGAGTTGAAGTAAAATAACCTGTGTAAAACCTTTAGCATTACACGGGCATGTAAGTATTCAATGAATATTAACTAAATAGCTAATGGCTATTCATTGTAGTCATTAGCAAAGTGCCTTAAAATTGCCATGGCTCCTGGAGTCTCAACAGAATTTTACCCTTTACCTTGGGTTTTTCATTCTTATCTCATTAGTTAGGAAGAAAGGGAGTATGGAAGAGAGGGAAGAAAGAAAGGAAATGTGAGAGGAAAAAGGAAGAAAATGCTCAGCCTTGTGATTAAAAAAAAAGTATAGGTTTATCAGCAATATTGCAACTTCTTCTTAAAATGACCATATCCTCAAAGCACAACCTAATTTATTTTTGCTTTTTGTCTAATATATTTTAGATTTAGTTTAATTTCTTGGAGGTCCATGGCTTGAGATGGGATGCTTCCATCTACTGACAGAACAGCAGACTCTGGACTCTGGGGTTTTGTGAGATATTGAGATTATGAAGCTTTGCTAATTGCCTCCAACAGGTCATTCCTCTTTGTGAGAAACAGAAACGGAGTTGACTCTATCCCATAAGTAAAGGGGAGAATCAATGGAAAGAATTGCCAATGATGTAGCTTCTTAGGGAGTCTGCAGACTGTCCCACTGGATCTGGGCTGCCCATCACTCTTTGGGGAACAGAGTCAAAAGGAACAAAGGGAGTCATTTGACCAGGGCCACCTAATCCAAAGAAGTTGGAGTTATAAAAACTAAATCGTTTAGGATAGCGATTTTAAACATTTTTTCCCCCAGAAGGCTCGTGCCAGAGAGAAACAGAAAAAGTGAGAGAGCATCTCTATGGGAGATGGCAATGTCACAGTCTCTTCTCCATTTTCCTCTCAGGATTTTTGGCATGCGTGAACACACACAGTGTGTTTCTCAAGCAGCTGAGTCTGGTTGTTGAACTACACAGTCGGCCATGCGGGATCTAGTTGCCTTAACCACCATGCCACCAGCCAGTCCCACAGATAATGATGTTTTGGGCTTTGTGCCAACGGTACTTCATACCCAAGGAGGACCCAGCCCTTTGAGGACCTATCTCTTGATTACAAGAGACGAATGGCATTTATATTTTCCTATTTACGGGTAAGGATTTACAGAAGAACTTAGAATATATGAGATGAAATTTATACTGCAGAAAAATGGTGCTTTCTTTCAATTCGCTAGCTAGTATGCTTAGGTTGCTTTTTGAAAGCAGTCTGCGAACATCAGTTAGATTTTAGAAGCCACATACATCTGTGTCCAGTAGCATACTGGACTGTGCAGCTAGAAGCCTCATACCAATCATTGTGCGGGTCCAGTTGGCCTGAAAGCACGCCAGCCTCTGCATGCATACCTGGAACCCTGGCAGGCTGGAGGACTGGAAAGACAGGATCATTGCATGACCAGGTCTTGTGAAGGGTGCTCTCTCGCTCTGTCTCTCATGTGTGTGTGTACCCATGAGCGTATACACACTTACACATGAACTCTACCAGGAATGGAAAACGAGATCAAATAAAAGGCTGCCCATATCTATGCAGTTAGCATCTATGGTTCAAGCTGCTTTCTTCTCAAGATATCCTCTCTTGGGCACCAAACAGTCCCTCTGTTAGGTACCAGAGTCAGTTTGCCATAGCCTGGACCTTTCATAGTGAGGACTTTTACCCTTCTCTTGCCCAGTCTCACCAAAAGGTATATGAAGCCTTTCCCATGCTCCAGGCAGAAAGCTAATGGGCCAGCCAGAGATAGGAGGAGCCCACACGGGTGCTGGTGGTGTGAGCAGATCCAGGAGGCACTATAGGGAAGGCGGGACGCTGATGTTCACACTGCCACAAACCCGGACTCCTCTCCGTGCTGCAGTCCGCCCTCTTGTTCTTGGACCAGATGCTCAAAATATTTTGAAGGATGTCTCAAAACTTTTCATACTATCTCCAGAAACTTTTGCTTCAAGCCTTTATCCTGGGACCTGCACCCCAGGAAAAAGAGGATCTCACCAAATTAGCATTGTGGTATCCTTTGACTCTGTGTCATGTGACAACTCATTATCCTACAGATACAATTTTTAAAAGTTATTTCATTATTTTTATTAATTATTATTTTATCACTATTTTTGTTCTTAACTTGTTCAGAGAGAGGGAAAGTGAGAAAGCAAGCCCCACTTGCAGGTAAAATTTTAAATCTAGTCTATGGGGGCCAGCAGAGGGCATTGGGGTTAAGGTGCTGGACCCCCACATGGCTGACTGTGGTTCGAGTCCTGGATCTGGCAGCTTTTTCACTTTCTTTCTCTCTCTCTCTCTTTGTGTCTCTCTGGTGAGCGCACATGTACTATAGCAAATTAAAATAATAATAATAAATAAAATTAAATAAATAATTCTGAAAAAAAAAACAAAAAACAAAAAACAAAGAAATCTAGTCTGTGAATTTCTAGGGTTAGAAGCAAGAAGAAGGGTTACTCTCAGGTAGGATGCTGGAGATCCTGACTAGGAAGGAGGGACCCAAGCTTGGGTGCTTTATTTCCAGAGGGCATGTACTTGTGAGAGAGAGAAAGAGAGAGCCCCTCAATGGCTATACCTAAAATCTTTTTGTCATTTTGCCTTCTCGTCAGGATTTTGGTCACATATGCACATGTCCTCAGCCTGTTTTTGAAGCCACTGGGGCCAGGATTCAAGCCCCAGTTGGTCATGTGGGATCCAGCTTTCTGTGCATAGCACTTAACCACTGTGATACAAGGGCAGCCCAAGCTTGGGTGCCTCTGTGGCAGCTTCCAAGTCCAGAAAGAATGTGGTGACAAGGCCCAAACCATCTGGGGTTTCTATCCCTTCTTCGTGGGCCTCACCTAAGCTGCACATTCCACCCTTTGCACACTCCTTCTCCCCACCCTTCTACTCTATGCAGACAAGCCAAGTGCTTGCTCTTTGTTCCTGCTCTCCCTCTGTTCCTCATTAGCCATCAGACTCATCTGTCCAGTAGTGGGGAATTTAAGGGCACTCCAGAGCTCACGGTCAATGAATCTGTGATTTGGACCTGCCCAGGTAGAAGGATATTATCCCCATTGCCAACACTATCGCCACGCTCTCCCTTCCTTCCCCTTCAGTGAAACTAAAACCTGGGTGAAGTGCAGTAAGAGAACATGGTAGAACATAGTTCAGATGCCATCATGAAAACACCAGCTGTTGGTTCCTTGCAGGGCTGGGATGGAGGTTCTGGGCAGGATGTGACCCCAGAACAATGAATTCAAACAACCGAATCTTTTTCTATATTCTTGAAGTTATCTCAATATCCCAGTTCCTTTTCCTCTTTCCAAGAATCTTGTTCTTGATCTTGACAGAATTAGAAGTAAATCCCAGAGGCAAATGTCCAAACCTCCTGTTGCTTCCTAAAGATAATTGAAGTAATTCAACCATTTCCGCCATGTTGAGAGCTGAAACTAGAGAATCAGGTGTCTCTGTATCACTCCCCCACCCTTCGCCCTCATTCCAGGAATCTTAAACTTTGGACTGATACAGTATACCCTGTCGGTTACGACAATGCAATCTGGCCCAATAGAGAAGCTGATTTTGTGTCTATGACTGGTTTATTTTCTTATCAAACCTCTGAATGTGAGGAGGCACAATTCCTGCCCTGTGGTTAATAATAGTTTCCCTTCTAATCATTTGTTATCTTACAGCATTAAGTGATCCGTTGACATTTGATCCACAGTAATTAAGGATTTATTACTATGTTTCTTTCTCCCAAACAGCATATACCCTTGAAGTAGAGGGCATCTGGGGACAAATGGTCTTGGAACCAGGACAACTGAAAAAAAATACAGGTGTCAAGATTGCTGAACTATCATCTTAATCCCAGTCTTGAAAAGATGTTTCACTTCTCCTTCTCTTTTTTTTTTTAAGAATTATTTTATTTATTATCATCATTATTATTCGTTTAATTTGACCAGAGAGAGAGACACAGAGAGAGAAGGGGAAAGTAGGAAAGCAAACCTCCAGGTCCAGGACTTGAATTGTGGTTGGCCATGTGGGAGTTCAGTGCCTTAACCACCACATCGGCTGCTGGCCCCTCATTTCTTTTTAAAAATAATGATTTATTTAAATGTATTTGTCATCATTATTATTATTTAGAATTTGCTACAGGGTACATGTACTCACCAGAGAGAGAGAGAAAGAGAGAGAGAGAGTGAGAAAACAAGCTGCCAGGTCTGGGACTCAAACAGCGGTTGGCCATATGGGAGACCAGTGCCTTAACCACCATGCCACCTACTGGCCCCAAGAAGTTTCACTTCTAACAGAACAATATATTAAATGCCCTAAATGATCCTTTCCACTGAAATAACACTTTTCTAATATCTTAAATTTATTACCAAGCTGACACTAAAGAAATAAATACATAGAACTCAAAATGAAGTGAAAGTAGGAACACAAGATGGTAAGCCAGAACTGAAGTTTGCCTTCACTCAGACTTTTCATAGAGACTTGAGAACCTTGAACTTTCACTTTGATGGTGTCACAGGGCATGGAGACAGGAGATAAACCCAACGGATTATCCCATAAGAAACTGATCCCTTAGAGGGTATACCCCAAGACTCTCTGTATAAGGAGGGTGAGAAATAAACCTCCACATAGAAAAGAACAGCAAGAAACTAGTTTAGGTCATTCTGGATGGTAGGAAAAATCATAAATATCATCGTAAAGCAAAACCACAAGCTAGTGCTTATTTGCATTTGTAGTACAAACCCAAATGTTATGTGATCCAAAGAACTCTTAGCATAAAATTTCAGGGGAAGTGATCCTGGGTTGGTACTGCTCAGGTAACTGGCAGAATCGAGTGTGAATCCTCTCTGCAAGAACTTTTAACCTCTTCCAAGGACTCAAAGATATGCCATAGATGGTAATTACAGGTTACAATGTCATAAAACACGCGTGGAAATAATGCACATTGAGTGAGAATCAGTAGAAATAGACCCACAGAGGCCTCAGATGTTGAAACGTTCAAACACACTTAAAATAACTAAGTTTAATAGGTTTAAAGAAACAAAAAAGAAGCTGGAAAACTAAGGAGGTAGCAAGAGACTATATAAAACTAAGATAACTTGGGAAATAACCAGAAAAACTTTTTTTTTTAGAGCGAGTTTTTGTTTGTTTGTTTGTCTGCTATGGGGCATATGCACTCGCCAGAGAGACAGAAAGCAAGAAATCACACCCACCCCCCATCCCCCCCCCCCCCCCCCAGGGGAGATGGCCATGCCGTAATTCCTTTTCCTTTATTCTCTTTTTGGGATTTTGGGCACGCATGCACATGCACCAAGCATGAATTTTAAGCCACTGTGCCTGGGACTTGAACCATATTCAGCTACATGGTAGTCCAGCAACATAACTGCTATGCTATCTGCTGGTCCCACCAGAAAATTTCTAGAAATAAGAAATAAAGTATTAGTTCTTAAAATTCAGTGGATAAATTAAGTAGCAAACAAAACATAGCCAAGGAAAAAATTAGTAAACTGAAAGTTGTAGCTGAGGAGCCAGCAGGTGGCATGGTGGTTGAGGTGCTGGATTCCCATGTGGCCACCCTGGAACTGGCAGCTTGCTTTCTCAGTCCCTCTCTCACTCTAGTCTCTGTCTAGTCAAATTGAATAATAATAATTAATTAATTTAATTTCATTAATAACTCTTAAAAAAAAAAGAAATTTGGAGATCATAAAGTATTTAAAATGTAGACCAGAAAGCAAAGACATGGAAAATAGAAAAGGTTAATGGATATAAAGGAGAAAGAAGAAAACATTTAATTGTGCCTCATTAGAGTTCTAGTAGGAAATAGAACGTGAAAGAGGTAATAATGAAATGACAATGGCTGAGATGTTTCAAGAACTATGAAAAACATGAATCTTTAGCTTCAGGAAGCCCAGTGAATGTCAAAAAGATGAATAAAAAGAAATTCACATCAAGAAAATTCATGGGAAACTAAGCAGCAAAGAAAAAAGACTGTAAAGGTTCTTAAGAAGAGGGCCCTAGGGGGCCGGTAGGTGGCGTTGTGGTTAAGGGCGCCAGACTCCCACATGGCCGACCGTGGTTCAAGTCCTGGACCTGGTGGCTTGCTTTCTCACTTTCCCTCCTCTCTCTCTCTCTTTCTCTCACTCTCTCACTTACTCTCTCTCTGGTCAAATTAAAATAATTAATTAAATAAATTAAATTTAAAAAAAAAAAGAAGAGGGCCCTGTAGATGGCATAATGGTTACGTTGCTGGACTCCCACATAGTCGACCACAGTTCGAGTCCCAGACCTGGTGGGCTTAAAACTCATACCAGTCACATGTGTGTGCGTGCCCAAGATCTCAAGAAGAGAATGAAGGAGAAGGGATTGAAGCATAGCCATCCCCACATGGGGTTGATTTCTCGCTTTCTGCCTCTGTCTCTCTTTCTGGAGAGCACACGTGCCCTACAGCAAAAACCTCTCCAAAAAAAAAAAAAGAAAGAAAGAAAGAAAGATCACCTGGGACCAGCAGTTAGCGTAATGGCTATGTCGCTGGACTCCCACATAGTCGACCGAGGTTTGAGTCCCGGACCCGGTGGCTTAAAACTCACTCCAGGCACGTGTGCGTGCGTGCCCAAGATCCCGAGAGGAGAATGGAGGAGAAGGGATTGCGGCATGGCCATCCCCCCTGGGGGGTGATTTCTCGCTTTCTGTCTCTCTGTCTCTCTCTGTCTGTCTGGCAAGCGCATGTGCCCTATAGCAAAAACCTCTCCAAAAAAAGAAAAAAAAAGAAAGATCACCTACCCACCTCCCTTGGAAAAAAATAATAGTGATTACACTTGACAATTTACTTCTCGACAGCAATGATGGGGACCAGAAGACAGAGAATTCCTTCAGGTGATAAGGTATTTCAAGATGTAAGAAAACAACTGTGAACTTAGAATTTTTTATCCAGTGCAACTATCTTCCAACAATGAGAATAAAACAGAGATATTTTCCAATAAAAATTGAGAGCATTTACAACAAACAGATCCTCATTATAGGAAATTCTCAAGGACTTACTTTAAATAGAAGGAAGAAGATATTAGATTGACCATCTAACATGCAAGAAGGAATGATGAATAAGGATATTGGTAAATATGTAGGTAAATTATAATCGATATTAACTGTTTAAAATAGTAGTTACAGTACTTAACTTATACATGGGAGGTAAATACTAGAACTAAAATAGTAGATATTAAAAACATCCAGGTTAGGCAGTGGTTATTAGGATTAAAGTGTTCTAAGATCTTTATATAATTCAGGAAGGAGATGCAGATATTAATTAACTACAGACTTTATTAAGAGAAAAATATAAAGTAGCTAGGAAAACCATCAAAAATAGATATAATGTGTATAACTAAAAAACAAATGAAAAAGTGAACAAAAGAAATCAAGAAAGATATATTTAAAGAAAAACACACAAAATCAAGAAAAGCACTTAATACAGTGACAGCAATAAATCAAAATATGTCAATAACTACAATAATTAAATAGTTCTAATAAAGGACAGAGATAATCAAATTGAATTTTTTAAATTTCAGATACACATTGTTAAGAGTCAATAAACTAAGAAACTAAAATAATTATAAAGTTGTGGGAATTTATAACATAGCCTCAAAAGGATGGAGCAAAATGATAGGATGGTAAGTGAGGGCCCGGACGATGGTGTGGGTTAAGGCACTGGACTCCCACATGACTGACTGTGGTTCAAGTCCCAGAACTGCTGGCTTGCTTTCTCATTTACTCTCTCTCTCTTTCTCTGGTCAAATTAAAAAATAGTAATAATAAATTAATTTAATTTAAAAAAAATTTGGAGAAGTTTTTGTTTGTTTGTTTGTTTTTGCTATAGGGCATGTGCACTTGCCAGAGAGACAGAGAGACAGAAAGTGAGAAATCACCCCCTCCCCCCCCCCCCCCCCGGGGAGATGGCCATGCCACAATCCCTTCTCTTCCATTCTCCTCCTGGGATCTTGGGTAGGCACGCACACGTGCCTGGTGTGAGTTTAAGCCACATGGTCCGAGATTCGAACTGCGGTCGACTACATGAGAGTCCAGCAATATAGCCATTACGCCAAATGCTGGTCTCTAATTAAATTTTAAAAAAAATGATAAGTGAGAGATTTTAACAAACAACTCTAGGGAAGTGATAAAGTGAACAAAAAATGAACATAAAGAAAACAATGACAAACCTGATTTAATACTCATGTAGGAAACATTACACACAACAATTAGGGGGTAAATATTCTTTTTAAGCACCACATGGAATATTTATGAAAATTGACCTCATGTTAGACCGCAGACCAGTCTCAACAAATTTAAAGGATCACTTTCATAATAGTTATAGTCTTTGACCACAATTCAACTAAAAATAAATAAACGGAATAGGCTAGGTTATGCTTGTGGTAACAATATCAGAACTTGAATTTCAACTAAACACAATAAAAGTTTATTTTTTGCTCAAGGTGCAGAAGCCCTGCAGTGAAGCTGCTCTCTCTGCAGCTGAGTGTTCTCGACTGCTGATCTGATGGCACCTGCATCTCAACAGGTTTCTAAGTCCCCATGGAAAGGGAAAGCACATGAAATGTTGAATGCTGCCATCTTAAATGCTTCCACACTGTATTTAATTGGCCAAACATTTTATTAATCAAAGCAAGTTACTTGACCGTGACTAACTTCAGGGGTCAATGAAGGGTAATCCTCTCATAGTTTCAAGAAAAGGAAAGAACTGGAAATAGGGACCAGCAGTTAGCGTAATGGCTATGTCGTTGGACCCCCATGTAGTTGACCATAGTTTGCGTCCCGGACCTGGTGGCTTGAAACTCATGCCGGGTGCCTGTGCATGTGTGCCCAAGATCCCGAGAGGAGAATGGAGGAGAAGGGATTGCGGCGTGGCCATCTCCCCTGGGGGGTGATTTCTCGCTTTCTGTCTCTCTGTCTCTCTCTGTCTGTCTGGCGAGCGCACGTGCCCTATAGCAAAAACCTCTCCAAAAAAAAAAGAACTGGAAATATCAATGAACCCCACAGTAGTCAATAATAAACAATACAGAAAAAACTCTTTATGATGAGAAAATTTAAAACATATTTCTGAAGAATTAGCAATGATGTAAAAGAGAAAATACTTAGAACTTATTAATAACAATACTATATTGAAACTTAGGGATGTAGCTAAAATAGTACTTAGAAATATATAATACTAACACTTGCTTAGCATTTACTATGTGACTGGCATTGTTTTGTGTACTTAATATATTTTACTCACTTAATTCTTAAAACAACACTTGGGCAAGTATAAGTGAGGAAATGGCACAAAAAAGCTAACTGATGTCACACAGCTAATAAGTCAAAGAGCCAAAATTTGGGGCCAGCCGGTGGTGTGGTGACTAAGGTGGCTGGATCACACATGGCTGACTGTGTGGTTCAAGTCTTGGACCCAGTGGCTTGAAAAACATACTGGGCACATGTGCATGCATGCCCAAAATCCCAAGAGGAAATTAGAAGAGAAGGGATTTGTGGTGTGGTCATCCTCCCAGAGGGTGCTTTCTCTCTTTGTCTCTCACAAGCACACATATCCTATAGCAAGTTTTTAAAAAGAGATAAAGAAAGAGAGCCAAAAATTGGACTAAGGCAGTCTGGCTTTGAAGTCCATGTGGTGAGGCCAGCAAGTGGTGTATGGTTAAGGTACTGGACTCTCACATGGTGGACCATGGTTTGAGTCCTGAACTCGGCAGCCTGAAAATCAAACCGGGCGCATGTGCATGCATTCCCAGAATCCCGAGAAGAGACTGGAGAAAGGATTGCAACATGGCCATCCCCCTTGGGGGAAAGCAGTTTCTCACTTTCTCTTTCTCTGTCTCTCTCTCTGGTGAGTACACACTCCCTATGGCAAAAAAAAAAGTAAAATAAAATAGAAAATAAAAAATAAAGTCCATGTGTTATAGTTGCAATGGCTACATCGATCTTTTTAAGTCCAAAATTATTTTTCTTAGCATACATTCCTTCAGCCTCATCCATGTTGCTGCAAATGACCAAATCTAATCATTTTTGGGTGACTGAGCAATATTTGATTGTCTATTAATACAAATTTTCCTTATCCATTTATCCATTGGTAGACAGGTTGATTCGGTATCTTGGTTATTGGAAACAGTGCTTCAACAAACATGGGAGTACAGGTATGTCTTTGATATGATGATTCCCTTTCCTTTAGGTATATATACCAGTACTTGGATTTCTGGATCACAAGGTAGTTCCATTCTTAGTTTTTGAGGAACTGCCATACTGTCTGCCATAGTATCTATACTAATTTATATTTCCATGAACAGCACAAAAATTCTCTTTTATTCATAGCCTCACCGGCACATCATTTGTTTTGATTTTTATTATTATTATTTTTTTATCAGAGCCATTCTAACTGGGATGAGGTGACATCCCACTGCGGTTTTGATTTGACTCGAACTGCGGTTCTCTATGAGGGAGTCCATTGATGCAACTACTATGACATCTGCAGGTCCCCATTAAAAATTATTATTATTTTTAAAAGAATTATTATTTTTATTTGTTTATTATTATTATTATTTTCACATGAGTTTTGCCAGAGAAAGACATAGAGAGAAAGAGAGAGAGAGGGAGAGTGAGAAAGCAAGCCACCAGGTCCAGGACTCGAACCATGGTTGGCCATGTGGGAATTCCAGCACCTTAACCACCACGCCACCTGTTGATCCCTAAAAATGATTTTTAAAGAGTTCAAAATCAGAGTCAGAAGGCAGTCTGGAGGTTAAGGCACTAGACTCCACATGGCTGACAGCTGTTCGAGTCCTAGACATGGCGACTTGAGAATCACACTGGGCACGTGAGCATGCATGCCCCAAATCCCAAGAGGAGAATAGAGGAGAAGGGACTGTGGTGTGGCCACCCCCTTGGAGGGTGATTTCTTACTTTCTGTCTCTCTGGAGAACATACAGCCCTATGGCAAAATCCCCCCTCCCCCCCACACACACATATACAAGTTCAGAGTCAATGTACTAAGCTTCCTACTTAAGAAATTAGAAAAGGGACCAGCAAGTGGCATGATTGTAAAGGTGCTGGACTCCCACATGGCCAATTGTGGCTTGAGTCCCAGACCTGGTGATTTGAAAATCATGGCAGGTGCATGTGCAAGCATGCCCAAAATTCCAGTTGGAGAATGGAGCAGAAAGGATTGTGGCATAGCCATTCCCTTGAGGGGGGTGGTGGTGATTTCTCACGTTCTTTTTCACTCGTGTGCTCTGTCTCTCTCTAGCAAGCACATGTGCCCTATGACAAAAACCTTTAAAAAAAAGTTGTTAGAAAAAAAGAGCCCCAAAAAATATATGAAAAGAAAACATAAGCATAAAATAGAAACTAAATTCAAAAAGATACATAGCAGAGAAAAAAAAAAAAGTTAGTTCTTTGAAACAATTAACAATATAGACAAACATATGGCAAAATTAAGACAAAAATAGAGAAGAATCAAATAAATAACATTAAGAATTAAATATGCTATGGAAATTAGATAGTTAATAAAATATTATTGATAACTTTACACTAATAAATTTAGTTTGAGAAGCAGTGAAAAAATTCAATTTGACAAAACTAACTAAAAAAGAAATAGAAACCTGAATAGTTGTATGAATATTGGATAATAAGAATTGAATTGGCAGTTTAAAATGTTCCCACAAATGGGGCCAGCAGATGGCATAGCAGTTTCATCACTGGACTCCCACATGGTAACCACAGTTCAAGTCCTAGACCCAGTGGCTTGAAAATCATGCCGGACACGTGTACATGTGTGCCCAAGATCCCAGGAGGAGAATGGAAGAGAAGGGATTATGGCATGGCCATTCCCCCTGGAGGAGATGGTGATTTCTCACTTTCTCTCTCTCTCTCTTTTTCTCTCTCTCTCTTCAGCGAGTGCAGGTGCCCTAAGGCAAATAAACCTCTAGGGAAAAAAAATGTTCCCACAAAGAAAGTACCAAACCAAATATAATAGTTTAACAATAAATAACTATTTTAACTTGCTACCCTCGGAAAGCAGAGGCCTAAATCAAGGGGTAGATGCTTTATTCTGGAAAATGAATTGTTTTATTTTGGGAGTGAGGACCAGGAAAAATAAAACATAGAAAGAAGAACAGTTAACACTACCAGGGCTCAGTCTTGCTGGGTAGAATGTTCCTCTGAATCATATGCCTGAGGGATAAGAGAGAAAAGCATTTATCCACAGTTCCCATTCCTCATTAGTTAAGACTTGTCACATGGGAGTGTTAATTTTCTTGAATTTCAAGGTTTGCAAATGCTCACATGCCAGGGGTTTCTCCAGGATCCCCTGACAGCCCTAGTAGAGAAGTCCTGGAATGGAATGTGAGAGATAGGGATAGCTGGAGCAAAATGCCCTCTGGTTATACCTGTGAAGCTGGTTTTTGTGCAATAGCTGGAGTAAAAGAGGTACCAACAAAGTGGGTAGTGGGATACAAGAAGTGATGCATATATTGAGTTCTAGCACGCATTCGAGGACCCCATCGTTTCATTGTTATACAAATGCTTACAGACAATAGATAAAGGACATTCTTCAACTCACATTGTGAGACTATTATAACCTTGTTACCAAAACCAGACAAGAAGAGTATAAGAAAGGAAAACAACAAGCTAATCCCACCCATTAACATAGACAGAAAGATCATAGACGAAATATTAGCAAACCAAATCCAACAATGTGTAAAACACTAACAGATTAAAGAAGGTTAGAGAGTCTAAATAGATGACCCCAAAAAGTGTCTGACAAAATGCAGCATTAATTCTTTTTTTTTTTATTGGAGAGGTTTTTTTTTTTTTTTTTTTTTTTTTTTTTTTTTTGTTTTGCTATAGGGCACAGGCACTCACCAGAAAGACAGAGAGAGACAGAGAGACAGAGAAACAGAAAGCGAGAAATCACCCCCAGGGGGATGGCCACATGGCAATCCCTTCTCCATTTTCCTCTTGGAATCTTGGGCATGCACACACACGCGCCCGGTGTGAGTTTAAGCCACTGGGTCTGGGATTTGAACCATGGTCAACTACATGAGAGGCCAGCGACATAGCCATTACACCAACTGCTTGTCCCGCATTAATTCTTGATTAAAATTTTTTTCACAATGTTGGGAACTTCCTTGACTTGATAAAAAGAGAGAAATCAGCATGCTTAACATGTAGTTGACCGTGGTTCAAGTCCTAGACCCGACGACTTAAAACTCATGCCAGGTGCATGTGCATGTGTGTCCAAGATCCCGGGAGAAAGATGGAGAAGGGACTGTGGCATGGTCATCTCCCTTGGAAGGTGATTTCTCACTTTTTCTCTCTCTGTCTCTCCAATGAGTACATATACCCTATATAGCAAAAATCTCACAAATAAATAAATAAATAAAAGCTATAATAATTATTATCAGAAGATATCAGGGTAACATAGGAAGATATCAGGAAAAGATACCTAAACTAATAACTCAGAAATGAGATGCAGACCAACACACGAATGGAGTGTTATCCACATGAGTATTGCATATCAGTGGGAAAAGAATGGGCATTCCAATGACACGAGGCTGGAACAAGTTATCCATACGAAAAAGATGAAATTGCATCTTCACTTCAAACATATTAGCAAACCAATTACAGGTTGATTAAAGGCTAAAGTGGGGAAATGTAATACAAGGAAACTCTTAGGAGATAAGTAGGAGAATATATATAGGATTTTGACATTAAAGAGGATCCTTTTTAATATTTTGGGTTATAATACTCTATCATTTATTTTGTCACTCAACTTGTTCTAATTTTGACCCTAGGGAGCTTTTTCAGTTGGAGTTTTTTAGTTCTTTAATGTGTCACTTTGACATATCCCGATCATTTTCCTTCCTTCTTTTTTTTATTTTTTTACTTTTTTTTAAGCTTCCTTACATCCTGGAACTAAGAGATGTTCCAGGTTACTGTCTCAGTCCTAGAGAAACACTCACTCCTTAAAGGAGCCCTGGTTCCTTTTACTGGAAAAAGGTATTAGGAATCAAGTCTTGGGCACTGGGTATGCTTGTTACTGGAGTATTCTTGCTTCCAGACCCTTTCAGCAGACAAACTAGAAACTAGCGAAGTGTATACTATACATGCATATACTCATATCTATAATTATTTCTATGCTTAAACATCAGTCCATATTAAATGAAATATTAGTTCTTATTAATGTCTCCAACTTTCACCTAGAACCATAAGCTTCATTCCAGCCTCATTCCCTGCTTATCTCTAACCTTCATCTCCAATAGTGAGAAACTTGGCTTCTACAAAGGACATTTCATAAATAAATATCCATGATAAGCAAATAAATATTAATGATTGACTCAGTAAATAAGTGACAAGTAGATACAAATCTCCTATACATAAAAATTCCATATAATTTATGTAGGTACTACCTACTCAAGAAGGTGGAGCATAACTCCCTACTCATTAGCTGTGGTATGCACATGACTTCTTTCAACAGGTACAATATGGATAGGGATGGAAGTGAAACTTTACAGCAGGAAAACCTGACAAACTCTGCCTTAGCCTGGTGATCCAGGCTAACATTATCAGTGATCAGTAATATTAATGGCCTAGGCTCTCAGTGGTGCAGGTGGTAGTGTACTGAACCACAGTGCTGGAAGCCACATGGACGGCCATGCGTTTGGGTCACAAGTTGAGCTGAAAACACACTCAGTACACATGCCCCCAAGATCCTAGAGGGCTGGGGGAAGAGGATTGCAGCATGATGAGACCCTGTTGAGGGTGTCTCTCGCTTTCTTTGTCTGTCTTTCTGTCTTTCTGTCTCTCACCTCTCATGTGCATGCACATACTGACTCATGAATAAAATAAACTTTAAAGTACCCTTGATATGATATGATGAAAATGGCACTTTATCTCTGTAATATTCTCCCCTAAAGACCATAATTCCTGTCTATCCATGAAAATAAAATTCAGATAAAATCAACTTGAAGGACACACTGCAAAATACCTGGGCAGTCCTTCTCAAAGCTGTGATCATTTAAATAAAGAAAGTTTCAGAAATGGTCATAGTCTAGAGGAGCCTGAGGAAGCATGATGACTACATGTAATGTGGTATACTGGATAGGATCTTGGAACAGAAAAACCAAGGAAATATAGAAACAGCATGGACTTTAGGTAAATAATAATCTATTGATATGTGCTCTGTGTTCTTGTGACCAAGTATACTGTGGTAATGTAAGATATTAACAATAGGGGCGCTGGCAGGTGGCATGGTGGTTAAAGGCACTGAACTCCCACATGGCCAATCACGGTTCGAGTCCCGGACCTGGCGACTTGCTCTCTCTCTCTCTCTCTCTCTCTCTCTCTGCCTCTCTGTCTCTCTCAGGTCAAAAATTGAAAAATAATGATAATAAAGAAATAATTCTAAAAAATATTAACAATAGGGACACTTTGTTTAAGCTATTTTTTTTTTGAGAGATTTTTGCTAGGGTGTACGTGTTCACTAGAGAGACAGAGGGAGACAGAGACAGAAAATGAGGAATCACCCCCCAGGGGGGCTGCCCATGCTACAATCCCTTCTCCTCTCGGGGTTTTGGGCATGCACACACATGTGCCTGGCATGATTTTTAAGCTGCTGGATCCAGAACTCTACTGTTGTTAAACCTATTGTTAACAGTAGGGTGGAGAATATACAAAAACTCTCTGTAGTTCTCTTGCAACTTTTCTATAAATCTAAAACTATTCTTTTTTTTTTTTTTTGGAGAGGTTTTTGCTATAGGGCGCGTGCACTCGCCAGACAGACAGAGAGAGACAGAGAGATAGAAAGCAGGAAATCACCCCCCAGGGGGGATGGCCACGCCGCAATCCCTTCTCCTCCATTCTCCTCTCGGGATCTTGGGCACGCACGCACACGCGCCCGGCGTGAGTTTAAGCCGCCGGGTCCGGGACTCGAACCGCGGTCGACTACGTGGGAGTCCAGCGACATAGCCATTACGCTAACTGCTGGTCCCTAAATCTAAAACTATTCTAAAGTGAAAAGTTTATTGACTGTTTAGAAAGAGGAATTTCTTTTTTAAAAAAATAATTATTTATTTAATTTTATTTATCATTATTGTTATTATTATATGTTTTTAAATTTACTACAGGGCACATGCATTCACTAGAGAGAGAGAGAAAGAGAGAAAACAAGCCACCAGGTCTGGAACTCAAACTGCAGTAGGCCACTCAGGAGTCCAGCACCCTAACCACCACGCCACCTGCTGGACCCAAAAAGGGGGATTTCTTAAACAACAAAGAAAAACGGTAAACCACAAGGAAAAAAACTAACGAATTCAATTGCATTACAATGGAGAATTCCTGTTATAAAAAGACACCGACAAAATAGTGAAGAGACAAGACAAAGAGTGGAACAAGATATTTGTCATGTGGATAAACAATTCAGAGTCAGTATAAAGATATACAAAGAATACATGTGAATCAATAAGTAAAATATAAACTATCACACAGAAATATGAGGAAAAGAACTGATTAGGCATTTTACAGTAGAGAAAGCAGTAATAATTCATAAACATTTTGGAAGAAAAAGTCTAACCTCATTAGTAACCAGAGAAATGCAAATTAAAACCAATTAAATACTACTTCACACCCCCCAGGTTAAAAAGCCAGTTAACTCAAGTTTTGGCAAAAATGTGGAACAACAAGAACTCTCACCTACTACTAAAGGTAGGTAAATTAGGACCACTATAGAAAATAATTGACCACTACTTAGTGAAATTTAATGTGCTCAAACTTTACAAGCCAGCAACTCAACTCCGAGACCACACTCCAGAGAAATTCTCGTTCACATGTGCCAGGAGGCAGGTACGAAACGGTCACTTAAAAATTATTTCTAATAGCAAAAATAAAATAAACTCTAAAAACCCCAGATATCCATCAATGGAATACCAAATATATAAGTGTGACATGGTCAAAAGACGGAATACCATATGGAAGTGAAAAATGTAAGAACTATAACAGCATACATCCCCATGGATAAATCTCAAAAACATGAGATTGAGAATAAGAGGTAAGTGACAGCAAATATATTCAGAATGGTTTAAATTATTTAATGTTCAAAATATGCAAAATTAAACAATCTATTATTTAGGGGTACATACTCAAGGTGGCAGAAGTTTAAAGGCAACAACTAACACAAAATTTAGGGCAATGGTGAGTTATAGGAGGAGGGGCATGCAGGGGCTTCTGATTTATTGATGTTTCTTTTCTTTTCTTTTTTTGAGAGGCTTTTGCTATAGAGATGCCACACCGCAATACCTTCTCCTCCATTCTCCTCTTGGGATCTTGGGCACGCACTCACACAGGCCCAGCATGAGTTTAAGCCACCGGGACCTGGCCTTGAACCGCGGTCAACTGCGTGGGAGTCCAGTGACATAGCTATTACGCCAACTGCTGGTCCTGATGATGTTTCTTTTCTTAATCTATGTATATGAATATTCATTGTAATATTTCTATTATTATTTAACTGTGTCTAATTATAACACCTCCTTTTGTACAGCATGCTCGTGCCTCAATGGTCAATAATAACCACACTGCTAAATAAAAGATGTATAATGAGCAAGTCATGCAGACACAGGTGATGGCAGGTGTGAGCTGGGAACACTCAATAGATAGAAACTGTTTCCCACTTTTGCTCCCTCATTGACTTGATTATCCAGTACACACAATTTCTTGATTTAAATTTATGTTCAAAGATCTCTTCACATTTCATCTGGTCATTCCATGTAACTGTCAGTGTGGTGCTCCTTGTTCATCATCTCCTGGCCTTCCCTGCCTTCCTGGGCACTAGCTTCCTCTAAATGTTGCACTATCAAATTCTCTCTTCTCTATTCACATCAGGGCTCAATTTGCCAATATCCAGACCTCTCTCCAAGTTCCCAGAATCCTTGCTCTATCATCCAGACCTGCCCTTTTATCCAAGGCTAAAGAGTTCCAGGCCTCATGTGACCTTCTGGTTGCTTTGTGGAACCTTGCCCACTCACAAGCACCTTATTATTATTATTATTATTATTTAAGGTTTCTACTATAGGGCGCATGTGCTTGCAGGAGAAACAGAGAGAGACAGTGAAAGGAAAAGTGAGAAATCACCCTCCCCGGGGTGGGGGTGGGGGGATGGCCACCGTACAATCCCTTCTCCATTCTCCTGGGATTCTGGGCACATACACATGCACGTGACCAGTGTGAGTTTCAAACTACTAGGCCTGGGGTTCAAACTGTGGTTGGCCATGTGGAAGTCCACCATCAACCATCATGCCACCTGCTGGCTCCACAAGCACCTCATTCTTTTTTTATTTTTTGGAGACGCTTTTATTATAGGATGCATGCGCTCACCAGAGAGACAGAGAGAGACAGAAAGTGAGAAATCACCCCTCCCCCCCGTGGCATGGCGTGGGGATGGCCATGCCACAATCCCTTCTTCTCCATTCTCCTCTTGGGATTTTGGACACACACGCACACACGCTGGTGTGAGTTTAAAGTAGCCGGGTCCAAGACTTGAATTGTGGTCAGCTACGTGGGAGTCCAGCGAAGTTACCATTATGCCATTCACTGGCCATGCCTCATTTTTATTGTTTTGGTCTTTGTGTTCTTTTCCTTTAGAAGGGAAAAAAAAAAATCACTTTGGGGACTGGCAGGTGGTGTGGTGGTTAAGGGCACTGGAATCCCACATGGCTGACCTTGGTTTGTAGTCCCGGACCTGGAGGCTTGCTTTCTCATTTTCCCTCTCTCTCTCTCTCTCTCTATCACACTCTGTCCCTCTCTGGTCAAATTAAAATAAATAAATAAAATAATTTTAAATAAAATAATTAAATAAATAATTTAATTATTAAATAAAATAATTTAAAAAAAATCATTTTAGAAGTCTGTATCTAGATCATTTTAGAAGTCTATGTCTAGCTCCAGGATTAAAAGACTTCCTCTTCCTCATGTTACCATCAGATTCAATGTGCTAATGATCAATGTTTTGCCTCCATTTTGACAGTATAGGTAGTGATCAAGTCCAATGGTTCTGGACTCAAACTGACCAAAGTTTATACCTAATGCCTGCCATTCAGTAACTGCATGACCTTGAGTTCATTATTGAACTATGAATCCCCACTCTCTTCATCTATACAATAGAGATTGGCTCTTTCCTGTGTCACGGAGGTGTTGTGAACATTAAATAATGCAAAGAAAACACTTAACAGGGTGTCTGAAATATAACAAATGTGCAATAAATGTCAGTTATTACTACTTTGTTTTCTATCTTAATTATTTCTGATTTGCTTCAGAAGCTGAGTCCTTCTTCATAGTGAACCCATTTCTTATTAATTTTCCTAGATTTTGAAGTGATTCGTCCCCCAAATTTCTTACCCTCCTGCTGTCACTTCTACTGACTCAAATCAAAATAGAATTCTAAAAAGTTAACCTAAAATCTCCATGTCTTCAAAGGTTTCCAAGTGGCCAGAACATTCCATGCTATTTCTGAGTAATTCCCCACAGTCCCACAATCTTTTGCTAGTCTTGAGTTTCCTCCTGATTTCTGATTTCAGTTCCTTTTATTAGACTTATGCCCATTCACTTACCTTCCTCAAGGAAGGTAAGGAATAACTGACCTTTAACTCTAGGATAATGGGTGAAAGTTTTTAAGTCCTTCTTGTTCTTTCCTCATCTACACAGAAGGATCATAATTCGTCCCTTCCTCCCCTCTTTCTGCCATTCACTCATATTGACTTCAAACCTTTTTAGGTCAGCTCACCTGCAGTGGCACAGCAATAGCACAATGCTCTGCAATGCCGGGAGCCATACAGAAGATCAGGGTTTGGTTCCTGGGTTGGCCTGTGCACACCAGGCACCTACACTCATCAATGAACTTGGCTAGCTAGAAGGCTGAAGGGCAGTTGTGTCATGAAACTCTATGGAGGGTGCTTCTCTTTCCATCCACCCTCACTTAAAAAGTAAATCAATTAACTTTTTTTTTTTTTTTTTTTAAATAAAAGCTTTTCAGGGACCAGGAGGTGGTACAGAGATTTAAGCACTGACTTCGTGGTTCAGTCCTGGATGAACAGCTTGAAAATCACTCCAGAAACAAACACATGCATGTGTGCCCAAAGTCCCAAGAGGAGACCAGAGGAGAAAGGACTGAGGCGTGGTCATCTCCTTGGATGGTGATTTCTCACTTTCTCTCTGGTGAGCACATGCACTCTATAGCAAAAAGAAAAAGGAAAGAAAAAAAATCTAAACTAAAAAAAAAAAGCCTTCTTAGAACATAATAAAAATGCCAAAAGCTAAGAAGAAGCAAAATATTGGCAGTAAAATATTTGAAACTTATAAGACCAATATCTACTATAGCCTTTTTTTTTCTTAGAGAGATTTTTGCTATTGAGCACGTGTGCTCTCTGGCGAGACAGAGAAAGACAAAGAGATAGAAAGTGAGAAATCACCCCCTAGGGGAGATGGCCACACCATAATTCCTTTTCCTCCATCCCCCTCTTGGGATATTGGGCACACATATACATGCCTCCAGGATGAGTTTTAAGCCGCTGGGTCCAGGACTTGAACCATGGTCGGCTATGTGGGAGAGTCCAGCAACGTGACTATTACACCATCTGCTGGTTCCAAAAATAACCATTTATAAACTTCTAAAATAACTGTTGCCCACCAGGACATGTTGGTTTATGATAATTATTTTATGATTAATTATTTTATAATTCAAAATAAAAATCAAAAGAGGAAAGAAAAATAGCATTCTCATTAGCTGAAGTCTGCAGTTCTACTCTGAACTTTATTGTGTTAGAATAAATCCCTGTTAGAATGCAAATTCCATACCACCTAACCCCAGTCAGAATGGTGAAGGTTAAAAAAAAAAAATGATAAGTGCTGGAGGGGATGAGGTGAAAGGGGAACACTTCTACACTGTTGGTGGGATTGTAAATTGGTCCAGCCACTGTGGAGAACAATATGGAGGTTCCTCAAAGACCTTCACATAGAACTACCATATGATCCAGCAATTCCACTCCTGGGTATCTACCCAAAGGACAGGAGAACACTCAATTGGAAAAGGGCTTGCATATTTATCTATCTATCTATCTATCTATCTATCTATCCATATATATATATATATATATATTTTTTTTTTTTTTTTTGGAGAGGTTTTTGCTATAGGGTGTATGCACTTGCCAGAAAGACAGAGAGAGACAGGGAGACAGAAAGCAAGAAATCACCCTCTGGGGGGGATGGCCACGCCACAATCCCTTCTCCTCCACTCTCCTCTCAGGATCCTGGGCACGCACGCACATGCGCCTGGCATGAGTTTAAGCCACCGGGTCTGGGACTCGAACTGTGGTCGACTGCATGGGAGTCCAGTGACATAGCCATTACGCTAACTACTAGTCCTCACATCTATATTCATTGCAGCCTTATTCACAATTGCTGAGACATGGAATCAACCCAAATGTCCACAAACAGATGAATGGATTGAAAAAGTGTGGCACATATACTCTATGGAATACTATTCAGCCATAAAAAAACAACAAGGCCATGGAATTTGATAGAAAATGGAAGAATATGGAAGATCTGTTGCTGAGTGAAGCAAGTCAGGCTATGAAAGAGAGACATTGTATGTCTCCCCTTAACATATACTGACTGTCAGCTCTCTATGGCAGAGACTGAAAGTCTGGAGGATATACATACAAGCATTAAAAATTGTTATGGACACTAGAGCCACATCAGAAAGAGTCAGGGAGGGGAAGAGTGTTGGAAAGGAAATTTGGGGGGAAAATGGAGAGGTAAGGCATTTATGGGACACGGATATGGTTTATTTGTTGATGAGGATGTGCATATGTTCTCAACTGGGCTGGACTGAAGTGTGTGTCTTGCTGGGTAAAGTCTCTTTACAATCTTAATGGTGTATAGCAATTAAATGTATAAATAATAATTAAAATTAATAAATACAAAATTATATATATAAGAAAGGAATGCAAATTCCTCCAAGAAGATGCAAACTTTCTGAGACAGATAGTACTGCAGACCTGAGTTTTGCAAACTGTGTCTCATACCATACTAATTCTATGGGATGTTTTATTCTAAAAAAAAAAAAAAAAAAACTATGATCAAGTAAGAGTGGAAAATGCTGGATAAAATCCTGGACAATCCATTCTCTTTCTACTGCTCAGATTTTGCCAGACATGCAAAGCTCATTTCAGCTTCAGCCCCTTAGCTGACTCCTACTTGCCATTCAGGTCAAATGTCATATCCCCAGAAAATGTCTTCCCTGTCCACCTAATGTAAGTCAGATACCCCTATCAAATCATTCTTTATGACAGTCTTTGACATCACCTGAAATGTGAGTTTTATTTGTGCATTGTCGGCTCCTCCAGTTAAAACGCAAACCATACCTAGCCTATTCATTGCCATAGCTCTGACACTTAGGATAAGACCTAGTGCACGGCAGGAACTCAACGGATATTTGATAAATAAATGAAGCAATATTAAGTGTACTTCTCGGGGACTTTCATGTCCAAATCTGTATTGGAAATCTTCAAGCAGAAGACAGTATGCAGGGGTTCCAAATCTATTGGAAGTACTTCCTGAAGCACCTAGCAGAAAACTTTTTCATTGTACATACATTTGGAGACACTGCTTTAGATTTTATAAATGATTTCATACCTAAATGAATTTTAGATTCTGTCCAAAAACTAGTTTAACAGTTAGCGTAATGGCTATGTCGCTGAACTCCCTTATAGCCAACCGCGATTCGAGGCCTGGACCTGGTGGCTTAAACTCATGCTGGGCACATGTGCATGTGTGCCCAAGATCCCGAGAGGAGAACGGAGGAGAAAGGATTGTGGTGATTTCTCACTTTCTATCTCTGTTTCTCTCTGTCTTTCTGGCGAGTGCACGCACCCTATAGCAAAAGAAAAACCTCTCCAAAAAGAAAAGAAACAGACAAACAAAATCACAGTGTCAAAAGGACCCATGAGGCTATAAGAGAGCAAAGGTGTATAGATCACAGAGTGGGGATGGAAAAGATCTCAGAATAATAGCAGTAAGTAAACGAAGACTGCTGTTCAAGGTTGCCATTAGATCTCCGTCAAAGGATAGCTTTGAACTTAAGTCTTCCTCAGTCCAGTTATACCTAGCATTGGACTTGCCTGCTTTAGCTGAAGTTTTAGTTATTAACAGGAAAGTTATCATTCTCAATAAAAACAGACACATACACACTTAACCACAACTTCAATAAACGCTCCAAATTACATCCTAACAGGTAAATTGGAATTTAACTAGCAAGGATGTTATTTTGTAACTAGCAAGGATTCCTGCACCTCCATTATAGCTGTTCTTTTGTGAATGTCTCAGTAATTGCCTGCTTGCTGAATTCATCAAGGCAGGGCAGACCGGGAAAGTGCTATGGAGATTATTTTGTCCACTCTCTGTCCTCTGGGAGGAAAGTATGGTCACATCTGTGCAAATATCTCACGGAACTCTTGACTGCTTTCTCAGAGTAGGAGAAAGACAAACTGGGCAAGGAGAAGGGCATGGTGGTGCAGAGAAAAATGAAGCTGCTGTCTGGGGATGGAAAACAGCACCTCATTTTTGTCTTGCATGAACTGTAAACAGGTTCAATGCTTTAATTCCTAGAAAAGTAGTTTCACTAGACGTTTCTAAATTGACTTGAAAGTTCAGCAAAAAGAAAATGATCTTTATGGAAATAAGGCCCCCATTAAACTGTGTACTAGCTGCAGAAGTATTACGGTTGAACTTAAAATGCAGGCACCATCAGATTTTTGTTTTTCTGGAAGGAGATAAAAGAAACCATCAACAGTGGCAACCTTGGAGAGAGGAATTTGGGCTGGGTGAGGGATGTGAAATTTTTACTTGTCATCTTATCTCTCTGGCTAAAGCTTGGGCATTTACAACCGTGTGTGTGTGTGTGTGTGTGTGTGTGTGTGTATACACACACACACACACATATATTACCATATACACATTAACATTATTTTTCATGTTAATGCATGTAAAGGATTTTAATATATCCTTAATTTTAATGTGTTTCTTAATTATATCACCTGTTTCCATTTTGATACCTGAGGCTGGGGTAGGAGGAAGTGGAAATTGGAACTAGGGGAAAAGAATCTTAGAGGATTAACAAGAATTTCTGCAGGAGGGATTACAGAAAGGGCCCGGCTAAACCATTTGGTGCAACTTGCCTTATCTGAGGTATGTAGCTAGCCATGACTGATTACTATAGCAAGAGGAATGCTGTGTCAGTGGGATCACTGTTCTCATTCCTTAGTTAATGAAACAAAGGCAAGAAATCGGATAGCATATTATTGAAATGTTCGATTTTCTGAACAGAAAAGGGTAGGGCTTTTCTTGCTCCCCATCAGAATCCTGGTGCTAAACTCAGAGACTATGCTTAGTCTATGTTTGAGACTGGAAATGTTCCCACACCTTCCAGAATTTGACTTTCATGACCTGTTCTACTGGCACCTGCTCTGTTGGCAAGAAAACCACCACTGCCTTTGAGTATAGACTTCTTGAATGGGTTCTTTTGATGAAAAGATTATGCACTTTGCTAGGAAACAGAGGTAGAAGACATTAGCTCTTGCCTTCTGGAGAGAATCAATTAAATGCTGAGTCTAAAACTTTTCCAAATCAAGGTTGAAGAAGAAAGAAAAGGAGAAGGAAGAGGTAGAGACGAAGAGGAAGAGAAGGAAAACTATTTTTTCTTTAAAGAAAATAGTTGAGACAGCAGGTAGTATAGTGGTTAAGGCACTGGACTCCCACATGGATGACTGAGGTTTGAGTCTTGGACCTGGCAACTTGAAACCCATGCTGGGCGCACGGGTTTGTGCCCAAGATCCCAAGAGGAGAATGAAGGAGAAGGAATTGTAGTGTGGCCATCCCTGCTGGGGAGTGATTTCTCACTTTCTCTCTCTCTGTCTCTCCAGCAAGCACACACACCCTCTAGCAAAAATATCTCAATAAATAAAATAAAAAAGAGCATAGTATCTTTAATATCTTTATAAAAAAGAGATGTTTGGGACAAGCAGTTAGCGTAATGGCTATGTCGCTGGACTCCCATGTAGTTGACCGTGGTTCACGTCCCGGACCTAGTGGCTTAAAACTCACGCCAGGCGCGTGTGCATCCGTGCCCAAGATCACGAGAGGAGAACGGGGAAGAAAGAATTGCGGCATGGCCAGCACCCCTGGGGGGTAATTTCTTGCTTTCTGTCTCTCTCTCTGTCTGTCTGGCAAGCGCACGCACCCTATAGCAAAAACCTTTCCAAAAAAAAAAAAAAGAGAGATGTTTGAAAATCTCTAAAAGTAACCTTTTAAGTGCTTGCTATTATGTCCTTGTATCCTCTTCCTTTTCCTTCTACAATTTTTAAAAAAGAATAATTTATTTAATGTTATTCATCTATTTATTTTTAACTTGACCAGAGAAAGACAGAACAAGAGAATGAGAGAGAAAGAGGGAACGTGAGAAAGCAAGCCTCCAGGTCCGGGATTCACCCTGCATCATTGGCCATGTGAGAGTCCAGCACCTTGACCGTTATGTCACCTGCCAGCCCCCTTCTACAGTTATTTACTGAGCACGCACTAAGTGACAGGCATTGGTTCAGTAGAAGATACAAAATGAGTAAGACACCGTTGCTGTGCTCAAAGAGCTTATTAATAAAATGTCATAAGAAGTTTAGTAACACACCAGGGAAGTGCTCAGACAGCTGTGAATTCTGAGGGAAGAGACTTAGAGGTTTTTACAGCAGTGACAACATTTACATTAAGAAGAGAGAGAAGAACAGTAGGTAGGACTGGAAAATGACCTTGTGATCTGCACCCCGTGGTATTACTCTCATGGTTATAAGGCCAAAGGGAGATTATCCAGGTGGGTCTACTAATCATACAAGCTCTTTCAAAGCAGAGCATTTTATCTGGATGTTTACAGAAGAAAAAAAAAAAGCTAGAGAGACTCGAAATGTGAGAAAGGCTTGATATGCCATTGCTGACTGGACAATGGAGGGGCCCACATGAGAAGGAATAAGAATAACTCTAGGGACCTGAAGCAGAACTCGCTGAGCCTGCAAAGAAAGAGGATGCCAGTCCTGCAGCCACAGAAACTGAATTCTGCCACAGTGTGAATGAGCTTCGGAGCAGACCCTCAGAGCCTCCAAATAAGACCCATCATTAACACACTGAGTGTGGTGCTGTGAGATCTTCATCAGAAACCCACAGCAGCCCACCTGGACTTCTGACCTACAGAAATGCAAGATCACCAGTGGGTGTTCGCTGAAGCTGTTTTGTGTGTGGTTCTTATTACATGGCAATGGAAAACTGACGCAGAGGGAAAAGCATGAGCATATAGTCAGAGACTTTGGGGAAGACCCAGTAATCAGAAGCTTTGAGTGCATGTGTGGGAAGAGAGTGGTGTAGGAGTCTACAGTGTTGAACTTGAGCCAGATTGGGGTAGTCATTGATTGTCATGCATGTAAAGGAATTTGGGCTTTATTTTTTTTTAATTAGATACTTTTCATTTGTTTATTTATTATGGTAACATATGTGCATGTGCAAAGAGAGAGAATGAGAGAGAGAGAGAGAGAGAGAGAGGAAGAAAGCACCATTCACAAGGTCTTATCACACAGTGCACCCCTTCCCAGCCCTCCAGCTCCTTAGAATTCTGAGCATGTGTGTGTGCACCTGCACCCAGTGTGTTTTCAGCCACTGAACCTGCTGTCAGCCATGTGGCTTTCGGCACACCATGGACCAAGCCACCTGTCTAGGCCTGGGCTTTATCTACCTCCCTTTACCTCTAGCAGCTACACTATTTGCTGCCCAACATGGAAACGTTTGTTTTATTTAACTAGTGTCTGTGTGTCCACAGGGCTTTTCACGCATCTGTCTTTCTTTTCCATTTAAAACTCACCTGCATCATTCCCACTCTCCACTCTTAGCACCACTCAGGTAGAAGGATGCCCAGGAATCCCACTTAATGATGGAGTAGGGAGATACAGTTGTGCGGTCATGGCCTGGACAATGTCCCACTACCCTAGTCCACCAACATCCACCACCAGATTTTTGTGAAGAGGCTGGCTGGTGATAAGAAACAGGGACTCAACTTCTCCAAATGGAAGGACAGAGTAGACCAGAGTCTGGATGTTTCATTTCACTTCACATTTCATTTCTTCAGCAGTGATGGTAGCCAAGCTCTGAGCACCTACCCAAGGATGTTGTTGGTCACAGAAGTGCTATCTGTTTGAGACATAAAGGAGGTGAGATGCACCAGTATAAGAATGACAAGAAATCCTTACCACCTTGACCTGGATGGTCTAAAGGCTAAGGGAAAAAAATAGTAACCAAAGAGCCGTGAGAGCTGGAACCTTGGTGAATGGGACACCTGGCAAGAGCTGTAATCATGGCAGGGTAGAATTGGCCTTGAAGCAAGGAGGAACAGTAGAAAATACTTGAGCTGCTCTCTTTCAGACCTCAAATCTCCTGAAACCATCTCCCATACTGGGCTCACTCAAGCCATTTAGCAAGAGAGCCCAGGGAGAGGAAGGCCAGAGGGGTTAGGCTCATAGAGCACAGAACAGTGCAGCAAATGGATTTGGGGGTGAAGTGGGAGTGAAACCAAGAATAACCAGCATGTAAGGGAAACAAGAGGCCCATTGCCTTGTATGGTATTGACTTTGCCATGAGCTGGACCATATGTGAACTCAACCAGGACCACTTCTGACCTTTGAATCCTTGCTATGGCTACTACCTTGTTGGGGGTGCCCAGAGGAGTGACCATCTGAAAAGGGAAAAGTTCCCATGAAGGCAAAGCTTACGTCTTGGACCTCTGGTTTAGGGACTGTCTGTGAGTGCAATCACCTCCTATGACGGGAGAGACTTTGGGGAAATAAACTTGGGGTATCATATGTCACTGTGGCAGCTTCTAGCCCAGGGACATTAGGGGCTTCCCAGAGATTGGAGCCTGAACTATTTAGGGTACACATACTCAGAGTGGTGGGAAACCATACTAGGAGCTGTGGACTGGACGTACAGCTTCCGCCAGGGATGTAAGGATGTGTTTTGGAGAAAGAGAGGCAGCAAAAAGATGGCACAGGGGAAGGATGTGGTCAAGCCCTTCTTTAAAAGCACAGCTTGTTATCTTTGGGGTCAAGAAAATTATAGGGGATTGATAAATTTACTAGAACAGCAAGAATCACAGTTTTTTTTTTTTTTTTTTTTTTTTCAGCTTGAAATAAGGCATTCTTTTCCCAAAATATCCTCCTCAGGAGTAGAAGAATCCTAGGAAAGTTTCTGACCAACCAGACACTTAAAAATTAATTCTGGTGAAGAGCTTTAGTCAATGCTAATAGGATAGATACAGCCCTTGAGCAACCCAAAGCCCACCACATGTACCATGAGGCTTCCTTGCCGCGTTTGAACAACGCTCTGCTTCCTCTCAGCCTTTTGGCTCACAGAGCTGTCTATTATCTCACCTCCGGCTGAACCCCACAGCCATCCCCAACTCTTGGGCTCATTGAGATGAAGCTTCTACAGCCTAGTGGGACTTGAAGGACTAGGTCAGAGATTGGAAGCAAAGATAAGGACCACCAAGCCCCAGATGAAGACCCAGGGGCATGTTAGGCCAAAGAAGAAAAAACATCCTTTGGCTGGAGTGCAGTCTCCTCTTTCCAGATGATTCTGTGTGGCCTGGCCCAGGACATTGGGCCCCCTCCTTCAACCTCAAGCAGCTGGGCAGAGCAGTTCTTCCCAGGAACTCAGCTTGTTTATCTATCCTGTGACCCAAATTCCCTCTCAAACCCAAAGAAAACCCCTACACCAGAGGTCTGGCCCCAAATTGCACAATCAGACCCTCTCCCTGAGTCCCCAGACACAGGGAGACTAGGCCAAGATAGGGGTGGGAGGCCCAGGTCAGCATGGCCAGTGGGGAGGATGGAAACTGAGCCCGAGACCATGCTGCCCTGTGGTCTCTGCAGCCTGCCTGAGACCACAGGCGAGACGCACACACAGGCGTCATGGCCCAAGCTGTCCAGTCCCTCCATGGCTCCCCAGGGACTCCTGGAGCCCAAGAGCTTGGCATGAAGTCCTAAGTGAGATCTTTGTACCCATTAAGTGCAGGCAGGAGAAATGGGTGAGAGGCTGGGGCTGAATGGGAATGAGGAGTCATTACCGGACCTCCCGGTGTGATGGCCAAAGACAAACTAAGGGCTAGAGGTGACTTAGAGCTTATCAGTCTCACTGTCAGCAGAAGGAACGCGCAATAAGCAAGCGACCCAAAGTTGGGATCTCTTCCCAGGAATTAGTACCTCTCTCTTTCCCTAACCTCCAACTCCATACCTCACGATGGCTCTTGGAGTAGATTCTGCCTCATGGAGGCACGAGGTGCAGGAGCTCTCCCCTCGAACTTCTTAAATTCGCTTTGTTAGATTCAGGTCTGCCCCCCACCCCTGACACACACAATTGCACACCTTACCCGCCTTGGTGGTAATCAGTAATTGTGCCAATTACTCTAACTGCCGGGTGCGAGGAGGAAGGGACCCACCCACACGCTGCTACTGAGATACTGAGATACTTTCTTCCAGAGCTCTGTTTGCCTGCTCTGAGTGGGAATGATACCTGGGTGCCCTTTGGGAACTCAGTGTACCCGCTGCTCCTGACAACCCACTCTCCACCCACAGCAGAGGGGATAGGCAACTCAAGGAGGGCAGAGAACACCTCTGCATCTCCACCATGCCATAAATGAACCTGGAGTCTGCTCTCAGCCAAGTAAGTGGGTGACATAGAGGTGATGTCTACAGAGTCCATCAAAAGAACTGTGTTTCATCCTGGGCTTCCTGAAAAAAACCTGAGACCCCGTGTGTGTGTGTATGTGTGTGTGTGTGTGTGTGTGTGTGTGTTAATAGATCCTGGAATGAAGAAACATGCCACCCTACACTATAAGCCACTGCCTGCAGCATGGTGTCCTTGGTGCCCTGCTCCCAGGGCCAACAGTGCTAGCCTTATCTAGCTCTGGCCATCCAGGCCAGCCTTGGTCAGTTGCTGCTAGGCGGCTTGGTTATGTATGGGCATGCTTGGGGTGTGCATGAAGTAAAGGAAGGAGCTATCAAGTGACAAGATGCCCCTGGTTCCTGTTTTAGATGAGCTCACAGCCAGCTCACTGGCTATCTGCACGTCAGAAGCTTTGATCTCCAGCTTAAGTAGTGGAAGGTGCATATAGATAAGTCCATCCACGTAGTCACTGCCTTTTATCCTTGAATACTGAAAACTAGGATAACTGGACACAGGGTATTGTTGAAAAAATTGTTTTAGGGACTGGAGAATGTGATGCTCTGTGAGGATGACCTACATGGGAGGGTTACCAATTTGCATCTGGAGATCTTCCAAATATAATGGACACACATGTGTCCATGATCCAGGGCTAGCTAAGGCTGGGGGTGGATGGTGGCATCAGGATTCTGTTGGAGATGCTAGATCTTTGTCTGTCTGTCTGTCTATCTCCCACTCATGGAATACATAAACTTTAAAAAATTATCTCACTATATCATTTCGGGTCATTAATTTGTGTGAACTTATCTTTGTAATGGGGTCATTTGGTTTCTAAGCATAGGTTATAATTTATGAGAATCCTCTTGTTACAGAGAAAATCTAGTCCCTTCCACCATTTTCCACCAACAGGAAGGCTTTCAAGCAGACCATCCCCTGCCCCTGAGTAGGGTGTCTAATGGGCTGTTATTCAGAGTTTACCAGTTCAATGGAGGTTAGGGTAGTGGTGATGGCCCCAGTGATTCTCACAAAGGCCCCTTAATCATGCCCCTTGAGTCACTCCCACTCCAAGGCTCTGTCACACCTGTTTCCCTGGATCTCGGTACTTCACCTGCAGGCTGATCAGACCCCAAAAGGGCCCCCTTTTGCTAGGCCAGAAGGTAGTGCAATAATGAAGACAGGTTGTGCGCTGTTTTGTTCACAAGTCTCTTGGAACCTCCCTCCACGTACCCATATTGCATTCCCTTGCAAACTCTGTCAGAACCCTTGCCTCCTATCTTTCAGAGCTCTCAGCATCATTTTCCAGACATTTACACAGCCTCTGTAGTTTCCAACCCTTATACCAGTAGGATGGAGATCCCAGAAGTGCTACTACTGCCCAGTCGAGAGTCAGTTAGCCTTACCTTTTTGAGGGCTAATCTCAGGTTGGATAGGAAAAGAGCCAACCCCAACTCCTTTATGGGCAGCAAACAGGACTCACAATTTAGCAACCATAGGAGCTTCCTACATTGGGTACCATTTGGCCACCTGATTACTATATCTGCTTATATGATCCCATCCTTCTACTCCTATCCACAAGCAAAAGTATCTGTTTTGCTAACTTCAAAGAAAATCAGAAACATCCGTGTCAACAAGACTCTTCAAAACAAATTCCTTCCTAGCCAGTTTATAGTGGAGCTAGCAGAGGAATCTGTAGGCACACGCTTGTGTGCATGCATGTGTCTGCTTGCCTGTGTGTGTGCAAGGAAGAAGGATTGTGTAAGGAGCTATAAGATAGGAGAAACCACAGTAACACAGGGAAGGATTCAGAGGATTATGTCAGACTAATTTACGTTCATCTTCACTTCCTCTGGATACCTCCTGTTTAAAACCAAGGGATGCTACAAAAGTCAATGTGTGTAATGCTCATGGAGATAATGTATTGGCTAAAAAACAAAAATTCTCAGATGGGATTTTTAAAGGTTCATCTAGATTTTGTTTATAATTCATGATGACACAAAATGTTAGAAGTGAAATGATATAAAAAGAAAGTCAGTGAAGTAATACTAATATTAGATAAAATTAAAACTACTAGACAAATGGAGTTTAAAGCAAAACGAGCAAACAAGAATGTTAGGGTTAAAGAGGGTCACTGTAAACATATTAATACCAAGAAGATATAATAATACTAAGCCTGCGAGCATTTAGCAATATAGTCTTGAAATACATAAAGCAAAAAATGACAGAATTACAGGAGAAATTAACAAATACAAAATTAGAGCAGGAGATTTCCATTCACTTTTTTAAAAGAATTATTATATTAAACTTTATTTTAAGACAAAATTCTAAAAATAGTGAGAAATAACAAGTTACTTACAAAGGTTGTCCCATTAGACTATCATCTGAACTCTGTTAAAACAATGCAGGCAAGGAAAGAATGGGAAGACATATTCAAAACTCTGAAAGAAAAACAATTTCAGCCAAGAGTACTATACCCAGTAAGATTATCCTTCAAATGGGAAGGAGAAGTAAAATAATTCCCAGATAAACAAATGCTAAAAGAATTCACCAAAACAAAACTGGCTCTTCAGGAAATACTTAAGGAACTACTATACAGGAAATTTAAAAAGGGACAAATAGAAGTAAGAGAACACCTAACAACTAGAAAAAAAAAAAGATAAGTCCACACATATTGAAAATAACATTAAATTTCAGGACTGAATGCAGATTCAACTGTTAGGTTGTCAGGAAACTCATGACATATTTTTTCTGTTTTTCTATGCAAAACTGCATCATGACTTTCCCAACCGCACAATATTTTACACACAAGCATGTTTAAATACAAACACACCAATTATTTGACAGAGAGTTGTCTTTCTCTCTTTCTGTCTCTCTCTGTCCTTCTGGTCTTTAGCTTTTCTGGTGAGTTTAAGCCACCAGAACCAGGACTTGAACCACAATTGACTATGTGGGAGTCCATTACACCATCTGCTGGCCCCCATGTCTTCACTTTTAAGTATCTTTGTCCAATTTTGCTTTATCTTTGCTTTTGCAAGGACTTATTTCTTTATACACAGTGCAGTGCTATGGTCTTACAAGAACTCACAATATGTGAGTAAAAGTATTCTTTTTCTGTTTCTTCCTAATCAAGTATTGTTACGTACAATTTTACCTATCTCTAATTGAACCAATGATTGATACCCACAGATTATTTTTTCCAGATTATAAACTCTTGTGTTAAAGAATCATTTTATTTAATTTTTACTTATTATTATTAATATTTTTAAAAATTTGACCAGGGAGAGAGAGAGGGAAAGTGAGAAAGCAAGCCACCAGGACTGGAACTCAAACCACAATCAGGCATGTGGGAGTCCAGGACTGGAACTCAAACCATAGTCAGCCATGTGGGAGTCCAGCATCTTAACCACCACACCACTGGCTGGCCCCTAGATTATAAACTCTTATCATCCACAGACTTCTACATGGAAATCACAAATTCTTCTTTCATTGGTTATGTTAAGATTATCTTTGTTAATTTATGAGATCATTTGTTGCCCAAGTTTTAATCAATATGTTTTTTCTTTAGAACTGTATCTTACAGTGAAGAATGTCATAGACAATTCAGTACATATGAGCAGAATAACCATTGGATCAGAATAACCAATGTTCACAACATAATATAATGTTAACTGGGGGATCAGCAGGCAGCATGGTGGTTAAGGTGCTGGATTCTTACATGACCGACCATCATTCAAGTCCCAGATCTGGCAACTTACTTTCTCACTTTCCCTCCTCTCTCTCTGTCTCTCTTTGGTGAGCACACATGCTCTGTAGAAAATTAAAAAATAATAATAATAAATAAAATTAAGTAAGTGGTTCTTAAAAAATATAAGATGTTAACTGTAGAAAGTGATGAATGTTTGTATCCTCCATTTGTTTATTACACACCATATACATGCTTTTAAAGACCACTCTATACCCCGCAAAGATATGTAATGATTATATGTGAATCACAAATTACAATAAATAAAGAAAAAAATATTATTCTTATAATAATATTTTTCATTTACTTGGGTGAGACGTGCTTGGGTAAGATAAAAAAGGGAGGTTGACCCTCCCTAGCTTAGTGGTTAAAGGAGCCAGATCCCACATAGCCAACTGTGGTTTGAATAGCCAGTTCCCACGTGGCCAAGTGTGGTTTGAATACTGGGACAGGCAATTTGGAAAACACACCACACATATGTGCATGCCTAAAATTCCAGCAGGATGGAGAAGTGGAGGAGAAGAGACTCCAACAGGATCACACCCCATTGGTGGTGCTTTCTCCTTCTCTCTATCTCTCTCTGGTGAGTGCATGCACCCTTTGGCAATTAAAGAGAGAGAGTAGAGTTACAGCAGCATAGGGAAGGGGTTCATTGCCAGGGCACACTGAATGTGTCCCACATGTGTGTATTAGCTGCCACTGTTGTCAGGGCAGGAAGTAGGTTGAGAACCATTGGTTGATTCCGACAGCTGTGCCCAAGCTGCTGTATGACCAAGAACACTTGACTTGCAAGATTTTCACGTTAGTCTACAAAATCAAAGGAGTTGGTCTCATCTTTCACAAATAGACTCAAGTAGGTCAGGAGCAAGATCAGAAACATGACAAAGACTGAACATTTCTGATGGAAATGGAAAACGTCGAGACATACAGACCCACTGAAGTCTTATGATTTCTAAATACACCACCTTTTCCAGGCACTATGGCCTGAACCATCCCCTTGTGGTTCTAATTCTCAGCTTGACTTTGTCTCCCAGGGAGAGGTCACCCCTAAGCCTTATCAGTCACTGCTAACTCAGTGTGAATGTGTGTATCAGATGCTTTTTTGACATGAGGATTTGACGGGGGCGGGTTGGGTGGAGTGAGCTGAGGGCACCAGGGCATGAGGGCATAAGGGCATTGGCTGCCTGAGGGGAAGACAGGGAAGGAAAAGTGCCTAATGCAGAGTTCTGCCCAGGGCCAGCCAGCCCTGAGTGTGTGGTGAGCTAAAGGGAGAGCCCACAAGCTGGGGGCGGGAGGAATGTGATCCAGATCCCCCAGCGCAGCTGGAAGCCATGTGGCTTCTCTGGTTTGGGTCCAAGAGAGAAGCAGACTAGCAATCAGAGGGTGGAGGGAAAGACACAGCATCTGGCTCTGCAAATAACAGCTTCCAGGGAAACAGCTTCACGTGAGTGTACTGTGGACAGAGTCAGGATGCCAGCCACTATCACTCCATCAGCCCCACCTGCCATGTCAGCAGAGTTGACACAAGTGTCTTTGAAGGTAAAGCAGACAACCCGAACACAATTCTAACAAACATATTTGTAAGGCACTTTACAATGGAGAGAGGGCTTTCAAATGTGTTATCTTCTATGAGCCTCACAACATCCTCTAGGAAGTACTTATTTAAGGCTGTTTTTATTTTGCAAAAGAGGAAACTGAGGCTCAGCAAAGATAAGAAATTATGAACAGATGTTGGACTTCTAACCTCAGACCCAGTGTGTTTCATGCTTTTGCTTTTCAAAGTATGGTCCACAGACCAGCAACATCAGCTCACTCAGGGAGTTTTTTAGAAATATGGAATCTCAGATCCAGATTTAATGAATCAGAATCTACATTTAAAACATTTTTTGAAGTTATTTAATTGTATTAATTATTATTATTATTATTATTATTATTCAATATTCTATAGGACATGTGCACTCACCAGATAGTGGGGGTTGGTGAAAAGGCAACCCACCAGGTCCAGGATTTTTTTTTTTTTTTTGGAGAGTTTTTTGCTATAGGGCATGTGAGCTCACCAGAAAGAGAGAGACAGAAAGACAGAAAGCAAGAAATCACCCCCCCCAGGGGGATGGCCACGCCGCAATCCCTTCTCCTCCATTCTCCTCTCAGGGTCTTGGGCATGCATGCACATGTGCCTGATGTGAGTTTAAGCCACCAGGTCTGGGACTCAAACCTCAGTCAACTATATGGGAGTCCAGTGACATAGCCATTACACTAACTGCTGGTCCCCAGGTCCAGGATTTGAACTATGGTCAGCCATGTGGAGTCCAGTGTCTTAACCACCACACCACCTGCTGGCCCTAGAATCTGCATTTTTAACAAGATCCTCTAGCAATTAACTTTTTATATGCACATTGAAGTTGAGAAGCACCATTTGCACATATTAAACAACTGTTCATAAACACCTATAATCTATTTGAGTTCTATAGTCTTGAGATGTCTCAATATTTTACAATTGGAGGGGACTGCTCAAAAGCTTTTAGGAGGGGCCAGCAGGCGGTGTGGTGGTTAAAGGTTCTGGATTCCCACATGGCCAACCATGGTTCAAGTCCTGGACCTAGTGGCTTACTTTCTCACTTTCCCTCTCTTCTCTCTCTCTCTCTCTCTCTCTGTCCCTCTCTGGTCAAGTTACAATAAATAAAGATAAATAAAATAAGTCTTTTCAAAAATTACTTAAAAAAATCTTTTAGGAAAAAATAAAGAGCTTTTGGGCTACTCCAACATGGTACAAATGATGACACTGACAAATTTTCAAAACAAGTCCCTTGCAGAACTGAGGTGAAAAGTGCATCTCTCTTTCAACTCAAAAGACTTCCATTACACCTGCTCTCTTTCTCTTTCTTTATGTTTTTAATATTTAGTGCTTTTTACTTGGGACCTTGTTTTATTTTATTGTTATAAGAATTATTTTATTTAACTTTTTATTTCTTTACTTTAATTTGACCAGAGAGGGACACAGCAAGAGAGTGAGAGAAAGAAAGTGAGAAAGCAAGATGCCAGGTCCAGAACTCGAACCATGGTCGGCCATGTGCGAGTCCAGTGCCTTTAACCTCCATGCCACCTGCTGGCCCCTGGGTGCCTTGTTTTAAAAGCAGATTTTCTTTGTCAGTTTATGTGCAGTTGAGGTTCATAGTAAATGTCATCGCATTTTCTGAACACACATAAACTGAGAATGAAAACAATAACGTGAACTGAAGCAATAATGGTCTTTTCTAGCAGGTCCTACTTTCTCAGTCTTTGATACCCATGGTCACTCACATGATAGACAGCTGCCGAAAATCAGCCTGGTACAAAATATACATCCTAGACAATCTGGGACAAACTTTGAGTTGGCCACAAATATATATTAGATTTAATAATATGTGCAGAGATATACTTAATAATAAGGTGTGATGATATCTCTATATCTGGAAGGATGCAAGTCACCCTAAAAGTGTGCCTGTAGAATGCAAGCGCAGGACCTCAGCAATTTTTTGGTTAACTTGCTAAGTATATGTGGCCAAACCAGACAATTCAGTCCAGTGGTAGATTTTCAAACCTAAATATTCTGGTTTGGCTGTCTTTGTTTATAAAATTAACCTGATATTTGCCAAGTCACTGTTCATTCATGCTCTATGAACGATAAGAAAGTACTCATATGAGTGTGAACACTTTTTTAGGGGGAGAGGTTTGTGCTATAGGGCGTGTGGGCTGACCAGAAAGACAGAGAGAGACAGGGACAAGCAGTTAGCGTAATGGCTATGTCGCTGGACTCCCACATAGTCGACCGCGGTTCGCGTCCTGGACTCGGTGGCTTAAAACTCACGCCGGGCGCGTGTGTGTGCGTGCCCAAGATCCCGAGAGGAGAATGGAGGAGAAGGGATTGCGGCGTCGCCATCCCCCCTGGGGGGGTGATTTCTCACTTTCTGTCTCTCTGTCTCTCTCTGTCTGTCTGGCGAGTGCATGCGCCCTATAGCAAAAACCTCTCAAAAAAAAAAAAAAAAAAAAAAAAAAAAAAAAAAAAAAAAGACAGAGAGAGACAGAGAGACAGAAAGTGAGAAATAATCCCCCAGGGGGATGGCCACACCACAATCCCTTCTCCTCCATGTCCTCTCAGAACCTTGGGCACGCACGCACATGCACCTGGCGTGAGTTTAAGCCACCAGTTCTGGGACTCTAACCACGATCGACTACATGGGAGTCCAGCAACATAGCCATAATGCAACTGCTGGTCCCGACCACACACATTTTGATGTATGTATGTACATGGAACTCAGCTTTACTGAGATGAGACACGTTCTCAAACATTCAGGGCTAAATGGTGGCACAGCAGTAAAATATGACATGCTGCTAGGCCATCCTGCATGGGAGTGTTCTCAGTTTAAGTACGGAGACCTCCCTGGATATGCAGGACACACATGTGCCCATGATTCGGGGCTGGCTAAAGGCTGGGGGGTGGACTATGGCATTGGGACCCTGGTGCAGATAATCTCTCTCTCTGCTTCTCTCTTTCTCTCTCTTATGTAAGAAATAAATGTTTTATTTAAGAAAGTTTAGGGGCCTGCAGGTGGTATGGTGGACTAGTTGCTGGACTCTCATATGGCAGATCATGGTTGGAGTCCCAGACTGGTGGCTTGAAAATCATGCTGGGATCATGTGTGCATACGTACCCAAAATCCCAGGAGGAGAATAGAGGAGAAGGTACTACAGCGTGGCCATCACCCCTGGGAGGTGACTTCTTATTGTTTCTCTTACTGTCTTTTTCTTTGGCGAGTGCACACCTTTTTAAGGGAAAAACATTTTTAAAAAGAAGAAAAAGAAGAAAGAAAGAAAGTTTAAAATATGAGCTCGAGCATTCATCCCACAATCCAAGGTCTTTCCTAATATCTCTAGGAATCTTTGGGTGGGAATGGGTTGGCTCATGTTTCTCGTAGTCACTTGTGGCTCCCAGTTCCTGTTTCTGTGGAATTTTCTCCCTTTCTTATGTCTTGTCTCGTGTGAACATTTCACTTTCCACATGCATTGATTCAAACATGTAATTCATCCCCGAATTCCTTAATTTCTCCAGAAAATCACCACCAAGGTCAGGGAGTGTACTGTATGGACAACTGCAGATTTAGAAGTGAGAGGCAGTTCTTCATTGCACAAGAGGATAGATCATAATGTTATTACTAGAATCTTTTTCCTTAAAAATCTTTTGGCAGCTTCCTCTCCCCATATGCCCACCATAGGGAATTGCCTCCTATTTGGGCTCAAGTCTTCTATCATGTCATGCCTCTTTTTTCATCCAATCTCCTTCTGAGATAATTTGTGGGTAAAGACACAGAAATTTCTGTTGATCAGCTTTTTGTCTCAGTAAAAGCTCATCCCATTCAAAGACTGCCTTCTGTAACCCAAAGAGCCCATCGTGATGTTTGCACAACAAAGAGCCTCAGGGTGAATTTTCCTTGCTGGTGACAGTAGGCCCTTTCCCAAAATACCAACCCCTTCTGCCACAGGTGAGAGAGTTGGACACAGTACACCTAGGTGCAGGTATGTGTGTGTATGTGAATGTATGTGCAGGCATGGGTGAGCATATGTGTACATGCCAGTGGGGATATGTGTGACCATGTTTGCGCACACATGTAGGGAGCAGCCAAATGCAATTAGGGAAGTGTACCAAGTATATGCTGAGACTCAAGAAATGTTGGATCTAAAGCTGGGAAATCTGGGGCCAGCAGGTATCATGGCATTGAGACACTGGATCCCACATGGCCAACTCTGTAGTCTGCAGTTTGAGTCCTGGACCCAGTGGCTTGAAAAACATGCCAAGTGTGTGTGTGTGTGCATGCCCAAAATCCTAAGAGGAGAAAAGAGAAGAAGGGATTGCGGCAGCCTAGGGGGGTGATTTCTCTTTTCCTCTCTCTCTCAGTCTCTCCCCGGTGAGTGCACATGGCATATGGCAAAAATCCTAAAAGAGAGAAAGGAAGAAAGAAAGGTAGAAAATCCCAATTTCATGAAGGACCTAACAAAGGGAATTTCTCACACTCAAACTGTATCTTCTTGAAAATCACATAATTAATTGGATACAACATAAAGACATAAAGGAAAATATAGATAGAGGCAAAGGGACTGAAAAGGCAGAAAAAGCATTAGTTGGGCAATGAGTTCCCAGGTCATCTTGGTTCCCAGACACCTGGACCACAGCCGCCTGCCACAAATGCCATGGGAATGACAAAGTTGTGCAGAAGTTTCTACTCATAGGCATGGAACTGCGGAAGGAGAAAAAGATGGTTAGTATACTTCTCCTTCCACAGAGATCTCTGAGCCCCAGACAGCCAAAATGCAGGGAGAGCCTCATCTTCCTAAGAAAGAAGGAGAGCAAGGATAACCTCTCACAGCCCAACCTAATTCCAAAGATTTCCAAGCAAAGAAACATGGGCCCAGCTGCAGCCCTGTGTAGAAGTCACAGGCCTTTGGTTCAGGGTGTGGTTAGCAGTTCACCAGCCCCTCTTTCCATACTTTGTGCTCCCCAGGGCTTAGCCTCCAGGGGAATGAGGTCACTAGACAATATGCTTAGTGCCCCAGGGAGACACGGGTGAAGCCAGGACACCATTGGACACCAGCACATGGCTTGGCCTATGGTGAGTGCAGGCAGCTCCACCAGGCCTGGGCCTGAAGAGGCTGTTAGGAAGTATGTGCTCTGCCCCTTGCTACCTACAGCACTGGTATGTCCACGAGAGTCCTCCCTCTGCTCACCTCGTCCAGCCCCACCAAGTGTGACTTGGTCTGACAGTTGAGGTCTTCCCAGAGGAACGAGTTCCTTGAGGCCTGGAAAAACTGAGACTGCACCCTAGCTCCACCACCTACTCCTTGTGTGACCTTTGCTAGTTACAGAGTCGCCTGGACACCTATTTCCTTATTCAAGAAGTAGCAGTAATAATGCCTATCTTGTAGGGTTGCTTGGAGGAGTAAATTAGTGCAGCATGGAAGGTGCCCAGTTTGTGCCAGGGGCCAGTGGATCCTGGATACATTTCCTCCAGGCTGGATCATGGTGTCCAGTGCCCAGGCACCGAACGCTTAAGGACAGGGCAAGTCTCACTCCCTCCTGTGCCCTTAAGACCTGCCACAGTTTCCAGCACAGCCAAGTTGTGTTGGAAGGAGCTAAATTTGACAAGTTGGGAGGTCATGGAGAAGGAAGCATCTGACAGGTTCTGTCCATGACCCTAGAAGGGCAAGCAATGAGTCCCTGTCACAACCTCAAAAACACCCCCCACCAAGCTCCCACCCAGATCTCAATGTCTCTCGAGTTCCTCTTCATTTCTTTCCAAGGCCAAGACTAGTCCTGAAAGAATCACACTCTGGCGTGGTGCTTTAGTGAGCTCTGCTTTTACCTGGCTAGCTTTCACAGAAGTGCCTCATGGCTCCAAGGCTCTGCATGCTGTCCCATGACCCACTATGCATCTTAGTGTGATCCTTCCCTCACATCCTCCTTGCTCACGTGGTTGCCAGATAATATATAGGATGCTCAATCAAGTTTAGTTTCAGACAAATTTGTCCTAAAAACATATATTGTTTAACTGAGATTTGATTTTAACCAGGAATCCTGTATTTTAATTTAATTTAATTTAATTTAATTTAGAGATTTTTGCCTTAAGGTGTGTATGCTTTCTGGAGAGACAGAGACAGACAGACAGAAATAGTGAGAGGTAAAGTGAGAAATGACCCCAAGAGGAGATGGGCATGCTGCAATCCCTTCTCCATTCTTCTCCTGGGATCTTGGGTTCACAAGCAAAAAAGTGAAGCATGATTTTCAAGCCACCAGGTCTGGGACTCAAACCACAGTAGGCCATGTGGGAGTCCAGCAACGTAACCACTACACCATCTGCTGGTACCCTGTATTTTTATTTTTTAAGTCTAGCAGCCTTACTTGCAGAGTGTCTTTCTACCAACCTTCCTCATACCTGTCTTCTGGCCCCACCAGAATCCAACTGAATTTAGCAGCCAAGTTCATTCAGTTATCTATTCATTTGCTTGTTCAACAATTGCTTATTGCATGTCTACCACATGTCAAAGCCCCTGCTGATCATTGGAGATATGATGGTGAAAACATTAGATATAGTCCCTGCCCTCACAGAGATGACATTTTATAGTGAATGGCAAAACCAAAGCAAACAAATATACAAAATCACTACAAATTATAATCAGTGCTAGTATGAACATAAACCAAATAGACAACTGAAATGGAAATTAGAGGAGGTGGGCTGGGGTTTTTTTTGTTTTTTTTGTTTTTCTTTTTTGGAGAGGTTTTTGCTATAGGGTACATGCGCTCGCCAGAAAGACAGAGAGAGACAGAGAGACAGAAAGCAAGAAATCACCCCCCAGAGGGGATGGCCACGCCGCAATTCCTTCTCCTCCATTCTCCTCTCGGGATCTTGGGCACACATGCACATGCACCTGGCATGAGTTTAAGCCACTGGGTCCAGGACTCAAACCGTGGTCGACTACGTGGGAGTCCAGTGACATAGCCATTACACTAACTGCTGGTCCCATAGGTGGGCTGGTTTGAACAGGGTAATAAGGAAAAGTTCTCCATGGAAGTGACACCCAGGCTGACCTGAGGATGAGAATGGGACTGGTCCTTTTAGGGGTTATGAGGGAATGCTAAACCTTGTGGCAAGAAAAGAACCCTGACTGTTAGTAACTGAAAGACCCAAGCATCTAGCCAGTGGAAATGGGCTTAGATGAAACTTGGAAAGTGAGGAAAATCCAGAATGATTCAGGGCCTTACCGACAGGGCAACGTTACACACACACACACACACACACACACACACACACACACACACACACATATACATACAGGGGGGAGAGGGGGGAGAGAGAGAGAGGAGAGAGAGAGAGGCATTGGGAGAAGAGATGTTATGACCTGAATGACATTTGCTGGACAATTCTTAATGCTTCATGGAAACTGAAGGAAGAATCTTTCGTTGGAAGCAGGAAGTCCAGTTATGAGGCCACTGCAGATTCCAGGTAAGAGAGGATGGCAGTTTTAAAAAAACAAGGTGCTGGTGGCAATCGAGAGAAACAATGAAATTCCAAGGAAATTTTGGTATTAGGACTTGGTGGACTTGAAGGTGCAGTGGATGTGACAGGTAAGAAGGAGTCAAGGGATCTAACAACTAGGAGGATGCAGGTGACCCAGACAAGAGTGAGTGGTAATGGGGTGAGAATCTCACCTGGCCTTGTGCAGTTCCAACAGTCTGGGAGAAATATCCAACAAGAACTGCTTCCAGGGTCAGAAAGAGTGCAAAGAGGAGGAATGGGCTAGAATCAGGAACATGAGGCTTGCTACCATACAGATGGAATCTAAAGCCATGAACATGGCCAGGACCAAGTCCGAGGAGCAGTGGCATTGGAGTCCCTTGAAGAGGAGCCTGCCACAAAGCTGGAGAAGGAGCTGCCAGTGAAGCAGGAAGAAGCCAGCAAGGAGAGTCTCCGTGGGGAAACTGAGAGCAGAGAGCCTCAGGCTGAGAGTGAGCTGCAGGGATAAGAGAGGCAGAGAAGTAGCTGGTAGTGCTTGCATTCAATGAATTCACCATGCAGCTGCAGTGGATTGTGGGAGGGGGGGTGGAGTGCAAAATCAGTCTGGAGTAGGCCGGAGAGAGAATGGCTGGGGAGGACATAGAGCCAGCCAGGGTCTCTGCTCTTGTAAGGAGGGCAGCTATGAAAAGCTGGTGGGGTGTGGATCTTTGAGAGGTAAAGATAAGGGGCAGAGCATCTGATGGGCACGGTCTAGGAGAACACAGGAGAGTGAAGACATGAAGAACAGGAGACTAGTCCTGCCATCCCCACCAAGATGAGGGAGCCCTGCCCTTGGACCCGGACCCAGCTCCCCAGGTTGGAAGGAGGGGAAATGCCAAGGCCTCGGGTGGAGGAAGCCATGGAGGGAGGACTTGCTCTTGCTCTGGAAATAGAAAACCAACACTAGTAACTGAGTAACTCCCAGAAAGGGGGGCAAAGGCACTGGCAGAGTCTGAAGGAACAAAAATAATCTGCCCGCTTGGGCAGTGAGGCAGATCGGATGTGGATTGTGAGGCCTGGCCAGCAGGGGTTAGCACAACTCTTCCGGGTCTCCCCTCCATGGCCAGGAGCTGTAGTGGTTCCCAGTACATAGAGCATTGCTAGGCGAAGGCCATGCATGGTGCCAGGTCCTCAGGCTCCATTTCTTCTATCCCACTGCCTGCTCCAGGCTGACAGAGCAGACAGAGCAGGCCCCGAGCCTGGCCGGGCAGAGGAGGTCCGAGCACTGTATCCCAACTCTCCCCCACCTCTGGGACTTCAGCAGTGCCAGCCTCTTCCAGGTCTCCCCGAGAAGAGGTCCGAGGACTTCGGTGGAACATCTGCACCTCCCAACACACACGCGCCTGCACACTACCAGATCACAAGTCCCTCAGCGGGGACACTGGCTTTCTAATAGCATCTGTGAGTCCATGGCATAGCTGGTGGGTTCTGAGCACGAATGCTGCTGAGTGAGGAAGGAGGCCTCCTCCCTCACTCTAGGGCCAGCCTCGCATCTCCTTCCAGCTTGGCCTCTCATGCCCAAGGGTCACTTCCAAAATCAGGGGAAGCAGAGTCCCATTTCCCTGCCTAGGCCAGGCCTGCCTCCCCCACAGCTCAGGCAACAGGGCTGGGAGGGAAGGAAGGTTCGTGCTCCAGGGAAGGGGGGCTGGGGCCTGCTCTCCTGAAGAGGAAAGGAAGGAAGGTGAGAAGCACTGACCTGAGAAGTTTCCATGAACTCTGGTCTGGCCATGAGGGAGAAAGGAGGGGACAGGGAGAGGGAAGCCTGATCGCCACCAGGGGAGGGAACAGTCCTGCAAGTGATTTCCTCACTATAAACTTCTAATTGGATCCCGTGGTAGACAGACACACTAGACCTGCCCCGAGGAAGGAGAGGGCTGGGAACCACTTGCTACCACGGACATTAGAGGAATTAGGGTGTGCAGAGCAAGGAGAGTCATGGCTGTAGACAATAGGTCCTTTGCCTCCCGTATGGAAGTGCAGTTTGTGGAGGGAACTGTGTGTGGGGGGAAGGGGTGACAGCAGGCCCAGGAAAGCACTGAGGTCCAACCCCCAACCCCAGCTGCTGACTAGCCACCTCCCCCAACCCCACCCTCACACTGAGCTATGGGAACAAAGAGGCCGCAAGTTTCCAGTTGTAAAAATCGGGGAGGAACAATCAAGAACAAAGATCAAGGTTTCAGATTTTCCATGACATTGGTGCAGGGGCGCGGGCACCATGCCTACCTGGCACGGTCCCCATCCCTGATGCCCTCTGGGGAGCAGGAAACTCATCGCACATGGGCAGTGCCAGCTTCGCCATTAGCATGGCGCCTCCCTGGGTTGGCCTGGGCAGGAGGCATGCTCACTGCCAGGCCAGGCTGTCTGAGCACAGCCTCTTGAACTCGGGGGCCCACAAGGTTCAGGAGCTTCTGCTGAGATCAGACAGCCTCAATGACTAGAGCTGGATGACTAAAAGCTCGCCCAGCAGCCCTCAGCACTGTGCAGAGGTCAAGGGTCAGGGGAAGGGCAGGGAAGCAGGAGGCAGAACTAGAGAAGGAGGCAAGGACTTTGGGTGAAGTTGTAGGGGTTGCGAGGGGTCTGAGATCTGGAATTGATTTGCAGGAAGTCAAAGAGCAGCTGGGATGGGCTGCCTCCCAGGGTGAGGCTGACTACCAAGGAGCCAGGCTTGTCACAACCTCCCCCTTCGCTTGCACCCTACTCTCTCAGCTCCGGGAGACTGGGCGAGCTAGGACAGAGGGGCGAGTCCACCCTGCTAAACACATGGTGGTCCATCCGTTTGATGGAGTGCTCTTGAGCTGTTAAAAGTGAAATAAATCCATACATAGACAGGAACGATGATGATGATATATTAAGTGGAAAAAGGCTGAAAATGATATGTAAATTTGGATACTGTTTGCTAAAAATAAATAAACTAAATACTACTACATTTGGATATATGTAGCTAAATAATGTGAACGACTATATCTTTGCACTCACTTAGAAGTATAGAAGAATAAATGCTAAATTGTTTAAAGGAATTATATCTGAGATAATTTGGAGTAAGATGAGAGAGGAGAATTTTTATAAGCACATATAATTTTATAATTAAAAAGAAAGAAAAAGGCAAGGCTTGGGGAGCCGGTTCAGAACCATCCAAGTATGTGGATAGAGCTGGGCGGTGCGCACACACACACCAAGCACACCTGGCATGCCAAGGAGGGCACACCTGGTAGGTCTGGCAACACCTGTGCAACACCTGGCTTGGGCACATACCCAAGTCCTGGGCTCCCCTGGCACGTGTCAGGCAGACCCCAGAGCTCTCTCTAGGCACTGATCCCTCCCAGTTCAGCCCCCAGGAACTCATGCTTCCCCACCCTCCAATTTATCTCCCCTATGCCGCCCCCATTTCCTGCCAGGTAGTCATAGAGCAGGACCCCTAAGAGTCAGGACACTGAACAGTTCTCAGTGGGAGGCTCCTGGCCTGGCTGTGAAGACAGCCCACCTCTTTTCAGGGCACTGGAATACCTTGTACTAGGCTGTCCCAGGGTTTCCTGTGGATTCTGGCTTGACCCAGGAACCACTCCAGGAAATCGGCCAACCCAAAATATGATCCTGATTCTGCCACCTACTTGTTTGGCTGACCTCGGATGAGTTATTTAACCCCCTGAGTCTCAGTTTCCTCATCTGTAAAATGGGAATAATGAGGTTATTGTGAAATCAAAGATGAGAATATCTAAAAAACTCCAAATGCTTTGGAAGACAAACAAGGAAATGACATCGCAAAAGTCAGAATCCCAATCCCCTCACAGGCAGGGGGCGGGGCTGTGACCAGGGAAGGACACAGGGGCTTCGGGAGTGTGGGCAATATTCTGTCTTGACCTGGGCAGGGGAAACAGGGATGTTATATATTAAAATTATCTATGAAGCTGTCTTCATATATTTAATATATGTAGGCTATGTTTCACAATAAGGGAAGAAAAAGTAAATACTTTGGAAATTTTCATGCACAATATAAATTTAAAATAGTATTAGGAAATGCAAATTCCTATTTCATCCCCTCTGAGGAGCTTCTGGGACTCTAAATACTGCCTGGTTGTCCAGGGAATTAGAAGGGAGTGGAGAGCAACAGCGCTGTGGCCCGAGTCAGCGGGGCAGCAGGGATCAGTGGGTAAGTAGCGATTTCAGTTAGAAACTTAGTGCAGTTTTCCTGGTAAGCAGCAGGCCCAAGAGGGCAGAGGTGCCTCAGATATGGGTCACTCTGGGGAAGCCTTGAAGAAGCCTGTCGACATCCACATAAAATAGCTCTCCCTCCCATGGCTCCTCCCCACCATGGACATCTTCCCACCTGACTTCCTGGCTGGGATCATCCTCAACCCTGCAGAGCTCCCTGGACTGCACACACCCCCTTCCCATGCCCACCCACCACTCCTCAGTCTTCAACACATGGACCCTCCCTTGATTGTCCAGCCCAGTGCCTTCCAGATCTGCTGGCACCCCCTCCTTGTTTGTCAGGGGACCCCAGATGAGGACCAGCCTCCCCATGCCCCCACATCCCTAGCCTCTCCTGTCCCTGTCTAGGCTCCTGGGACTTTGAGGTATCTGCCAGTGGCAGCTCCTTGAGGCTCCCAGAGTCAAGTCTGCTCAAGTGCATCTCCCCTCTACCAGCTCCATTCCACCATCTCCTCACAGAGAAAGTCCAGGGGGACCTCAGGAGAATCCAGGGCGTGGAGGTCAGGGCCTCACTACCCACCCAGGCCCCCATGCTGGGCCCTGGCACCAGGCTGCCCTCAGGCCTGAGCCCACCCTGCCATCAGAGGCCACAGGAATTTCCATGTGGGCCTGGCCAGGGCACTGCCCGGGATGGCCGACTCCCTCCCCCTGCATCTGACTTGCATCCTGGCTCTTTCTGACTCAGCCTCTGTTCAACTCTGTGATTTACTTTCTCTCCCATCCTCGCTGTTCTGTGGGTCTCTGTCTCTACAATCCTCCCAGCCAGCACAGGGGCAGCACGAACCTCCCATCTGCGTGTGGGGTGGTCTATGGGCCTCTGACCCTGGCTGTGGGCCTGTGCCACTACCACCAGAGAGGTCTCCCCACCTCAGGCCCCACTCCACCCGGGAGTCGGCCAAGGTGTAGATTTCCTAAAGGAGCCTGCAGGCCTCAAGGGCAGAGGGGGCTGGAGAGAAGAGGAAACCGATGAGATCGTGCACAGGAGGACGGGGGTTACAGGGAAGTCCCGTGTCACTAGGTGAATAGAGAACAATGGTCTGAGGCATTACACTATCAGAGCTAGAAAAGAAATCAAGAAATCTGGAGAAAAACAGGGTCTCAGGTAAAACAAAGGTGTAATACAGAGACAGGTTCTGTTACCAAAAAGTACTGTAGTCCATGTTTGACCTCAGTCCTGCCTACTGCAGATTCAGCTCTTTCTCTCTGTTTCTTCTTTTTTTTTTTTTAGTTTAGTTTATTTCTTCCATGAGAGAGAGAGGAAGATAGGCGCCCTCTATAGGATCTTCACACCATGACTACCCCTGCCCTCAGCCAGCCCACATCACAGGCAGGCACGTGCCCTGCATGCACAGGGAGACACCAAACGCGAACCTGGGACCTTCCACGTGGCCCGGGACCACAGAGCATCGCATTACCACAGCGCCACCACCTCCAGCCCCTGTCTGCTTGTTTCCTGCCTCCTCAGAATTTGTGTGGGATGTAATATGAAAACAAGCTTGATAGGTGCTTGTGAGGCAGAAAGTCTTTCTCCTTGGCTTGCGAAGCCACCAGGGTGTCCCTTGTCCACCCCCAGCCCTTGGCTTGGCCCAGAGACCAAGCTGTGGGCAGTGGCAGCTCCAAGCTATTTAGACAATCTTCCTTTCACAAGCTTATTTATTATTCTTTTCCCACCTCTCCACCCCTTCCCCACCAGCTGCTTAAAATATTTTTCAAACAGAAAAATCCAACCACAGCTGGAAACCAACCCTAAAGTTAGTCCGGAACGTGGGAGCTGCCAGGGAAAATTGCCGGGGCTCAGGCGGGGCTGTGGGAGGAAGGGCCTCAGCCACGGAGACAGGCCCTGCAGGGACCCATGGGGGCATGCAGGGAGGGGAGAGGGCATGTGGGTCCCGGAGTCCTTCCACAAACATCTGCAAGGACCTGCTATATGCCAGACCCTGTGCCAGAACCATGGGGGACACAAATTAGCTTAAAGAAAGAGCCTGATCCCATCCTCAGGGAGTTACGGAGCTAAGGCAAACACTAACACCCCAGTGACAATAACCTCTACGCTCCCCATGCAGCCTCTCATTCCTGTAAGGAAGGTACTATCATTATCCCCCTCCTACAGGAAACTGAGGCTGAATTTCTGAATTTCACACAGAAGGTGAGAAATTCACACACCACCATACAACTAGTTAGCAGTGGTGCAGGGTCTGGGCCCAGAGAGTCTGTCCAGATCTGGCTCAGCCTCTGTGCTATGCTGCTTCTGTACAATCATGCAAAGTACGAGGCAAAACCCTAAGAGAAAAGTAAACAAATTAAAGAGAGAAATGGTCCCTGGCAGAGAGTGGAAATCAAGGAGTGCTTCATGAAGGAAACAACACAAAAGCTCTTCTTGGAAATATAGAGGCACTTTTGAGCCTGCACTCAAAGGCAGGGACAGAACGGTTCAGTCGAGAAATCTGAAGCTGGGCCAGAGACAGGATCCCAGAGGCCAGCACCTGATGGACGACCCACCACTCAGAAGGCTGTCCTCATGGCAGCCCAGTGCCCAGAGAAGACGCTGGCCCAAGGAAGATGGCACAACAGCAATTCAAATCCTTTTCCAGCACCCCCAGCCAGCGTTTTCATCCCCCTGCAACCTCCCTGTCTATTCAATTCTCCCACTCTCACCCTTGATCCTGGCGCCTTTACAAGCCTGCTCACAGGAAGGGTGACAGACAAAAGGCACACCACTTTTAAAATTCTTTATATTATAAATGTTTAGTGATATTTAATTAAGACAAAAATCACCAGGTTGTCTAGTTTGGAACGGGTGGGCCCATAGGTAGCCCCACTGCCATATGGCCTCAGGACCCCATGTGACAGGGTATAGAGATGGGTTGACTGGACTCTTCTCCCTGTCCAGCCTCTGCTTGTCTCTGTGACTGTTCTCAGGTCACTCGGTATCCCTTGCTGTCAGTTCTCTCTCCGGACCTACTGGCACTCTCCACTGCAGCTTTGAAAGTGCCACGAGCTCAGAGCACTCAGTACTCGTCTCCATACCTTGTGATTTGCCACCGAGTGGATGCTCAAGGTTAATCCAGAGACGGAGGCCACAGTGCCAGGATGCTGGGCTGTTTGGTCTCTCATAAGCCTTCAGCTGTGGGCTCCTAGAGAGCTGACAACAGGGAACCATCATCACGATAGCAGCCGACACTCATCACCTGTCTACTTCGCTGTTCCAAGAGACTTTGCTGGACTAACTTACTTAACAAGCCTACGGATGATGAAATTGAGGCACAGAAAGGGTTAAAGATTACGCTGGGGGTCACACAGCTGGTGGGGCTAAGCCAGAACTCACATCTAGGCAGCCTGGAAGGATGAAGGTTTCAGCTGTTTCCATCAGAGGGAAGCACCTGGCGGACAGGGACCGTGTTCTGCTTGTTACTGTCTCATAAGGCCTGACCCCATGCCTGCCACAGGTGGAGCTTGGAGCGAGGGCAAGGCTCTGACTCCCTGGAAGACTGAGTTAGCCTTGCCTGGCATGAAGTGGGGGTGGAGAGGCGGTGGGGAGGAGACCACACTGTGAGTGCTAAAGAGTGGCTAGCATCCAGGAATGTGTGCAAATGTGCCCCCCCACACACCCCTGACGTGATGGATCAGGGAGTCTGAGCTGTTCCCCAGCAGCTCTGGACAGACTCGATTACAGCCATAGTCTCTAGCTGCAAGCATCTACCTGCTCCAGTGAGGCCTTGGCTGGTATGTCCAGATCCCTTCTCACCCCACTAGGTGGGAACAGGCCAGGCCAGCTCGGGGCCTGCTGATGCAGTTCATCAGCTTAGGGTGGGGTCCTTCCCACTGGTCCTAGCTACCTCCTGAATACTTCTGTGGAGGGAACAACCCCAAACCTCTTCTGAGTTTTAAAGAAGAGAGCTGCCTGGATCTGAAGGCTCTGGCTCTCAGGCCTCCTACGCCCCCTGGCGGAAGGAACACAGCCATGTCCAGATGTGCAAGGAAACCGGAGCCCGGCCTTCCTCCAGGCCCCCCGCCTTGGCTGCAAGTCCACTGGGAGCCAAGTGCATGCCCTGGGACGGGACACAGAAGTGACTGTGATGCTGTCTCTGCCCCCAGGTGCTCTCCATTCACATTCAACTCCCTCCCTCATTCATTCAACAAGTATTTTTGGAGCTCCTGCTCTCTGCCAGGCTCTTGTCAAAGCCCCAGGAACACAACCCCGCCCTCACAATGCTTCAGTCTCACAGGACAGCCTGGTTGACAAAATAGTGAGAAAAGCCCATGTGATAGGGGAGGGAGGTCAACAGAGGATACAGACCAGATGAACCACAGCCACACTGACAGTAAGCAATGGCCAGGGGAGCACAGGGGAGAGTGTGTGTGTGTGTGTGCATGCACACACATGCATGTCTTCATGTATCTCTGCATGTGTATATCTGTGTATGTGTATCGGTGTGTATGTGCACATGTGTTTGTGTCTATACCTGTGAGTCTGTGTGTCTCTATGGCTGCAAGTATCTGTGTGTGTGTGTTTCTGTGTATGTATGTGTTTGGGGGTGTCTCTGTGTGTGTGTGTTTCTGTGTATGTATGTGTTTGGGGGTGTCTGTGTGTGTGTGTGTTTCTGTGTATGTATGTGTTTGGGGTTGTGTGTATGTGTGTGTGTTTTTGTGTATGTATGTGTTTGGGGGTGTCTGTGTGTGTGTGTGCTTCTGTGTATGTATGTGGGGTGTCTTTGCGTGTGTGTTTCTGTGTACATATGTGTTTGGGGGTGTCTGTGTGTGTGTTTCTGTGTATGTATGTGTTTGGGGTGTCTGTGTGTGTGTGTGTTTCTGTATATGTATGTGTTTGGGGTATCTGTGTGTCTGTATGTGTGTGTTTCTGGGTATGTATGTGTTTGGGGTGTCTGTGTGTGTGTGTGTGTTTCTGTATATGTATGTGTTTGGGGTATCTGTGTGTGTGTGTGTGTGTGTGTGTTTCTGTGTATGTATGTGTTTGGGGTGTCTGTGTGTGTGTGTTTTCTGTATATGTATGTGTTTGGGGTATCTGTGTGTGTGTGTGTGTGTTTCTATGTATGTATGTGTTTGGGGTGTCTGTGTGTGTGTGTTTCTGTGTATGTATGTGTTTGGGGTATCTGTGTGTGTGTGTGTGTTTCTGTATATGTATGTGTTTGGGGTATCTGTGTGTGTGTCTGTGTGTGTGTTTCTGTGCATGTATGTGTTTGGGGTGTCTGTGTGTGTGTGTGTTTCTGTATATGTATGCGTTTGGGGTATCTGTGTGTGTGTGTCTGTGTGTGTGTTTCTGTGTATGTATGTGTTTGGGGTGTCTGTGTGTGTGTGTGTTTCTGTATATGTATGTGTTTGGGGTATCTGTGTGTGTGTGTGTGTGTGTTTCTATGTATGTATGTGTTTGGGGTGTCTGTGTGTGTGTGTGTTTCTGTGTATGTATGTGTTTGGGGTATCTGTGTGTGTGTGTGTGTGTTTCTGTATATGTATGTGTTTGGGGTATCTGTGTGTGTGTCTGTGTGTGTGTTTCTGTGTATGTATGTGTTTGGGGTGTCTGTGTGTGTGTGTGTTTCTGTATATGTATGCGTTTGGGGTATCTGTGTGTGTGTGTCTGTGTGTGTGTTTCTGTGTATGTATGTGTTTGGGGTGTCTGTGTGTGTGTGTGTTCCTGTATATGTATGTGTTTGGGGTGTCTGTGTGTGTGTGTGTTTCTGTATATGTATGTGTTTGGGGCTGTGTGTGTGTATTGATCCAGTGTGTCTGTGTGTGTCTGTGAGAATGTGTGTGTGTGTGAGTGTGTGTATGAGGTGGGGTGCAGAGTGACATCTGGACTGGGCTTAGCGAGCTGTGTGGGACTTCTCCAGGCATAAGAAACGGAGGAGGGTGGGGATGGGAGGAAAGAACGTCCTACACAGAGGATGGACCGGCAAGCACATGAAGTCCCAGCGTGTTTAGGAAGCTACAAATAGTCCCCTGTGGTCTGGCTGTGTGGTTAGGGGGAAGAGCAGGAGGGTGAAAAGGCCTTACACGCTGTGCTAAGGCTTTGGGTCTTATTCTGGAACCTTTCGCATTTTGGACAAGGACCACTATACCAATAGAATGTGGGGGAAGGCTTGGAGGGCAGGCAGTGGAGATGGTGTGGCACATCTATTCCAGTTCTGGGACGCTGGGCAAGCCACGTCACTTCTCTGCGCCACAGATGCCTGTCTGCCAAACAGGAGTGAGGAAACCAGCCTGTAGTGTCACTGGAAAGACTAAGTGAGAGAATGTGCTGTGAGTGCCTACTACAGCACCTGATCCACAATACATTCTAAATTATATAATTAAATTATATATATATATATATATATATATATATATATATATATATATATGAATGACAGAGCACCTACCAATAGGTATTACAACTGTCCGGGCAAGAATAGAGCCAGATTCAAGCACTGATTGTGAACAGAGAGGGGAAGAGCTTAGTGCAGGGTTGATGTCAGGTATTCATAAGATACTCTTAAAGAAAAAAAGGAAGGGAAAAAAGAGAGAGAGAGAAGGGAGCAATAGAGCCTGCACCTGGCAGGGAAGGGGCCTCAGTCAAGTGAGCCTGGGAAGGTTTCAGACCCTTGCCTGGGCACGGCTGTAGAGAGTGACTGCGCTGTGCACTGGGCATGCCAGACCCTGAGCACTAGCTCTGCTAGCCTGGGCAAAAATTCCCAGGCCCCGAGGAGGCATGGCATCATCCCCATCTGCGGGATGCTAGACGAGGAGATCAGTGAGACCTGGAGGGTGACACGTGAGAGACCTTTTCTTACCCTGCCTCCGAGGCAGTAAAACGCAAGACTCCAGGACTCCTAAGGGACCTTGACACCCTTAGGTAACTGAGGAGATTTAAGTTTCCTGCCAGCCAGTTGAGATGGGGCATTGAGTTCCATTTAGGTTGGTTTAAAATGTTTTTAAAATAGGAGCTTTTTATGGGTCAACCAGTGATGTGGTGGTTAAGGTGGCTGGATTCCACATGGCTAACTTTGCGGTTCAAGTCTCAGACATGGTGGCTTGAAAACTCCACTGAATGCATGTGTGTGGGTGCCCAAAATCTGGAGAGAACCTAGGAAAAGGGATTATAGTGTCTAGTGCCATTCCCCTAGGGGGTGATTTCTCACTTTCCCTCTCTCTCTCTGGTAAGCTCATGTTCTCTATAGCAACAACTTAACAAAAAAAAAGAAAAAACAAATAAAAAGAGCTCTTTTGCCCACCTAGGTTTGTGGAAGAAGCTTCACACCCCCTACGGCAGCCAGGACACCAAACTGGCTATTCCAGATGCAACCCTGAGCCGGGTGAAGGTGAGCATAGTAGAGGTGAACCCCTCCTTCCCCAGGTTCACAGTCAGCCTCACCAATGCTGAAAGGAAGGTGCTGAAGAGAGTCCGGCTTGGCAGATTGCTTTGATTGACTGTGCTGTGGAGCCCCTTGAGAAGGTTGTGGTGGATTTCAACCCCTTGAACACGTACTCAGTAAATTATATAATTAAATTATATATTTAAATATATATATTTATATGTAATATAAATATATATATATATACACACATATATATATTTACATCTATCTGTGTGTGTCTTTGAGAATGTGTGAGTGTGTGAATGTGTGTGTATGAGGTGAGGTGCTCTATAGCAACAACTTAACAAAAAAAGAAAAAATAAATAAAAAGAGCTCTTTTGCCCACCCAGGTTTGTGGAGGAAGAGTCACACCCCCTATGGCAGCCAGGGCACCAAACTGGCTATTCCAGATGCAACCCTGAGCCAGGTGAAGGTGAGCACAGTGGAGGTGACATGTCCAGCATCCCAGAACTGGGATAGATGTGCCACACCATCTCCACTGCCTGCCCTCCAAGCCTTCCCCCACACTCTATTGGTCTAGTGGTGCTTGTCCAAAATGCAAAAGGTTCCAGGATAAGACCCAAAGCCCTAGCATAGTGTGTAAGGCCTTTTCACCCTCCTGCCCACACTGAGTTTAACCTCTCTGAGCAGAGCCCACGGTGCAGCCCCTGCCTGGCCCTTTGGCAGATGTGCACCCTCTGTGTCCTCCTCCACCTACAGCAGGCCTCGAAGCTCTCTCCCTGCAACTATTCTTCACAGGACACAGCACAGTAAAGTGAAGAGATGGGACTTGGGACCAAGCTTGGACCTTACCACCATAGCTAGGGCACATCAGCCTCCTCAGGTCTCATTTCTCTACCAGTAAAATGGGAAAAAGAGCTGCTTCACATCAAAGGAAATGCCACAAAAATGGTAAAATCTCTCTGACTGTAAGGTTTTTTTTTTTTTTTTTTTTTTTTTTTTTTTTTTTTTTTTTTTTTTTTTTTAATAGAAAGTGCATGCTTGCACTTGTGTGGGGGCATAGAGAGAAGGGTAGAGAGGAAGCACCCTTTATAGGGTCTCAACACACCACAATCCTCTTTTCCCAGCCCTCCAGCTCTTCAGGATCCTGGGTGCCCACATGCCCAGGTACCCACATGCCTGTATTTTTCAGGCCAACCCAGGAGCCAAACCATGTTTGTCATATGGCTTCCAGCACTGCAGGGCACTAGCATTAGCTCTACTCCCGTAAGGACGTCTTAAATATAAGGGACTCTCTCCTTTCTTTAGTCCTACCTTTAGAGAACTGAACCTGGAACTTCAGAGGGTTTCCTCTTTTTAGAAACACAGAGACCAGAATTTTGGGCTCTGAGAGCTCTGATTCACATAAGAAGAAACAGAATTTTTTCAATGGAGAGGTTTGTGTGCCCCTTAAAGCTTTGAGAAGATTGTCAGAGAGTCTCCACTGTTCCATCAGTGAAGCCCCCGAGCCCTAAAGCTACCTGTGGACCATGGTGGCTGCAGCCGAAGGGCTAAAACCTGGCTCTGACTCTAGCTCACCATGCTTTAGCGAGTTGCCCATCTCTTTTTAGAAAGCAGGCTGGTTCTGGTCCTGATTCTTCCACTTACTGGGTCTTATTTAACCACAAGCAAATTTTCTCAACTGTGGAATAAGTAAAGGGGGGACAGACTGAAGATGATGAAGAGTGCTTCCAACTAGAAAGTCTCGTTTCCTTGTCAGTGGAAAAGGAGGTTAACAAAGAAGGTATTATACCTTCCTGGATTGTCCTGTCCTGTCCCCTAGTGTGAGTGGCGGGGAGGGATGAAGCTGAGCAAAGCTAGTCCCTGCCCTTCCTCTAACACCCCCCACCCCCCGCAGGGGTACATAATGCACATGGTCAACTTGAGGCTGGGATTGCAGGGATGCCCGGCTGGCACCACACTGCCTTGGCCCACCTGGAGCGCCCCATGAGCTCATGTCTGCAGTAACCTCACTACTCATAACCGGGATGGTGAGACAAACCTGGAAGCCAGGACACAGGTGAGAAGTGATGGCTATCTCCTCAAGAATGTGCTGCCCAATTAAAACTGCCTCCCAGATGATTCCAGCGGGTGTTAGGACTACTTCCCCAGGCAGTGCTGGCCAACCTCCAGGCTGAGTTATTCCATGAGCATTTACTAAGGACCTACTATGCACCAGGCTCAAGCTGGGTGCTGGGCAGACAAGGAAGAATACAGTCATGTTGGAGAGTATAGTCCATCTGTCCCACAAACGCTTTGAGAAGATCATCAGAGTCTCGGCGGTTCCGGAAGTGAAGCCCCCAAGCCCGTTACACTGCAAGCCTGTAACCTGCTTCCTTCCTGTTTCAAATTGTCCACAGTCCTCCATCTTCTTCTGAGCTCCTCTTCCTTTTAACTAGTTTGGACCAGGCTGCTGCGGCCTGCTTCTGGGACAGCCTGGACAGCCCAGTGCCATGTCCATCAGTAGGATGGACACTAGGCTTATTGCATCCTGTCCTTGGCAGGGTGTTCAATAGTGGCCACGAAGTGAGGTGATACCCTGGTAACTAGAGGATGAGCTCGTGGTCAAGGTCATGCTTCAGGAGCATTACCTCTCAGAGGCAGGTCCTCAGGCAGAAAAGCCTCACTTGGAAGATAGGCCTAGAACAGGCAAGGGGCCTTCCTGTCAAAGAGCATGTGTCCTGAAGTTAGAAAGTACAGAAACCTAAGTGTGGCCTATATGGTATATGTTTAGAGCAGTCAATTCACTTTTGTTAAATCCATCCTCTTTCCCTTTATTAGCTGTGTCTATATTTGTTAGGATTGCATCCCACAGTGAGAAAGAGACATGCCATAATTAGTTTGGGGGGTTATTTTTTTCATGTAACAAGAACTCAGAAGATAGGCAGTCCAGGGCCTGATCGTGGCTCCAAATGCCATCAGGAATCCTGCCACTCAGCCTTTCTTAGGGTGCATTTCTTGCCTCATGGTCACAATATGGCTGTCCTATCTCCAACATTAAGTCCAAATTCCAAGCAGCATCAGTTAAGTTTCCATTCCTTTTAAGAAGCTTTTCTGTAAGTTCCACACAACTTCTGGCACCCTTGGCCAGAACTGTGTCTAGGAAATATATTTTTATTTAAGCACTTGCAAAACCCCAAAACAGATTTGTTTATACGAGGAATATAAACTGGAATCAAACTTGCAAAGAGAGGTGAAAATCACATTTCAGGAAATGAGGGAGCCATGACGAGGCCCTGCTTATCTTCTGAGGTCTCATTTCACAAAAAAATAACCCCGCAACGGCTCCTTGTTGCTTCTTGCCACTGTGGGCTGATGGCGACTTGCGGTTGAGCGGGTGGCTAGAGGGCAGCAGCAGAACCGGCATTCCGCCCAGGAGAATGAAGAGATATGGAGGCGAGGCGACAGAAACCTCCGAGGCTGCAGCACCACTCCCCATTACCAAGCAGGCCCGCATTCATCCAGTTTCAGGGTATCCCTCTCCCTCAGCCTCCGTTTAGTAACTTCACTTGCTTTTCGTCTGTCCCCACTTCCTTCTGGCTACGCTCAACCTGGCTGTGACTGCAGAGGCCTGCCGATTCAGCGTCCCGTCGCGTGCTGCCATTGTGAGCGCGGGGCCCCAGGGGACCCCAAGGCAGGATGAGTCTACATCAGTCTCCCAGGCTCGGAAACTCCGCTCTGGGGTCCCTCCCGAGGAGCCGGCAGGGCTGCCCCGCGAGCTGTCCTTCATGCCCGGCTATGGTCCCCCAGTCCGCGGGCCCTTCGGCAGCACGTCTCTCCACTACACAGACGAGGTCTGTTGCCGCGTCCGGGCACCTTCCTGGACTGCGCAGATTCTGGGTTTTCTGCATCTTTGTACTCTCAGAGTGCACACAGCCCCTGCGCTCCAAGAAGACTCGAGAATGGCGCCGGCTGCGTCTTTTTCCTCGCGCGGCAGAGACACGTTCTGCTCCGAACACCCGACTCGAGCCTCTCCCAGTGTTTCTGGGAAACAACTGGTCATCGCCCTGTCCCTCCCCGCCGACCCCCGGGCCCAGTCGTCGGCGGGCACGGCTTCCCTTCGCTCTCTGCCGCCCTCCGCTGGCGCCTGGCGAGCACCACAGCTGCGCGGTGGAAGGGAAGGCCCCTGAGCCGGGTAAAGCGCACGCGCGAGCGCACGCCCGCTTGGCCTCGGCCAGCCTGCCATTCGGCGCTTGAGCGCCTGCGCTCCTGGTGCGTGCTAATCCGAGGACCCAGGAGGCTGGAAAACTCTCGCTGAAGCGGGCAGGTGGCCGGGAAGGGCCTGGAGAGGAGCTACCCAGAGTTCGTGGCCTGCAGGTCTGGGGCGCTGGTGTTCACTCCGGCCTAGGAGACTGCTGGGCTCCCAGCTTCACTGTTTGCCGGGAAGGGGGCGGGGCGGCGGCGTGACCTGAGCCTGCCTCCCTGGACTGGGAGTAGAGCCGGACAGGATCGCTGAGGCCTGTTAGTCATTTGGTATTGTTGTTTGTCCAGGAAGGGCACAAAGATTGTAGATAGTGGAGAGGAAAGGGGCGAGCCTGGACCGGATGAGAGCTGGGGTGCCCCGAGTCCCTGGGTGTTTTCGCTGAAGTCAGGCCCCCATTGCCCCACCTGTATGTAGAGGGTGACAGGGAGGTGAGGAGCACTGCTGAAAAGTGAGGATTCTGATAGAAATGGTACGAACGTTGGGATTCAGGATGGCAACCTGTCATTTTTGTATTTTCACTTTTCTCATAGAAAGAAGCGATTTCTTCTCTCGTGGCCCAACGTGGACACTCAGGTGCACTCACTTGCCCCTTCTCACCCTAGGACATGACACACGTAGCGCGTCTCGGCCATGGGGTCTCAGCATTCCGTCTTTGCTCGCGTCTCCTCCTACCCGCGAAAGGAAGAAGATGACAACGAAGACTTGCAGGCTGAACGGGCGCAGGAAGAAGCCATTGCTCAGTTCCCGTATGTGGAGTTCACTGGGAGAGATAGCATCACCTGTCTCACATGCCAAGGGACAGGCTACATTCCGACAGGTGCAGATCTTTGGTGATCAGGGGACAGGTGATTTCCCAAGGAAAATTCCTGGGTACTGAGGGTACTCATGTTTGCCCAGAAAGATTTTCTTCTAGGCAGTAATTAGACTCATATGGTCACAAACAATGCCCTGAACAGCAGCTGGCTCACCTGACTTGGTAAATGGTCAGGTTCCACAATTTTTTTGGTCTTCTTATATTTGAAACTCTTTCTTTCCTTCACTTCCACTCTTTTGTTCTTTTTCCTCCTGTGGATCCGAGCACTTGGTTTGCTCTGTGGCATGGGATTGTTGACTTTTGTTTCTTTCAGTTTTTGCTACAGGGTGTATGTGCTTGTTGGAGAGAGAGGGAAAGTAAGAAATTACCCCCCAACAGGGATAGTCATGCCACAGTCCCTTCTCCTTCTTCTCTTGGGATTTTGAGCACGCACTTGCATGCTCGTGCACACGTGCACACACACACACACACACACACACATGCCCTGCATGATTTTGAAGCCACCAGGTCTGGAACTCAGACTGTGGAGTCAGCCATGTAGAATCCAGTGCCTTAACCTCTATGCCACATTCACGTGTAAGGATGGTACAGCTTTGTGGGGCGACCCATCTTAGAAGCTTCTTCTCAAGGAAGCAGATAGGAAATCAGTTACAACCTAAAATCCATTGTGGGTCTGAAAAATGTCTCAGGTGGGAGAGCAGCAGTGCTCAAGGGTAGAGCCTGAGTTAGGTACAGATCATCCATTGCTAAGTTGGCCTACAGAAGGTCATAGCAGCTTGGGTAGAGAGACTAAGTTTACTTGGTGAGGACCTTAGAAGCATGTACTGCAAAGCCCTCATGTTAAAGGTGAACAAACAGTGGCCTTAAGAGTTTGGTGGCTTTGCCAAGGCCATGCAGGAAAGCTGGAACCAGTTCCCAGATTTTCAACTTCCCTGCCACTGCCCTGGCCGCACGGAGAGATCTTTGATGATTTGTGGCACCCTCAGTGGATTTACTTGTTTTTTATTCAGCAAACCCAAAATGCGAAACTTTTTTTTTTTTTAATGTCTAGTTCCAGACAAATGCTTGCTGTGGTAGGCTGAAGTGAAATGTGGAGGAAATACTGCCAACACAGAGGGTTTAAAAAATATTCTTTTCTAGACCAAGTCAATGAGTTGGTGGCTTTGATCCCACACAGCGATCAGAGATTGCGCCCTCAGAGAACGTGAGTTACCTGCCTCTCCCCTGTTAATCCCCTCGTCTGTCCCTCCTCCCATTTTATATGGATGAATGCCAGCTAACTGTGTGAAAACCGCATCTGTTCTTGTACGTTCCCATTTCCTTCATTACTGTTTGCCTGAGCAGAATAGCTCTGTCCATATCACAATCTGAGGACAGATAATTGCTAGAAATGTCTGAGTGCCAGGCGAAGGGCTGAGATTGGGAAGAATGAAGAAGTGGGGTGTTCTGGGAAGCAAAGTCACTGTCCACACAGCTGTCCTTTTGAGCTTCTCTTCCCAGAGTGCAAACAGTATTCAAAGTGGACTTCAAGGCTCTACTTCTTGCCTGGTTTGCGGTTCATGATTCCTGGCTCTTGTACTTTGATTTCACTCTCCCCTTGTTCCTGGTTTTGCATTTAATCTCAATGAATTGGACCTTGACCTTGACTTCCATGGTCAGTCATGTGCTATGTCATTTGCAGTAAGCAGTATGTCCTCCTGTCCATCCTGCTCTGTCTCCTGGCATCTGGCTTGGTGGCTTTCTTCCTGTTTCCACATTCAGTCCTTGTGGATGATGACGGCATCAAAGTGGTGAAAGTCACATTTAATAAGCAAGACTCCCTTGTAATCCTTGCCATCACGGTAAGACGTGGAGCCTCACTTCCTGGGTTGTGCACCTGCAAATCTGGCCCCTAAGACACTTACCCTTTTTTCTTCCCTTGCCTTAATGCAGGCTACCCTGAAAATCAGAAACTCCAACTTCTACCCTGTGGCAGTGACCAGCCTGTCCAGCCAGGTTCAGTACATGAACACAGTGGTTGGCACATACATGACTACTAACATCTCCCTCATTCCACCTCGGAGTGAGCAACTGGTATGCTGGTCTTTCAGGAACCTTGCCCCATGGGGCCAAAGTGGCGTAGGGGCCGTGAGGGTGCTGTTGCTGTGTTACTTTCCTCTCCTCATTTCCATTTGTAGGAACTAGTTGATAAGGGCAATAAGGTCTGTAATTATGAAAAATTGTTTGGAAGGTGGGAGGCAGGAAGCCCAGCTGGCAAGTAAAAGAATTTGTGGGAGAAAGAGTTTTGCTATAGTCAGAGTAATATAGTCAAGGTCACTGACCTTTCAACAGGGAAGAGGTTGGAAATATTTATTAGAGGCCCTTAGACTGTAGTAAGGACAGTCTCAGGGAAATATTTTGTATGTGATGGAAGAATGATCCAGGATCTCTGGATTGCTGATGATAGTGCTATTCTGTGTCGAGCCTGCTTGGTCACAGACTGACTCTGGTGTCTTATTTTCAGGTGAATTTTACTGTGAAGGCTGAGATGGGAGGACCATATTCCTATGTGTAGTAAGGACAATATTCTTTGTATATATGATCTCTGCTAGGTGGAGGGGATTCAGAGTCACATGCAGTTGACTGTGGCCTGTCCGACCTTAAGTCCCAGCCTTTGGTTCTCTAGCTTTGTTTGTCTTGAGATTTATTGGAGGGTGGGTCATCTGACATGTGACTGAAGTGCTATGATTTCTAAGCATAAGCTACTAAAAACATTACCAAACTCCAGCATTTATATGATGGATTTGCACAAATGAAAAAGCATCACGATAGGGGAAGGTAAGCCCAACAGTAATGGAGACCCAGAACTAGTGAGCCTTGGGAGTGCTTAGGTTGGAGGGTGGGGGGAAGGGAGGCACCCCAAACAGGACTGACTGCTCCTCAGTCTGACAATATAACTCAGTGCTTGTCTACTGATTTTTTTTTTTAAACCAAACTGACATTTCCCTATTTGCTGTTTGGTAGCTTCTTGTGCACGTTACCTGATATCCTGGTACACAACATCGTGATCTTCATGCGGTATGTCACTCTCTTCTCCAGCCTTTAGCCTTAGTGTTAGAGCCTGGACCACCAGCCCATGTGAGCTCATCACTTTTGTTCTGGAGATCCTGTGTGACCACAAGGCAGAGGTGCCCAGCCAAAGAGGGGACAGCCAGTGCCTTACAGACATCTACGGTAGACCCTGGGTTCTTTCTGGATGCAGTGTCCAAATCCCTTTCATTGATCACCATCAGCAGTCAGACACATGATGTCCTCCATGAAACGGGGTCTAGTTTAACTTAGCACATTGTGATCCCGTTAGCACCCTAATGAAACCAGTAAACAACAGAACAGCTTTCTCAGGGTGGAAATACTGGGCATTTGATCTGGTTAGTCTCTGGTCACACAAATTCCCACATGTCATGGACCTTTAGGGGCGTTCCCGGAACCATGACTGATGAATTCACAGACAAGGGTCTGCTGCAAATATTTGAAATATGAGGGGTCAGAGCACAGGGGTCAGCCATGTCGCTATTGACATTTTGGGCCAGAAAGTTCTTTGCTGTAAGGGGCTGTCCTGTATATTGTACAATGTTTATAGTATCCCAGGCCTCTACCCAGTAAATGCCAGTAATGTGCACCACCCCTTTCCCCTCAGTTGTAACAACACAAATGTGTCCCAACATTGCCAAAAGTCTCCTGTGGTGCAAGTATTCCAGGTTGAGGACCACTTGTTTTGAAGGTCACCTCATGGCACAGCATCTCTGTAGAGGTGAAACAGTCTTCTGACCTCCTGGTTACACAACCACGAAGCTACATGCCTCAGTCCTGGGAGTATTGTTGCCTCAACTTGCATGAAGTTATTTGGGCAATTTTTCTTGCTTATTTCACCTCTAAACCAGAATTAACTCTCCTTGTTTTTCTTTTCCCTAGAACTTCAGTGAAGATTTCATACATTGGCCACATGACCCAGAGTTCTTCAGAGACACATCACTATGTGGATTGTGGGGCAAATTCAACAGCCTTTTAGCAGCTGCTCTTAGTTCTTCCACGGCAGCACCTATAGAAGAGAGCATGGCCCCTCCTCCCAGGGCCTGAGTTTCATACCCACCCCTGGTGGTGGAAGCAGAGAAGGAATTGAGGAATTTGTTCCCTTATCCCCCAGCAAACATCCTCCTGCCACCGAGGAGGAAACTCTTCTCTACAGCAACATTTATGTCTCAGAACCAGCAGTCACTGCCCAGTACCTGGCCTGTACCCAGCAAATAGTAGGCACTCAATAAAAGTTTGAAGAATTTCATTCATATCTTTTCCAGCTGTTCTTGAGGCATTAGGAATTAAAGACATAGCACAATTCTAGACTGTTAAACCGTAGGGTGACAGGGAGCCTGTCAGTACAGAGCAGACTGTTATCAGTGCCTCTCTGTGGCCACTGGGGGACCACTTGAGCATCTAAAAGAAGAAAGCACAGATCTATTCAATATGTGAATTTGTTTTTTATCTGTTCCCAAAGCCTAGGCGCTTTTAAAAAAGAAAAAAAAAAAAGTATTTCTTTTCTTGTAGAAAATTCCAGTTGTTTTTACCAAGAGTCTTTGTGGGGCTTGATTAACCCTTCATCCATTAGCTAGAACCTGGATTGGAGATTTGATAGAAAAATAAACTCTGCTTTCGATTCTTCTGTGTCTTCTCTGATTGCCTGGATGTCTCAGTGGGCACCTTGGGAAAACCATTGAACAACTTAGCTGCCTGCTAAGAGGGTCAGCAAAGGACGCAGTATGGCAGGGAAAAAGAGCAAGAACCCTGATGTACCCCCTGTCCTCGTAGCTCCTGTACAGAGCAAGCAGCCTCACCATTCTCTATTGGACTCTTGGGCCAACAAGCTGCCCTGTTGCTCTTCCAGCACAGGATACTCAGTGCCCTCGGGAGATTGGAAGAAGCAGAGCAGGGATGCCTGAGGAGGAATAACCCTTTCCCCCACAGCTCCCTACCAGCAGTGTCAGTCCTGAATAAGAGGACCTGATTTGAGGTTGAAAGTTTGTTGAACTGTCTTCACCCTGTCACCATGAAAGGCTGGGCTACAATCCCAAGGGAGCAGAGCATCTACTTGGGAAGCTTGAGACATCAGATTCCAGAGCTCATCTGAGGTGGGCCCTGGCCATTGCCACAGCTCCAGGGCCTTAGGAAACACTAACAGAGCAAGTGCCAGCAGGGTTGTATATTAGTTTTTGTCCCCAGTCCCATAGCTCAATTTTGAGTTTTTCCATAATGATTTCATATACTCTAAATCTTCAGACTAAGGCTACATCATGACTATTTGGCTGATGTGAGTTACCCAAAAGCTGGGGGTTAGAAATGGAGTTTTAGTGCTACACTGGATCACTGAGTGATCTGTCTGCACACGATAGTGGTGACTGTTACGTACTGATGACAGAGTGTCACCACTTAACATGGAAGCAAATGCATGCCATTTCTGAGAACATTGCCCTAAACTCAACATACCCTAAACACATGAAGGTGTTCATGTTGCTACATTTTTTTTCTTTAGTTTTTCCATTTTCTAAGTAGCCTCTATAGCATATTTTTCTTCCTTTCTTTTTGTTTTTTACCCTTGGGTATATGCACTTGCCAGAGACAGACAGAAACAAAGAAATCACCCCTAGGGAGATGGCTATGCTATAATCCCTTCTCCACTGTACTCCTGACATGGGCCATGCACGCACACAAGCCCATAGTGATTTTCAAGTCACCAGGTCTGGGAGTTGAACTGCAGTCAGCCATGTGGGAGTCCAGCACCTCAACCACCATGACACCTACTGGGACCTAGCATATTTTTCTTATAATCTTGGTACTCATACTGATGATTCTTCAGTTTTTGAATCGTTTATTGTGACCACATACCTCAGTAACATTTCTTACATCTTGATGTTGCCTTAAAATTCAGCTATGATAAGAAAGTGAGAGCTCTTAAATTTTGTTTCTTTTTCTTTTTGTACTTTTTTTTAGAGATTTTTTGCTATAGGGCACGTGCACTCACCAGAGAGAAAGTGAGAAATCACCCATTGGGGAGATGGCCATGCTGCAATCCCTTCTCCTTCATTCTCCTCTCAGGATTTTGGGCAGGTATGCACACATGCCCAACATGAGTTTCAAGCCTCCAGGTCCAAGACTCAAACTGCAATCAGCTATGTAGGAGTCCAACACCTTAACCACTACATCACCTGCTAGCCCTGAGCTCTTAAATTTTGTAAGGATACAGCAATAAGTGTGATCTCATAATTCTGTGAGTTCTCATACTTTATATTCTTAGCATCTCAAATGCTCTTTGGAATGCTCTGCACCGTTTTATCATGCTGTCTATTAGTTTTTGAACTAATGCCTAGAAATTTCTCTTAACAATTCCAAAATGGAAAGGGAACGTGACTGGTTCAGGTGTCATTACCATCACCATTATGTGTGTTTTTTTTTTTTTGGAGAGGTTTTTGCTATAGGGCGCATGCGCTCACCAGACAGACAGAGAGAGACAGACAGAAAGCGAGAAATCACCCCCCAGGAGGGATGGCCACGCCGCAATCCTTTCTCCTCCATTCTCCTCTCGGGATCTTGGGCATGCACACACACGCGCCTGGCATGAGTTTAAGCCACTGGGCCTGGGACTCGAACCGCGGTCGACTACGTGGGAGTCCAGTGACATAGCCATTACGCTAACTGCTGCCCCCCCCCCCATCACCATTATGTTTTTAGTGGATTGGAATTTGCAAATAATATGTTTCTTGCAGGTGAGGTTTTGCAATCTCTATAGCTTCTGATTTGGCCTATACTGTGTCCTCCTTGATCTCAAACTATTTACACCAGGTCACCTGGTCGAGGAAGTTCTCCATACAGACATTTCCATTCAGGTGTTATTTTACTCATTCCAAAAATGTATTGAGTACCTGCTGTATACCAAAGATGGTTGTTTCTGATCTCTTTTGTCCAGGGGCATAGCTAGAAATTTTAAACACCATCACAACCTTTTAAGCTCACCAGGCCCTGTATAGGCCATCATTTACCAATTATTCTGTAGCCCTCATTACTCCAAAGCAAGATCCCAAGCTCTCTGGGTCAAAGTGTAAATCAAATTATTGAAAGAATCAGCCCATTCATTAAAAACTCTACATCAGTCAATGGGGTCCTAGATATTTTTACTGGGTCAAATAATCTTTTTTTTTTTCCTGTGTAAGTAAAGTTTTTCATTACCACAGTACTTTTTAAAGATGCTGTATTCCTTCACTTGTTTAAAAGGAAAAACCTTATTGGAAGTTTTGTAGTCTTCCCAGGGTCCAAGGTATTTGAGAGGAAGTCTTGCTGACTCCCATCCCAAAGTCTTTCATAGACGGAGAAGTTTGAGAAAGGAAAAATAAACTGACAGGGCACTCACAATTACTAGGTCGTTGGGAAAATCACGATGTCTTTTTCTGTTTTCCTATACAAAAAATGTGTCATGACTTTCCTGATAATTCAATAGCAAGCCTGGTCAGTCAACTCAATGCTGCTGGGCTTAGGGATTTATCTGACAAGTCATTCTGACTGAGAGAACTTCCACCTTTCCTGGGGCATCAGGGATCTGGGTATTAGTACTGATCCCAGTTAGTCTCACATTCCTTCTGGGCTAGGTTGGACAAGGGACCAGCAAAAGTCACTCAGCACTGCTAGCCAGAGAAGCGCCTTCTGACTTGACCATGGATGCCGGCAGGGCTTTTCGTTCCACTCTTCCCTTGAGCTCTTCCTTACGATTCATTCTTCAGTTACCTATGGAACAGTTGCTAATATTTCTGGGTTTACTAGGCACCCAGGAAGTGGGCAGATTGCAAACATTCCCCTTGACATCCTAGGACTTTGCTCTGATGTCAGTGTGGGTAGTGAAGTGGGCAGGCAAGCAGCGTGGGCTCTCGAGTTTGATGGGCAAGGTAGCACCTACCTCAACTATTCTGCTCCAACTGTTGTACAAGGAAAAACTTCCATAGCATCCATATGCCTAACCTGCTCGCCCTTGGCCTTCATTAGTTCTCTTGGTAGATGGAATGTTGTTTATCTTAAATTATGAAATAGATATTCTGATTGTTTTTAGTTATCATGTTTTTCATTTTACTCCTTTATTAATAAACTATTAGGCTGTCAGGAAATCATATTTTTCTGTCTTTTTGTGCAAAAAATACATCATGACTTTCCCAACAATACAATAGCTATATTTTTTAATTTTTTATTCTTTTTTTATTCATTAATTTATCTTAATTTGACAAGAGAAAGACAGAGAGACAGAGAGGGGAAAGGTGAGAAAACAAGCCACCAGGTCCAGGACTTGAACCATGGTTGGCCATGTAGGAGTGTCGGCACCTTAACCACCATGCCACCTAACTGGTTCCCAGCTTTTATAGATACAAGTTAGATCAGCCCCTAAATAGCCTTTAGGTAATTTTCCACCAGAAAATCAGGAGATGGCTACAATGATCTTTGGCTAGAACCCTCAGGCCAGAGCCCTTCCTTACTGGCAACTGACACCCATAGAAGGGCCTACAAGGTCACAATGGCAAGTAAGCTAATCAAAGTGCCCGCCATTTGTGACCCTCTTCCTCCACCCCTCCCATATAAATAGGTCACCGACTGAAGCACCTCCAACTTCAGATCCCCAGGCGTTCCTCTCAATAAACTTTTCTTTTTCCTCTTTTTTTATCTCTTTTTTTTTAATTTCAGTGATTTTTAAAAGAATTATTTAATTTATTTATTATTATTTTTTCACATGAGTTTTGCCAGAGAAAGACAGAGAGAGAGGAGGAAAGTGAGAAAGCAAACCATTAGGTCTGGGACTCGAACCTTGGTTGGCCATGTGGGAATTCCAGCGCCGTAACCACCATGCCACCTGCTAGCCCCTTTTTCCTCTTGAGATGACTATCTTCTGAGTCTTACTCTGAACAATGAAAATACACTCCAACCAAAGCAATAAGTTGGATATTAATCCATACAAACAAATCTAATAAAAATACCTTTTATTTCCTTGATAAAAGAGGTCTCAACCTTAATCTAGAGGGAGGGAGGGCAGGGATGACAGAAAGAGGCAGAGAAAGAGGTGCTCTTTTTGGTTGATCAGCTATATCAAATATCTTCTCAAATTTATTCTACAAAATGCTACTGTCATTGATTCTAATTAGTTTTCCATGTCTCCTGCCCACTTCACATGGCACCACCATAATATCACTATGGCCCTCTAGTGGAGAAGAACTACTTGCTCATTTTTGCCACACCAGTCTTCAGGAAGCTAGAGACACCTGACAGTGGGGAGAAATGGGAGACTGTTCATTCATAAGCTTAATGTGCAGAAGAAGTCTGTAGAAGCTTTAATTTCAAACCCCAAAAGTGAACAATAGGGGCGAGAGGGTGAGAGTGAGAAAGAAGAATATGGGGGTTGGAGGACAACACTTCCCTCTCATGGTAACCTAAAAGACTTACAGAACACAGGCATGGACCAGTTCTTCTCTCTGCCCCACAGAGTCTGCGCTCCTGCTTCCTCCCCTTTCGCTCCTCCTCCTCACCCCTCCAGCACAAAGCGCACCACGCCTTTACGTGGATCCACTGGAGAGCTGTGTGCAGTGTTTACCCTCAAGCAAGGCCACTCCTCTGATGTGCCTCCCCTCCCAATTCTTGGCCTCTGGTCCGAGTTCACCACTGGGTCCCGCAGTGCCAAGCTTTACAAAAGAGGTAAGCGTGTGTTTGTGTGAGGTTGCTAAACCAGGCAGTGTGGTTCCAGGGTCCTTGTTCCCAGTACAAAACTCAAAAGAAGACTTTAGGGCCACCATGGGCATGCCTACAGAGTCAAGGATGAATAGAGAGCAAGCCAAAGAACAAGGCACAAGTCAATATGTACTTTCCAATACTTTTTTTGTTTTTAATATCAATTGATGTTTTAAAAAATACAGAGGTGTTTGACACAGAATAGCACCATTGTGTAGGACACACAGTTCCTGCGCCCGGCACCTGAAAGGGGTCTTCTTGCCTGGGCTGGGGGCAGTCACTCAGGAGGCGTTTGACTCACACCAGTTAGTTTCCTGCCTCTGCCTCGACCCAAAGGTCTTACAGGAAGACAATAAATAAATAGAACACCAAGATTTTATTTTGCAGTCTGCCCAGTTCAGTTCTCTTAGAAAGAGAGGGGGAGAAAAGTCCAAACTGTGAGAGGGTGAGATGAATGGACATCAGGTCAGGTCAGCCATTCAGTGCAGAGTCCTAGAGTGACTGGGATTGGAAAGTACTTGGGTCCTTTGGGTTTGCAATGGATTGTGTTGTTTCTGGGTTCGGGTTTTTACAAGAAGCAGACAGGCCCTATGTCCACACCAAATTCCTGCTCAGGTCCTCCTATGTCCATGGGTGCAATGTCAATGATGGGGAGGCGTGAGGTCTTCTGTGACCGGTACTCAATGACAGTCTTGCCCCACTTACCGGTGTGTTTCTAGAGGAGAAAGAGAAGGGATATTATTCAGTAGATGCTTCACAAGCCATGCCTGCTGCCCACAACCCCAAAGCTGAGCAGCCCAAAGGGCATCATAGCTTATAGGTGTGAGACACGCACAGAGGCTCCCTAGACTTCTGCTGGGCTTGCCAGAGCCCTCTCCACTTCCTCTCTTGTCCTCAGCTGAAGAGTACCTCCCCACAGTGAGCTCCCTGTCTGCAGCCCCTCTTCACTTTTTGTTGCATAGTGTCCATGGACACTAGGTGAACATGTCTACAAGAGTCACAGAGTGCACTGGGTAAGGTTTTACTTCCCCCTGAGCCAGGGGGACTGGAGAAGATAGAATAATATGTAACTCTCTCTCACCTATCACTCACTTCTCTTCAAAATGCCTCAAATTGCTGCCTTTGAGGATCTTGTCACTTTGAGATCATGATACCTGCTGTAGGCCAACCCTCAGCCCTGCTCAGACCCCTAAGTCTCTTGCAACTCTTCTGTCTGACAGCCCCAGTCCAGCTCACTTACCGTGCAGCCATCCTTCAGGACAGTATATGTGAACCTGCTGTTGCCCTCAGCCCGGATCTCCACGTCATTGGAGCCCTGGATGAGCAGGGCTTTCTTGAGGTTGCCAGCTGCTTCGTCCAGGTAGGCAATGCTGTTCTTGCAGTGGTAGGTGATGTTCTGGGCACCCTCAGTGGACAGCAGGCGTAGGAAGGTCATCTGGACGTTGGCAGTGTTGGGAGCCAGGTTGTCATCTCCATAGCTGAACTGTGGAGGCAGAGCAGTGGCATGAGGCCCAGGAGCTGACAGGGGTCAGGGGCTGCAGGGGCTGCCAGCTGTTCAGGGCCCAGAGGAACTGATGGGCTTGCTGGAGTAGCAAGGAGCTGGGAGGACATTATCTTCCCAGGGAGAAGAACAAGCTCAGAGGACCTCTTTCTCCTCCTCTAACTGGGGAAAAATACTGTCCATCTTCTTTTCTTCCACTCAAATCCAAAAGAAAACTGGTGGAGAATGTAGAGAAGGTGCTAGAAAGTTTCAGGGAGAGAGAAGTTTTCAAGGAGCTATCTCTGGCGTGGGATCCAGGTACTCACATGGAAGCCACCATTGATGGTTTCTCCAAACCAGATGTGTTTCTTGTCCTTGCTCTTGCTGCTCCACCAGTTCTTCTTGGGGACATTTGCTGGGTTGGGATAGACACAGGTCTCGCCAGTCTCCATATTGCAGAAGACCTTCATGGCGTCCAAGGTGCAGCCCTGGTTGGGATCGATCCAGTAGTCTCCTGCAGGGAAAGAGGCAGCGTGCATCAGGACTCAGAAAGGCATAAACACAAGCTCCTGAGAGGGCTGAGCCTGGCCAGAAGAGGCGGAAAGGCTTACAGGGTGATTGGGAGGAAGGTACCGGATGTGAGGTTCACATGTGGCCTAAAGGGACAGGAGGTGGAGGGACACAGGGGCAAGGAGAACTGGAAGGGTAAAGTCTGGCATTGAGGGACACAAGCCAGAATGGTGGGAGGAGTGCCTGCCCTTAGTCACTTCTGCCATGTGTCAGGCAGGATGGTACCAGGGTTGAGCTTCTCTGCTATGAAATGGGGGAACAGTCATGTGCCAGAACTGTCCTGGCCTGGCTCTGTGCTGCACTAAGGGGTGTCCCCTCCCTTGCTGTTGAAGGGGACCATGCCCATCTGGTGACTCCCTACTCTCTGGGGCAGGGGTCTTGTCCTCCAGGCTCACCGCTCTTCCATTCAGGGTGGCAGAGTTTCAGGTCCCGGCAGGTACGAGCAGGATTCTTGCGGGAGCCCTCGGGGCTGCGAATGCTCTCGATCTGGTTGTTTAGGGACTTGAGTGTGGCATCCACCTCGACGTCATGCTGTCTCAGATTGCCAGCTGCCTGGTCGGCCCGCATGTACTGCAGAGGGTCTGGACCCTTCTCTCTCTGGCCTAGGCCAGCAAAGGCTGACATGTCGATGCCAGGGCCAGGGGGTCCTGGAGGACCAGGAGGGCCAGGATTTCCAGGAGGACCCTGCAGCAAGAAGCAGAGAGATCAGCCAAGAGCTGTGGGAGGTACTACCCGTGTACATCCCCATCTGCCACAGTGTCCTAGAGTGTCCTCTTCCTAGTCCCATGGTGGGTGGGGGTGCAGCAGGCCAGGACCAAGACCACCACAGCACCTTCCCTATCTCTCCCCTAGCCCCTATTCTGCTTCCCTCCACCCATGTGGGCCCTGTGAATCTCTGAGAAGACCTCAGGGTAAAGGTTGCCATAGCCATTAGCTATAGGTCAAGCCCCACAAAGGCGACCCTGAGCACCAGAGAGCTCAAGCCTCCCAGATGCTGGGGACACCTTGGACAGCAGGGAAGGATTCAGGACACTTACAGCAGGGCCAGTTTCTCCTGAACGTCCACGGGGACCAGGAGGGCCGATGGGGCCAGGGATTCCATTAGCGCCATCTTTGCCAGAGGGACCAACAGGGCCAGGAGGACCCTGCAGGCCAGGAGGAAGAAGAGATGGTGAGTAGTCATCACTGCAGGAAAGGTCAGTGACTAGGTGGCTGTCCTGATAGCACCAGCCACGCTGGTCCCAGTTCTTAGCAGTAACTGGTCTCTACTTGGCCCAGAGCCAGCAGGATAGCGTCCTTGCTCTCCTACTCGTGGAAGCTCCCCTTTGTAAAATCCCGTTACTGGGGTTGGGGGAGGGTCTGTCTAACAACCCAAAGCTCTTGTGATTGTCTTGTGGCCACTGTGGCCTTAAGTGCTTTTGTGGCCATAGCCACACCAAGCCAGTAACTGCTGAAGGAGTCTCTTTGAGCCCAAGGCTCCCCTAAAGCAGTACCACTTCCCTCCCCACCAGAACAGCCAGGGGCACCTCAGCCCACCCCTGGAAGGCTCACTCCATCTCACTTACTCGAGGGCCGGAAGGACCAGCAGGACCAGAAGCACCTTGGTCTCCAGAAGGACCCTGAGCAGAAGGAAGAAATAAAGCGTGAAGTTCAGCAGATATACAAGTTTTGGAAGTCTGGAGAGCAGGTATGTGTACCCCACCTTCCTCCCTAAGGATGCTCTGGAAATCCCTTAGGAAGGTCCCAAGCCATCCTAGCAGCATGGGGAACTAAGGTGGGCTGTGAGCAGCAGAAGGCCTTGGAGAGCCCCAGGCAGGCAGCCACACTCACAGGAGGGCCGGGCAGACCCTGCAGACCAGTGAAGCCACGGTGGCCCTTCAGTCCTCTCTCGCCAGGCTCTCCAGATTCTCCTTTGTCACCTCGAGGACCTTGAGGGCCCTGGGAACAACACAGACAGACACAGATTTTGCCAGGTCAGGGTCATGACAAGAATTCCTGCCCCCTCAAACCAAAGAGTTCTGGGAACCAGAGGGTCCCTGCTGCCTTCCATGCCTGCCCCTGGTGCAGACTCAGCACAGGATACTTGGACACTCACAGGGATTCCTCGGGCTCCGGCTGGTCCTGCAGGTCCCATGGGGCCTTGTGCACCCTGTGAGGAGAGTAGGAGCAGTGTTAGAGAGATGCCAGAGCAGACACGGCCCTCTTCTGCAGCCGCCTGGACCCAGAGCTGCTCAGGACCTCACTCAGTCAGCCACCCTCCTGACCCCTGCTCTGTTAGCTGAGCATACTCACAGATTCTCCTCTGTCACCCTGCTTTCCAGTTGGGCCGGCGGGGCCAGGAGAGCCAGGGGGCCCAGGGGCTCCGGGAGCACCCACAGCACCAGTCTCACCACGGTCACCCTGTCAGGAAAGAGGTCCTGGGCTCAGAGAGGAACGTTCCAAAAAGCAAGATTCTTCCATACTGAGACAAGATGATTCCAGCCTGCCACGCTGGCTGCCCTCATAGGCCCGAGGCAATATCCTGCTCATCCCGCCACACACAGAGACATCCAGATACTCACCTTGACTCCAGCCGCACCATCTCTGCCAGGAGGACCATCAGCACCAGGGCTTCCCTGGGCAGAAGGAAACAGGAATACAGTTAGGGTGTCAGGGACCCTGTCTCCCACTCTGATCCCCTCAGAAGCCCAGCCTGCGCTCTTCAACCTAACCGACGCTTGGGAGCCAAGGCTTCCTCACACGCACCTGGGCCTGCCTCCCATGCACCCAGCTCCTGGTTCCTAGCAGTCTCTATGTCCCCTATGCCTCCCATTGTACCACAGTTCTTCCCTCATCAGTCAGTCTCACCGTCCCCTTTCCCAGGACCCGGGACTTGTCTCGGTGGCCCAGCACAGAGATGCATGGGGCTCCCCTCCCTGGCCAGGGCCACCCCAGCAGGGTCCCACTGCTCACCTCTCGTCCAGGTTCACCTGCAGGACCAGTCAGACCAGGAGGACCCACAGGGCCAGGGGGACCTCGGTCTCCAGATGCACCAGGAGCTCCTTGCTTGCCAGGCTCGCCCTGGAGGGAGAGACAAGGACGATGAGTACACACTCTAAGCAGGCCCCACCAGCCCTTCAGGGGCAAGGGCTGATGAAGGGACACCCCCAGAGCTGCCGAGTGGACGGAAGCCTCAGGGTAGCATTTCTACAAAGGCCAAGCCACCTCACCGAGAGCTCTGAGCCCACGGCTCCTCACTCACCGATGGGCCAGGCAGGCCAGGGAAGCCTCTCTCGCCACGCTGCCCAGGCAGACCAACGATGCCTCTCTGACCAGCCAGACCCTGGGGACCTGGAGGACCATCGGCACCCTAAGGGAGGAGAGGCAGGAGGTGAGAACTGACACGGAGCTGCTGGCCTGGCCATGACCCCTTGCCCAGCACAGCTTTCTGTGCCACCCCTCCCTGGCAGCCCCTGGGCCCCTGCCTCCTTCCACTCCCGGCTGAGCTCAGGAGCCCATCAGGCCCCTGCTCCCAGAGACCTTGGCCTGCATCTGGCAAGCAACTTACAGAGGGACCATCCTCTCCGGGCTCTCCCTTATCGCCTGGGGGACCAGCAGGACCTTGGAGGCCAGGGTCACCAGCACGGCCAGGGGGGCCGCTGTCTCCACGAACACCTTTAGGACCATCTTTTCCAGAAGGACCAGGAGGACCCGGGGGTCCAGGGTTGCCCTAGGAGAAGTAAATGCAGAAATGAGAACACACTCACCCGTCCCCACCCTGGCTGCCAAAGCCATCGTGGCCTCAGGGACAGCAGTTTGTCCCCTAGAGGCTTCCCTACCTCCCCGCACTGAGGGCAACCTGATGATCCCACCCCAGCCCACATCTTTTTTTTTTTTTTCTTTTTCTTTTTTTGGAGAAGTTTTTGCTATAGGGTACGTGCGCTTGCCAGACAGACAGAGACAGAGAGACAGAAAGCGAGAAATCACCCCTCAGGGGGATGGCCATGCCGCAATCCCTTCTCCATTCTCCTCTCAGGATCTTGGGCACGCACGCACATGCGCCCGGTGTGAGTTTAAGCCTCCAGGTCCAGGACTTGAACCGCGGTCGACTACATGGGAGTCCAGTGACATAGCCATTACACTAAATGCTGGTCCCCAGCCCACCTCTTTGATCTTCTCTACCATGGGAGAGCCAGACAGCCTCCCGGCCCCTCCAGCTGCTACATGCTTTGTATCGTCCCACCTACTTGCAGTCCTGCCTCTTCCCCTTCATGCTCAATCCCTCAATCCTCCAGGAACAGCTCCAACTCTCTGCTCCAGCCCCCAGCCTCCATTTGTCCATCACACCCCCTCCCTCTGCCTCAGCATTGGCAAGCTAAGTGACTTTGCCTCATCTCTACTCTCTAAGAGTCAGATCCGGGACTCAAGGCTCTCCTACAAAGATCAAGTGCACAGAATGTGCTCAAGAAATGCGTGTCCAGGATGATGGTAACTGTGCCAGGCCTGTCCTGCCCACAGAGACAGAAGCCTGAGGGCAGGGAGGGCTACTCATGCCTGCAGAGACTCACACTCTTGCTCCAAAGTCTAGGGGGGAAGGTCGTAGGTCACTTAGCTATTCCTGTCAGGGGTGGAAATAGGCCATGAGGACTGGAGGCCTGGAGTTCTCTGGATCCATTAGACAAGCTGAGTGTCTAGCCACCCCCAGCCTGGGCCTCCCATGCCATGAGTAAGATCGGCACCAGCCAGAGCATCACTTACATTGGAGCCTGGGGGTCCGACGCGGCCAGCAGCTCCAGGGAATCCAGTGGCTCCCTGTGTGAGAAGAGGAGAGCCCTTGAACACCTCAGGCCCCCAGGAGGTTCAAGTATCAAATAGGAGAGGAGGGTCTCAGAAGCTGGTGTGGAAAGGGGTGAGGGGCCACAAAGCAGGAGGAGCTAGAGAGGGCCAAGGGTCCCGAGTCAGGCCACAGAACCAGGCACAGCTGTTCCTCTGCCTCCCACTGCTGCAGGGGAACTAAGCAGAGGGCCAGCCTGGGCTGGGTGCTCTGTGTCACAGTTCACCCAGCAGAGAGGCACCCTCTTTATACTGGACTGGCTTAGGCTGGGGCAGAAGGGGGGCCAAGAAAGAAGAAGGTGTGGTGAGCCCTCCAGAGCCAGGCCAGCTCTGTGAGACAGGGGCAAGAGGGCACCACTCACCGGGGGGCCTTGGGCACCGCGGGCTCCTTTAGGACCAGTCACTCCAGTAGGACCCTGGGAGGAAAAGAGGGAGATAGTGAGGCCCAGTGGCCCAGGGCCAATGTGGCTCTGGGACTATCTGAGCCCCAGCAATGGCATCTGAGGTCTAGGTTTTCAAAGATGGACCTTTCCCGGCACTAAAATCCCAGCCTAGAGAAGCTGTTATAGACAGGCCTGTCCACCCCTGCCTCCATGAGAAGCTCGCCAGCATCTACAGAGTCTACTCCAGGGTCTCAGCTCCACCCTTCCCAGGAGACCAGCTGCTCTGTCCTGGCTGTCATCCATGAAGACCCAACCTGCATGCACATCGGCTCCTATGTCCCCACCCACATACCACACCCCACACCCCACACCCCAGACAACAAAAGCCCCTCCCACCAGCCCCTTCCCCATCCCAACCAGCAGGTGGGATGTGCCCCAGGACTCTTAGTCACTCTCTGCCCATCCACTCTACTGGGACCTCTCCTCCTGCACCCAGCGACCCTGCCCCCTGGGAACAACTCCTGGGGAAGCTCGGCATCACCCACCTGGGGCCCAGGAGCTCCAGAGGGGCCCTGAGGGCCTGGGACACCTGCATCGCCTTTCTGGCCGGCCTCCCCTTGCTCACCCTTGGCACCAGGCTGGCCATCAGCACCCTGTGAGGGGAAGGGCAAGGAGGGTGAGGGACAGCAGGCAGGATACTCACGTTTCTTCCAAAAGAACCAGACTCTGTGTGTGCGCGTGCATGTGTGCATGTGTGGACATGGATGTGTCTGCCTGGGCCTGAACCGGGTCTAAGACGGACTATTATATTAGCCCAGAGGTCAGAGAGGAGAGTCCTTTCCCCTCTTCCTTAAATTACATCCTCACACCCCACTCTGGCTGGATAGAAGATGCCACCATGTAGAGCCGGCCTGCGCTGGTGGGAGTGAAGGACAGAGGTACTCAGGTACTCACGGGAGGTCCAGCGAAGCCTGCAGGTCCGGGGGGCCCAGTCTCCCCACGTTCACCCTGTGAGACAAGGGACCCAGGAAGCAGTCAGAACCCTGCTGTTGCAGCTTTTGTTCCCTCCTGAGAGCCCAGAGCCTCTCTGCCCTCTCCAGAGAGGGGGCGTCTGAATGCAGCCTTTGTCCTGAGCTGAGGGACTCGAGCCACACAGCTTCTCTAGCTCAGAGGATCTGTTGACCCAAAAACCTGACTACATGGGGATGACGTGACCTCTCCCTTCTGGTTCCATCTCACCTCCCACCCCAGCCCAAAAGGGCAGGGGAGGAGCCTGTGCTGGGGGCAGAGCCAGCAGCAGAGGGCAGACACTCACCGGGGCACCGCGAGCACCGGCACTTCCTGCAGGACCAGGAGGTCCGACTTCTCCCTGTGGAGTGGGGAGAGTCAGAGTGGGGCCCCTTGAGAGAAAAGTGCACCCAGGAAGCCCTGAGGATGGGAAGGGGCTCTGGGTAGCCACCCACCCACAGCCACACCTGAGTCCTCTCAGGGCCTTTGCCAAATGCTCTTCTACCCCCAGCCCTCTGCCCCCAGACAGGTTCACAGCCGCCGGGTACACTTCTAAGAGGACCCCACTCTTCACTCCTTGCAGCTCCGGTGGGCAGGAAGGTGACAGTCGATGTGTAAGGGAAGACACTGCCATCTTTGGTAGGAAATGAGAAGGAGGCTTGATGGGGTATGGAAGGGAGCCCCGACTCACCTTCTCACCATTGGCACCAGCAGGGCCAGGGGGACCAATGGGGCCAGTCAGACCCTGGAGAGAGAGATGGAAGTGAGGGAGGTAGGGAGAGGTGACTACCCTTGAGGCTCAGCAGGGGCTCTCAGTGGCCTTGGTGCACCTTCTATGGCACCCAGGGCTCCCACTTACCTCCGGCCCCCACTTTTGATGGGGAGTCTCTACAGTTGCCCAGTCCACACTGAGACAGGACTAGGGACACTCACACACTGCCTAGCCCCTTCCCCTCCCCAACCCTCCCCTGAGTGTGAGGCTACTGACCCACAAGGTCCCCCATGTCTGCCCCTACTCCAGTCCCAGAAGACCTGCAACCAGCATTCACTTACTCTTCCGCCATCCTTTCCAGGAGCTCCCTCAGGGCCTTTCTCACCAACATCACCCTAGGGAAGAGAAAACCAGCTGCCTCAGGGGGGTGCTCCAGGACCCCCTTTGCTGGTTCAGTCCTGCCCTGGCTGGGTTCGAGGAGAGCACAGACCTGTCCAAGAGGATTTGCTGTGGTCTCAGGATCAGTGACAAGGAGTAAGAGGAGCGTGGTGAAGGGGCCAGGGAGGAGGATGTCAGTAAGAGGCATAGAGCTTGGGGTTGGGGGTGGTGGTGTCTGTGTTCCTCAAGAAAGGGTAACTGGGACCCTGGGACCCTGGTCCCTCAGGGAGAGGGTATGAGCATGAGGGATAGGAAGTGGCCTGGTTGCCGCTTTGGTGACAGGCATGTTAACCCTGGTACTTACCCTGTCTCCCTTGGGCCCGGCGATACCAGCAGCTCCCCTCTCCCCGGGCATTCCCTGAAGACCTGGAGGACCCTGAGCCCCGGGGGGGCCAGTCGGGCCAGCTGCACCCTAGAGTGGGAGGCAAGGGGAAGTCCATGATGGGCTGCACCTCCCCTGGGACTCTAAAACCCAGGAAACCAGGCCCCAAGTCCCTCTTTCCTTCTCCAATCCTGTCCAGACCTTTCTGCTTCCACCTTCCACTCCTCTCTTCTCTATTCTTCATTCCTCCTAAGACCCCTCCCCTCCCTCTTCCCACTCACTGGGCCTTCCAGGGCTGCCCAGGGACCCCTGCAGGACTGGGCCTCACTTACTTTGGGACCATCAGTGCCGGGAGTGCCAGGGAGGCCACGGGCACCCTGGAGGCCCTGGGCACCTGGTGAGCCACGTTCACCTGGGAAGCCTCGTTCACCCTGTAGCAGAGACACCAAGGAGCTGTCAGGCAAGAGCAGTGAGGGAGAGGCCTAGGCCTGGAGAGAGGCCCAGGGAGAAGCAGGGGTAGGGGGCTGGAGTGGGACCTCAGGGCAGAACTACACAGGGAAAGGGCAGGCCCTAGGGGGCCACCAAGCAATGGCTAGTAAGATACTCACCCTAGGACCCACGAGGCCAGGGGCTCCAGCTTCACCAGGAACACCCTGGAAGACAAAGCAGCAGTGTCAGAGAGCGCAGGTGTTTAGACCCTGACACCTCCCCCAGGGACATCTCTCCATGAGGGACTAAGCTCTGTATCCTCTGTGGAGAGCTGGGATTCAGGTCTGGGACCGTCCCAGGCTCATCAGCTCCTTGTGCCCTCTTGCCCGTGTCTCCTCAGCATCAGAAGAGACGCGCCCTTCTAAATAGGTTGCAGGTTCAAAGAGTCCCATGCTCACCTGGTCACCTGGCTTTCCACCTTCACCTGGGGGACCGGGAGGGCCAGGAAGTCCCTGGAAGGCAAGCGATAGGCTTCAGCAAAGAAGTGAGCTTGCTGCTCCAGCCGTCCTGGAGGCGTGGCTCAGGGCAGACCCAGGGAGGCAGTAGTAAGGGCTGTAAGGAAGCCTCTGTCCCCAGCTCTGAGAGGTGTGGGCGCTCACCCACCATGCTTGCCACTGCCCCCAAGAGCCCCAGGCATGGGAAGTCCCTGGACAGAAAGCCTAGCCCGGTCACCTACCTGGAACCCAGATGGCCCGGGAGCACCCTGTTCGCCTCGTTCTCCAGCAGGTCCCTGCAGAGGAAGAGAAGAGGTGCACTGAGCCAACATTTGGAAGGCCTGAGAGCCGTAGCTGGAAGGTCACAAGAAAGGTCAGCTGGGCAGGCAGGATGGACACCTTCCTTTGCCACCCAGGCAAAGCGTACATGCTTGCCTCGCCCCACCGGTGTCCCTCAGTCTTGCCCAGGTGGGCTCTATGCTGCACCCTGCCTCAGCTCAGGGTGGGTCTCACGTCCTGGTGTAATCCAGATTTGTGCCTGTCAGCTCAATCAGTGGGTGGGCCTGAGGCCACCACCATCATCCCAGCCCTTTTCATAGGGCCACCTGGAGAGGCTGGGCAGGTACTTACGGCGGGGCCGGGGGGTCCTGCAGCACCTGTCTCGCCATCTTTGCCAGGAAGACCCTAGAAGGAAGAGAAAAAGGTGTGGTAATGACACATGTTTCTTCAGTTCTGTGGCCTTACTAGGATGGGCAGAGGCACTTTTTGGTCCAGAGTTTTCAGACCTCTGTGATTCCCCCACCTGAACCCATTTTGGTCTTTTTCCTCCTTCCTTCCTGGCCTCTGCTTTTTCTCTGTCTTTCTTATCATGGGAGCCTGCGCATCTCCCTGGGCTGCTAACAGCAACCAGAAGTCTCCCCTGGTAAGCTGAAGACTCACGCTCACTAATAGGGGCCCCAAGACTGGGCCATAGGAAGGTCTCCCTCCCCAGGGCACAGGCAGTAGGAAGGAGTACTCACTCTCAGACCAGGAGCACCAGGCAGTCCCTTCTCACCAGCTTTGCCAGGCTCGCCCTGTAGGGACGAGAGTGTAGGACATGAGGAGGAGGGCTTTGGAGGGAGTAGGGGGAAGCAGCCAGGGGGAGATGGGGCCTCGGGCCATACCCAGGACAGTCAAGAATGAAGCAAACGCTAGCCCCTTCTCTAGTGCTCAGAGGCACCGATGGCAGCCAGATCACCGGGCTGCCACACAGAACAATATCACAGCTGCAATGTCCTGAGGGTTCCCCAGATCAAATGCACTCCTACAGGACACACAGGCCCAAGCTGCCCAGAGTTACCACCCAGCACTGTCCCTGGGTGACTCTCTTAGATCCAGCCCCTTTCCCCAAGGGTGTAGGAAGGGAGGTAGCAGCAGGTGCAAGGAAATGGAAGAGCAGGTTCTACTCACACTGGCGCCTTTGGGGCCTGGGAAACCCATGACACCAGGCTGCCCACGAGCCCCCTGAGGACCTGGAGGTCCAGGGCGACCATCTTCACCAGGGGCACCCTGAAAGAGAGAACAGGATGCTGTGACCACACTGTCCACCCATCATCTGCTAAGCACCCAATATATGGCAGGCACAGGCCTGGGCACCAGTCATGCACCCACAGCATCTAGGAGTGACCCAGGTTGCGACCAGGAACCAACAACAGGCATGGCCCATCTGCGACATGGCACTGCTGAGTTAGAAGTTCTACCCTGACAGTGCCCACCAGACGCCTCCCCCTCCCCCAGGAGAAGCCCAATGTACAAGGGATAGCATGTGTAGAGCACACAGAGATGGCACAGACCTCACCTGGCCCCAGTGCCCACCATCTATTCCCCTGCCTCGAGTCTCGAAACTCAGAACTCTCGGCTAACTCTCAAACTCCTGTCTTTCTTCCCACTTGCCTCTCCGAGGACATCTTCCCACCCTCCCCATGACCCCAAGATGACAGACTTACAGAAGGGCCAACTTTGCCTTGAGGACCAGCATCACCAGGGCGACCAGTGAGACCCTTTGTTCAGGAGAGAAGAGCATGGTGTCAGGCCCTCCCACTCCTGGCAGCATGGAGTTGGAGGGAGCAGGCCAGGAAGTGCTGAGCATCTGCCCAGAGCCTGAAGCCAAGGGCGACAGCAATGCTCTACCTACCCGGGCTCCAGGAAGGCCAGGTTCTCCAGGACGGCCAGGGTCACCATTGGCTCCCTTGGGACCAGCAAGGCCACTGGGCCCTCGCTCTCCAGGGGCGCCCTACATAAGAGACAGAGTCAGCGAGATGCCACGTGACTGGGAGTGCAGGGAGGGACCCAGCCCCTGTTTTCCCACTCACCTTGGGACCTGCCAGACCATCCTGACCTGGGAAACCACGGTTGCCAGGAGCACCCTAGGAAGAAGTAAGGAGGAGAGGCAGTGAGTGAGGATGGCCCCTAGCCCAGCAGTGGCTCCAGAAACCCCATTAAAAATGCCCTCAGATGGACACTGGAGCTGCCAGTGGAGAGCAGGGTCACTCCAGGCTCTTTCCATCTGGCCTTTCAGGCCCAGAGGACCAGTTGCTCCTCTAGGGCTGGAGAGAGCCCTACCAGGCTCTAGAGGCCAGTCCCATCCACCCACCAGCCACAATTTCTATGGAGCAATGGCTGCAGCCTGCGAGTTTGTAAGACATTAACTCCTTGGGCCTGTCTCCACCTTTCTAGGAACAATCTCAAACTGTTCATGTCCTGGAGTTGGGGCAGAAATAAGGACCAGAATCCCTACCTACCACATGGAAGTGGATGAAGAACAGAGGAGCAGGATACCCAGAAAAGTCATGAGATGTGACAAAACGCAGAGCCACAGGGCTAGACTCCCAGCTCAAGGTCACTCCCCCAGTGGGGCAGGGACTCCTAGTCCACTTACTCTTTCTCCAGGGGGACCAATAGGCCCAGCACCACCAGGCTCTCCCCGAGCACCTCTTTTGCCTTCTTCACCAGCAGGACCAGGGGCTCCCTGGGGGCCAGCAGGGCCCTGTGGACCAACATAAGAGAGAAACAGGGTGAGTCCTCACCTGGCCCTAGAACGAGCAATAGCCTGGCACATGGAGGAAGTGGCCTTGGCCATTGTTCTAGGATTGGAGGACTTGGGCAAGGATCAGCCATGGAACTGTTGACATGGCCCAGAACGAGGGAAAGGGTATAAAGTTCAAACTGTTCAAATGGGTTAAGCCAAAGACAGGAGCTGAGGCTGTATCAGGGCGCAACTAGAGAGCCCAGGTTGGGGATGGGGCTCCAGAAGACATGAGTGGTGGGGCTGAGGAACGGCTCTCCCGTCTGCGGCAGCAAGGAAGATAAGGACTTGCAGATACTTACAGGCTCTCCCTTGGGGCCTTGTTCACCTTTGAAGCCAGCAATACCAGGTTCACCCTTAACAAGAGAGAGAGGCAGGTCCTCACTTTGGGCTCTCTCCATGGAGGCTGCCCCACCTCCAGAAACCCCATTAAAAGTGCCCTCAGATGGACACTAGTGTGAGGTCAGGCCTCTGACTCTGGGGATGTCCGTGGGGCTCAGGGTCACTCTAGGTTCTTACCGCCTGGCCTTTTGGGCCCAGAGGACCAGTTGCACCTTGAGGACCAGGAGGGCCACGGGGTCCAGGGAAGCCAGGAGCACCAGCAATGCCAGGAGCACCCTGTGAGCATAAAGAAAGGAATGTCAGGGGAGGGGACAGGGAAGGACAGAGCCCACTGGGCTGAAGGGCATTCAGGGTGACACTCACAGCAGACCCTTTGGCTCCAGGAATTCCATCCGTTCCAGGGTTACCCTGAGAAAGAAGACAGTATCGTTGTCAAATAAGCAACAAAGAAAGGACCCTGACCACCTACCAGCCCCCAAGCCTCCAATCTAGGGCCCTGGGACAGGCACTGTCCATTTCAGGACATTCCTGCCACACGTTTTGAGGGGAGGGCAGGGCTGGGGAAGGGGGCCATGGAGATCTGTCCAGAGATCAGGGAGCGGGTACTGGTCAGAGGAAGGCTGGGTGCCTGGGGCCCTGCTCCTCAGAGCAGAGCACAGAGCCACAAAGGCTAAGGCCACAGACCCAAACCTGCAGGCTAATGAGAAGCCGCACTTACAGAGGCACCAGCAGGCCCAGGAGACCCAGGAGTGCCAGGTTCGCCGCGAGGACCTTGAGCACCTTCAGGACCACGGGCGCCGGTGGGGCCAGCTTCACCCTGGGAAGACAGGGAGGATGAAATGAGGGAAGAGGACACAGACCACTAGTGGGCCAGCAGCAATTCAGGGTCAGCTGAGTGCACGGCTCCCAAGAGCTGAGCTACGCAGGCTTACCTGCCCCGTTGCACATGGCCACACGTGTTCACACGAGTTCATACACGTGGGTCACTGCCGTTTTATTACTATTTTCATTTATTTATTTATTTTTGTTTTTGCTATAGGGCACGTGTGCTTGCCAGAAAGAGAGAGGAAAAGTGAGAAGCCACCCCTCCCCACCAGGGGTAGGCCACACCACAGTCCCTTCTCCAGTCTCCTCTCGGGATTTTGGGCACACGTGCATAACACGTGCCCAGCCTGATTTTAAAGTCACCAGGTCCAGGACTCAAACCACTCAGCGGGCCATGTGGGATCTAGCATCTCAACCTCCATACCACCTGCCCTCCACGCCACCTGCTGGTCTAGTTCATTGTCATTTTTGCCCCCACCTGACAGCTTGATGACTTGATGGCTTGCTTCCCACCCTGCCTTCTCAACCCTGCAGTTCCCACACTGTAGACCATCACGAGCAACCACGTGACACGCACAGCAACGTGCCGGATCCATCACTCCTGTCAGAGAGGCCATGCTGGGCCTGTCACCCCAGTACAAAGGGATGAAGGACAAATGCTGCCACCCTGCGCCCCTCCTACTTTCCTGTTTCACTGAGAAACTGAGCCCCTGGAAGGCAGGCTCCCAGTCACCTGACCTTCCACTGCCTGGCACATTTCAGCTCAGAGCACCACTTCACTCCCCTCTGGCTGGGGGGTGACCAATGTCACCTGGGCTCTGGCCCCAGCCTGCCCAAGCGAGCCAGAAAGTCAGGGCAAAAGCAGGCAACAGGCGCTCGACGCTGCCTTTGCCTGCTCTAACTGCAGTCGGTCCTCTCGGCCTCTGGCAGCCCCTCACCCCCCTCAGAAACAGCCTCTGCTTTTACTTTCATATTTTCCTGAAAGTCACCACATGAGCTGAGATCTGGCTCTCGAAGGCAGAGTCCCTGGGGAGGGCTGCTGACCTGGAGAGAGGGCAGTGTCTCCTCAGGTTTCTTCTCAGAACATTCTTGCTTCACTTTTGTAATTATTATTTTCTAAAGGTCAGGCCCCCTCACCTTCCTTCCCTCTTCACAATGGGTCTCCTTCACTGGGCTCTGGGGCCTCAGACACTGTCTGGTTGCCATGGAAACCCCCAGGAGGGGAAAAGCAACCTGATGCCAGTGACACAGGGAGGCTCCTTATTCATTCCCAGGACGTTCCCTCTGGAATCCCTCCTGGGCCAAGGGGCCTTTCCCTGACTGGCTGGCCTCCCACTGGCCTCTTTTAATTGCTGGAAGAACTCCATTAACACCTCTGGGAAGAGCCAAGCCCCCTAGAGAAGCAGAAACATGGAGGAAAGGGAGCAGGAATGCCCCCTTGTCCTTGCCATGTCCCTCCAACCCCTTCAGGGGTATAGTGTCTGCTGAGCCTTTGGATCCCCCCAGACTCATTTGCTGTCCTCTTTCCTACCAGTCCCGGCCCTCTGTTCCCTCCCAGGTCGCTCAAGTCTCCGCGTCCTTTTCCCTGCGCCTGTGCCCACTCTGAAGTGTAACTGGACCTCCAGCTTTTTATCATCCCATCTCCCTTTCTCTTCCAGCTTCTGACTGCCAAGCACCTGGCTTCTTTCCCTGCCTCCCTCGGTGGAGTGCAGCAGTGAGTGGGGGTAGAAGAGGCTCGCAGGGAAGATAGGATGGCCAAGGGGACAATGAACAAGAATTACAGGGAAAGGATTGTCTCTCAGCCAGATTCGACCAGCAGGGCACGCACCTTAGCACCGGGAGCTCCAGGGAAGCCAGGACCACCAGCAGGACCGACAGGACCCTGAGAGAGGAAGGGGTGGGGAGGTGAATGCCAGTTCTGGGCAGAATCAGAGCCACCCTGCAACTCACACTCCTGCTCATCATGGAAAGGAGCCCATTGTGGCTAAAGGTCCCTGGATGAAATTTCCCACATTGCCAGCAACTCCAGAGAGATGCCTTGCTTTGCTTGGTCTGGCTTCAGAAGGTAAAACCAGTTTCTTACTATCCACGTGCTAAGTGGTAGACATTTCTTTGACCTCTCTCCCCCAAAAAAGATTGCTGAAAATGTGGCTAAGAAAAATGAATCAATGTTCAAAAGCTTATCAACATGCTCAAGTAGTATTTGAAATGTATCTCTCTTCCTTCTTCCTCCTTTCCAACAAAAGTCAGAGCTCCAAAGTGGTTATACTGAACAAACTCCAGACTTCACCACCAACAACAAAACACCACCAACAACAACCTGCTGAGGACAAAATGAACTTACCGGTGGCCCTGCGGGGCCTGGTTGACCGTCGTTGCCCCGAGCACCCTATGAGCAAGAAGAACGAAGCAGCCATTGTGAGAGGTGCCTTAAAGAGCTTCCACCCTACCCGCAGCCCACCTCACAGAGAACGTGGGGACACTGTGCCCAGAATGAGCATAGAATGGCCAAGTGTGAGCTGCAGGACTGCCGCACAGGAAGCCCTCCATGGTGAGCCGAGGTGGCAGGTGGTCAGAGGGCAGAAGTAGGCTCTTCTCATCTTAACACGAAGCTTAGGGAATTTCCCAGCTATTCCATTAATTCCCAAACCCCGGTTAGTCCCCAAGTATTCCCAGCTTCAAGGCCGAGTTATTCAAAGACTCAGTGAATTCGATGGACGTAAACGAAACAGGCTCGCAGGAACACTGACTCGGTGCTCCCTGCCTGCTCCCAGAGCAAGGCATGTTCAGGGCATGTTGACCACCCCAGCTAAGGCTTCATTAAGGCCTCAGCTTGGGGGGACCAGCAGTTGGACTCCCATGTAGTCAACTACGGTTTGAGTCCTGGACCCAGTGGCTTAAACTCACACCGGGCACATGTGCGCGCGTGTCTAAAATCCCGAGAGGAGAATGGGCAGAAGGGATTGTTGTGTGGCCATCCCCCCTGGGGGGTGATTTCTCACTTTCTGTCTCTCTTTTTCTGGCGATTGCATGCACCCTATAGCAAAACCTCTCCAAAAATAAATAAATGAATAAAAACGGCCTCAGCTTGGTTAACTCCATCTTATCTCTCTGCTCTGGTCTTTCCCAGACAATCTTCTCGTGAGGAAAATGAAGAGGCTCTCAGGATGTCTTCTGCTGGCCCAGGAAAAAGCTCTGTGAGGGGGACAGGGCACCAGCCACAGCCCAGGAACCACATTTTAGCTGGTGTCTGAGAGACTTTGCTTTGCAAAGCAACGCAAGGCTGACAGCTTCTTCTCTACAGCACTTGTGCTTTGAGGGATTTTATGTCCAGCTTTACCTCCCAGATTCTCTCTCAAGGTCCCTTTGAGGACAGGGAACTCTTTGCCCAAATTTCAGGCGCCATTGGGCTCGATGGGTTGGACCCGGGGCTTGGTCCTTTGCAGGGCACCTGAGCAGGCCAGGAGGGCCTTTTCCTTGGCTGAACCCTACCTGGTGGTCTCTGCCTCTCCTCAGAAGCTGATGGAGAGGATGCTTTAGGGGGAGCTCATGTTTTAAATAAGATTCGAATCGTCTTCCTGGCTGTGGTCCAGCTGAGACTCTCCAGACTGTCATTTAACAGGAAAGCAAGAGAAGACTTGGAAAAAATGTCAGAGGGAACACGAAACCTCAGTATTGGCCACAGCCCCTCTGGGCCAGCCTGGCCGCTTCAGGAAACTATGTTCCTGGGAAGCTCAGGAGCATTGTCCCTCCAGGGTCTGCCAGGAGAGAGGATGGGACTGGGCATGTGCAAAGGAGAGCTGCTGCCTGCTCTGAGATGCCAGGACGGGGCTGGCGTCTGCCAGCTCTCCTTGCAGCAAGCCTGGGGAGAGGCACAGTCTGGCCCAAAGGAGGACACGTGATCGCAATAGGCAGAGAGGCCAGCCCGGCCCAGCATCCAGGCCAGCCATGACACCAGGCCCACACTTGGAACTATGTGGGCCAGCAGCCCTGTGTCGAGAGCCTGTCTGCATGGCCACCTTCTAGAAGCCCAGGCTCAGAAGGCTGCTGGGATCCCAGAGCAGATGCACCTGTACTGCAGAGTCCGTTAGAGAGCAGAGGGAGGAGGGCAAAGAAGAGCCCCAAGGCAACACTGCCGACCTTCTAAACTAAGTTCTGCACTTGCACTGCTAGCCTGCCTGCCGTGAGCACAGTAACCAGCCAGGAGAGCCAAGAAGCAGGGCCCACTGCGCCCAGGAAGGAGGCGAAACAAGGCAGGGATGCAGCTAGTCTCTACCCTTTCCCAGGTGAGGCGACTATGGCTCGAAGCCTCCTAAAAAGCCACAAGCCAGGGTCCTGCTAATCTGTAGCAATGACAGTGTGTCTTGGCAGGCCTCTAATCCCCTCATACAAAGTGACCCCGGGGCCAGGCACTTCAGCAGCTCTGGCTGCCAAATGGGGTCAAAGCTGCTTCTTATTTCACTGATGTGCTATTGAGTGAAATTTCTGCCAAACAGATACATTATCTGAAAAGCAGCCCCACGGGGTGAAGTGGATTTATTTTGGCGAGCCCTGCAAGGATCTGTGAGGAAGGAGCGCTTAGGTGGTTGGGGTATGAAACCAAAAAATCCATAATCTTTCTTAAACTCGGCTTTCATCACATCACTTGCCTGACTAAGCGCCTACAAGCACTCTCTATTGCTAAGGCATCAGAGCTGAACTCCCTCCCTGGCGTCCTGCACCCTCGGCAGCTGCCAAACCCTTGTTCTTCATTTCCCACATTAACTAGAAGCCACCAAATCAAAGCAGCAAAGCGTCATTTGTCTCAAGCTATTTAACCTTTCTATGCCTTATTTTCTTCTCTAAAGTGGGGAGAAAAATAAAACCTCCCTCACGGATATAGGAGAAAATTAGACGAGACAAAGCATATTATATATTAAACATGGAAAGTGTGCATGAAATGGGGGCCACCGGAACCGTCACATCATAATATCACCAGCAGCAAGTATGAAGGTCCTGTGAGTTGACGCCAGGGCGTCTCTATCTGAGCACGCACAGAGACGAGGAGTAGCCCGGTGCAATGGCCAGCCAAGTCTGTCCCTAAACTCCAACTGGATTAATTGGGAGTGGGTAGAGGGTATTGAGGGGGTAACCTGAAAAATGCAGACATGTTAAGAGTCCTACTCTTACCAACCAAACTCCTGTAGCCCAGTCCCCTCCTGCAACAGTGCAGACCAGCCTGGGAATTTGTGATGGGCACAGAGTGAATTCTGGTAGCATGACAACACTCTCTATCTGTCCAGCGGTTCTTTTGAGGGTCGAGTGAAAGTTGTAAACTAAAACGTAGAGCAGACAGTGGCATCTGACTGTCGATTACTCACCGCAGCACCAGCAGGGCCAGTCCGTCCTCTCTCACCAGGCAGGCCACGGGGACCCTGGAACACACACCAGGACAGCCCAAGTGTGAGTTGATTTGAGGGTGCTCTATGTGATAACTTCCCAGATACCAGAGAAGGAACATGCACACACCCAGGCAATAGAGGTGAGTCAGGCAAGGGGTGCTGCCTTCCTGACCAGCCTGGGACTCCACAGATCACTCCACATGATTTTCCGCCCAGGCAGAACACACAAATGCTCCTGATGTTGCCCATCCGGAAGAAGCCTTGTAACAACCCCATCTTGTTTTTTATAATGGATGAGCCTCCCCCAGATGTTGCAAATAAAGAGTTCCTAAAAATCAAAGCATGCAAGGCCAGCAGGTGGCATGGTGGCTAAGGTGCTGGATTTCCACATGGCCAACCATAGTTTGAGTCCTGGACCTGGCTGCTTGAAAATCACAACGAATAAATAAATTTATAAATAAATGTGCTTTTATAAAAATCAAAATATGCTAGGGACCAGCAGTTAGCGTAATGGCTATGTCGCTGGACTCCCACGTAGTCAACCGCGGTTCGAGTCCCGGACCCGGTGGCTTAAACTCACGCCGCGTGTGAATGCGTGCCGAAGATCCCGGGAGGAGAATGGAGGAGAAGGGATTGTGGCGTGGCCATCCCCTCTGGGGGGTGATTTCTCGCTTTCTATCTCTCTGTCTCTCTCTGTCTTTCTGGCGAGCACATGTGCCCTATAGCAAAAAAGAAAATAAAACCTCTCCAAAAAAAAAATCATATGTTTAAAGAGTGCAGATAAGGCTGTTTCAAGTAAAATGGTAAAATGTTGAACAAATCATCTATCTAATACATTTTGCCTTTTGCTTATAAGCAGATTAAATCTACAAAACTGGACGTCTACTTTGCACAAAAGAGCATTTATGTTCAGACTGCAGTCATCTGTGGGCTTTAGGGGGTGTCTCAAGATTGTGTGTGGGCGCCTTTCCAGGGATGACAATGGGTACTCACCATTGGACCCGGAGAACCATTCTCACCAGGAGAGCCACTCTCACCCTGGAAAAAAAGAGGCTCAGGGTCAGTGTCTGGGACCACATTATCAGCCCCTGCAAGCTCCCAAAGGAGCTGCTGGTGGCTCTGGTCACCTCAGCTGGCACTGACACACTAACTTCAGTTCTGGGAGGGACAATCCCTCGACCTTCCCAGGCTGCTGCTCAATGTCAGGACTGAGGACTGGCTGTTCCCAGGCAAAGCCTTTGGGATGCCCTAGCTCCACCAATGGCCACAGCATCCCTTGACTAGAAAGCAAAGCTGCTCACTATCCCTGCAGCCCTGTCCCTGTGTCCTCTTACCTTCACACCTGGAGCACCTGCTTCTCCCTTAGCACCATCCAGGCCTGGATAACCCTAGGGAATGAGAGAAGACCTTCCATCATGCTTCTGGGCAGCCCCAGTATGAAGAAATACACATGCTCCAAAGTGTTTTTCTCTCCCAAACATCCTCTTCCTCCAAGAACCCCCACAAAACTTACTCTGTGACCTTTGACACCAGGAAGGCCTGGGGTTCCTGGGAATCCACGAGCACCCTGTAAGCCAAACAGGAGATGTTCAGGGTCAGAGCAGAAGAACACGGGGGTACTGTCCTGGGCTGCTGAGAGCCTCAGAGCACCTCCCTTAGGCCACCAGGGAGAGGCACAAGTCCTGACAGTTGGACAGCTCTTTTTGTGAAATCCAGACCACTCCTCCACGTGCCCTCCCCAGCTCTGTAAACTCAGAAAAAATAACTGCCCGGACCTCCCACTCCCCACCCCCAACCCCATTAGGGGGTTGCTCGTGTGAGGGTCACAAACTTGAGCATCAACATGGAGGCATGAGGTGTCTGGGACAATTAGCATTTCACTTTAGAAGTGAGCTCATTGAACTGGGTGAGCTGGGTTTAAAGCCTGAATTTCATGGAGGGAGACACCAGAAAGACATTGGAGGCCAGGAAAGGTCGTGTATTACCTGAGGGCCAGGGGGGCCTCTTTCGCCAGATTTTCCAGGTTTTCCAGCTTCACCCTGAAAGGAGAGGGCAAGATCTCAACTTCCTCAGAAGACAATAGCATAGCTGGCAGACTCCAGAATGCCACCTCTCCTCCCAGCCACCTGCTTCCTCACCCCCTCACCCTGGAACTGGATTCCAGTTCCCTGAATGCCTCTCGTGGGTCATGACTTACTCCTGTGAAAACTTGCAAGGCCTGTAGGTCAGCTCCTCTGTCCTCACTAGCCTCCAACATCCCCACAGGCCTTTCCTCTCCTCTCCTAGGCGCTGCTGGCTAGGCCAGTGCTCCCTTCCCTCAAGGGACTCTTACTGCCCCCATGCTATTCCGAAAAACTGCTCCAGAGTGCCAACTCTTGCCTCTTCCCTTGGTGTGTTCCCTTTGCAGACATCCTGACTCAGGCTGATCATTTCCACCTCATTTACAATTAAGATGATGCCAGGCTGTTGCTGAATGCTTCTTTCTTTGTTTTGCCTTCTCTACATCTTTCTGCCTGGTGTTTTTTCTCTCTCGTCTCTCATTTCTGAGTTTCCCTTCCTGAGGCTGATGATGTTTTAATTATTTCTCTTCCCACTGGGTCCAAGGAAGTCCCCCTGGGAACTTGCAAGCTAAGTCAAAAGTGAGCATGCAGTCAGGGTTCGGGACTGGCTGGTCCTGCTCCTCAGTGTACCCCAACTCATGGCACTTATCCATCCCGTCCCAGCACACACCCCCTCTGGGCCCTTTCAAATGAGGCTCCTCATTTGACTACTCAGGTATACTCACATCATCACCAGGTTTTCCAGGAGGGCCAGGAGGACCACGGGGACCCATGGGACCCTACGAACAAAGCAAGAGAGGTTAAGAGCTGGTTGGAGAGGGAAGTTTTGGAAGTCAGTTCTCCTACGAGGAACAAAGACAGAAAGATCAGTCAAGGGTACAGACTTGATCATATGAGAGACAGCAGATAGGACAGGTTGGGGTGACCCAGGGAGGGAACTGCTACGACAGGGCTCCTGGGATCCTTGCCAAATTTGGTTCTCTGTCAAAGTTCCTCTGTAATTAGAAAGAGGCATCTGAGTTTTCTTTGAGCCACTTCACAGTGGGAAAAAGCTAGGAAGAACCCAAGAAGGGATGGCAGCTGGGGTCCTCAAGAGAAGCATGGGGCCCATGCTCGCACTCACAGAGACTCCAGGTTCGCCAGGTTCACCAGGATTGCCTTGAAATCCTTGGGGTCCCTAAAAGATAAAGTGAGGATGTCATGAACTTTGCTGAGCCATCAGAGAGCTTGACAACCATCAGTGACACCACTGAGAGGAAAAGATCCATACTTACGGGAGCACCAGCAGGGCCTGGAGGTCCTCGAGGTCCCATGGGGCCCTGCAGTGAAACAGAAAGTGAGCGGTCTACTGGAGCTGCTTCACCACCACCTCCAGTGTGCTGCCTCCTCTCAGCCAGAAGAAGGATAAGAAGTTACTCTGTGGGCCGGGGGTCCTGCAGGGGTTGCCCCCTCTCACTTCCCACTCCCCATGCAATAATCTATTTTTATTTATAGGTACCATTTGGACAGAAAAGCTGGCCTTGCTTTCTCCTGGACTGTAGCCATGTTTACTAAAGTCTGAGTTTCATTTAGCATGTGCCAAGTCAGAGTTGCAGGGCTGAGATTTCCTGCTGGAAGTCTTGTGGAGGCTGGAGAATAGTAGCTGCTGTCTGCATTCCTCAGTTCTCATTCCAAGAGCAATAGCAACTGACCTTCTAGTAGATCAGCTTATATGCATCTCTCCATCCTCTTTCTTCTTAGTCACTCCAGCACATCATTAAAACTGGCATTCATCACCATTAAAAAACCAAATGTGTTGGGCTAACTAAATGGGAAGTTACAGAAGAGACAAGAGCTCTAAGCAAAGGCTGTCAGGTTCCCTGGCTCTGCTAAGGGCCCCTCCTGCCATTTGGCTGCAAAGAACTGGTGTCTTTCCTTACCATTGGTCCTTGCATTACTCCCATCTGGGCACCACCAGCTTTCTCATCAAATCCTCCAGCCATCTGGGCAGCAAAGTTCTGCAAATCAACCCAACAATATTAGGAGTTGAGAGGCCTTTTGTCTTTTCTCCTTGGCTAGGTAAGCCGTATCGGAATAGAAAGAACTCTATTCTGATAAATTCTAATTGTTGGAAATTAACCTAGCATTGATCAGAAGTACCAGTGTTGCCAGAAAAATTGTTTCAGGACTATGTTATTAGATTGCAGTGGCAAAACCATTCCCCACAAAGATGTAATTCCCCACAAATATGCTTATTCATAAGCGTATCAATTGGCATGGTGGTTAAGGTGCTCGACTTCCACGTGCCCAACAGTGGTCCAAGTCCCAGACCCGGAGACTTGCTTTCTCACTTTCCCTATCTGTCTCTCTCTGGTGAGCACATGTGCCTTATAGCAAAAATTTTAAAATGATAACAATAATAATAATATATAAAATAAATAAATAATTTTTAAAGTGCCAGTTCCTTCCTTTTCATTGTATAAAATTACTTTCATATTCTAGAATAATAACATACACTACTGACATGTTCAATAATTGAGAAATATAACTAAAACATCATTTTGAAAACTGTTCTTTATTCTCCAAGACTTTAATATCCAGCAAAGGACTAAAATCAACAGTCTTGAAATATTTCAACAAGGGATGTAGTAGGCGTCTGTGAACTCATTGAAGTTTAAGAATTTAAAACATAGCAAACACCGAAAATGGCAAACCTGCAAAAACTGGGCAATAATATAATTTGCTGATTGGTCTGATTCCAAAAATGACTTTAGCCACACACCTTCACTCAGTGGGGCTCTTTCATGAGAATAAATAGTTGCTTGGAATGTACTTGGCAAGCACCAAGAATAAATGTCTTCCAAGGACAGTGGTCACTCTTCTTCCAGGGAAACACAAGTACCCAGTCATCCTTCCCCCTCACCCCTACATCTAGCCCCAAGAATCAACCACATGGTGCAGCTGCCAAGGGCCAGGTAACTGAAACCTTTCTTCACAGAACCCCAGTGACTGAAAAAAGGCAGCCTTTAGCACCATGGTCCTATACCTAATATGTGATTCCACTAAATTACAGGCCCAGGGGCAGAGCCCAGGGACAGGCTGTATACACACTGCCGGCTGCCCTGGGAACCAGCCAGGTGAGTGCAAGTAGCAATTTAGAAGCCACATTTCTGGAGGGACAGCCTGAAAGAAGGGGAAGTAAGGACACTTACTCCACCAAGGCCAGAGGGGCCAGGAGGGCCAGGAGGGCCAGGGGGGCCAGGATTTCCAGGGGTCCCAGGCTCTCCATCTCTGCCACGAGGTCCAGGAGCACCCTTGGTAGAAAGAGAAAAAGATATCATGTAAAGGAATCTTTCTTCAAGAACTATCTGACCATGGGATGCTCTTGAAGAGCCGGTCGGGCATGTGGCAGGACCTTGGAGGACCTGAGGAGTCCACAGCGTCCAGCAAAGTTGTCTCATACTCACTCTTTCGCCTTTGTCACCACGATCACCTCTGGGTCCTTGTTCGCCTGCAGGCCCCTGATGACAAAGGGCATGGTGAGATGACAGCCAGGCTGGGAGCCTATCAATCAGTAATTTGGATGCAATAAGAAAGGAATGGAGGAAAGGATTCATTCTCATTCTTACCTGAGGCCCCGGAGGTCCTTTTGGTCCTACAATCTGTGAGAGACACCCACAGGATGGCAAGTTAGAGGAACGCACGAGGAAATGACCCATTTAGAGAGAGATGCAACTTAGCATGAGAACAATTTGTACTTACATCTTTGATGTCTCCAGGTTCTCCCTTCTGTCCCTGAAATATGAAACATTCACAGGATTAAGCTGAGTAAGCCTGTGAAGCCCCAAGTTCGACACCCTGCTTAGCAGCCCCAGCATTGAGCAGTCTCCTAAAACAGACATCTTGCGATGGCTAAGGAATCACAGGTTAATTAGCATAGCATTTGGTTCTGAAAAAGTACAGAAGAAGCAAAATAAAACAAACAAAAGAAATAAATGACCTTACCTTTGGTCCTGGTTTCCCTATAAGGAGGAAAAATGAAGAAGGAGATGGTAAGATTTGTGAGATGAGCAAGTACCAGTTCTAGTCACTCTAACACTCTCTGGGGGTCAGACAAGAAAAGGACACAACCGAGGAAGGAGGCAGCTTCCTGTTCCTCCAGTGAACCCCTCTGTGGGGGTGTTAGGGTCACTGTGTCTGGGCTTGCTGAGGAACGGAGGCGACCCATACTTTGCTATTCAGAATGCAGGTAATGTGCCAAAGACTGGAGCAAGGGCAGTGAGAGAGAATGAGGAGCGCAGGGTCTAATCAGCCACCGAGAAAGAGCACCACGAAGACCCTGCCTCTGTTCCCCGTGGGGCAGGAAGCCCTCTGTGAATTCCCAGCCCTCCCAGAAGAAGAGTTAGGTACTTAGGAAAGTCTTACATTAGAGCTGGGTCTCCTTGAAGCAAGCACGGAAAAAACAAACAGCAGGACACAGGAGTTACAAAGAGCACTGAAGCCATGCCACCCCAAATCAATCACTCCCTCCCCCACCGGAGCAGCAAAATAGTAAAGGTAAGCAACACTTCACTCCCCAGGGCCCCTCAGAAATTATCTGGGAAGGTGTAGCATCAAAGGAGCCTGTGCTGGTGAAGTGTTAAGGAAAGGCAACTTCTCTCTGGGTGCAGGAAGGGACAGTGAGGGCCACCCAAGAAAATCTAGACGTGTCTGTAGAGTGCTGGGAAGGGGTCACCTACACACATATCCTCTGCCAGCATGGGTTACAGCTGGAAGAGAACAACCAGCCCAACCTCATCTCCACCCCACCCCCCACAACTCCCAGAGCCCAGATCTGCCTTCTGCTAATTCGCTTCTTATGGGTGGTGAACTCCAACAGAGGTAAAAAAAAAAAAAAAAAAAAAGAGGAAACAACCACCAATGTTTCATACCTCAAAGAAGCCTGCCCGCTCTGTCTCCCCACTAACTGCAGGGGTTCCTTCAAACTGAAGGCCATATACTTGGAGGTCTTCTATGGAGAAGACAAGGGTGGGTGACAGAGGAGGAATTAATTCAGGGCTTGGCCAGACAGAGCCTGTGGTCTCCATTGTGGCCCCGGTAATTGGCAGAGGTGATCCCAGAGAGGATACTTTTGTGGAATCACATCTGTACTGCCATGTGTCTTGGAAGCATGTATTTTGGAGGTGTTGGGTGAGAAAGGACCCCTGTAGTGTCTCGGGCTCACTTAGTTTCAACCTGCAAGTGAGAAGTGGCCTTTCCTTTCGGCCCCAGCTGCTGGGGTCCCATTGATAGCCAGTCCCTCTGCTTTGCAGAGACAACCAGCATCCATGGGAGAGCGTTTGCTGTGCCTGCAAGTAATTTATTTATGTTGAACAGGAAATAAATAAATTACGACCACTGGCAGTGGCGAGGTCAGTTGGGCAGATGGGACAGCACTCTCCGAAGGGGATCTCAGGGCTGAGGCAGTCTTTCATTTCTTCACAGGATATGTCGTCGCAGAGGACAGTCCCAGTGTCACAGACACAGATCCGGCAGGGCTCAGGCTTCCACACATCCTTATCATTATACCTCTGCCCATCCTGCACACAGCTGCCAGCCTCCTCTGCACCAAGGGTGGGCGAGGGAAGCAGAGAGCGAAGGAGGGAGGGCGTGGGAGCCAGAAGAGAAAAAGAGAAAGAGGTTGCAGTCAACGTGACATAATTAAACGCTGAGGGAATATGGGTCAGGTCACTCGAACCCAGAGAACTTAAAACACATTTTTCTGAAACACTCGTTCTTGCACGTACTCAACATATATTTATTATGCACCTTGCATATTACTACTCTGCCTATCACCAGTGAAAATCCTAACCCAGCAATGAAGGTGTGTGTGTGTGTGTGTGTGTGTGTGTGTGTTGGGGGGAATGACTACTGTACCACATTCTCTTAATCCATCTAATAGGGTAATTGGGAGACATGGTGTGGGGGTGGGTGGGACAAGTGGAGAGGGACAGGTGGGCAAACATGAGACTGGACAGGAACTCTGGGACTATAAACATACAGGAGCCAGGAAAATGGCCAGAGCCCTAACTCAGGAGCAGAGAGGTCTCTCTGCCTTCCTACAGGAGTTGTGCGGTTTGCTAAATACACAATGACAGCTCAGCTTCAGAAAGAATGTAGAAATTTCTATGCACAAAAATGGGAATCTATAAATAACCAGGCTTCAAAAATGGATTTATAAGGGGGGGTGAGGGCAGTGAAAGAAGGATCTATTAAAATGAGGATCTCGGGAACCAGCAGTTAGCGTAATGGCTATGTCGCTGGACTCCCACGTAGTCGACTGCAGTTCGAGTCCCGGACCCGGTGGGTTAAAACTCATGCCAGGCGCGTGTGCGTGCGTGCCCAAGATCCCGAGAGGAGAAAGGAGGAGAAGGGATTGTGGTGTGACCATCCCCCCATGGGGGGTGATTTCTCGCTTTCTGTCTCTATGTCTCTCTCTGTCTGTCTGGCTAGCACACGCGCCCTATAGCGGGGAAAAAAAAAAAACCTCTCCAAAAAAAAAAAAAAAAAAATGAGGATCTCGTCCCATTCTTTAGGCCATATCAGGATTAGAACTGATGGGGTGGGGGGAATAGGCCCAATCCAACAATAGTGCGGAGCTGGGGCTAATAAACAAGGCTAATAAAACAGGGCCACAGGGAGCCTAGGGCCGACCTCCAGCTGTAGCTGACAGCAACCTGATTTGGGGGCAGCAGGCTTTGAACGCCCGGCCTGGGCTGAGATCCGCCTCAACAGGAATGCAGCGGAAGAGTAGAACAGTGTGGACTGCCGCTCCACAGCGCCCTGGCGTCTGGAATCCACGCTGCAGAAGAAACCTGTGCTGACAAGGGCGCTGCTTCGAGCGCCAAGGGCCGACGAGCCGTACCACGTGCTAGGGAGCGTCCAGCGCTGTTTTTCTCATCAAAATCCCCAAACCAACGGCAGCAGGGGATGAATAATAGGAAAGAGCCACCAGCCGGGTGGGTGGAGAAAGAAACCCGCCAGTCCCCTGCTCTTCAAGGAGAGTGAAAATGTAAAGATACGGGGTTCTTTCTTCTTTTCCACTAGAAGAAATCCACCTAGCTTTTAGACAAGAAAATCGCGGAAAGGGGAGCGGGTCCTAGGGAAAAAAAACAAAAACAAAAACAAAAAACAGCGAGGCTGACGGGACACACCCACAACTAAAAGAGCTGCAGCTGTGGCATGCAGGCGGGAAGGAAGGTGAAGTGGGGGACACTGGTTAATGGCCTCGCGTCTGGATTAAAGAAGACCAACTCCCTCTCGAGAGGATCCAAGGGGAAAAGAGGGTTCAAAGCTGGGAGGGGGAGCGTCCCCAGATTACGGATCAGATTTCTCTAGAAAGGTGGCCCGGGGATGCGCGGGCGCGCAGGGGCGGGGCCCGGCCGCGCTGGGTGTGAGAGCCGCTGGGTGACTCTCAGTGGCTGTGGCTCTGGACGCGGCTCGCCCACAGACACTGAGGGAGTGAAAAGTGGGATTGAATGACTGCCCCAGAAAGGAGCCAGCACCGTAACCGGATCCTCTAGGTGTGGACGGAGAAGCCCAGCACCACCATAATTGCTGCTCCAAACGGCTGCCGATAGCATCCCGGCGCGCCTGATCCGGTTCCCCTCATTACCGCAGCGCGGTACAAGTGACTCTTTGTGGCAGGCCAATTAAAAAGCTACCTCTTTCGGGGAACTGTTTTGCTTCGCAGCAGCTTTGCGCAGGACTGGAGCCCGGGAGGTGGCGGCGGCCGGGCACAGGGGGGCATTGTGGGAGAGAGGGTCGGGAGTCGGGGAACCCACCGGACTTCACCTCTCATGAATGGGGCTTTTCTCGAGCGCACACAGAGCCCGATTCACAGGTCTCCGCGAGAACCAGTTTAAATAAATACGGGCAGCGTTTCAGCCCCATCTGGAAGCCATCGCTGCCAATCTCCCAACGCAAACAAGTCTCACAAAGGAGGATTGAGGTCCCTCCCCTGAGCCAGGGGCACTTTGGGAGACGAGAGCTGTGAAATGCAGATGTGGGTCAAAGACGCCGCCGCCAGCCAGTACGTTTCTGCAGCTTGTGGAGGGATGCGGAGAGGCGTGGCTGAGCGCTAGGTTTCTGACATTCCTGACGTCCACGCACTCTGCGCCTTTCCTCACGTCACATCTTTAGGTCCGCTGTCCCCCGGCGGGGCTGGGGGTGGGGGTTACGGAGGTGCGAGCAGTCAGGGCGTGAAGTCGTCCGGTGGGACGCAGAATTACACTCCCCTCTGGGAGGAGGAGGAGCGACTGGAAGATTTGGGCCCAAAAAGCTGTGGAATTCACTCCCTTCCGAGAAAGACTCCGCGATGAAAGCGCTCAGCCACTGAAGCGTGCGCCTCTAACAGCAGATGGAGAGCTGGCGAATTATCTTAGAGTCACCAACGAAATCCCTTCAGCACTAAGACAGAGATCAGTGGGGAAGATAGCTTTGTGGGTGTGTGCTTGCAAATTGAGGACACAAATATAATCTGCCCGAGCCCAGGCTGCGTATGGACAAGCCCGTATTCCCCCCAAATGCCCTGCAACGCGCCTCGGGATCAGCGCACTTACTGGGAGGCCGGGGCGGAGACTCCTGCCTCAGGCTCCAAGAGGCTGCCCTGACCCGCTTGGGCCGTGCCCGCACCCAAATGGGCCCACTAATGAACTGAAAGCCCACCAGGCCTGCCTCCTTCCTTCCCATCTTTGGAGACAGCCTGGTGGCAGGCAAGAGCGCTCAGAACCTCGAAGGCAAAGAGACTTTGATCTCCCCCACTCCCAAAAGTTGCCTTTGCGATTGATTTACAATCTGTAACATACAAAGACACGACTGGGATTCCAGCCGTAGGAAACGTGCCCAAACACGTGGAAAAAAAAATCCTCTCTACCTAATACACTTTCCAGGCTTCGTTCGTTCTGAGTATAATCCCAGACAGTAGACCTTACCAAAGGAGGCGGTGGTAAGGTGCAGTCCGGAACCGCCTTCGGAACAGACTGTAAAACTGCCATCTCAACTATATGCTGTTGAAATAGTATAGCAGTTCACCAGCCGTGCACCCCTCCCCTGCTAGCCACACACACACACACACACACACACACACACCGAAGCCTGGCTCCATGTGCTCCAGAAACTTAGTAAAGTAGCTTATTGTAGTACATGGGGGTGGGGAAAGAAGACTGGGAGGAGGCGCTATATTCGGGGCATTGAAAAGCACTGTCTGGTTGGAATGTTATCACCTTTCAGATGCCTGCTCCTACCCTACAGGAAGTTTCCGTACCCTTCACCAGAAGAGAAGCAGGGAGAAGGCCGAGATGCAAACTGGGGCAACACCTGGCTCCAAAGCCAGCCAGGGGGGAGAGGGAACCAGAGAGGCTCTAGGGCCTCGGCGCCTCTCCCAGGTTCTTTGTGACCTCGGATTTCAGCCCACCACTGTCAGAATGTTAGTCCCTTTGTCTAACTACCCTTTGAATACCCCCACCTTCCACTGCCATCAAACCCAGGACTCGGCTGCGAAACTAGCCCCCGGCCTTTGATCAATCCCTGGCTCACACTCTGTCTTCTACTTTTCCAAAGTTCGGTGGGCCGCGACCTGTTTTCCTGAGCTCGGAGTGCCTGGGCGAGGCGAGTAGTGCGAGTGTGCGCCTCATTACCAAAATTGGTGGAAAAGAGCACCTCTGTACGTGTGCGCAAGCTTCTCTGACCTGACACTTTGCAAGTTCAATATTCTTGTACAACGTAGGGACCTGCAAATGCCTTCGACCGCGACTGGCACCGAGGACACTGGGACAGAGCCCCTACTTCGCGGAACTCCGCCCCGCGAGCCCTGCACGTCCTGCGCTAAGTCTCCGCGCGCTACAACTTCAGGAGCTGCTCTAACCCAGACCTGCCCGCTCCCTAGAGAGCGAGCGAACGAGAGAGGAGGATGGAGGGATGCATGAAAGGCAAGCAGGCGGGGCAGTGGGCGACTTACGGACATCCTGGCTCTGACACTGAAGGACAGCGGCGACGAGCAGGGTCAGCAGCACCAGCGTCTGGGGAGCCCCGAGGCGGATCATGGCTCACCGCGGGGCCTGGCGGAGCCGGACCCGGGGGGAGCGCAGCGAGGCGGCAGGAGCACGGCGCGGGTCCGGGTCTCTACCGCGCCCTCATGCAGGAGGCCCTCGGAGCAGGAGGAAGAGGCGGGAGACCCGGCAGCCCAGGAGCGCTCTGCGTCTTCTCCCTGCCGTCGCGCCCGTTATATGCTCCCGGCCCCCTTCGAGGCTGGCGAACTAGCCCAAACCGCGGGCCGCCCCCAACCCCCCGCGGTGCTGTAACCTGAGACCCCGCCCCCGGAGCCCGCCCGGGCCCTGCCAGCGCCCGCACCTGCCCAGACCGGACCCCCCTCCTCTAGCCCCGCTTCCCACCCCCCCAGCCCTAGTGTGCCGAGTGGCCTGATCGGGCGGGGCGCAGGGATGGCCCCTGTCTCCCCCCTCCCAACACCAGAGGCTGCCGCGCTGCCCCCTCGACCACAGGCGAAAAGGGGGGCCTCCGGCCCCTCCCCTCGGAGTTCTGCCGGGGTCGGAGGGGAGGGGGGTGTTTGCAGAGACTCAGGCTGCGAGTCCTACACCAGGGCGGAAAAGACCGGGAAGGGAGGAGGGAAAGAGGAGGGGGGCTAGGAGCAGGCATCTCTCTGGGCGTTTGGGCTGGGCAGTGGGGAGGAGGGGCGGAGAGAACCCACAAAGTCACCGGACTCCAGTATCTTGGAGATGGGCTAATTGGCTCAGTTTGGGGGAGTTGCCTTGCCCAGTCTTTTCGCCCCTTCTTGGTGTACCTGGTCCCTTGACTCCCACCTGGAGGTTCAGAGCAACAGCCCCTCAAACCCTCCCCCACCCAGCTAAGCGATGAAAGCGCCTCCTCTGGAGCCTAGGCTGACGCTGACCAGAGCGGATGGCCAGGACAGGGCCGGTGTGTGCCTGCACAGAGGGAGACCTATGTGAAGGTGCGGGGGCCGGAGCAGGCCCTGGGAAGGGCCCAAAGGAGCCGCAGAGGACTGAGAGAGCTGAGACTAAACGGTGCACACTGCCGGGCGTGGGGTGAGGGGGGACCGTCTAGTTCCAGGATTAGACGTGGTGTCTGCTCTTCCTGGCTGAGGTCCGGGAGCCCCATGGGCAGCGGGGCGGGTGTTAGGGGGAGGGCGCTGCCGGCCCGGGTACAGCAGTTCTGGTCAGAGATGGTTGGTCACTGCGGCCACCCTGGCCAGAGAGCAAGGAGGCCACTCCAGCTGGACTGAGCTCTGTGAGCCGGGAGAAGCGCCAGAGTTTCCTCGTTGGCCCCCTGACTCTGCACTCCCCACCTCACTTCACCTTCTCTGCAGGCGCCCTCTGCTACCTTAGCCCAGACTGCCTGTGCCCAGGGGCTCTTCTCTTGGTCCCTACTGTCACGTTTGCTACCACAGAAGAAATGTCCCAAGTAGACCTTATTTCTCTTGAGCAAGATGGCACCCTAAGAAACTTGAGACAAAATGAAGTTCAGAATTTGGAGTGCGACCTTGCTGACCTTGCCATAACTTCCCCTCCGGGTAGTTGAGTTTCTGCAGAGCTTTCCTACTCCTAACTGACAGCACTTGTGAAAAGCTAGTCTCCTGCCCAGGCCTCATGTTTCTGTGAGGGCTTCTTGTCTACCCTCGTCCATCCCTAACTACCTGCTTTGAAGCATCTCAGACGGAGACAGGCGTGCTAAGTGTGCAGAACTGAACTTGTGTGCTAGTGTGCTGATGGGGCAGGAGAGGAGGCTTTGTTGTTTAGAGAGATGCTTCCATGTTTTGTTCCACCTAGATGGAGAAGGTAAGAGAGCCCTCCACTAGTTCCAACATCTCCTCCATCTGCCATGGGCCCTCCTTGCCTCTCTTCCCTTCCTCCTCCTACTGAAGGCTTTACATTAAGCTCTGGACCCTTCCCCAGCCCCAGCCTCCAATAGGAGAAAAATTATCTTGGGGCCAGCTGGTATTGTGGTGGTTAAGACAGGTGGATCCCACATGGGAGACTGAGTGGCTCAAGCCCCAGACCCAGCAACTTGAAAACCATGCTGGACACACGTGCAAGCATACCCGAAATCCCAAGAGGAGAATGGAGAAGGGCTCCTGTGTGACCATACCCCTGGGTGGCGATTTCTCACTGTCCCTCATTCTCTCTCCCTCTCTCTCTCTTTCCAGTGAGTGCATACACCCTGTAGCAAATACAAAGGAAAGGAAGGAAGGAAGGAAGGAGGGAAGGAGGGGAGGAAAGAAGGAAAGAAGCCTTCCTGATCTCTCTAGAATGGAGCATCTCCCTACCTTTCTGAATCCCTTGATAGTCCATATCCACAATTGCACTCTGAGTAACACTCCTTCATCTTCACTGGTCTGGCCTCACACATGACCCTGGAAGCTCCTTGGGGACAAGAACCATGCCTAGTATAACTTGAGCACATAGCAGGATTTCGGTACGACATATATTTAGATGAAAATAGGATTTATTTTATGATGCATGTAATACCTTGGCAACTATAAAGCTAGGCATCCATACAATTGACCTCAAATACAAGTGGCCATAAAAATCCAACAGAAAAAAGTTTTGGAGGAAGCACTAAAATATACAGGGGGAAAATTAAGTTTATTTCAAAACGATCTGGCTCAGTGGACAGCAAAGTGGTTGCTCATCCGCTCTTGATTTCATCCTCTCTGTGGCTCATCTGTGCCAGTGGACGGTGTCTAATACAAGAGTCCTGGGTTCTTTCCAGTAATCATGGGCCATCTACGAATACAAAGTTTAGTTCTCCACACATTGCAGAAAATGTTTTTTAATCAGAGATGGGAATTGACAGAAGGAAAGTAAAATTTAAACTGGAAAAGCCATGGGGCCAGCAGGTGGCATAGTGGGTAAGGCACTGGACTCTCATGTGGTCAATTGTAGTTCTTGTCCCAGAACTGGCAGCTTGCTTTCTTGCTTTCCCTCTCTCTCTTTCTGTGTATCTCTTTGGTGAGCACACATGCTCTATAACAAAACTAAAAAATAATAATACTGGGACCAGCAGTTAGCGTAATGGCTATGTCGCTGGACTCCCACATAGTTGACCGTGGTTCGCATCCCGGACCCTGTGGCTTAAAACTCACGCCGGGCGCGTGTGCATGCGTGCCCAAGATCCCGAGAGGAGAATGGAGGAGAAGGGATTGCAGCGTGGCATCCCCCCTGGGGGGTGATTTCTCACTTTCTGTCTCTCTGTCTCTCTCTGTCTGTCTGGTGAGCGCACGCACCCTATAGCAAAAACCTCTTAAAAATATTAATAATAATAAAATTAAATTAATAATTCTAAAAATAATAACAAACTGGCAAAGCCAAAATAAACTATGAAAATTATTTAAACTCCAAAGCCAACAAAACCCCAATATTAATACTTTACCCATGAAATAAATAAGCATAGGGGCCAGCAGGTAGCATGGTGGTTAAGGTGATAGACTCCTACATGACTGACCACAGTTCAAGTCCCAGACCTGGTGGCTTGCTCTTTCACATTCTCTGTCTCTTTCTCTGATGAGCACATGTTCCCTATAGCAAATTAAAAAATAACAAAAATAAACAAAATTAAATAAATTCTTTGAGAAAAAAGAATGCAGAGTAGTCACAACACAATGAAAATGGCAAGAAGGGACAGCAAGAGAGGGGATGGAAAAGCAACATGAAGTTGACAAAACAAATTCACAATACAGTATCCTGGGGTTGATAGGGTAAGGGCAGTAGCCCTGTAGTCAGTGGTCCTAGGGAGTATTCTAATTGATAGCGACTGCATAATCCTTGCCATTCATAATGATGCACTTCAGTGTCTGATCAATGTTAAATTAAGGGTAATATGATCTCTTTGAGGAGACAGGGAAATATGTATTCTACTTTAGAAAGATCTTCATTAAGCATAATGAAAATAAATGTTCATTCACTTAATGTGAGAAACTTTTTATCACAGCAGTGTCAGATACGAGGTGTCTGCAAAAGGTTCTCAGAAAAATGCACATTATGAAAAAATTATGCATGGATTTCAAACAGTTTTTCACTGAAATAAATTCAAACTTTAATTTTTTCCATGGGCTCTTTGAAGTTGCCTTGTCAGTGAGGAAGCATTGCAATTTCTAGAGCTGTTGAACTGGAAACAAAGACCTTCTGTTTTCCCCACTCGGTAGAAGTAGGGCATCATCGATGGCTGAGGTTGAAGGTCCCTCATGGCCGTCATCATTCACTTATCCCTTTAGGTGCAGCATGCAGACCGTATGTAGAACATCTAGAAATTAAATAGACATGCTTAGTGCACAAACCCCAAAGGGTATGCACATCAGGCCAATTCAGTGAACCAGTGGATTAAATTGGTCATTTTGTGTTGTGCAGACAAAATAACCATTTCACTATTTTCCTCTCTCTAATGGGGATGTTAAATTTAGACACGACCTTATTGGGAAAGATATTTGCAGGTAGACTGTAAAGAAAAGATCTTTCTCTTCCTCTACATAAATCCCACTTAAAAATAGTGATAAAACGAGGAAAGATTCACATTCCAAAGAGGTAAGCCCACCCAAACATGGCTGGTGGTGAATGCACACACTTTACAGACAGCCCAGCCATGGGAGAGGGAGAGGGGGCACTGCTCGCTCAGGGACATGAAGCTTCTGTTGGTTGGGCTCAGTTCAGTCAGCCTTTCAAGATGTGTTTATGTTTTCCTTTGGCATTTTTGGGACACAGTAACAGGATCAGGACTGTCCAGGATAGGGTTTTTCCAGATTTATGGTGTACATTCCATTCCATAGGAGCATAAATGTGTTACTATGTATTCTCAAATGCAAACAGCATTAAGAATCCCACCCTGTCTCCTTGGTCTTATCCCAGTGACATACAAACTCAGTTTAGCACTCTTTCTGAACGTCTATTTCTGTATGAAATGTGAGTACAGAGAGGTTTCAGATCTGGATCTGTAAGGAATACAAGAATACCACTGCAAGAAATGTACTCCTCTCTCCCCAGTGAACCATCAAAAAAACAACAGAAAAGGAAGAACAGCATTCTAGAATTCATAGAGGGAACTAGGGAATGCATTTTAAAAGGGAGTCTCCATGGGTGGGGTATTAAAATGCAGAGTACAGTGACAGTGCAGAATAGCTTCTGTATGAAAGTAAAGACTGGGAATTTAGGCAGAGTAGTAGTAAGAATGAGATCAAGGCCAGACGCCGGAGGATTCTTGACTGCCACTAGCTGGCACTGCATCTGGCTCAGACTTGTCTTTCATTTTCCCCACTTCTTATCTGCTTCCAGTTAGACCTTTGAGGAAAATGGGGAAAGATGAAGGTTTACTTTTTGAGGAAATGACTGTACTTTTATACAGAAATAATCTTCCTATTTCACTTTTTAAAAAATTTTAACAAAACAATTTCATACAAAATCTTCTATTTTCTTAATATGCATAGCTTTCCCCAGCTTTAAAGAACATGTGTCTCTCTCCCATCAGCTCTTGGAGGTTCTGGATGTAAGGAAGAACATAAATGCCTCAGTACAAAGATGTGTGAGCATCCCAGCAGAAGAGAAGCACTGTGAAGCTTTTGGTTCTAATAACTGTTTCCAAGGGCCCCAGAGCATTTGCTCTGAACACTTACCAAGAAATGGCACAGTGAGGTGGTCTTGGGAGACACCATTTGAGGGGTGAACACTCCATGAGACAGGTCAAAGGGGGTGACTTCTATTTCCTATTTCTCTCCCTTCCTGAACTCTTGCTGTACTTAGGCACTGCCAGTACCACAGGGTTGTGCCTTTACTTATTCATTCGTTCATTCACTCATCTATATCTCAAATGTGTAGCGAAAACACGTGTGAGTCTATTTCCACACTTTCTTGAGAACAGGGGCTGTAACTTACACAGTTCAATTCTCTCCCACAAAACCTACCTGGCATGGTGTTGTCACATACTAAATTTTCTAAATTCTGCTATGGAAGAGTGGTCCATGAATCAGTGGCATCAGCCTATCCTGAGGGCTTGTTAGAAAAGCAGAATGTGGACCAATAGGTAGCCTGGTGGTTAAGGCTGCATGGTCTGCAAAGGCTCTGAGTGGTCTGTCCCACATAAGAATCTACTGTTCTCTTAGCGTAATGGCTATGTCGCTGGAGTAGTCGACCGCGGTTCGAGTCCCGGAAAACTCACGCCGGGCGCGTGTGCGTGCGTGCCCAAGATCCCGAGAGGAGAATGATTGTGGCCATCCCCCCTGGGGGGTGATTTCTGCTTTCTGTCTCTCTGTCTCTCTCTGTCTGTCTGGCGACGCACGCGCCCTATAGCAAAAACCTCTCTCTACTGTTCTCTCTACCAGCTTAGAAACATTTTGGGTGATTGTAGTGCTCACAGCCTCACCTTTCCTTACTCATGCTAAGTTGCTCCTTAAAGATGTTTCGTTGCTGAGTTATGTGCCAGGGACAGGGGAGGTTAAGTTGTCCCAGAAGGAATGCACAAAGCCAATCCAGCAGTATGATGTCGGAGTCAGATGACAGGTAAAAAGCACTTTCGTTATCATCCTTTTCAGAAAACACTTCAAGAACACTTACACTGCTTATTGTACCAGAGTTCCAAATTTATGCAAATTTCTACTTATACTTCTGTTCTATTTGAGTGGTTTACACACTACTGAAAAATCTCTTAGGTATGGAGTAGTGGGAAAAAACAGTGGCATGGGTGTCAAGAAACCTAAATTTTACACCTAATTATACATCTACACTGCTGTGTGATTTTTATCAAATTGCTTTACTCTAGGCCAACTCTGTAGCACAGTAATTAAGCACAGCACAGAGGGAAAGCTGGATCCTACATAGCTGACTGCAATTTAAATCCTAGTCCAGTGACTTGAAAAATACGCAGGTACATTCACATGTGCCCAGGATCCTGAGAGGACAGAGAAATGGTGGTAAAAGCATTACAGCATGTCCATGCACTACTGAGGGTAGTAATTGTTTTTTTCACTCTCTCCCTCTAATTCTCTCTTTTTCTCTCTCTCAGACACACTTATGCACTCTCTGGCCAAGAAAAGATTAAATAAATAAATAAATAAATAAATAAATAAATAACTTGACTTTTAAAAAAATTGCTGTGGGTCCAACAGGTGGCATGGTGGTTAAGACACTGGACTCCAACATGGCCAAAGGTGGTTCGAGTCCTAGACCTGGTGGTTTGCTTTCTCAATTTCCCTCTCTGTCTCTTTCTTTCTTTTTTTTTTTTTTTTGATAGGGTGCATGCACTCGCCAGACAGACAGAGACAGAGACAGAAAGCGAGAAATCATCCCCCATGGGGGATGGCCACACCGCAATCCCTTCTCCTCCATTCTCCTCTCGGAATCTTGGGCACGCACGCACACGCACCCGCGTGAGTTTTAAGCCACTGGGCCCGGGATGCAAACCCCGGTCAACTATGTGGGAGTCCAGCGACATAGCCATTACGCTAACTGCTGGTTCTCCCTCTGTCTCTTTCTTGTCAAATTAAAGTAATAATTAATTAATCAATTCTTTTTGAAAAAATTAAAATTGCTTTATTCTGTACTCCAGTGAATTTGGTGCATAGAGTTGAGTAATGACAAATGACAAGCACCAGTTCCAGTTTCTTCTCTCTCTCTCTTTTTTTTTATTTTTTGAGAGAAAGAGACCTTTTTGCTGTAGGTCATGTGTGCTTGCCAGAGAGACAGAGCCAGAAAGCGAGAAATCACCCCCTAGGGGTGATGGCTATGCCACAGTCCTTTCTCCTCCATTCTCTTCTTGAGATTTTGGGCATGCACACAACATGCATCTGGCTTGAGTTTCAAGCCCCTGGGTCCGGGACTCAATCCACAGTCAGCCATGTGGGAATCCAGCTATGCAACCTACACACCATCTGCTGATCCCTTCACTATCATTGTAATGCTCCCAAAGTTTAGTTTTTCTGTCAACTGAATCTGAAAATCAATCACTAAAAAGTTAAAGGCTGAGGTTTGACTTTATCAAATGGAAATTGCCTCTGCCTCTGGGACCCAGCACCACTCCCAGCTCCACCTGTCCCCTGCATCTGTGCAAGCTGCCCAAAGAGAGAAAGAGCTCTTATGTAGAAATAGGAAGCAGCTATCTCTAGTCACTTTCCTCTCCTCAAGTCCCAGAAAAATGCCTGGAGAGAAAGAATATGTCTAGATTTGTCTCCTCTGAAATGGGTTGGAAGATAAGGATTCCTCTTAGTTGTACCTGGGCATCTCAGCGCATCTCCAGGCTATAATAACTAATGATGAAGGTGCTCTGGGGGACTGGGTCACCTGATGAACCCTGCTCTTTCTTGCCTGAAGTATGGGCCAGCCCGGAGTAGGGGAGGCATGGCATTGCAACCTGATCACTGACTTCTGCCCAGCTGGCATGCTTATGGAGTTGTCCTGGGTATAACTGCATGAGGATGTTAATTGATGCCCAAGCAGATAGCAGCTAATCAGTCAGTATTTATGTCAGTAGCCTTTGGGTAAAAGCATGAGTACTCTAACCTGAGAAAGCATTAAGCGAGCACCTAGTACATGTCAAGTGCACAGGCAGCATGTGGGAAGTACAAAAGAAATATCTCACAGTCTACGCCAGCAGGAAAGCTTGGGTTCCCATTTCAAGTGATGGGAACTTGGATAAGAGTTCAGAGACAAGGGGATGCTCTCAGACTGTACCACCCTACAGACCTTTCAGTGACAACGGAGATATTCTCCAGCTGTATGGTAGCCACTAGAAGCACATGGTTTTGAGTACCAAAAATGTGGATAATGTGCTGAGGAACTGAATCTTTGAAGTTTAATTTTAATTGGTTTTAATTTTACTCCAGTAGCCATATGTGACTTGGAGCTACCATATTGGACCACGCAGAATACCATTCCTACTCAAAGTGAGGTCTGCAGACTTGCAGCATCACGCTACCTAGGCACTTCTTAGAAATAAAGATGTTCAGGCCCCACCCTAAACCCACTGAATCAGAACCTTCATTTTAACAAGATCCTGAGGTCATTTGTTTGCACACTAAGTTTGAGAAGCGCTAGTCTAGGGCAGTGATTCCTAGCCTTAACTGCATATGAGAGCCACTTTGGAAGCTTTAAAAATCACAGTGCTGTGACTACACCCCCATCTAATTACATCTGAATTTGGGGGACAAGGTGGGGTGCAGGTATCAGTGATTTTTAAGCCTCCCAGGTCATCTGATGAGCGTCCAAGGTTAAAACCCACTGCTCTCAGGCCATTCAGCCAGCCAGGGTCATGCTCTGATGGGTGAGTCCATGTGAGGGCCAGCACCTTTCTCCTCAGCTCCAAACTCACCTTCTGGGCCTGACTAGCTGGGAAGCCAAAGGGACTTATTCATCCCCAGCAAGTGTAAGAATTGGCCAAGGCTTATGTTTGTTTCCAGTGCCTAAGTGAGATGTTCATTAGTTTTTGACAAAACATACCCAAATACCACACCACCAGAGGGTACTAAAGTGGCCTGGATGACTGAAGACTGGGAAGGGCTGATTCACTTCCTCACTCTGGGACCTGGGAAACTCTGGCAGTCAGAGCAGTCCCCATGAAGGGAGCTATTCTTCTCATCCAGGGTGGAGGCCACTGGCTTTTCCAATGCGACTTGTCTTCGCTGCCCCTCCTGCAGCTCACAGGCATCCAAAGAGTACTGGGGCTAAACAGAAGAGGTGGGTTTTCCTGGAGAGCTGGATTCTCTTATTCTGTCGATCTGAAGAAGACCTCTGAGGCCCCAGCCACATTCTAGTGACGAATGACATATACAGAGCTGAAACTTCATCTCTGAACTGGTGAAGGTTCAGGAAAGGCACATCTGAAAACAGACTCCAAGGAAATAGGGTCTCACAAGCAGCAAGGTGTCCCAGAGAGTGGAGCTGCAGCCTTGAGGGGAACATCACTTTACGATCTCACTGAGGAATACCATCCTTGGCCTTGGTGAATGGAGGAGCAAGAGAGTCACCTTGGAAATGGAATTCCTCAACTACACAAGGGAGGACTAGCTCATTTGTCTTGAAGTATCCATTGGGTTTCCTAAGCTTTGTACTCACAGCTCTTCTCAGGCATTCATTCCATGCCAACCTTAAAAGACTCGGTCAAGATAATGGTGCCCTCAGGAGGGGTACAAGAGAGGCCATGATGCTTTGCTCATCTTGGAGCAAGGAGGGAAAAAGTACCTGCACTGGCTGTTTTGCAGGATTCCTGGTGCCTCTGCTGCTCGTCCCTCGACCTACAGGTCACCAAATGTCTTATAGCTATCCTGAAAAACTCACTATCTAGCAGGCCCTTGGGCCAAAAGCCACACCTGAATCAGGCACTCTCTGTGCTCTTGACTAGGTATGAGCCCAGCTCCAGGAGAGAACTGGGAGAGAGGCAGGGGAAGCTTGTCTCCCTTCCATCGCTGGTAGGTGAGCGTGTGAGCTCAGTGAGAACAGAAAGAGAAAGGAGGCCCAAAGTTGTTATCTCCTCCAGCTGGTTCAACTCTATTGTCATGCCTCATCACACAGAGACTCTCTGTCACTCCACTTGCACTACTACTGTTATCTGGGCTGTTCAATTAGCACTGTGTTAAAGGCTCCTTCATTCTCCAATGGCACTTCATTACCAAGCCATAAAGCATTAGGGCTCAGCAGGCTCCTTGGTGGTCAAAATGGTCCAACTCACTTGGTATACAGATGGAGAAATGAGGCCTGGGTCAAAGCTGTATTTAGCCAAGGCAAAAGGAAAGATCAGTAATATTGACCTTGTCTTTATTTAAAATGTCAATGAAAATCACTAAGTTCTTTGCTGGAGATTTCCCCAAGATGACACTAGTTGGTTTTTTTGTTTGTTTGATTGTTATTTTATTTCATTTATTTATTTTTTAATTTTTGCTGTAGAGTGCATGTGCTTGCCAGAGAGAGAGAGCGACAGAGAGGGAAAGTGAGAAATCATCCACCAGGGGGAATGGTCATGCCACAATCCCTTCTCCTTTAGTCTCCTCTTGGAAATTTGGGCACACATGCATGCACCAACACTCGTGTAATTTTCAAGCAGCTGGATCCAGAATTTGAATCATGGAGTCAGCCATGTGGGATCCAGCTGACGTACCTCCATAGCTCCTGCTGGCCCGAGGTGACACTAGTTTTGATCAGAGGCAAAAGAAGAGTTTGTCCAGTTCCTTCTCCTCTACTGGCTTCAGGTGGAAAATCTTATTTCTTCAAAAAAGTGGAGCACTCCAGTGGGTGGGAAGCTGAACTTAAGGAATAATAACACTCCTACATGTTTACTGCCCAGCCAGAAAAGTGAATATATTTGAAAATTCAAGAAATGGCAAATGCATTCTGTAAATGTTGTTGTTGGTGATAATATCAAAATATTGATATTGCAGTGAGATATCAAGAGATCTGGGAACACATGTCATAATGTGGACTGGTTGCCCAGCCTCATCCTCTTCCCTAAGCTGCTTTGGAGGCAAGGAAATCCCTTCCCTCCCTTCCAAACCCAGCTCAGCTCTTTCCAAAGAACTCTGTTTCTTGGCTCAAGCTTCACCACATTTGAGTTTCTTTTACTCACCATGCGCTCATGGCATGGGGCATGGCCTTCAGCACATGTAGGGTGAGCAGTATTCAACAGCTGAGTGCCCAAGGTCACTCTCCTTTTTCTTTGCATTGGCTGCATGACATGGTTTTCCTGTGTGGATGCACCATGATGTCACCTACTGGTGGTCTTTCAACTGCTTCTTTTGTTCTCTCTCTCTCTCTTTGTGACCCCTTTATTTTGTCTCAGCATTCTCCATTGAAGAGTCATGTGACTCTCACGCAGTTTTCTCAGAGTCCCTAATTCCTGCTCAGCATTCGTGAGAACTCGTCCTTCAGCTGCAGGGACAATAGTGTCCCACTTAGCTGAAAGTCTTGGAAACTCAGGCTCTGATAGTTGTGGCTTGTTGGTGAACTTTTGCAGAGAACTCATGCCTTAGGAATTGCCATGAGCATGGATGCTGAGGATTCCTTAAAGGAGAAAGGTGGGAGGAGAGTGCAGTGAGTCCACCGCCACCGTGAACCAAGTGGGGTCAGCTTGGCATGTGGTGCAAAGAAGAAAAGGAAACTCCGTCTTTCTCTTTTATTGTCATTTCTTCTCCTTTTTTTAAAAAAGGAAAAGATTCTCTTTTTTTTTTTTCAATATCTTTTTTGAAGAGGTTTTTTTGCTATAGGGTGCGTACGCTCGCCAGAAAGACAGAGAGATCAAAACCTAGAAATCACTCCCAGGGGAGATGGCCACGTCGCAATCCCTTCTCCCGGAATCTCGGACATGCACACACACGTGCCCGGTGTGAATTTAGGCCCCCGGGTCCGGGACTTGAACGGCGGTCTTGAACTGGGAGTCCAGTGAGGTAGCCACTACGTCATCTGCTCGTCCCCATAGTTTCAATTTTAAAACATTTTTTATTGCAGGATGATTTGTGCACGTGTCATACCACAGTCTTTTATCCTCCATTCCTCTCGCCCATCGGGATTTTAGGAACACACACACATATGCTGGAGTTTGAACTATAGTTGACTATGTGGGACCCAGCTCATTAGCCACTGTGCTATGGGGCTGGCCCAATATTATTTTTAACAGATTTTCACATGATTCAAAATTGCAAAAGAAAGGTGAAGTCTTCTTTTCTTTCGACGAATTTCCCCTCCCCAGAGGGAACCAATGTTACTAGCCCTCAGATGTCCTTCAAGAGAGATTCCAAATATATACAAGCAACTGTGTAAAAATCATCTCCTACCCTGCCACAAATGGTAAAATTTACCCCACTCCTCTCTTAGACTCACACTGATCTGCACAGGACTTTTTTATTTTTCTGTCTTGAAGATGATTCCACACCTACACATTTAAAACATCCTTATTATCTTAACATCTGCTTAGCATGCTCTTAGGTAGATATACCTTAAGTTATTCAACCAGTCCCCTTCTGACTGACATTTGGGTTGTTGCTAGTCTTTTCTGGGAAAAAAAAATGCTGCAGTAAATATCTGTGCTTATTTAATTTTGTACATGGACAGGTTTATTTGTAGGATAATTAGCTAAATGCAGAATTGTTGGGTCAAAATGGATAGACATTAAAAATTTTGAGATACAGATGCTTCTCCACTTACAATGGAGTTACATTCCACTCAACCCATCTTGACTCAAAAATGCATATACATCTACCTATTGAACTTCATAGTTTAACTAGCTTATCTTAATCATGCTGAGAAACACTTCCATTAGCCTACAGTTGGGCAAAACCATCTTACACAAAGTCTATTTTCTAAAAAGGTATTGAATATCTTACATAATTTATTAAATACTGTATTGAGAGTGAAAAATAGAGTGGTCTCATGGATATTCAAAGTATGGTTTTATTAAATGCATATTACTTTGCACCGTCATATGGTCAAAAATTGTAAGTGAAGGGACCAGCAGTTAGCATAATGGTTATGTCGCTGGACTCCCATGTAGTAGACCGCGATTTGCATCCCGGACCCGGTGGCTTAAAACTCATGCTGGGCGCGTGTGCATGCATGCCCAAGATCCCGAGAGGAGAGTGGAGGAGAAGGGATTGCAGCGTGGCCATCCCCCCTGGGGGGTGATTTCTCACTTTCTGTCTCTGTCTCTCTCTGTCTGCCTGGCAAGCACACGCGCCCTATAGCAAAAACTTATCCAAAAAAAAAAATTGTACGTGAAACCATGGTAAGCTGGGTATGATCTACATTGGTTAATTCCCTTCAACACTGCAAGTGCCGTCCCCCCAGCAATGTATGATAATGCCCGTTTCACACAGGCCTTGCCAAGCATGACTGTCTTGGTTTACAAAGGAGAAATCCCACCTCAACAGCCATTCCCTGTATAGTGATTAACCCCTCTGGTTTTTACCAATCTGAAAAGTGAAAAAATGGTATTTCAGTGTGGTTTTAATTGGTATTTTCTTTTTTTCTTTTTTTCCTCTTCTTCTCTTCTTCTTCTTCTTTCTTCTTTTTTAAACTGGCTTTGCTTTGTTTCCTTGGAACTCGTGGTTCATGTGCCATTTCTTTTTCTGTTGTATTGTTGTTCTTCCCCTTACTTTGTAAGATCCTTATATAGAATGTTAGCACTCGTCAATGCTAAGAGCTACAAGCACCTTCTCCTGGTTTGTCACGTTGTCTGTTGACTGCTGAAGATAATTCTTTATGGTGACCATGCAAACGCATTTTATTTTGTTGTGTTCAAATTTATCATCCTTTTCTATTCTTTTCCTTTTTCTTTTCATTTTGCCAAGAAAAGCTTTTACTAGACCACCTGGTGGCGTGGTGGTTAGGCTGACTGAATCCCACATGGCCAATTGCATAGTTTGAGTCCCAGACCCAGCAGCTTGAATAACACGCTTGGGCATATATGCTGGAAATCCCAAGAGAAGATGGGAGACGGGATTGCAGTGTGGCTATCTCCCAGGGGAGTGATTTCTCACTTTCTCTCTCTCTCCCTTTCTGTAGGTCTCTCTGGTGAGCACATGCACCTATAGCAAAACTAAAAATAATTTTTAAAAAAGTTTTTACTAGTGTTTCATGTATTAAACCATAGCATAAGTCCATCCTGTGAATATCGCTAATTTATTTTATGGTTTCTGGTTTCCGTTCACATACTAAAAAAATTTTTTCTTGAGGCTCCTTTAGTCTTTCACCTCTCTATAGTGTTATTCTGCCTCCTTTACTCTTCTCTCTCTTTCAAGAACTGTCATAATTTTAATTTAAAAATGTTTATTGCCAGAAGTGTGTGCACATGACCATGAGAGAGATCAATTTTATGCGGATCCGAAGTTTATGTGTGGGGCCAGCAGGTGGCATGGTGGTTAAGGTGCTGGATTCTGACATGGCCAACCACAGTTTGAGTCCCAGAAGTGGAGGCTTGAAAATAATGCCAGGGTCACGTGCACATGTGCCCCAGATCCCAGGAGGTGAATGGATTGTGGCGTGGCCATCCCTTCTAGGGGCTGATTTCTCACTTTCCTTTCCTCGGTATTTCTCTGTTTCTTTGTCTCTTTCCTGCATGACACACTCCCTATCACAAAAATCTTAAAAAAAAAAAAAAAAAAAACAAACTTTATATAGCATGTAAAAATGAAAACCTCTCCCTCTTTCTCTCTTCCTCCTTGAGGCAGAGTCTGGCTGTGTTACCTGGTTGACCTCGAACTCACCACCCTCCTGCCTGTCAAGAAGCTTGCTTGATCTCATCTTAAGGTATGAATCTGAATTTCTCACTCCTTCCTCCCCATGTCTACCCTGTTGTTCTGGGCCATTTGTTGAAGTCTATCTTTCACAGCGGCTGAAATACTCCCAGCTCTTTTCCAGATTCAGAGTGTCCCTCTCAATACAGCCTCTTGTGTCCACTGCTCTGTGTATCCTTACTCAGAACGGCTAGCTGGCTCTCTCTCTCTCTCCCCCACGCAGACTTCCCTAGACTTGCAGACACTGAGGTTTGCAGGGTGTGAGGTGGGATGCAGAGTGGGCAGAGGATCACAGTTAGATACTACTTCGAGCTGTCTGCAAAGAACCCCTCCCATATACAATGGCATCGCTGCTGTGCCTCAGCTCACAAGAAAAGAAAATGAAACAGTTGTTTTCTCATTAAAAATCTCTTTGTCCGGGCCCGGCGGAACCCATCTCTTCTAAGGTTCTGCACTCCGCAGATCCTCTGGCAGAGCCTGGCCTGTGGATCCGGCCTGCGAAGGCCTTGAAGCTGGACTCTGATCCCGGCCAGGCATGCTTCCCTGACTCTGGCGTTCAGAGCTCAACGGGCTTGTAAATCAAGCTGGCTTTTATCATCGAGACATTACCTAGGACCCCTAAACAAATAGCCACTAAGGACATCGTTAAAGCTGGCCAAGACACAATCGCTTATGCAAATGAGGCTCCTCCTCCCACAGTGCCTCAGGACCCGGGTTTCCCCCACCACGCTCCTTGCTGGGCTGGGAGCACCTGCTGGGCATTCACCTTCTCCCCTGGAGTCCCGTATGGTCACCCAGCACTGACAGATCCTTATTGCAAATAAAACTGGGAAGTGGCTTTCCTTGGAAGGAACAACTGATCATCCCAGGCTATCAGAAGGAACGCTTTCCATCAGACCTGGTGATTACCCTAGTGTCAGAGGTTTTGCACTTAAGGTCTTTGGATGGGCTTCTGGGTTCCCTGAACTGCAGTGATTTGCAAAATTTATGTGCAGGTATGGGGGAGCATTATTTTCTAAGATTTTGGCCGGGGGGGGGGGGAGTTCCTTAATGTTCTTCAGAATCCTATACTAAAAGCAAACAACAGAAACCTAGATATCTATGGGTAAAATGATGAAATCGAGTTTTTTGCTTCAAAACATTCCTATTGGAGGGCAGGGGCGGGTGGGGTGCAGTTACAGATTAAAAAGATAGACCATTAACCTGATCATCTTTAAAGCTAGTGATGGGTGCTTGGGAGTTTATTACATCACTTCTCTCATGAAACAAATGAAGGGAGGAAGAGAGGAGACCTTTGCTACAGACGACTGAAACCAGACAGCCCCCATAGCTCTCTGCTGTTCTCACCATTCTAGCTTCACAGGAACAGCCAGCCACTCAGTGGTTTCCCTGATTAGTGTTTGAAAGCTTAGAAAATCTGTGGGTACAGAAGCATGCCCCCCCTCACTCTCTATCTTTAGCATTACTGAACCTGAGGCCATCTCGTTTGTCTGCACGCCCTCTGCTAAACCTCCTTCACCCCTACCCTAGGCAGCCTGGGGGCAGGGAGGCAGTCATCCCAGGCCCTTGGCTCTGTACCGCAATCCAGGCAGACGGAGCCCTCATTGCTTGAGCAAGCATGTGCAGAAGGGGAGTGGGGCTGCACTGTTCAGATGTGCTTGGAGTAGAAAATTCAAAAATTCCAAACTCTGCTCCCAAAGCAAACCTCCCCAGCCCAGGTGGCTGCATGCCCCCCACCTCCAATGAGCTCCACTGGGCCGCCAAACCTGAGGCTTTGAAAACCAGCTTGTGTTTGAATTGTGAAAGCCCCAATGTTTGTAATGTTTGCCCAGCAGAGAAGGAGCATATTTTCTCCCTTCCAAGTGCAAACTCAAAAGATGCTCCATGGATTTTTCTTCAGACTTTCCACAGGAAACATAAATAAGGAAGAAAAATGACTTTAGGTGCTGAGACCTGAAGTGGAATTTCAACCTTGAAGGAACTTCTTGTAACAAGCGCTCTCTGTCCTTCAATGAAGTCTTCCAGAACCTGAGTCCACATTTCTTTCCTTCACAGATGAGGCAAAGGGAGGAGCTGGGCCAATTCTCAGGCCTGACTCTCAGCCAATGGACGGCCAGTGCTTGCGCTCATCAGCTATTGAGATTCCCTAGATAATGTTTTCTCTCTCTTTTATCTTTCTTGATTGTGTTAGAATAAAACAAGCTAGGATGCTCCAACCCCAGAGACCCAGCACTGTGAATCAGGTGCTGTATCAGGGTGTGAAGTGTAGACAGGGCACCCCATGCAGCCTGTAGCTCCCAGTCTCTGGCCCTCTCTGCCCCATCTCAGAAGAAGGATTACTCTGGTCTATGGTCTCTGCCCTCATGGAGCTTATAGTTTGCAGGCGAATACAACAGGAGAGGGGCCAGGAGGCAGAGTCTAACCAACACACACATGGGGCACCAGTAAAACAGAGCTTTGAATAATCCTAATGGACTGAGAATCCAAGCACTTCTTGTTCACGGGTTATAACCAACTGACAGCTTCTAGGTTGGGAGCCGTAACCATGTCTTTATAGACCAATCACACCTACAAAAGGCTCCAGATCCAAAACATATTGTGTTGAAGTCACTGGGCTGATCGTATCGGGATAATGCAACTTGCTGATTAATGGTTATGAGCTGTGCATAAAGTGTTGACTAGGGCTAAGGGTGGAACCGTTTCAGGCCATTGCTTCTGTCTCTTGACGTTTGAGGTGTTTTCCTTTCCTATAATATTTCAATCTTTGGATAGGTCCAAGAAGGTCATTGTGCATCTACAATTTTTAGAAAAAATACTATCAATTCATTTAGCCCTCATGATAAGTCAACCACAAAGCAAGGGACGCTGCTGGAAGGTGCTTGTGAGATACTGATACTTCCAGCTAGAACTTGGGTTTGAGGTACCAAATTCTGAGAAAGACTCCAGAAATTACTTCCTTTTATTTATTTATTTTTAATTTGCCAGAGGATGTGTGTACTTGCCAGAGAGACAGAGAGAGGAAGGGAGGGAGAGGGAGAAAGTACCCTCCAATGGGGCATGGTCATGCCAGAGTCCCTTCGCTGTTTCTCCACCCTGCCAGGATTTTGGGTAAACACACACATGCATGCCTGGTGTGTTTTTCAAGCCACCAGGGCTAGGAATCTAATAATGTGGTCAGCCATGTGGGATCTGGCTCCTTAACCACCAAGCCGTGAAGCCAGCCCACTATTTTCTTTTTGACTGAGTTTATTTATCCTCTTTATCTGAGGCCAGGGCCAATAATCCAAATGGGTTTCAATGACTACAAAGGTTTTTCAGCATTAGATTAATCAGTCCCATTGCTGAAAAATCAACTCACCTGCAGATCAGCCCGCTGTAATTCATGAATGGTGCCCATTCTGTCACTCCCTGGGGAGTGGGTATTTCCTCTGAGAGGTTTCTGAGGGCAGAGGCAGTAGCTGAGGCTGACGCTGAGAAGAGAAGCAGAGGTGGGAGGTGGAAGCTGGTGTGGTGACAAGGACAAAGAAGAGTCATGAAATAGAAGTTCCTGGGGTGCAATGCTCAGAGCGTAGGCTTTGGAGTCGCGCAGATCTGGGTCTTTCACTTATTTGCTGCACCCTGATGGGTATACATGCTTCCCAATATGGATAAGTGGCACATTTGATTGTAGAGCCTCCCTTATAAAATGCTCGGGGATTAAGACAAATACGGAAAGAGCTGAGGATAGTGCACTCGACAAAAGGAAATTATTCTGATTATGGTAAAAAGACAGCTAGTCTATGATGATACTGGATCCATATGGAATATTGCAGGTTTGCTTCCTCAGTCAACCTGTAAACCCCAGGCCTCTGCACCCTGAAGGCTCGGGGTGAGTGCATCATGGCACGAGACTATGTTGAGATACTTGTCTCTCTCCTCTCATAAAAAAAAAAAAAAAAAAAAGATAGAAAGAAACTTAAAGAAAGAAAGAAAGAAAGAAAGAGAGAAAGAAAAGGAAAGGAGAGGAAAAGAAGAAGAAAGAGAAAGATGAAAGAAGGAAAGAAAGAAAAAGAAAAGAAAGAAAATTTAAATAAATGAATAAATAAGTTAAATAAAATAATTATTTTAAAATAAAAAAAGGGGGGGCTGGAAGGTGGCATGGTGGTTAAGGACGCCGGACTCCAGCATGGTAGATTGCAGTTCAAGTCTCAGACCTGGTGGCTTACTTTCTCACTTTCTCTCTCTCTCACTCTGTCTCTCTCTGGTCAAATTAAAATAAATGAAAAAATAAAGTTAAATAAAATAATTCTTTTTTAAAAAAAGAAAGAACAAAGAAGAAAAAAGAAAAAGAGAAAGAAAGAAAGAAAAAGAGGCCTGATGCTATAGACAGCAGCCCCTCAGCCAGCTCTATCTCTGGGTGCCTGAGACAACACAGCTCCCAGCCCAAACAGACTTCTCAGATGTTTATTAAGAAATCATCCTTAAAAGTTATTGGAAACCTTTCATTTGCAGCAGTCTCTGCACACTGCTGAGCAGCCACAGCTCCCAATGAGGCCTCGTTCACTTGCCAGGCAGCCCCTCGCTACTCACAGCCCCTTGGCCTCATGCCCCACCAGGGTCCCCCACCAGGCCTTGTTTTCAGAACCCTCCCACTACCACCACCACCATGCCTGGCCTCCTTCTCTCCCCTCACTCTGAGTGATTTTCTTTCTTTTTAATTTTTGAGAGTTTTTTAAATTTTTATTTTATTTTTTATTTTTTTGCTATAGGGTGTGTGCGCTCGCCAGACAGACAGAGAGAGACAGAGAGACAGAAAGTGAGAAATCACCCCCCAGAGGGGATCGCCACGCCGCAATCCCTTCTTCTCCATTCTCCTCTCGGGATCTTGGGCACGCACACACACGCACCTGGCGTGAGTTTTAAGCCACTGGGTCTGGGACGTGAACAGTGGTCGACTCCATGGGAGTCCAGCGACATAGCCATTACGCTAACTGCTGGTCCCCGACTCTGAGTGATTTTCTGACTTGCCTTATCCAAATCTCAATCTTTGCATGAGGTCCTTTCACTTGGGAGAGGAAGAAGCACGTGACAGGCAATATTTCCCAAGTGCAGAGGTCTCTGGGTGATTTTGGGTATAGCATGGATGAAATCTTTATTTATATTTATTATATATATATATATATACATATATATATATATATATATATTTATATTTGTGTGTGTGTGTATTTATCTTAATATCTGTTGGAGGAAACATAGAGTATCAATCCCATGATATAGATTTTTCCTTTCAAGTAACCTTGAGCAAAACAAAACACAAGGATGTTGATTTAAAAAAACTATTTGGTCCTAACAGCCTGGGAAGTCCTCAGGCCAGGCAGCAGATGGGGAACACCGTACACAGGCCTCAGTGCTCACCTGCACAGGGCAGCCATAGCTGTGGCTTTGATCAAAATGGGAAGGTCCTGCCTGGCTGACCTGAGAGGGGGGCTGCACCATACCCAAAGGGCTCCTGTGACTGTCCCAGCTCCCTTGGTCATAATGCTGCCTGTTCCCTGCTGGTCCACACCAGCCATACTTGCTGTCCTAATACACTGTCCCCATCCTATCTCAGACAGTACAAAGCCTTTTGCAACTCTCCGTTGTAGGGGAGAGAAGCTCCTCAGACCAACACTCTAGGCCCTTCTCAGTCTGTCTTTCCTGTCTCTGTCCCTGGCTGACCTCTCCACCAGGCCCAGTGTACTCATTGCCCAGGGCAGTGAGACCCCTCCCTGTGGTCTCCCCTCTTTGTGGGCTGCTTTGCTGACTTAATTGCCCACCAGCCTCTAACACCTACCCTTACTCTTGCTCAGCCTCCTCCCCACTCTTAGACCTCCTCCTTGTAGGTGGGACAGCTTGTACCCAATATGGCCAAGATCAGGCTTTGAGTGCCATCCCAGCTCTGCTGCTAACCAGCTTACTCTCTGTTACAGCTCTCGGTAACGAGGGGGACGTGACAAGAATGTCTGCCTCATCCGGATTTGCTGGGGGACCTGAGCAAGCTGAGGCTCCTGGCAGAGTGCCCTATATACAGTAACAGCAAATAGGCTGTGGTGTTCATTCTTGCCAGGGCATTCGTTTTGCAGAGAAGAGGTGTCTGTTAAATACTTGCTGACTGTGGATGGCCTACGATGTCTTTTCTATGTTATCTTGATCATTGTCTTGATGGGGCTGGAGAGCCAATCCTTTCCTGGGTCTATCGGCCCCTTGGAGATCTGGGGGCATCTTCCGGGCCCTTTGCAGCCTTCTCTCCTCTGGGCAGTTGTGCTGGTCTCCAGGGCTCTTTGGGGAGCTGCTGCTTCTTCCTTGAGGGTGGCCTAACAGCTAGTCTTCTCGGAAGTGGGTACGGCTGGCGGAGGCGACATGTGACCCTTCCCCAGCACCGTGGGCGGAAGGCAGTGAGGATACTACTTGGGGACACACAAAGCCTTGTGCTCTGAAGCCTGCTGTATGGACAAGCCAGAAAGAAGCCACAGCTCACGCTTCCCCAGATCTCATGAGCCCCATGAGTTCCAGGCCCTGCCCTTTGGTTTCAGCCCTTGCTCAGAGGGCTGCAAAGATAGCTCCAGAGCCTAGGGGTTGGGATGAATTCTCCAGCCAGCAGGCCGTGGCCACCCTGCAGCATGCCCCAAGTAAGGAGGGCCCAGCCGCACGCGTTCCCTCCCTCCCTCCAGCCCTCAGCTTTGCTGAAAGAAATGTTGTGTTCTCTCAGCCCTGCCCCCTTGCCACTTCCCCTTCCTCCCACAGAGCCGGGTCCCCCAGGCTGCAGTCCAGCAGTCCCTCTGAGAGCAGACGTCCAGTGACGCGTGGCTTTGTTAGAAACCTCATTAGCGGAGACAGAAAGGCGAGAGGCGGCTCAGAGAGGCATTCCAGGTGTCAGTTAAGAGGGGCCGCAGGAGGAAAAGGCCATTAAACCATAACTAAGGTCAGCCCCCAGTAGAACGAAAAATAATAACCTGAGACCTGGGAGTTGAGGTGGGGGGTAGCCGGGGAGCTGGGTCGGGAGGTGGGGTCAGGTCAGGCTGGGAGGGGAAGGCCCTGAGTTCTGGAAGGACTGCCAGCTTCTTGGTTTGGTCCTGGGAGCTCCAGAGGCAAGGTCCAAGGGCCTCCGTTAGGCTAACTCCTGGAGGGCGAGGGGCTGGGCCCCCGGAGTCTCTGAACCCCAACACTCGGCACAGGCTCAGCACTTCTCGGGCCTCCCACAAACACCTGGTGAATGATTAAAGATTCAGCCTTGTCCTTGGGGAGGAGGGCTGAGGGCAGCTCAGATGGCCATGTGCAGCCTATCTAGAGCTCTCAGGATCCAACCACGTTAAGTATTAATAGCCCTGTTTTAAAGATAAGGCGACGGAGATGCCAGAATGTGTTATTTTGGAGCTCCTCTGACTCCGAGAATTCACTGGACTCTACCTACTGATCCTTGGAATTTCTGACCAGAGACACACTGCTCATTCCATAATTAGTCATAAAAAGGCAGAACGCTGGGTTGAGGCGGCCCACGGAGCGTCTCCTCCTGGAGGGTAATTAGTGTGCACGGCTGCCCTCTGCAATTCCTGGGCTGCCCGCCATGGGGGACAGGCTGCCATGGAGGCCAAGCACAGTGGCAGCCTGGTGGCCTCCAGCATTGCTTCAGTGAGCTCTGTTTGCCTTTGCTGGGCAGGGCCCACAGGGTCATGTATTTTTGTCATGCCTGATGGGGAATGCACAAGATTTATAAAGTTCTTTCTTATTTATTTATTTATTTATTTATTTATTTATTTATTTTGACCTGAGGCTTCCTCATAAAGGAGCTTTGAGAAGACTGCAGCACAGCAGTTATGAAAGGCCTTTCTTTTGGGGATCTATTAGGCAAGGTACTATGACTGCTCCCCCTCGGGGATCAGGACACTGTGTGCCCTGCCCTAGGTCTGGAAGGGCCCAGGATCCCAGGGAAACTGCACATGGACTTGTGCCTCATTCCTCCACCCCCTTCTCAGCCTTCTTACCCCTCACACCGCTTAGCTGAGCTTTCAATGAGTCATTTGGTCTCATGGAGTCTCTATTTTCTCACCTCAAAAAGAGAGTGTAAATAGCTACCATGCGGTCTTGCGGCTAGGATCTGTACCACTGCTTCCACCACTGGCTGAAAGCGCCCTGAGGACAGCCCTCCTGTGTCTTGTGTATGGTGATCTCTCACACCTGACAGGTGCCGGCACACAGCAGTGGGTACCCAATGGCGACGTTAGAACTGCACTCTGTTGAACCTGCTGATGAGGACTGAGATGTGTCTGGTAGTTGCAAGCTTAGTGCCTGACACTTGATGGTGGTTAGAAGATTTAGGTAAGATCTGCGTTCAAACCTGCTGCTCCCCTAGAGGCAGAGCCCCAGACCCTGGCCCAGATTGTAAGTCAGGCCCCAGGCTCCTTCCCAGGCTTGGGGCTGCAGAGGACCCCATTCAGACACCCCTCCCCCAGCCCAACCATCCAGTCCCTGCAGCCCCTCTGGGGTGGTGGGCGTCCCTGTGTCGGCACAGCTAGGCTGGGCCCCTCTCCAGGGAAGGGGCTGGGGGTGTGAAGGGCTGGTGTATGTGACTTTGTTTATTTTCTCTGAAGGATCCTGCCTGAGCCCTGCTATAAAAATAACTTGCCTGGAAACCTCATCTCCAAGGGGGAGAAAGAAGCTTTTGTATCCAGAGAAGTGGCTCGAAGGGCCCCCTGTACCTTTGCCTGAGCCCCAGGCATCAAGGAGGAGCTGGCTGAGGTGATGAGGGGCTGAGGCCCCAGTGAGAGGGGTGCAGGGAGGGGGAGGGGCCGGGAAGGCAGCTCAGTGCCCCTCCCCCCCAGGAAGACCAAGCCTCTCCCCCGCCTGCCTGACCCAGGAAGATCTCAGGAGGAACTAAGGGAGAGAAAAAAGAAAGAGGAAATGAAGGAGAGATAAAAAGCAAGATGCACTGAATGTGGAGAGAGACAGGAAGATCGAGTTTACAGAGTGGAGAGATGGGGGAGGACGAATGGGATTGAGTTAACGGAGAAAACCCAGAGATGCCCACCCAGAGAGACACTGAGCGCAACGGCACGGACGGAGACCGCGCCAAGTGTAAGAGGTAGCCAAGGACTTGGTCTGATTCCTGGATCCCTACCGCGTCCCCACTGCCGGGGGACAAGGCAGGGCAGAGGCAGGCTGGCCCAGCCGCACACTGGGTTCCTGCTCCCCTGCATGGCCCAGCACCTGCTCTGGCTCAGGCTGTGAAAGAGAAGGCAAAAGTCCCCTGATCACCCTCCACAGCCAGGCCTGGGCTGGGCAACTGGGGTGTCTCGAGGCATTCTTCCTCAGGCCCGATGGGAAGGGTGGGTATGTGCAGGCACTGGGCTCAGGAGTGCTGGACTCCAGTCCCAGTTCTCCTCTTAGGTGGTCATCTTGTACAGCCCTTTCAGATTTCTAGCTGTTTCTCTTATCTGTAAAAGTAAATAATAAACTTCCCCACCTATCTCACAGGGCTGTCAGGCTGAGGAAATGACCCATTTAGACACCACCAATGGGCTGGTGCTGACTGAGAGGCTTCAGAGTCTCTGTCATCCCCACCCATGGCACCTGAAAGCACAGGAGAGGTTATCACCGCTGTGGCAAGAAGGTCACAGATAAGCCTGCAGGACTGCCCTTTGGGGAAAACGAGGTTCTAACATTAACCATGTATGTGAAGTTCTCATTGTCAGAAATCTTTCAGCTTTTAGCATCGCCATAACTTGGGATTGATCTACATAGAACCTAAAGTGGCAGTACATATGCCATTGAAGATGCCCTGGAAGTTCTGCCTATGGGGGGAGGGGGGCCGGGATGGGTGGCATGTTACCCCCCCGGGGCTTGGAGCTGCTGCTGTTTGAGTGACATGAAGCTGGAGTCCAGGATGCCTTATGTTTTGGAGGTGGCAATTAAACATCGATAGCTATGAAGGAAACTCTGCTTTGGGGCTGCACAGCCAGGTGGCACAGCTGTGCACTGAGGCTGGGTGCAGGATCCGATGTGATCGAAAGCAGGCTGGTGGCCCCACAGGGCCTGGAGGATTCCAGATGGCCTGAGGCTGAGCAGAGGCCCAAGAGAGGGCGAGGCAGCGGACAGTGGCTAGGGGAGGCAGACCTCACATAGCCAATTGTGGTTTGAATCTGACTCCTGTGGTTTGAAAAAACACACTGGGCATGTGTACACGCATGCCCAAAATACCAACAGGATAGAAAAATGGGGAGGAAGGGTCACAGCATGACCATGCTCCACCGAGGGGTGAGCTCTGTCTTCTTTTCTTTGTCTGTGGCAACCACATGCACCATCTGGCAATAAGGGGGTGGGGGCAGGAGATGGCTTAGTGATTAAGGTGTTGGATCCCACCTAGCTGACTCTGTAATTCTAATTCTGGACCCGGTGGCTTGAAAAACATCCTGGGTCCATGTGCATGCATGTTCCAAATCCCAAGAGGAGCATGGAGGAGAAGGGGCTGCAGCCTGGCCATCTCCCCTGGGGGGATGATTTTGCACTTTCTCTCTCTGTGTCTCTCTCCAGCAAGCACACATGCCCTAAGACAATAATCTTTAAACAAAGAGGGAGGGGACAACAGAGAGAAAGAAAAACACAGGGAGGGGGCTATAGCAACATGACTGCTGTCAAACAGAAAGCAGGAGCGGTCTACAGTGACTCTGCCAGGACTACACTGCCATCTAGCCCTCCGCAATCCTGTGAGGACTGACCCCTGGCGTGTGCTCAGGATGTGAGAAACAGGAACAGCTCACAGAGCAGGTGAGCAGCGCTGTGTGTCAGGCACCACCAAGCCCTTTGCCCGTGTTACCTCATTTCAACCCTCCTGACTGTGCCCCACAAACACACTGTAGTTGTCTTCCCCAGCATCCCTCTCTCCACCCCAACCATGTAGGAAATTCACAAGGTGGGCAGGGTCAGCTCTAGTCCCTGCTGTAAGAGTAGGCCCTGATTGATTTGTATTGATCAGGCTAATCTCATCACCAATGCCAGAGAAATTCCTTCAGGTTGGTCCAGATGAAGTGTAGGACAAAACTTGCTTAAATGATGAGGGAAGAAAAGAACCTTCTTTCCTTTTTGTGCTGGACTATAATATTGCTGGTGTGAGGCCCAAAACTGCTGGGAGACATCTTAGTGTCATAAGTGAGCCATAACCAACACATCGGGAAGGCAAAGCCAAGAGATTTGCCTATGCTGAAGCCCTGATCAAACCATTCCTGAAACCCTCATGACTTTCAGATTTTTGGTTCTGTGGGTCGACAAAGTCCATTATTGTTCAAGACAATTGAGGTGGATTCCTTTTTATAACTTGCAATCGAAAGTATCCAAACTGATGCAGAACAGGAGGCCTAGGGAAGTTAAATAACTTGCCTAAGGTTAAGAAAGGTACAAACCAAGTGATGGAGATGGGATTCAAACCAAGGCAATGTAAATCCAGGGCCCATGCTCTACTACTGTATCAAAAAACCATTCACCAGCTCTGTGCTTCATCACTTTTCATGTTATGTCATTGCATACTGGCAAGCCTGTGGGGGTGAAAACAGCTATCATCTCAGTTTTTACAGGTGAGGGAAGGAGGCTTAAACAGATTGAATCACATTCTCACCGTTATGTAGCTCTACAGCAATAGGGCACAATGTGGACCCAGGTCTCCACGTTTAGGGTCTGTGTAAGACTGGGTGCTGGGCCTTCTCTGCATTCTGGTGGGCAGAGGCTGCCAGAAAAATGACCTGGAACAGTCTGCTCCACTCGCTTTGAGGATGAGTTGATTGCCAGTTGTTCTGCACAAGCCATTTCTCTCTCTTTCCATGGAGACTGCACAAAGGGGTGGGCATGAAAGGAAGGTGGGGCCTGGCCTTGTGGCCTAGTGATTAAGGGATGCAGATCCCACTGGCTACCCACAGTTCAAGTCCTGGCCCTGGTGGCTTGCAAAACATGCTGGACATGTGTGCATGCATGCCTAAAATCCCGACAGGTGGAGAAGTGGAAGAGAAGGGATTACAGCATGACTATACCCAGCATGAGGTGTTCATTCTTCTCTCTCTATTTCTTTGGTGAGCACACATGCCCTCTGGCAATTTAATAAATAACTAAATAAATGAAGGGAGGCGGAAGGCAGAGTTTAGTCCAATATTAGAAAGAACGTTCCCATTTATCCCAGCATGGAGTGAGCTCCTGGGGGGGTCTAAGTTCTTGGTGACTGAGAGGCCAGCCGCCTAGGGCTTGCAGAGACCACAGTGCCTGCACGAGGCAGCTGCGAGTCTCACTCTGCAGTCCTCCGGCTTTCCCGTCTCCAGCCTCAGTTTCCCCATCTGTACAGCAGTTTGCACAGCACAAGGTGAGCGCTGAGGTCTTGGCCAGCTCTAACATTCTCAAATTCTGGAATTCCCAGCAGCAGGACTGCAGGCCCTGGTCTGGCCATTAGAACAGAGACACGGCTGTTTGGCCTGCTTGGTAGAACAGTGGAGCTCATTGAGCTCGCGGTTCCCTGAAACAGAAACAGTCCAATGGCACACGCAGAGAAGAAAAATTCATCCATGGGTCTGGTGAGAGATGCTGGAAAAATTGTAGCACCTGAGGGCTGTCCAAGGAGAGCCAATTTTCAACTCGTAGGCTGCGCAGCACGGTGTGCACAAATGACAGCATAGGCATCCTGCCGCCAAGGGAAGACAGTGATCTAAGTGACAGTCCTCCTCGACACCGCAGTGTCCAAGCAGCCCTCTGCAGTGGGGCTCCTTTAAGAGGTTCTACTTCCCTCACTGGACTTGTTGGACTGTGTTTGTAAAGTGGAGGAAGTCCTTTTAGAAATTTGCCTTGAATTAAACTTAAGCCATCATTGTTTATGTAACCAAATGATATTTATTTCATGGCAACATGAAGGCCATCTCATGTCGTTGTGAGCCTAGAGAGGCCTAGGGTCTCCTTCCCTGGACCACAGGCTAGGAGGTGAACAAGATGTCACATAAAGCTTCTAGTGTTCCCTCGGGGATTTTTCCCGCCACTCTTTGCAACTAATGCTGATGTAGTGGCTATTTTTAATGTGCTTTGACATCTGCAATCTCATTTGACCTTGGTTATAATTGACAAAGGTAGCCTGATATTAAGTAGAGATATAGTATTGGGTTGTCAGAAAAGTCATGACTTATTCTTCCTGTTTTTCTATGCAAATATGCATCACAACTTTTCTGACAACTCGATAGATAATATGCCCATTTTAAAGAGAAAACAAAGGTTCAGAGAGGGTAAGCCTAAGTCCCTCAGTTAGCAAATGAGGACGCTGAGGCTTGAACCTAAGTCCTTGGTCCCAAATCCTGTGCTTTTTATCTGGGGTACTCAGCCATCCTAACACCCATTCTTGGAGCTCTGGAGGGCTGACCCCCAGCCATTGCTGTTCCTCTTGTTTGGGGACACTGCAGAGCCATTGTCACTGGCTTCAAGTATCAAGTTTCAAGTACCAAGCTCTGAAAAGATTGGTATTGAAATAAAAAACAATTCCAGAGACCAACAGATGGTGTAATGGTTACATTGCTGGACTCCCACATGGTTGACTATGGTTCAAGTCCTGGACCCAGAGGCCTAAAACACACTGTGGCATGCATGCTTGCCCAAGAGTCCGCAAGGAGAATAGAGGAGAAGGGATTGTGATGTGGCCATCCTCCCATGGGATAATCTCTCACCTTTTGTCTCTCAGTCTGTCTCTTTGTCTCTCCAGCGAATGCTCGTGCCCTATAGCAAAAACATCTCTAAAAAACAAAGCAAAAAAAAAAAAAATACAATTCTAATGATAACGTTTAGTGTGGAGAAATTCTATCATATTCTGACTTTTGCCATGATGGTTATTCTGATGCTTTTTTTTTTTTAAAAAAAAAAAAAAGATCAAAAATTAAATTATTTTTAATAATAACTAATTATTTTTGTTTACATGGCACCCCATCTTCCTGGTGTCTTAAGTTGTTTGAACCAGCCTTTCTTTGGACCCTCCAGCCCTGAAGACTTCCCTGCATCACTCTGCTCCACACAGAAAGGAAGTCTCTGGAACTGCCCGTGAAATTGGCCCAGGCTGCCTGGTAGGAAGGTGGTCTGCGCTGAAGCAGGAGGTCGCTGCTGAGTGGAGACCAGGGCACTTGAGGGAGGTGCTCTGTGAATAGGGCTCAGGTGAGCAGGACCTGAAACAGCTTCACTGTCCTTGCAAAGGGGGCCGAGGAAATGAGGCCGCAAAGATGGGAGACTCCTGCAGGGTCGTAAATCGTAGTCCTCCCGGGCTTCGGAAATGCAACAGTGACCACCCTCCCTACCCTCAGAAAGGAGACAGACCCACATCCAGATTTTACCAAAGCAAAATGTGGGGAAAGCAGTGTCCAGCAAGAGGATTAGGATAGGAGTCAGAGCTTGCCTAGCGAGGGTCACACCCTCCTCCAGAGCTTCGGCTAGGGGCGCTTGCCTGCTTACTCTGGTTCCTCCTGGACTCCATGGCGGGGGTGGAGGGGTGAGGAGGACTGGCATTAAGTCAGGGGTATCCAGCAATAGTCCAACTGGTGTATTTTCCAGGCTTCCCCATTCTTTCTGATGCTGCAGGGCTTGGAAGGGGGCCATAGAGGGTATGGGGAGAAGAGGACCAGGGAAGAGTATCAGCAGGTGCTTGGGAATTCTCAGTCCTCTAATAATCAATAAAAATGAATATTTATTGGACTTATTTATTTATTTGCAATTTGGGCACATGTGCTTATCAAAGAGAGAGAAAGTAAGAAATCACCTCTAGGGAGGATGGCCACGCCACAGATCTTTCTCCTTCATTCTCCTCAAGAGATTTTGGGAATACATGCACATGCACCCGGAGTGACTTTCAGGCCACTGGATTTGGGATTCAATCATGGTTGGTCAAGTGGGAGTCGAGCACCTTAACCTCCATGCCACCTGCTGGTCCTTAATTATATATTATTAATAATTGTAAACTAATAAGAAGTTTCAAGACTCTTTAAGTAATATAAAAGTAAAGAGCTAACCCACCCTTCATTTTATACCTCTGAAAGAAGTCAAGCATGTTTGGGAGCAGCTGGCTTACAGGCCCTCTACTCCGACACTCCCTGGCATGGGCCTTCCTGCTCACCCCTGTCCTTAACAGTCTGGCACTGTCCTGAGTTGCCCACCTTTTGGGAAACCTCATGAGTGATGGGGGCTGGCTGTGTTCTGGCTGAGGGCAGGGATGACTGGATACCACCCCCCATGCTTGTGGAGCAGCCCAAGGTCCCTGAGGACCCGGGGATGGAGAGCTCCTTGCAGAGCTGGAGCCGTAAACAAAGAGGTCTTTGAGCCAGACTGGCGAAAATGCTGAGGAGCCAGTACTCTAGCCCAGCCTCCTTGGTGCCCTCACACCCCCAATGACTGGCTCAAGCCGATGCCTGGCTCTGCCCTCTTCTCTCCTCATCAGCCTTGTGTCCCGAACACTGCAGAGCAGAGCAGAATTCATCTGATGTGTCACCAGGGATGGGGTCGTCCCCTCAATGTCCTCTCTTTCCTTCTCTTTCAAGAGTCAAGGTTCTGGGAACCAGCAGTTAGCGTAATGGCTATGTCGCTGGACTCCCACGTAGTCGACCGTGGTTCGTGTCCCGGACCCAGTGGCTTAAAACTCATGCCGGGCACGTGTGCGTTTGTGCCCAAGATCCCGAGAGGAGAATGGAGGAGAAGGGATTGCGGCGTGACCATCCCCCCTTGGGGGGTGATTTCTCGCTTTCTGTCTCTATGTCTCTCTCTGTCTGTCCGGCGAGTGCACGCGCCCTATAGCAAAAACCTCTAAAAAAAAAGAGTCAAGGTTCTGGAGTCAGATCTGCTTTCAGTTCTATTTTCTACCACTAACTGGTTGAACGATCCTGAGCAACTGACAATCTCCCAAGCCTCAGTTTCCTCATCTGTAAAATGGGACTAGAGATTATACTCACTGTACTGGTTGTCAGAGAATGGTTGGGACACAGTAAACACTCACTAGGCATTCATAGCATAGCTATCATTCCTAATTTCTACCCTCCTCTATTCCTTCTTCTTTTCAAATAAATAATTATTTATTTTATTGTTGCTATTATTATTAACTTTGCTATAGGGCATGTGCGCTCACCAGAGAAAGACAGAGAGAGAGAGAAGAGAGAGAGAGAGAGAGGGGAGAGAGAGAGAGAGAAGAGAGAAAGTGAGAAAGCAAGTTGCCAGGTCTGGGACTCAAACATGTGGGAGTCCAGTGGATTAACCACCACGCCACCTGCTGGCCTCCCTCCATTCCTTCTTTCCTCTGCTGAGCTTGGCCCCATCCAGCAAATGGGTCCATAAGATAAGAGAGCACCAGTCTGAGTAGGAATAGGCTGTTCACATAAGTGACAGGAGTGCGTGGTTCCACCATCTGGGGGGATGAAAATAGGGAGTACATGCACCCAAGGGCAGGGGAGGCTGATGCTGACCTTGGATGACTGATGGCTGTGCTCCATCACTAACAAGAACTTGACTCAGAGAGAATTTGAATGCTTAGGGGGCTTGCCAGTTCTTCGGATGAAGGAGTTCAAGGGACCTATAAGAAGCTAGCTAAACTTCTGAAACCTCTTTCCAGCAAAATGTAGAATTCTGCATGTTTTGCATACCACTTCAGTGGGCTTATCTACAACCCCACTGAGGATCAGGTGGTCTCTCCTCAAGCTCGCCTCTGTGGTCTCAGTTTAGAGACTGAAGTCCATTGGGCTGGCTTGCTGAGGTCCCACAGCTTGCTGGTCCCACACTTGAACATGGGCTTTCATGGTCCTCTTCCTCCCCTGGAAGGTGATGGGTCTCTAAGCTGTCCTTGGGCTAAGATGATAGTCCCTTCCCCTCCCGGGCTCTGGGAAGGGTAAGTGCCACCACGGTAGGCAGCCTGGGGTCTTGAGAAGGTTGTTCAGGGTTAACTTGGGTGAAAAAAACAAAGCCAGGGCCCAGGCTAAGAGCCAGAGCCACCCTGCACACAGTGGTGGAGGGCTAAAGAGCTCAAGCATGGCTTGGAGTGTGTCTCGAGAGCAAGGCAGCATGTGCAAGGGCGCACGTCCCTCACTTGCGCCTGTTGGTGCTACAGGACCAGGACTGCAGGCCAGCCTGGGGAGAGGTGCCGCGGTGTTCCTGGTATGAATGGGCCTCTGTCCTCAAGGCTGTGTGAGCCTCTGTGTGTGCAGGTCCCATTAACTCACCCTCAGCCACATGTGGAAAGAGGAGGGGAGGCCCAGAGAAGCTCGAACCACTCAGAGTCCTCCCGATTTTAGAATGAAGTAGGAGACACAGCAGGGAGATGACCCAGACCAGATTCACAGAATAGTAGGCACACACTCAGACTTGCCCCACCCTTGGGGTACTGGATCATAACCTCTTTTCAATCCAGTTGTCAGCTTTCTGTCACCCAGTGGGGTGGTTTGAAGGGGAAGAATCTTCACTTACTGTCCTGAAATATTCTAGAAACCTGACCTGTTTGCTTCTGTGACTGTCTCAGTTTTACACTGCGTGGGTCTGCCTTCTCCTGTGTCTGGGAGTTTGGGTGTGGCTGTTGGTTCCCTGGCCTCACCTGTAGCCCCCACCATGTGCATCAGACCTCCATCCAGCCCAAAGGCCTCACTTGCACCATTGTGCCTTCGATGGACAAGCTTGGCTCAAATCCTGTGCTGGCCCCACTCTCCCACTCCCTCTTTTAGTCCTCTCTGGGCCTGGGCCCCTGTTGCCCTTGGCTGTGGTTTGTTTAATGGAGTGACTCCTGTCTGGGAGCAACTCACAGCTCAGGACACAGGCAGACAGTTGTCCAAGCTTGCTATTTTTTCATCAGGGAGCCAAACCACAGCGATGGGCTCAGTGGCCTGGCTGAATGCCTTCCTCATTCCTCCAACCACTAGCCTGGCCTCCATCCCCCTGGCCGGCCCTGACGACCAGTGGCCTCTGGTTCAGGTCTTCTAGTTACCACTGGGAGACCTCTTGGTTGGAGTCTGGTCCCCTGCACAAGGGAAGAAGGGAGATCTGAGTTCTGTGGAGGAAGCTGAGAGAGATACCGTGGGGACCAAAGGATAGGCCCACAGAGACCAGTGGCCATAGCACATTCATCCTCCATCCCCAAGGCCCAGCACAGAGTGGATACTAAAGAGTAAATGGTTGAATGGATGGATGGCTGCACAGATGAACGGACAGCCTGGTCGGTGGGTGAATGGATAAGCAAGTAAATGAAGACCCTTAGATCCATGTAGACATTCTGATAAAAATCAAATCTCATTTCCTGGCCCAAACATGGGAAAGAAGGAAGTAGAAGTGCAGGTCTAGAAGGTGTAACCATCCTACCCCTGTACCTAAGGGAAATTTCTCAGTGAGACCCTTTATTGTATGTCATGTAGAGGTCTGTGATTGGGGAAAACTGGCTTTTTCTCCATCTTCATGTGTATTTTTCAGGCCTCTTCTCGCAGAGGCTGCTTTGCCCCACAGAGATGGTAATCTGTGGGTGGGCAAAGCAGCAATGAGCCAGGTTGTAGCAGGGTGGAAGGAGACTCAGGCTGCAGGGGGTGCCCTGGAACTGGGTCCTAGGACAAGATATTTTAGGCTGGGGCTGGAGCAAAGTGTTGTGGTTGGACCAGGAGATAGAGGTTGCTTCCAGCTCCTAACATGGAGGCCCAGCATATCACACACACTCATGAAGTATTTATTTATTTAAATAATGAACAAATGGAACATTTCTGTGTCTTCTTCTCTCTGGCTGATACTCAAAATCCTTTTCCAGGGTGTAGATAGGATCCTCGTGCTCTGGACCCCTTCCTCTAGGAATGAATCAGGGCCAGGAGCCCTGCGAAGGGGAAATGGCCAGTGTGTGCACCATCTCCCCCAAACTCTCCATTATATATGGTTCAACTCCCTCTCCTCATCCATTTCCAGCCCTACCACCAGTCACCATGCTATTGAGCCAGAAGCCTCAGGAGGGAGGAGCAACACAAAGCTACCTTGCGTGTGTGTGTGTGTGTGTGTGTGTGTGTGTGTGTCGGAGAGAGATTGTGATGGTTCTGGGGAACAGGCCTTCTCTCCCTACTGGCTGTAGGATGGTCCATGAGACGGGCATGGACTGGGGAGGGATCGGGGTGAAGGCAGAGGTCCATCCTCTGGTTGGAAGGAGGGTTGGTTGGCTGATGAGAGACAGGCAAGCCCACACTACCAAGGTCAGAGCCCTGGGGCTTGGAGTCTTCATTCAAGAGTCCTGTTACATCTCGCAGCCAGGTCCAAAAGATCTTCTCTGGTGCTGAGATCTTCAGGGAAAGACCTGCTGGGGCGCTGCAGCGTTTCCACTCCTGGGGAGTGCTCCTGACATTTATTGCTGTTCTGCACTGGAATTTGTCTTTGCAGTCCTAGTGGGAGCCTTCCCCCTGAATCCGATCTAGAAAGCCAGTGCTTTGAGGCCCAGGCAGGCTTGCCTCTCTTTCAGTCTTTCAGTGTGAGTCAAGCCCATTTTCTGCACACAGGAGAGCTGTTGGCTCTGGCCAGCCAGGAAAGGCTTCCGAGCCAAGGGAGAACAATTAGGAGTAATTACCATCAAGAGAGGCCTCCAGTGCCGGTGAGGGTGGGAACGGCCTGCTGTTAAAGAGGAAGCTGGAAGTGGCAGGCTGATTTTGGGGAATTGGAGAGGCTGGGAGGAAGGGTCAAGTGAGAGTGCATGCTGTTTTTCTTTCCAGTGAGAGGGGCAGGACCCCTCCTCCTCAGCCCCTTGAATGAAGTTCAGCCTTTCCAGGGCAGAGGGGTTACGTGATGGGGGTGGGAGGTGGAGGAGTGTGTGTGTGTGGGGGGGGGGGGGGGGGCACAGGGCACTGCATTCCTGAGATTCCCAAACCAGTAGCAAGGCAGGAGAAACTACTGAGGAGACAGAGCTGAGACACTGACAGAGGTGAAAAGTTAAAATGGAGCACCAGAAACGTCTCCAAATAGAAGGAGGTTCCTACACACACACACACACACACACACACACACACACACACACGTCCCTCAACACTTGCACACTGGATTCTGGGATCCTCTGTGGAAATGAGCTGGTTCTGCTTAGTATCTTCCTGTCTCACCACCCTCCATCCTTACGCTTCCCCTTTAGGGGTTAGGTCCAGAGCTCAGAAGGAAGAGTTGGTTTTTTTAAAAATTATTTTATTTAACTTTATTTATTACTATTTCTTTTTTTACAGTTTTATCAGACAGAGAGAGGGGAAGTGAGAGAGCAAGCCGCCAGGTCTAGGACTTGAACCACGGCTGGACATGTGGGAATCCAATGTCTTTAACCACCACGCCACCTACTGGTACCAAGAAGGAAGAGTTTTGCTAATGTGGGCAGGTGAGAGTGAAGAGGGAGGTGAGAAGGACAGCTGGGGAAAGGGTTGCCATGAGAGAGGTGGAGGGAATTCCTGATTACTCCCAGTCTGGAGAAGACAAAGACAATGAACCCAAAGGTAGAGGGGCCCTACCATTTCTCTCGACACTCCAAGCTAAGGCGAAAAGATAAATAAGCACTTAGGCTGGGTTGGGCATAGCAATAATGTGCTGTTCAAAAGCCAGAAGTCAGATTCCGCATGGCCACCAGGGTTTGAATCCCTGGTCTGAAGCCCTGGAGCAGCCAGCCTGAAATATGCAGAGCGCTCAAGATCCAACAGGCTGGAGGACTGCGAAGGGGAATCACGGTGTAACTAGAACCTGTGGAGAGTGCTCCTCTCTCTTTCTCGCTCACATGCATGTATGCTTTCATGAATATAGAGGAAAATGTTTTTAAATATCTGGGGGCCAGCAGGTGGTGTGGTGGTTGGGCACTGGACTCTCACACGGTCAAACATGGTTCAAGTCTTAGACTTGGTGACTTGCTTTCTCACTTTCTGTCTCTCTCTGGTAAGTACATCGGTTACATAGCAGATTAAATAATAATAATAATGGGCCAGCAGGTGGCATGGTGGTTAAGGGTGCTGGACTCCCACATAGCCAATTGCGGCTTGCTTTCTCACTTTCCTTCTCTCTCTCTGTCCCTCTCTGGTCAAATTAAAAATAAACCAACAAATAAATAAAGTTAAATAAAATAATTCTTTTTAAAAATAATAATAATAACAAAGTTAAAATATGGAATTCTTTAAAAAAACATTTACTAAAGATACATACACACACACACACACACAAGAAAAGAGGGGCCTGGGAGGATGATGTTGCAGACTTCGTAGGAGGTTCTCCTGTGGCTTCACTTCAGTTGAGCCCCATGAAGTCTAGGACAGGTGTTTTCCCTGCTGAGATGAAATAGTGTGGGCCATGTAAAGGAGCAAATCCTCGGCTTTCAAGTGCTCTGGGTCATATACTCTTGGCTTGGAGTCCCTGCTTATACCAATATCAATTGATGAGACTTTGGACAAGTTATTTAATCTGTTTCTTGTCATCTGACAAAAGGAGATAATGTCAATAGTACCTACACCAGGGGCCACCAGGTGTTAGGATGGTTACCGCACTGGACTCCCACATGGCTGACCGTGTTTCAAGTCCAGACCTAGTGGCTTGCTCTCTCACTCTCTGGTGAGCACATGTGCCCTATAGCAAAAATTAAAAATAATAAATAAAATTAAATGAATAATTCTTTTTTTAAAAAAAGTACCTATACCATAGACTTGTGAGAAGTATGAAGTATTGCATGTAAAGTGCCTGGCATATTAGTCTGGGAACAGGGCCTTAACAAAAGTTTACTGTTAATATGAATGCTATCAAAGATAGCTCTAACTGCTAAGTGGACAGCAAACTTGAAGCCAGAGATCCTGAGGAATGGAGCACTATTAACCAGACACAAGGATAAGAAAACTGGAATAGGTTTAAAGCTATCAAAATGGACGTGAGGCACAGCTCAGAAAAGTTAAACAATAAGAGTCATTCATTCATTCCTTCAACTGTTTCTCTCAACTGTTATGGGCCCCTGGGATATATAGTGGACAGAACAGATATTTTAGTGAGAGATAGATAAACAATGATTAAATAATAGTCAGGTGTTGATAAGTACTACAGAGAAAAAATGAGGGTAAGAAAGCTCGGAGTGGGAGTGGGGTTGCAGGGTAACATTCCACCAGAGTCGGGAGAAAGCAGGGAGTAGAATGGCCCTGAGGTAAAAGTGAACTTGGCTTACCAGACAAATGCCAAAGAGGCCAGCATGGCTGAGGCAGTTTGAGCAGAGGAGAGGACGGGTGATACTGTTGGAGAGGTGGGGACGGCTGCAGGGCTTTATAAACAATTGTAGGCACAGCAACTGCCTAGTGATGGGTTGATGGAAAATGGGGCACAGGTAGGCAGGAAAGCAAAGCATTTTTCCTGGGGTTCAAGAAGTGTCTGGGAGCCAGACAGTGACACAGTAGCAAAATGCAATGTTCTACAAGGCAATCCTACATGGGAAGGTTCCCAGTTGGAGTCCCTGAACATGCCAGGTATGTGTTTGCCCATGATTTGAGGCTAATTGAAGCTGCTAGAGGACTGCGGTCTCAAGATCCTGATGGGGTGCAGGGTCTCTCTCTCTCTCACCCATGAGAGGAATAGTTTTGTTTTTTTTTTAATTTTTAAACTTTTTTTTTAAGTGTGTCTGGAGAGCATTTCTTTTTTTTTTTTTTTTTTTTTTTTTTTTTTTGAGAGGTTTTTATGATAGGGTGCGTGCGCTCGCCAGACAGACAGAGAGAGACATAGAGACAGAATGCGAGAAATCACCCCCCAGTGGGGATGGCCACGCCGCAATCCCTTCTCCTCCATTCTCCTCTCGGGATCTTGGGCACACACGCACACGCGCCCGGCGTGAGTTTTAAGTCACCGGGTCTGGGATACGAACTGCGGTCGACTATGTGGAGAGCATTTCTTAAGGAGCAGGCACTCACACACTTCTCTATGTAATTGTCTGCAGAGCCCAAGACCACAGCAGCACTCAGGGAGCAACCTGGGGTTGGAGGCTGCTTCTGACTCATGATGGAGTCCAGTACCCACTCCGAGGATGGTCTTTTCCCTGTTTGCTGATGGACAGTGCAGAACCAGGAAATTAGCTTATTATTATTATTACTATTATTATTTGCTATAGGGCACATGTACTCGTCAGTGAGACAGGGTAAGGGGCTGAGAAATCATCCCTGCCGGGAGGATGGCCATGTCACAGTGCCTTTTCCTCCACTCTCCTCGGGGGATGTTGGGCATGCACACATGCCCAGCATGCTTTTCAAGCCGCCTGGTCAGAGACTCAAACTGCACAGTCGACCATGTGAGATCAAGCTGCCTTAACCACCACACCACTGGCTGGCTCACACTACCTTTAATCACATCCAGGAATCAGAAAAAAGAGATGGCTTGAAAGTTTCTATCCTCACTTCAGCCATTTCAAACGACTGCAAAAGCTTAACCATGTCTAAGAAAATGTCAGAACTTGAGAATGTCCTAGAGACTACAGGGGCTGTATTAACCCAACACAGACAAAGCTGCTTCTCCCACATGGTAGCGTTTTGAGAAGTTGGTGCTTTCTTACATTTCACTCTTTTGAGAGTGAGTTTTCCAGGTAGGGCAGTAGGAAGCACTTGAGGTTATTTTTTGTGAGGAGCGCGACAAGGGATGCAGTTAACAGGGTGGGTTGGAAGTCCTGACTGGTGTGTTTGGCCTCGGGAGGGTTCTCTGGCAGACTCCATAGACAAGTTTGGTTTTTAAAAGTGCCAGAGCCTTGAATTTGCATGTTATTTGAGTTCCAGGCTTCCCTTCCAGGTATGTGGAATGAAATGAATGAATGAGCAGTATTCAGACTCCTGGTTAAGGGGTGGACTCAGAAATCCAGACCACACTGCAGAGCCAATCACTGGTCCAGCTTGGATCAGGAGACACAGACCCAGAGAGAGACAGAACAAACAGTCACAGAGACAGAGAGATAGTCTTGGAGAGACAAACACCATCGAGTCCTTTTTACCAGGGAGTTTCCAGTCAAAGCAAGGAAGCAAAATCCACAGAATTTATTTCAAATAAATCAACCTAAAAAACAACAACAAAAACAAACAAAAAAACTAGGGGGAGTCACATATAGCCAGTTTGTAAAGGCAATTATCATCCCTGACCTAGCTCCACCTCTGCTTTGTATCTTCCACTTTCAGCTTCACTCTGAGCAATGCCTGAGTCTGCCTTCTTAGCAGGCACAGTGCTCAGTGTCTGCTTAGTCTCCCAAGCAACTCCAAGTTGTACGACTGTAATGCTCTGAGGACAAGGTAGGGCAAACCTTCTCTTCACTCTGCAAAACCCCTATGCTCAGTGCTTAAACACATGCCTATGCTAATACCTAGCAGAAGGGGATCCCTAGGGCAGGAAGGAACTCAGAGTCTCAATCTCTAAGGGATATAAAATATCACTGGAGGAACCAGCAGGTGGCATGGTGGTTAAGGTGCTGGTCAGTTCCACATGGTTCAAGTCCTGGACCTGGTGGCTTGGTTTCTCGCTTTCTCTCTCTGGTCAAATTAAAACAAATGAACAAATAACATAAAAAAAAAATAACTCTTTAAAAAAATCACTGGAAATAAAAAGGTGAAAAATTCATTTAACAGAAAGATAGGTAGTTAGAAAAGAAAAACTTTGATAAGCCTCTTGGGATAGAGACTGAGGGCTCCCCGCCCCCCCACCCCCACCCCCACCCCCACCCAACACACACACGAAGGGCATGCTGCACTGCTGAGAAAGTTGTGTTAAAGCAGAGCGGGGCCTTGGGTTTGGGGACAGAAATGAACTGTTAGGGACCACAAAGGAGGCTGCAAGCTGCCATGAAGAGGCCTCCTTCCTCCCACCTCTACAGTGTTGTCTAAATAAATGTGTAAAAGAGCTACCCACACTGGATCCCTGGCAGGCCAGAAAGAAACTTGCACTCTTGGTTTGATACAAAGCACCAAATCATTCACCTTCCTTCAGTGGCTCCATGTTTCAGCCCGTTCCTGATGTAAAGATGGGTTAAAATCAAATACCATATGGAGGAGCACTCCAGGCCCGTCAGTGTCGCAGGGAAGTAGAGATGTCACCATGGCTGTTGGTGAGCCCATGGAGCGGTTCCATGGGACCTGCTCTTAAAGGTAGCCACCAAGGCTGCAAATGGTGGTAATGAAAAAATGGCTGCTGTAAAGGCCAAATATGTCATCAACTTGAGGTTGAACTGTGTAACAGACTTCAATGCAATAGTGAAAGCACTGAGCAAATCTAAGGCAAAGCTCATGGAAATCGGTGAAGTCCCAGACCTGATGATTTGCTTTCTCATTTTCTGTCTGGTGAGTGCGCACATTTTATAGCAAATTTTAAAAAATAAATAATTCTTTAAAAATTATGTAAAAACCAGATCTGTTCATATTAAAGGCTTCCTACCTGGTGTAATTCTTGATGATGTAAAAGAATAGTTAGAAGATAAAGGAGAGGATGAGAACAGATGAGAACACTGCAGAGAGCACTTAAGGGATCAGTACTTGCTGTGTTTGATAACACTGAATCTGCAAAGAGGTTTGTAGAGCCCCCTGGTCAGACGTACAAAAGCACAGACATGCTAATACTTTTCTTTTTTTTTTTTTTTGAGAGGTTTTCGATATAGGGCACTTGCCAGACAAAGAGAGACATAGAGACAGAAAGTGAGAAATCACCCCCCAGGGGGGATGGTCACGTCGCAATCCCTTCTCCTCCATTCTCCTCTCAGCATCTTGGACACACACGCACACGCGCCTGGCGTGAGTTTAAGCCACCGGGTCCGGGACGCAAACCACGGTCGACTACGTGGGAGTCCAGCGACATAGCCATTACGTTAACTGCTGGTTCCCCAGTGAACAATTTTTAAAATTCATTTTAAATTAGGTTATAAGCTGCTTTTTGTCTTTGAAGTCTTTTAAAAACTGAATTAGGTCCACTTCAATGTCTACCTTTAGGAATGGAAAAATTTTTGTTGTTAAACTTGTGTTTTTGTTATCCAAATGAGGATTTAAAATATATATACAGTTCGGATGATTCAAGTGTCAAAAGGAAGATTCTTCCACTAAATTGCTTTTGTAATGAGAATGTGTTTGTAGTACAAATTAATAAAATACAGTATAAAGACAGCAAAAAACAAACAAAACCACCACAAATACCATATGGAATTATATTGTTTATAAGGGCTAGAGATGTCCAGAAAAGAGGTCTTAAGAAAACATGATCAGGGAAAGCTTCAAAGAAATGAGATTTGAGCATGTGTGTGTCTGTGTGTGCATGTGTTCAGTAGGTATTTGCAAAAATGAATAAAATAAATTGGATAAGGGGTGCCCTTGGCACTCTCCTTCCCTAGTACTTGTGCTCTGTGAAAAGAGGGTGATCTCCAGAAATCAAGGAAATGACGGCTTACTCCTCAGCTTAGAATGGAGGAATTCACAGCTTGGGTCTGTCACATTATGACAAGACTGGTGTGGGCCTTGACTCAAAGCAAGCCAGTGTTTCCCCTGGCCTTTCACCTTAACGGGGCATTGCCAGCCTGACTGACTTCCATTTCTCAGCAGCATTAGGATCTTAATAACATTTGAGTCTTAGAGTTTGGAAAGATCATGGACATCTGGTCTAGCACTCAAACAAGTGGAATAATCTCTGCTGCTTCCCTGATGGGCCAGCAGGGCAGCCAGCTTTAACATTTCCTTCAGGTTCATCTCTCAGCCAGAAGTCTGTTTCTCTGTTCTCTCCCATAGGTGATGTATGTGCAAGTTCTCCCATACTTTAATGGGTGTCCAGTATGATCCTCTGCCCCAAATTTCCCTCTCCACTTCCCAAGCTGGGAATGGTAGTTCTGTGTTCTTAACAGATATTAGGATCCAGCACAGGCAAAACAAAGCCCTAGACTCTAAGGAAGGATGCTGGGCTGAACCTTCTTGTCTCTTCCCACCTTTTAGGATAGAGTTGAAGCTGAAGATATGTTGCTTCTGGGCAGAGAAATATGGCACCTTTCCCCAGAACTCAGCATGTAGTCCGTTTGAGTCAACAAGACCTGATAGCATAAAGCCTGCCAAGGGGGTCCCAGATAACAAATGGGGTATAACCAGCCTCTGAGCCTGAGACCACGTGTTCTCAAATGGGCAGAATGTGTCTGCTTTTTCCTGAAGGTCCAGGAGTGAGTGCTGGGGTTGTGGTTCTGTTGACATTTCCACATATGGCCTTTGGTGCTTATTGTCCCTCAAGTACTCCTTAATAGAGGAGGTAGGTGATTATGAGCACAGGTGAAAAGGGGAAGACAGTAGAAAAAGAAATGGGCTTTACTTTAAAGCAAGTTAAACAAAATACTGGTAACATACCCTTGGTCATGAAATGCAGAAATGTCTTTTTCCTTAGTCATCAAAGCCCATCCCTCGGTTAAGGAGATCTTTTCCAGGTACTAGCTGTGCTTTTGCTGGCTCTCTCTCCAGAATGGTCAACTATCTAAGTTTGTATTTGGTTCCCATTGTGCCATTGTAGGCCACAACTTATGTCTTAGCGCGGCTCACTCCTACCAGTTTGAGTGGTAGGGTGGGCTCAGGATTGCTAGCAGTTCCCCCCTCCCCAAAACTTGCTAGAGGGTTTGTGAGAGAGGAAAAAGTACCTCACAATGGGGCACGGTCAAGCCACAATCCCTTCTTTTCCATTTCTCCATCCTGTTGGGATTTGGGGCAGGCAAGTACACATGCCCAGTGTCTTTTTTAAGCTGCCAGGTCCGAATCTGAACCATAAGGTTCGCCATATGGGATCCCACTCCTTTGATCACTAGGCCATGGGGCTGGCCCAGGATCACTAACTTCTAACTTGAGCAAAACTGCATTGGTCAGAAAGGGGAGCCAAGTTCAGACAGGCTCAGCAATTTCTTATATATTTTTCAAAGTGCTTTTGTTGCATGTTTCATTTTCTGCTATACATGGCAATAAATATTTGTTGCTTTGGTCTATACAAAAAGTCTGTGAGGAAGGTAAGACAGATGTTATCTAAATGAACAAACAATAAATACAGATAACTATCTTGTTGTGAGTCCCCCAGACAACAGAGAGGCCTGAAAATTTTTTGATTCACAGTCCAAATCTATATAATATTGCCACTTTTCAAGCTGTCACTTAAATACAGTATCAAGAATGAAGACAATATTCCAGGACTCCTACAATGAGTCTCTATGCCACAGCTTTCTAAAAGAGAATGTGAATGGTCCCCACAACTCATATGTAGAAAGCTATTTATTTCCTACAGGAAACTTAAAAAAAGAAAAAAAAAAAAGGAGAGAGAGAGAGAAACAAAGGAAGAGAGAAAGAAAACAAACACACAAAAGGCGGTCTTCCCCCAAAGGCAAGCAATTATGAAAAAGGTAGGACATCTAGTTGCTGGAGTGGAAACAGTAACATTCAGTTAACAATGGAATATTTAAAAAAAATAGTTTTCTTTTCAAATTGTAACTTGTGATAAAACATAGAAAAATGTACTAAACAAGTTTGGTATAAAACAGAGTAAAATTTTCAAATAAGCCCAAGGAGAAAGCACAATGCTGGAAAGGATGGGGTAGAAGGGAAGAGATTTTATACAAAACTACCTATTACAATACAGAAAAAAGTATAAAACGTTCCTGTTTTGGAACTTAAGTACAAAATGACACTGGCATTGGATCATTTACTATCTAAGCCTGAGGAGCTCTCAGAGGGAGGGGATGGGAGAGATGCTAGAAAGAACAAAACAAAATCTCAAGTTGATCAGTTCAAACTCCACCCGTTTTCATCTGAAAATCTCACCTTCTTCTGTAACCTTGACCCCTAAGCCAAAATCCATCCAGGCCTCAATATATTTTGTTAGGAAGTCCACAAACACCCTACACATAGGGGCTGGGATCTGTGTGCTGGAATTTGAAAAATGGAACTACATCTACAGGCTAAATGGTGAACACATTCAGTCTTTAAATAAAATGCATATCCCTGTGAAATATTTTATATATGTGTATGTGCACAGATATAGATACATATGCACACACACATATATGAAATATGTATATATATATATACATATATATGTATATATATAAAAACACACACACACACACACACACATAAATTTTCTGTGGTTAGAAACATATTTAAACTAACTAGCCACAGATCAAACTAGACCTGCATTCATCTAACACTGGAATTTTATGCTAAAGACTGAGGTCCTTCTTCTTCTTGGTCAGAAGCAGGCAACAGTGAAAGTAGTGCTTGTTGCTCCACTGAGCCACTCCCTGGGTGGGTCTTCCCCATTTCATGTGGTGTGAGCACGTGCAAACCCCTGCTTTTGGGAAGTGGACTGTCTGGGATCGCGGGGTCTGCCCAGGGCTCATGAAGCTACGAATGATCTAATAGCCTTATATAAAAGCAGATGGATTTCACATAGGGGCATTTAAGTAGGAAAAGTCCTAGAGGAGGGGACCTACGCAGGTGCCCCAAAGTCCAGTTGATAGTCACATTCCTGACTACACATCTTAGAATCACATGTGTACGTATATGTGCATGTATGTGCTGGTGGTTTTTATCCCTATCTTCTTGTCCATGCCTTTTCCTACTTCTTAGTAAGGCCTAACACCAAGATTCCTTCCAAGCTTTTCTCAGTCCCCTAATTAGGGACTAAGTCAGGCTGGAGCCCTTTGAAAACAAGATGGCAGAACTGAAGAAGTGAAAAGCAGTCTCTCTCTTCAGCTTAGGGATGTCCCTCACCCCTTTCACAGCACCAAAGTTTCTTTGCAAAAATAGTATCTAAGATACAAAAGGAAAGGCAGATGTGCTTGTGAATGCATCTCGCCAGGGCCTGGTCCAGGATCAAGGGCTTTATAAGAACAGAGGATTGGGAGCAGCCATTTCCAAGGTCTCTGGCTGTAGACAACAAAGAGCTGGTCCCCCACGAGGAAAAGAGTCTTCTGAGACAGTCTTCACAAGAGCTTTCGGTGGAGGATCTCCCAGACCATCCGCTTCCGGAAGTACGGCATGTGTTGCTGTAGGGACACAGAGATGACACCCTTAAATTTTATGTCTTTTATCTAGATATAATACTCCTTTTCCCATGCTCCTTTGCTCCTAAAGGTTTCCAAATAACATAGTCTCAGTTGTGTTTCTGGTCTTTTAAATTGTTCTTTCTTGATTACATGGTTTTTTTTTTTTTCCACTTTCTTTTTAGAATTTTTTAAAAATTTTACTGCTATTTCTATTGCTACTTTTCATTACTACAGACTTAAAAGTTCTACTGGCATTAACAGGAGTCTCCAAGCCATGCTCAAATGTTTCCAAGAATTCTGAAAACAAAATAAGACTTATCTAACAAATTTTCTATGTTGAACTTAGAATTTATGTCTCTGAAGAACCATGTGGATAGAAATGACCAATCACACACTAAGAGAAGACAGCCAGCTGTGTCAAGTAAGAGGGCAGCATAACAAATTACACTGGAAGATCAAGGTAGGGCCTGTTTTAAAACTTGATCGCTGGGGCCAGCAGATAGCATAGCGGTTATATCACTGGACTCTCATGGCCGACTGTGGTTTGAGTCCCGGACGCAGTGGCTTGAAACTCACACTGGAAGCCTGTGTGTGCATACCCAAGATCCTGGGAGGAGAATGGAGGAGAAAGGATTGCAGTGTGGCCATCCTCCCTGGGGGTTGATTTTGTACTTTTTCTCCCAGTTTCTCTGTCGCTGTCTCTCTCTCTGTCCAGTGACTGCATGTACCCTAAGGCAAAAACCTCTACCGAAAAAAAAAAAAAAAAACCTGACTGCTAACTAAATACAGGCAAACTAAAGACTGGTTTCAGTACCAGTTCTTTGTTTTTTTTAGGATTTGAGAGAGGTAAGGGAGATGGGAAGAGAAGGCTGCTCTCGACCAAGCTTCCTTTACTGTAATATGTGACGTACAGTAACTCAGGCTGTAGTTTACCACCACATTCCTTTTTTTTGGTGATGTGGCCTAGATAGTAACTACCAGTGCTTTGAGTCACAGGCTAAAGGTCAGGGCAGAGTCCTCTAAGGAGAGTAAGAGGAGAGAAAAACATCTAGAGGGAGCTTGGAGACAAGAGGGCCTTAAGCACCCTCCTGAAGGCTCCACTCACCTGTGTGAAGTTGATTGGTCTGTCTTTGGTAATACAGTCAGCGTATTTGCAGGCAAACATCCCACAGTCACTTCCATTCATCTGCTGTGGAATTTCCTGAACAAAAACAAGGTGACATTTTTATAAGTTTCTTTCCTTCTTAGATTAAAAAAAAAGACCAAAAGATATAAATTGTATAGGTTTCCCTGAATTTTGAAATAAGGAAAATAGGGGACAACATTCAGGACAACAGAGCCTCAAAGGAAGAACAAAATCAGAATTTCAGTAAGGTCTGTGTATTGTACATTAACCACATAGGAGAACATTTTAGATTTCCATGGCACTTAAGGATGTAAAAAACTGATCCTTCCCCCAAGGGCCAAGTAATTAGCAAACGTTTCCCACAGGAGTGAAAAATTAAGCAAAGCAGCTGAGCATTTAGAAAATCTAGTTTTACATGAAACACGTTACCAGTTTTCTCACAAACAGCTTAATCTATCTTCAAGGAATAAGCAACCAAGCTGAAGTCAGTTCAGTTAGACACTAAGATAGACCGTCCCTGGAAGTCAAGCAATAAAATTCTTTCCTCCCCCAAAACCTACTCAGGATTTTCATCTCATCAAGATAAATGTACCTGACTCTTCTTACTGAAGAGCTGCCAGCCATTGGTATCAAACTCTTTTCTTTTCTTGTCAATACTTTCTTGTTTTAGGTATTGCCTAAAGGTAAAAGGAGAGAACAAGATGAGCTCTGGAGAATACTGATGACAGGTGCCACCCTAAGAATGGGGCTAACAATTTTTAGGAAGAGTTTCATATGCCTTTCTGAGGAAACATCACATAATGCTGGGCAGGGAATCCTTAGACTGCTAAGTTTCCTTAAGAACTGAACTTGCCTCTTACGACTCCCACAATTAATGCTCTCCGTCAACCCAAAAGGAACATGTACCCTGATAATGATTCCTCCTACCTACCGTTCCTCCTGAGGAACAATTTTATGCTCTTTTTTTGGCTTATATGGTCCTTTAAAATTCCATCTAATGGATGAAAAATGTTTCTCTATATCAAGGTATATATTCATTCACCATTAGCCTTGGTTCCTCTGTATAAAACTTCAATAATTTTCATAAAAAAGGAATATATGCCACCTCATATAGAGTACTTTTAAAAACTAGAAACTGCTCATCATTCTGGAATCTATATCCTCCTGGCCATCAGAGTGGAATGGTGAAGAACAGGTGTTTGAGAAAGAAAAACAGGTAGGGTATAAAGAGGTCTGCATTCTGGTTCCCAACTGAGCCACTAAATAGTAGGAAATCAAGCATCACCTCAAGTGGGTCTTATCAGGAGGTTGTACCAAATGGTTTCTAGTATATATATGCATATCCACTCTATATTTTAGTGCACTAGGCAGTATTTCCATAGAGGACATATCTTTAGTATTATTAAATTACTATTACACTTAGATGTAAAATATCCATTTTATTTATTTTTTAAAAGAATTTATTTTATTTATTTTTTATTATTATTATTATTTCACATGAGTTTTGCCAGAGAGAGAGAGAGAGAAAAGCAAGTCACCAGGTCCAGGCCTTGAACCACAGTCAGCCATGTGGGAATTCTGGCACCTTAACCACCACACCACCTGCTGGTCCCCATTTTTATTTTATATAAGATATCAAACTACTGAGTTCAGCTGCTGGAAAACAACATATACTCAACACCAAACTCTTTTGCCCTCAACTTACAAGAGGATCCTGCAGGCTTCATTGTTTATCCCACCCATAGAGTCGTAATAGATAATGTTCTTCTTCCTAAAGTCCACAACCTAAGAATAGAAACAACAACAAAAAATCCTGCATTTACAAAGTAAAGACAATTGTTCTCAGCTTCTCCCTTCCCTGGTTCTTGGAGCCTTTGTCAGATTTCCTGCAAAATCATGACACTTTTGCATTATATCATGTCTGAGCTGTAGAGGAAAGAAGGAGGAGATGATTTACATAAAACTGTGAGGAGTTGAGCAATTGGTGGCCCCATTATTGGCCTGAAACCTTTTTCTAGCATTGAGGTTCTCCCTCTGCAAGGTAGGCAACAGGGGAAAAAAATTACAATTCAGAGAAATGTTAAGTTGAATATCTTGAGATCGCTTCCACACAGTTTCAGAAAGACGGTGAAAAGAGACTGGGTTTTGTTTCTTTACCTTGAAAATATCCTCTTGCCTTTAGGTTTTTTAAAAGTAATTCAAAACAGACTATGAAATAACTTTTAGATTTATATGAACACATTACGCTAATGATCCATGTTCTCAATCATAAAAAATACTAAATTACCAAGTATGCAAGGCTAGGCATGATTTGGAAGAAAATCAGTCACAGAATCTGAACTGTCAGCATCAAGAAGTCACTTTTTCTCTTGAGGTTGCTTAGAGACCCTGTAACTCCCTTTTAAATATTTCCAGAAAAGGAAATTGCACAACTTTCTTCAAAGTCTACAAATCTCCCACCCTTGACATGAAGTTCATCATCTGACTTTTAGCTAACCTACCACCAAACACTATGCTCTCTATCAGTAATCAAGCAAAGGAACTACTCACTACCCTCTATGCGTTTTATAATTATGCAGATTTCAAAAATAAAGGAGGTACTCACAGCTAGACACCAGTGCACTCCCAGGTGAATGGGTACCAAAAGAATGTCAACAGAAAATACATCCACTTTCTTTGTCCAACGTTTCACTGCCTGATAACCAGCTGTTTTTAACTTAGTGAAGAAAAAGGTATTAAATGCATGCACACTTGGCAATCCCTTCTCTTTACTTCGCTCCATCAGCATATTCATGTAGAAATTGATGATCTGTGGGAGAAATGATTTGTATTAAGAATAGACGCTCAGGCCTTTCTACCTAGTTCCAAAGTAGGCCTTTCAAAAGCAATTTTGAGGCCAGTTGGCAGTAAAGTGATTAAGGTGGCTGGATCCTATGTGGCCAACCGCATGGTTCAAGTCTTAGACCCAGTAACTTGAAAAACATGCCAGGCACATGTGCATGTGTGCCTAAAATCCTGAAAGGCAGGAGAAATAGAGAAGGGAATGAGGCATGACCATCTCCCATAAGTGCTGCTTTTTAACTCTCTCTCTCTCACTGTGTTTCTCTTCAGTGAGCACACACATCGTCCTCTGGCAATTTTTATTTTTCAAGCAGTTTTTATATCAAACTGCATGATACTGTTTCCTAATCAATCCAATTAAGATGTCAACATCAGCGGCTGGCAGGTGGCATGATGGTTAAGGAGCTGGACTTCTACATGGTCAACCACGGTTTGAGTCTTGGACCTGGCAGCTTGCTTTCTCCCTTTCTCTCTCACCTTCTTTCGTCAAATTAAAAAATAATAACAAACAAAATTAAATAAATAAGTATTTAAAAAAATATGTTAACATCAAACAGCCTCATCTCTCTATATAAATTCTGCCTAGAAGGGAGAAGGTTGAAGTGGTTATAAATAGCAAAAAGAGAAAAGGTTGTTAATCTATCATGGGTTTGGGGATAAAAATGGGCAGATGCTGGGCAGACTTGTAGAAGACTAAGGCTTAGGTCAGAATACTGGAGAATGAGGAAGAAGAGGCATTAGAGGATAAAACTCAGAGGAAAGAAAAGGAAAGAAAGCAACCAATTTAGTGAAGTACGTTAGCAGTTACTTCAACGTGTAGGGAACTCTGTGGGCAATCTCTAAATAGATTATGAGCTCAGTCAGAATCTAATATTAATCAAGTTAAGATTAAGAATAAAACCTTATATTTGGGACACTTGATTCTGATCCGTGGTTAAAGACTGCCTTTTCAGCCTAAAACGCCATACTGCAGAGGCAAACGGTCTTGGTCTCAAGTAGTACAAATGATAGTATAAGCCATCAACTATACTGGAAAAACATTTGTAAACTGGTGATAGGTCAGCAATGTCACTGTTCTTGAAGCAGACATGGCTGTACTATAAAAGCCTACATTATATGAAGCTTAAAAGTAAAGTCACGAAGATGAAAAGTACAAGTTCTTTCCCAGATCATACAGTTGGCTTTCTCATCTTTGTGGATTCCATTTATGTCTTCAGTTCAAGTGTGAGTTAAATTAATTAAAATGTTTGATATGGGGTATGTTTAGTCAATGAAACAATGTCTTCTCTAATAGTGACTATATTGTCTATGAGATTGAAAGTTATTGTGCCGGAAGGTACTGCATACTTACTTTATGTGGCCAGTGGAGGCCAGGCCAATGCCTGTCAACTGCAAGGAATGAATGGACTAACTGATCCACAGCTTGGAAATATGACTAAGAAAACAGGCAAATTTTTCAGAATGCTTTTTGAGGAATGGGAAAATGCCCCCATCCTTTGACAAATATTTACACACCAGGATGCCAGAGCAGTGAGCTACTACTGTCCAACAGTAGGCAACTACATACTGGGGAGGCACCAGGGAACAGTGCCAGGAACACACCGGAGCATGGTCTGGACTAGAGAAAGGGCCTATAGATGAGAGTGCCTAGGCAGCTGCAGGGAAAATTCACTCGCCATGAAGCAGAGCTCTGAGGCTAGGACTGAAGAAAGACTCGTTCTGTCTGCAGCTCTGACGAGGAGGCAAGAGGCCCAGCAGGCCCACAGGACTTAGGTTGTGGCTAATTCTCTGCCTAACTGGATGCTCAATAGATAACCAAGGCTCAGCTGCTTTAAATAATGATAATGACTCACGATACAATTAGAACAGTGTATTTCTCAAATCTAGGTTTGAGATTAATGTGCTAAAGGGTGCCTCTAGGCTTGTGAAGAGAGCCACAAATGCGGGGGATCTGCCTAGCAAGCACAGATTTCTAGGTTGTAAACTATGTTCTCTACTGAGACAAAGTCAGCAAGAAGGGACTGATTTATTCCTCTGTCACTGCACCCATCCCATAATGTTAGCCACGTCATGAGGCTAATCCTTTCAGTGCAAGGAGTACAACGAATAAGCATATGACCTACCAGTCACCGTAAGGCAAACCTTCCATAGGCGCAGGCAGGTTATATTTTATGACAGTCAATGGGGGACTAGAGGGAGAAGTGAAAGGAATCAAACAGAGAAATAAGAACAGCCAACCACATAAATGTCATGGGGTGATATCACCCTAGGGTCCTATCAGAAAGGTATTACCTCTAACATCAACAGCCTGAAGTTTAAAAATAAAAAGGATGACACAAGTTACTGCCATGCTGCTTTTCTTTTCACCTTGACAAGGTGGACTACAAAGATAAAGACCAACACAGCTAAATAAGAACAGGTAGCCAGCAATCAGATACCCAATGTCTATTTCCTTTGAGAATCAATCCCTCTTCCATTGCTTTTGTCCAGTCTCCAAACAAGGTTTCTCCACTGAGAGGGAAATGGCCTCCTCTAAAGTCAACTGTAACAGTTAATTAGCTCTAAGGCGTGACCTGTGTTCTTTTCCATTTCCCCTTATCCCAGTAGGAAGGAATCTGGTGGCCTCAGTGTTCACTCCCATTAATTCAGGATGTGTAATCTGACATATGAGGCACAACTTAGATACGGGTCTCTCTCCTCAGTTATTCAGCTATTACTGTATCCAATTTTTCCATGAGAAAAACTGTCTTCAGCCAAGACACAATCATACAAAATAAATAAATAAACTAAAAATGAAAGAACAAAAAGAATCCTACATGTCATCTCACAGAGGGCTGAAGATGAAGGAAAAAAAGAAATGAGAGGGACCAGCAGTTAGCATAATGGCTATGTCGCTGAACTCCCATGTAGCCAACTGCACTTTGAGTCCCGGACCCGGTGGCTTAAATTCACGCCTGGCGCGTGTCTGTGCGTGCCCAAGATCCCGAGAGGAGAATGGAGGAGAAGGGATTATGGTATGGCCATCCCCCCTGGGGGGTGATTTCTCATTTTCTATCTCTCCGTTTCTCTTTCTCTTTTTGGCGACCGCAAGCACCCTATAGCAAAAATCTCTCCAAAAGAAAAAAAAAAGAAATGAGAGAAGGGATCACAGTGTTGAAGATTAAAGAAAAGCAGTGATGGTCACAGCATATGCCTGTATTTTGTAAAGACAAGGGTCCCTCCCCCACTACTGGCAACAGCCCTTTCTATATACAAGACTCTCCTAGCTCCAGCAGATCCTTAGTTCTCTTGAAAACAGAGGGCTATAAGTAAATTGGCCCTAGAAGGTGATATCTTGCTTTCTGTCTCTCTGGTGAGCACATGAGCTCTATAGCAAAAATCTTTACCAAAAAAAAAAAAGTGAACTGGCTCTGTGCCTGTTTGTCCTGCCAATATACCACTATCTGAGGATTACTGCCAGGTCACCCTTTCTGGGACTCACACTTGCCAGTATGCTCACTGTGGATCCTGGTGCCCAAGAGGCTGTCCTTCCTGCTGCCTTCACAGCTTTGACCATGAGCGTCTGCTTGTCTATGCAGTCCTGTTTGGGGATGGGAGGGTTGTTTATAGTGTCTTGTTCCTTTGTGATTTTATTTGAAGAGCTGCCAGGCTGCAGCTGAAAAAAGCTTCTCTTTAAAAGAAAGCCTACAATGTTTTCAAACTAAGGATTCGATCCTTTTCCTGTAAGTTACCACAATGACATAAATGACATTACTATTTGTATCTTCTTTTTTTTGGTCAGTAAACCAGCCAAACTATCATCTTCCCATGCATTTAGAAGTAAAATATTTCACTATCAGTAAAGTCTTAATTTTTTTTTTTTTTGAGAGATTTTTCACTATAGGGCGCGTGCGCTTGCCAGACAGAGAGATAGAAAGCGAGAAATCACCCCCCGGGGGGATGGTCACGCCGCAATCCCTTCTCCTCCATTCTCCTCTCGGGATCTTGGGCACGCATGCACACGCGCCCGGCGTGAGTTTTAAGCCACCGGGTCCGGGACGCAAACCGCGGTCGACTACGTGGGAGTCCAGCGACATAGCCATTACGCTAACTGCTGGTTCCCCGAGTAAAGTCTTAATCTTTAACCCTTCTCATGTTTACACTTTGACTCTTTCTAGTTGGTTTGGAAAAGAAATGTTCTAAAAGTTGGGCGTGACAGTGCTAAGACAACTTTTAAGGGGACAAAAGTCATTTTTCCAATTTTACCTCTAGATTTCTACTTTGATGTTCCCATTTTTTTTCATTGCCAGAGGTACATGCACTTGCCAGAGAGAAACAGGCAGAGAGGGAGAAAGCAACCCCAAATGGTGTGTGGTCACACCACAATCCCTTCTCTATTTCTCCATCCTGTCAGGATTTGAGGCGTGCATGCACACACACCCAGCATGTTCTTCAAGCCACTAGGGACAGGATTTGAGTCACTGTTGGCCACGGGGCTCTAAGGTGATCTGATCTTTCCTTTCTGATTTTTAAATTAAACTTAGCTTTTTCAACCACAAAGCCCAAAAGACAAACCAAACAGCATCTCATGAATATTATGTTCAGAAATTCATCTACTCGTAAGATCTGACCTAGTACTATGAGAAGTACAGACACAGGCTTCCCCCACTGTGAACATTCACAGAGGACTTTTTCCACCTGCAAATTGAAGTAAGAAATTGTTAGAATCACTGCTAAAGTTTTAGAGAAAGACAAGCAGGCAACATCTATTTTTAAAGAGTCATGATGCAGAATAATTACCATTGTCCATGTGAACCCACATAAGTCCCTGGTTTATTAGGACTAGTTCTATTAACATTAGGGAAACTTCAAAAAGACAAACTATTTTAACACTGTAGAAGCAAATGAGTCATAACACTAAAATGTTCACTCTGATAACTCAATTTCACATGTAAGTATATAGTATAGGGTAGATCCATCATATTCACTTAACTAATTTATCTCATTTTGCCAAGTTTTTTCCCTTTGGTGCAATCAATTTTTATTCCTTAAGAACAACCTGTTCCGGGAACCAGCAGTTAGCATAATGGCTATGTCGCTGGACTCCCACGTAGTCGACCGCGGTTCGTGTCTTGGACCCGGTGGCTTACAACTCACGCCGGGCGCGTGTGCGTGCGTGCCCAAGATCCCGAGAGGAGAATGGAGGAGAAGGGATTGCGGCGTGACCATCCCCTCTGGGGGGTGATTTCTCGCTTTCTGTCTCTATGTCTCTCTCTGTCTGTCTGGCGAGCGCATGCGCCCTATAGCGAAAAACCTCTCCAAAAAAAAAAAAAAAAAAAAAAAAAAAAAAAAAAAAAAACAAAAAAAAAAACAACAACCTGTTCCCAGTGCCAGTATGTGCAGATGAACTTCTGTTTTGCAGGTTATTTCCTTTCTTCACTGAGCATCACTTAGATTTAACTACTCCTTGGAAATAATTATAATAATTATGTATGTGTCCTGGTTTCAGATCCTGATTCTGTAATAAAAATCAGGCAGCCATGTTACTTCCTTATAAAGTTTTACTTCTTACTTTCTCACTACCAATCAAGCCAAGAATACTTTTATAAACAAGGTTATTGTAACACTAAGAGCAAAAAGACATCTCTTCCCTTTCAGAGATGAGGCTTACAAAATAGGTAATCAGTCTGTCTGGTTAGCTGTGGCTTCAGTGCACTTACAGTCTGCTATATAGGTTCTATTTTTAAAAGAATTATTTAAATTTTATTCATCACTATTATTATTATTTTTTTTCTTTTTGGAGAGGTTTTTGTTATAGGGCGCGTGCGCTCGCCAGAGACAGAGAGATAGAAAGCGAGAAATCACCCCCCAGGGGGGATGGCCACGCCTCAATCCCTTCTCCTCCATTCTCCTCTCAGGATCTTGGGCACGCACACACACGCGCCTGGCGTGAGTTTAAGCCACTGGGTCCGGGACTCGAACCGCGGTCGACTACGTGGGAGTCCAGCGACATAGCCATTACCTAACTGCTGGTTCCATCACCACTATTATTTTTTAAAATGTGACCAGAAAGAGAGAAAGAGAGAGGGTAAGTGAGAAAGCAAGTCTCCAGGTCTGGGACTTGAACCATAGTCAGCCATGTGGGCATCTGGCATCCCAACCGCCATCCCACCTACTGGCCCCTGTAGATTCTATCTTAATTCTCTGTCACTACCCTGATTCTCTACACTATTTGTTAGGAGTTTTTACTTCATGGGCTTTCCCTGGCTGGTGAAGTCAGAAATACAGTATTCCAACGATGCAATGTTTTCCTATTTTGGAAGCAATTATTATTAATATGAGTTTGCAATGTAGAACTATATGCGTACTTACTATTTTCCCAATATATCCACTTAAATTAGCAGTAAGGTACAACAGAATAGGATTCTGGAGGGAAAATAAATGATGAATGTTGTAGTCACCCTGCTTCGCCAACTGGGACAGGTATAGAGGGTTGTGTAAAGGGCAAAGTGTTTCCAGTCTACAAGCATTTTGGTACATGGGACCCACCTACCTGTTCCAGTCTTTTATAACTTTACTGATTTTCTGTCTACTTATTCTATCGACTATTGTGAGAGAGGCACTGAAATCTCCAACTGTAATAACAGATTTGTCTATTTCTCCTTTCAGTTTTATCAGTTTTTGTTTCATGTATTTGGAAGTTCTGTGATTAGACATATACATATTGGGTCATTGGAAAAGTCTTGATGTATTTTTTTGGAGAGATTTTTGCTATTAGGGCGCATGTGCTCCGAGAGAGACAGAGACAGAGAGGCAGAGTGAGAAATTACTCTCCGATGGGGATGGCCATGCTGCAATCCCTTTTCCTCCAGTCTCCTCTCAGGATTTGGGGCACACATGCATATGCACCCAGTGTGAGTTTTAAGCTGCCAGGTCTGGGACTTGAACTGAGGTCCATTATGTGGGAGTCCAGTGATGTAACCATTACACCATCTGCTGGTCCCAGACATGACACATTTTTGCATAGAAAAACATAGAGAGGTCAGCAGGTGGCATGATGGTTAAGGTGCTGAACTCCCACATAGTCGACCGTTGACCATGGTTCCAGTCCTGGACCTGGTGGCTTGCTTTCTCACTTTCCCTCTCTCTTTCTCTCTCTGGTCAGAGTACATGCCCTGTAGCAAATTAAATAATAATAACTAATAAAGTTAAATATTTCTTTTTTTAAAGAATTATTTAACTATATATATATATATACACACACACACACACACACACACACTCATATATATATATATATGACATGTGAATTAAAAAAACAGAGAGACAGAGTGAGACAGAGAGAGAGAGAGGGAAAGTGAGAAAGCAAGCTGCTAGGTCTGGGACTCAAACTGCAGTCAGCCATGTGGGAGTTCAGTGCCCTTAACCACCATACCACCTGCTGGCCCCTAAATAAATAGTTCTAAAAAAAAAAAAAACAGAACTACATCATGACCTTCCAACAACCCAATATTTAGGTTGGTAAGCTTTCTTGATGAACTTACCCCTTTATCATTAGGAAATCTCTTTTATCACTGGTAATCTTCCTTGTTCAGAAATCTACCTGTGTAATACTAATATAGTCACTTTATCTTTCCTTTTCCTTTAGTGGTTGCATGGTGTATTTTTTTCTATCCTTTTACTTTGTAAACCTATCTGTCTTTATATGTAAAATAGTTTCTCGCAGACAGTTTTACCCAATCTGACAACTTCTACCCTTCAATTGGATATTCAACCTATACTGTCCAATATGGTAGCCACTAGCTAAATGTAAATATTAAGCACCTGAAATATGGCTAATCCAAATTGTGATGTGCTATAAGTGTAAGATGTATTCTATATTTTAAAGAGAAGGTAAAAGAGTTCATTAATAGTATTTTAATATTGATTACACGCTAAAAGGGCATATTTTGAATATACAGGATTAAATATATCATTAAAAATAATTTTGCTGGGGCTGGCAGGTGGCGTGGTGGTTAAGGGCGCTGGACTCCCACATAGGCGACCACAGTTTGAGTCCTGGACCTGGTGGCTTGCTTTCTCACTCACTCTCACTCTCTCTCTCTCTCTCTGTCTCTCTCGCCAAATTAAAATAAATAAGCAAATAAAATAAAGTTAAATAATTCTTTAAAAAAAAAATAATTTTGCTGGGGGCCAGCAGGTGGCATGGTATTAAGGTGCAGGATCCCACACAGTCAACTTTGGTTCTAGTCCCCAGACCAGCAGTTTGAAAATCATGCTGGATGTGCCGAGCAGGCACAAGCCAGCAAGATGGTGGCAGCTGGAGCGGGCTGTCTGAGGTGAGTGACTTCGGCCCTACTGCTCCAGGGCAGGCGCCTGCCTGCCAGGGAGCTGTCAGCTCCTGACTGGCTCTATCACAAGAAGGTTGTTGATCATTATGAAAATCCTAGGAACGTCAGGTCCCTTGACAAGGTGTCTAAGAATGTCGGAACTGGATTGGTGGGGGTTCCAGTATGTGACAATGTCATGAAATTACAGATTCAAGTGGACGAAAAGGGGAAGATCGTGGATGCCAGATCTAAAACATTTGGCTGTGGTTCTGCAGTTGTCTCCAGCTCTTTGGCCACCGAATGGGTAAAAGGTAAGATGGTGGAGGAAGCCTTGACCATCAAAAACACAGACATCACCAAGGAGCTCTGCCTTCCTCCCGTGAAACTGCACTGCTCCATGCTGGCTGAGGATGCAATCAAGGCTGCCCTGGCTGATTACAAACTGAAACAAAAACCCAAGAAAGGAGAGGCAGAGAAGAAGTGAGCCCTTGGCAAAGCCCGCAGCAGGTCACATCAGCTGTTTGCCCATCGCTGTGCTATCACCTTAGATGTAAGAACCCCTCGCACTGCATTAAAAAGCTCCACGATACACACAACATTCGCTGTCTGTTGTGACACTCACGCAAGCAAAATACACAATTCAATTGTTCTGAATCTTGTGGTTTCTTTCAGCCCACATTTTATCGCCTTAACCCTATCCATGTACATTTTGAATTGTGTGTTTGGCCTCAGAGCTGAAATCTATAATGAAGTCCCAAGTTTTTGACAGCCCATGAAGTGCATAAATATCTAATTTTATCTTGATTTTGGGAAGATTACAAGTAGAATGCCTTGGTCTGATTATTTGATAGACCCATTATTGTACTTAAAAGATTTGCATATATACATAAAACAATGTAAGATAAAAAAAAAAAGGAAAAGAAAATCATGCCAGATGTGTGTGTGTGTGTGCCTTAATTCCTCAGCAAGCACATGTGCTCTATGGCAACAACCTAAAATACAATAAAAATAATTTCACCTATTTCTTTTACTTTTTTAATGTACCTACCAATTAAAATTAGATTGGAACCAGCAGTTGGCGTAATGGCTATCTCACTGGACTCCCATGTAGCCGAACATGGTTCAAGTCCCGGACCCGGTGGCTTAAACTCATGTCAGGCGCGTGTGCATGCATGCTCAAGATCCCAAAAGTAAAATGTAGGAGAAGGGATTGCAGCATGGCCATCCCCCCCTAGGGGGTAAGTTCTTGCTTTCTGTCTTTCTCTCTCTCTCTCTCTCTCTCTCATCTTTCTGGAGAGTGCAAACACCCTATGGCAAAAACCTCCCCCCCCCAGAAAAAAAAAAAAAAAACTAAAAAAAAAAAATCAGATAAATGGCTCATATTATATTTCTCTTCAACAGTGCTGGTTTAGATAATTTTTATTAAATATTGATACGGCTGAATTTAAATCTACCATCTTGCTCTTTTTTCCTATTTGTTCCATCTACTTTTTGTATCTTTTTTCTTGCCATCTTTTGGACTTTTGTGTGTGTGTGTGTGTGCGTATGTACGTACATATGTATGTATGTATGTATTTATTGCCATGTGGGCACGTGTACTCACCAGAGAAAGACAGAAGGAAAGTGAGATATCACTCCCTCAGGGGGAATGGCCATACCACAATCCCTTCTCCTCTATTCTCCTCCTGGGATTTTGGGCACACATACACATGTGCCCAGCATCATTTTTAAGTGGCCAGGTCTGAGACTCAAACCTCAGCCAGCCATGTGGGAATCCAGTGCCTTAACTACCACACCACCTGTTGGCCCCCCTTTGGATTTTTTTAATCACATTTTTGTCTCTATTAGTGGTTTGTTAACTATACCTTTGTTTTGGTTTTAAGTATCTGCTCCAGGATTTACAACACCTTTTTTTTTAGAGAGGTTTTCGCTATAGGGCGCATGTGTTCACCAGACAGACAGAGACATAGAGACAGAAAGCGAGAAATCATCCCCCAGGGGGGATGGTCACACCGCAATCCCTTCTCCTCCATTCTCCTCTCGGGATCCTGGGCACGTATGCATACTCGCCCAGCGTGAGTTTTAAGCCACCGGGTCCAAGACGCGAACCGCGGTCGACTACGTGGGAATCCAGCGACATAGCCATTACGCTAACTGCTGGTTCCCAACAACGTCTTTAACTTATCATAATCTTCATATAACATTATGCCACTTCATATAGTGTGTAAAAATCTTAGAATACATCCATTTTGTCTCTTCCTTTGTGCTATGACTGTCATACACACACACACACACACACGTGATACTTTAATTTGTTGCAGGGTTCATGTGTTCATCAGAGCGAGAGGCAGACAGGGAGGAAAAGAAGAGAGCACCCCCAATGAGGCGTGGTCGGTCACACTACAATCCCTTCTCAATTTCTCTATACTGTTGGGATTTGGGACACATATACACATGTGCCCAGTGTTTTATCAAACTGTCTGGTCTAGGACTTGAACCATGAAGTCAGCCATGTGGGATCTGGCTCCCTTTAAGCACTAGGCTAGCCCCATATACTTTACTTCTACATGTCATAAATCCCACAGGACATTGTTTTAGTTCCGCTTTAGTCAACTGTCTTCAAGAGACATTTAAAAATAAGAGCATTTCCATTGCTTTTTAGTCCTTTGTACAGATTGACATTTCCATTTGATATTTTTCCTCTGCCTGAAAAACTTGTAGTATTTCTTACAGTACAGATCTGCTGGTGATAAATTCTCTAAGCATTTGTCTGAAAGAGTATAGCCTTATTTTTTGAAAGTTATATTTGCTAGGTATAGAGTCTAGGTTGACACTTCTTTTTCTTCCTTTTTCTTTTAAAGAATTATTTATTCAATTTTATTTATTAATTAATTTTTATTCAACCAGAGAGAGACATACAGATAGAGAGAGAAAAAGAGAGAGAGAAGAGGGAAAGTGAAAAAGCAAGCCACCAGATCTGGGACTAGAACCATGGTTGGCCATGTGGGAGTGTCCAGCGCCTCAACTACCATGCCACCTGCTGGTCCCATACTTCTTTTTCTTCTTAAGTTCTTTAAAGATGTAGGTATTGGGCCAGCAAGTGGTGTGGTGGTTAAGGCAGCTGGATCCCACATGACCAACTTCACACTGAGTCCCAGAACTGGTGGCCCGAGAAACATGATGGCTGCAGTGTATGCCAAAAATCTTAAAAAAAAAAAAAAAAAAAAAAAAATTAAAAAAATAAAAAAGAGAGAGAGAGAGAAATGGAGGAGAGGGATTGTGGCATGATTATCCCCTCATGGGGGATACTTTCTCACTCACTCCCTTCTTTCTTCCCCTGGTCAATGCACATGCTACCTGGCAAATTTTTAAAAAATGGAGGATGGGCTAGACTGCAGAGTGGCAGGTTGAAGGATGCATCAGCAGAGAGAGCTTGGTCCATCTCTTCTCACATGCCTCTGAACTCTTGGGTGTGTTAACTGGGATTTGGAGAGTCCCACCCCTCCCTACTCCCCCCAACCCTGGCGCCTTCTGAACATCTGCTCCAACCAGGATGGGCCAGACTGCAGAGTGAGCAGCAAGAAAAAGGACAGAGCTACAGTCCCTAAACTCTCAGGTGTGTTAATTGGGATCTGGAGAATCCTACCACTCCCTGCTCCCCATGCCTCCCTATCATCCACTCCAGCCAGGGAAGGCCAGAAAATGCTTTAGGTCCTCCACTATCTCCTGACTATTTCAGACCTCATAGTTTTCTGAAGCATGCAGCGCACTATGCAACCCTTTCTGTCTTCCTCAGCTGAAACCCTGCAGCTCAACCACAGGAACACCTGTTCTCTAGAAACTGGGAGGCCCTTGGAATATCCAGTTCCAATGACAAAACTGCAGGTTGCTGGGTGCACATCAGGGAGATGAAACTGCAGAGAGATGGTAGATCACCTCCTCCTGCACACCTCTGAACGTTCAGAATTAACTCCAAAAAATTAGGAAGAAATGTATAATCCACCAGATGACCAGAAACCACTGCAGGGCACAAGAAATATGAGAAACCAAGAAAATGTCTCTCCCCCAAGAAAAAAGAACAGCTCCTCATCATCCATAGACAGTACAATGGAATTCATAGAAATGTCAGATAAAGAATTCAGAATATTCATAGTGACAAAACTAAATGAGATGCAAGAGAAAAGAGATAACAAACTCTAGAAGATACAAGAGAAAAGAGACAATGAGCTCCAGGAGATGAGGAAGTTCTTCCATGATTTGAAAGAAGAAATAGACACCATACAAAAGAATCAAACGAAACTGTTAGAGATGAAGGCCATAAGACAGAAAATCAAAACCTCCCTTGAAAGTATTAAAAGCAGATTAGACCATGTAGAAGACTGAATCTCAGATGTAGAAGACAAAACCTCTGACCTAGAAAAAAATCACCAAAAAGACAGAAAATAACTAAAAAAAATGAGAATAATATGTGAAATACTAGATATTGTTAAATGCCAAAAAATCTGGATAATCAGTATCTCAGAAGGTGAAGAAACTAATAAGGGCATTGAGAATCTATTCCATGAAATCCTGAAAGAAAACATTCCAAACCTAAAGATGCATTCAAACATCCAGACTCAAGAAATACAAAGGACCCCAAATAGAATCAACCTAAGAAGATATTCTCCATGGCATTATCATAGCCAGATTGACCAAAACTACAAATAAAAACAAATACTAAAATTGGCAAGAGAGAAATGTCAAGTTACTTACAAAGGTTACCCTCAGACTAACTTTGGACCTCTCACCTGAAACAATGTCAGCAAGGAAAGAATGGGAAAATATATTCAAAATCTTAAATGCAGGAAAATCTCAAAGACTACTACTTAACTGGCAAGATTATTGTTCTAATGGGAAGAAAACATAAAAACATTCTCAGGTAAACAAAACCCGAAAGAACTAACCAACTCCAGACCAGCTCTCCAAGAAGTTCTGAAGGGAGTGGTATATCAGGAAAACTGAAGACAGATAAACAGAAAAAAGAGAAAAGAGAGGGGGAAAAAAAAGACAAAGAGAAAAAAAGACAAAAACAAAACAAAACAAAACAAAACAAAACAAAAAAACAAGAAAATGGCTGATTTAATGGTAGGAACAAGTCTGGAAAAATAATAATGTTGAATATTAATAGATTAAATTCCCCAATCAAGAGACACAGATTGGCTGAATGGATAAAAAACCAGAAACCCTCTATCTGCTGCCTGTAAGAAACACACCTCACGGATAAAGACATACATAAACTAAAACTGAAGGGCTGGAAAAAGGTATTACATGCAACCAGAAACCAAAAAAGGGCTGGAATCGCAATGGTTATCTCAGACAAAATAGACTTTAAGACAAAAAGTGAAAGAAAAGACAAAGAAGGGCATTATATAGTAGTACAACAACTAATTCATCAAGAATATATAATGCTTATAAATATCTATGCATCCAACTCAGAAGCACCCAAATATGTAAAGGAAAGACTGCTAGATCTAAAAGGAGAGATAGACTGCAACGCACTAATTGTTGGGTATCTTGATACCCCATTATCTCCTTTAGACAGATCATCTAGACAAAAAATAAGCAAAGAAATACAGTATCTAAATAATACCATAAATCAAATGGGTTTGACAGATATCTACAGAACCTTCCACCCAAAAACCATGAAATATATACTTTTCTCACCCCTATATGGAACGTTTTTTAAGACTGATCACATAATAGGGCACAAAACAATCCTTTACAGATCCAAAGGCATAAAAACTATATCCAGCATCTTCTCCAACCATGATGGAATTAAACTTGATATTAAACTTGATATAATAAAACTCGAAAATACACAAACACGTATAAACTAAACAGCCTCCTCATGAATGATTTCACAACAACTGGAGAAATTAGACTGAAATCAACAGATCCATGGAAACCAAAGATAATGAATACACAAGTCTCCATAATCTATGGGACACAGCAAAAGTAGTCACAAAAGAGAAGTTCATACCAATTATTTTGCATAAGAAAAAGATGGAGGGGTGGGTGGCAAATGGACAACCTAACATCGTGTCTCAGAGAATTGGAAAAACAAGAAAAAAATCCAAAAAAGGCCAAGAGAAAAGAAATAATAAAGATTCAAACAGAAATAAATCAAATAGAAAATAAACAAACTATACAGAAAATAAATGAAAGCAAAAGCTGGCTCTTTGAAAAGATAAACAAGATTGACACACCATTAGCTAGACAAATTAAGAAGAGAGAAAAGAACCAGATAAATTAAATTCACAACGAAACAGGAAATTTAAAACAGACACAATAGAACTACAAAACATCACTAAGGGATGTAATGAGCAACTAGATGCCAACAAACCTGGATGAGACGTATAAATTCCTGGGCACACATAATCTACATAGAAAGCCTGAATAGACCCATAACAAGCAATAAAATTGAATCAGTAATAAATAGCCTCCCAACAAAGAAAAACCCAGGTCCCTGGGAACCAGCAGTTAGCGTAATGGCTATGTCGCTGGACTCCCACGTAGTCGACCGCGGTTCGCGTCCCGGACCCGGTGGCTTAAAACTCACACCGGGCGCGTGTGCATGCGTGCCCAAGATCCCGAGAGGAGAATGGAGGAGAAGGGATTGCGGCGTGACCATCCCCTCTGGGGGGTGATTTCTCGCTTTCTGTCTCTCTGTCTCTCTCTGTCTGTCTGGCGAGCGCACGCTCCCTATAGCGAAAACCTCTCCAAAAAAAAAAAAAAAAAAAAAAAAAAAAAAAAAAAAAAAAAAAAAAAAAAACCCAGGTCCCTCAATCTACTCAAATTATTTCTAAAGATCCAAAAGGAAGGAACCCAACCGAATTCATTTTATAAAGCCTCCATCACCCCCCATCTCCAAAACAGACAAGGACACGACAAGAAAGGAAAACTACAGACCAAGATGTCTGATGAATACAGATGCAAAAATTCTCAAGAAGTTATTAGCAAATCGTATCCAACAACACATTAAAAAAGATTATACATCATGACCAGGTAGGCATTATTATAGGGATGCAATGATGGTTCAACATACACAAAGTCATAAATGTAATATACCATATTAATAGAAAGAAAGATAACCATATGATCATTTCAATCAATGGAGAAGATGCGTTCGACAAAATACAACATCCCTTCATGATTAAGACTCTCAGCAATATTGTCACAGAAGGGTCATTTCTCAACACAATAAAAGTAATCTATCAGGGGCCGGCAGGTGGTGTGGTGGTTAAGGGCACTGGACTCCTACATGGCCAACCGTGGTTTGAGTCCTGGACCTGGTGACTTGCTTTCTCATTTTCCCTCTGTCTTTCTCTCACTGTCCCTCCCTGTTAAAATTAAATAAACAAATAAATAAATAAAGTTAAATAATTCTAAAAAAGAGAGTCATCTATCAAAAAGCTTTTCCACTAAAAACTGGTACATGACAAGGCTGCCAGTTTCTCCACTCCTTTTCGATATGGTGCTGGAAATCCTAGCTAATGCAATCAGAAAGGAAAATAAAGGTATTCAAATAGGGGAAGAAGAGCTGAAATTATCTCTATTTGCAGATGACGTGATTGTATACATAGAAGAACCAAAGGTATACTCAAAAACACTTCTGGAAGGAATAAATGAATACAGTAAAGTGGCAGGATATAAAATCAACATACAAATATCTATAGCATTATAATATATACAAACAACAAGCAGACTAAGGTAGAACTGAAGAAAGCAATCCCATTTACCATAGCCACAAAAAGTATAAGATACTTAGGAATAAATCTAACCAAAGAAGTCAAAGACCTCTACAAGGAAAACTATGAAAATCTAAAAAAAGAAATTTAAAATGACACAAGAAAGTGGAAGGACATCTCATGTTCCTGGATCAAAAATGATAAAATAAAAATGGCAATTCTACCCAAATTAATATACATATTTAACACAGTCCCAGTCAAGTTACCAGAGACATCCTTCACAGATTTAGAAAAGACAATCATAGAATTTGTCTGGAATCATAAAAGACCCTGTACTGCCAAAGCAATCCTGCACAAGAAAAGTGGAGTAGGAGGCATCTCACTGACACCAAAATATATTAAAATGCTGTGATAATCAAAACAGCATGGTAGTGGCAGAAAAACATGACATGTAGACCAAATAGAACAGAGTAGAGACCCCAGAAATAAATCCTTAAACATACAACCGACTTTTGACATAGGATACTATTCAATCCAGTGGGAAAACGAAAACCTGTTTAGCAAATGGTGCTAGAAAAAACTGGGTATCTACCTGTAGAAAGATGAACTGGATCCTTATCTGTCACCATTAACAAAAATCAACTCAAAGTGGATCAAAGATCTAAACCTAAGACCACAAACTATAAAACTACTGGTGGAAAACACTGGGAAAACTCTGGGAGACACTGGGTAGGCAAAGACTTCTTAAATAAGAACTCCAAAGCACAGACAATAATCCCAAAAATAGACAAGTGGGATTACATCAGATAATATGTTTCTGCACAACAAAAGACACAGTAATTAGTATGAATCGACAACCCTCAGAATGGAAGAATATTTTTGAAACTACACCTCAGGTAGGGACTGATAACCCAAATACACAGGGAACTCAAATGCCTTATCTGAAAAAAATGATCAAACCAATTAAAAGATGGGAAAAGGAGCTGAACAAACAATTCTCTAAGGAAGACATATAAACAGACAAAAAGCAGGTAAAAAAATGCTCACCATCACTCATCATAAGAGAGATGCAGATCAAAACTACAAAGAGATAACACCTAACCCCAGTCACAATGGTGGAGATTAAAAAAACAATAAATGATAAATGCTGGCAGGGATGTGGTGAAAGGGGAACTCTTTTACATTGTTGGGGGAATGTAAATTGGTCTAGCTACTGTGGAGAACAATATGGAGGTTCCTCAAAGATCTACAAATAGAAGGACAATACAATTCAGCAATTCCACTCCTCGATATCTACCCAAAAGATAGAAGAATGCTCAGTCAGAAAGGTGCTTGCACATCTATGTTTACTGCAGCATTATTCACAACTGCTAAAACGTGGAACCAACCACGATGAGTGGATTGAAAAAGTATGGCATATATACTCTATGGAATACTACTCAGCCATAAAAAAAAATCAAAAATTAAAAAAAAAAAAAAAAACAAGATCCTAGCATCTGATAGAAAGTGGATGAATATGGAAGATTTATTGCTGAGTGACGCAAGTCAGGCTATGAGAGACACTGTATGTTTCCACTTAACATATACCAACTCTGCACTCTATGGTACAAACTGAAAGACTAGAGGATATAGAAGCATGGAAAATAGTTAGGGATACCAAAGACAGTGTGGGAAGAGGATGGGAGAAGAAGGTGAGTATGAGGAAAGAAATAAAGGAGAAAAATAGAGAGGGAAGACATTTATGGGACACAGAAATGAATTACTATCTGTTAATGATGATGTGTATAGTATCCTGAACTGGATTGCCGTGAAGTGTATTCACATTGGGTAAATTCATATTACAAGCTAAGTGATGTATACTGACTGAATGTTTAAAATATTTTTTAAAAAAGTAGGTAATGTTGTCTTCTGGCTTACACGGTTTTTGACTGAGTTATTCTCATATTTGTTCTGTTGTGCATAATGTGTCTTTTTCCCTCTGGTTGCACTTAGTATTTTTCTCTTTATCACTGTTTTTCAATAATTTTATTACATATTTTAGCATGGTGTATCTTCTACTTGAGGGTAGCTGAATTGCTTGGATTTGTCAGTTTACAGTTGTAAAATTTGAAAAATCTTACACCATTATTTGTTCAAACACTTTTTCTGACACCACTGATGCCCCTTCTGTGGCGCGCCCCCGCCCATCGCCTCTCCCCTTAACTTTTCTTTTGGAACTCCAATAACATGCTCAGACTGCTTGATATTGTTCCACAGCTCACTGATGTTCCTGTCATCTTCTTCAGCATTTTTTTCTGTTTTATTTTGGATAGTTTCTACTGCTTTATCTCTAGGTTCACCATTTTTTTCTTCTCAAGTATCTACCTTACTATTAATATCTTCCAATGTACTTTTTATTTCAGTTACTACATTTTTCATCTCTAGAAGTTTAATTTGGATTGATAATATATATATGATGTGTTTTACAATACCAATTTTTAAAAATTATTCATTTATTTAATCTGTTACTCTTTTTTTTAACTTGCCATAGGTCACATGTACTCACCAGAGAGAGAGAGAGAGAGAGAGAGGGGGGAAAATGAGAAAAGTCACCAGGTCCGGGATGCAAACCATGGTTGGCAGTGTGGAAGTCCAACACCTCAATCACCACGCCACCTGCTGGTTCCTAGAATACCAATTTTACACCCTTTTTTGCTAATTCTATCATTTTGGATGTTTCTAGTAATTGATTTCCTCTCTCATCATAAGTTGCATTTTTCTTCATCTTTGTATGCTTCGGAATTTTTTATTGGATGTTGGACATTGTGAATTTTACATTATTGGTTTCTGTTTTATGCTGGGATTTCTTGTATTCCTTTATATTTTAGGGATCTTTTTTCTATAACTTGGCTAATTCCAAGTCTCTGAGACTTGGGTTTTAAGCTCTGCTACAGTAGGTTTAGTGTATTCTTTATTCCAGGGTCAGTTTGGCTCTACTCTGGAGGCAAAAATCCTTCAGAGGATGCTGTTCGATGCCCTGTGACTTAGGAGGTTTTTCCACTCTAATTGGTTGAAACAGAACTAGCCTTGGCCCATGTCGACTCTGAGATCGCTCTTCTTTCTGGTGGTTCTTTTTCCAGACTCTGGTAGTTTCTCCTCACACATGCACAGATCAGTACTCAACCAAGGACATAAGGGGAGTCTCTCTGCAAGCTTCCTTCCCCACAATACACACACTCCCACCTCAATAAGATAAGTAAATTATAGAATATATCCATTTTATTTCCCTTCTCTCAGGAAGGGAAATATTGCCTGTTATGCAGTGTCTGAAAATTATTTCATGGTTTGTCTAGTTTTCACTCTATCAAGACTAGAGGCAGAAGTCAGTTCTATTTACTTGTATACCTAAATCATTTCCATGTATTTTTAAATTTATCTGATGCCTTATAAAACAATCCTTAGGCCTTTCAGAGAATCATAACCATGTGGCTATAAACAGAAACACAAAGCCCAAAGCAGTATTCTCCTCAGGATCATTAATCTAGAATCTTAAAGTTGAAAAGTTTTCCAGAAGTCATCCAATTCACTATCCACTAATTAATTTCTAATACTGATACCCATTTGAAAATGCTTCCGTTTCTTTTTCAAAAATAATGATTTAATTTTACTTATTATTATTATTTTTAAATTTGCTATAGGGTGTACATGCTTACTAAAGAGAGACAATGGGGGAGAGGGGCAGGGAGAATGCCACTAGGTCCAGAATTTGAACCACAGACATGTGAGAGTCCAGTGCCTTAACCATCACACCACCTGCTGGGCCTCCTTCTTTTCTTGGTTGTGAATTTTGACCTCTTTGTAACTAGTTCTAACTCTCTCAACACGGTCCTCCTTAATTAAGATTATTTCTTTTAATAACTAATTTCCTGATCCAGTATAGAAATCCTTATCTACAATGTACAAGATCTCATCAGTCTTCTAAAAGAATACTTTTGTATTCTTCATAAGATAGCCAGTTCCTACATTCCTTTTTTTGAGAAGTTTCATTTTCTTACATTGAGGTAAAATGTGAATCCTATCCATCATTAGTTCTTTGAAGTTATATAGAATTGAAGCAAATTCACCTATATATCTGAAAAACAAAGGAAAGTCTTTTATATAAATAGGAACTATGGTCTACTTTTCTTTCAGGAAAGAGTCCAGGGAGAAGGTAGCCTAGTAGATTTTTGTACATATTCTCAATATAGGATTTTTAAATTTTTTATTTTCTTTATAAACTAAATCTGATTTATTTTACTTCTTGGCTCTTACATTTCTTTTCTATATAATGATAAGAATAATGTATCTACCTCTATTCAGAATAAAGTTTTAATGTAGCCTATAAAACTGACAAGTGATACAAAAATGTGGTTATTAACAAAAATACCTATCTGAGGGAAGAACAGAATTGGAGATAAGACAAATTACGTGTCACAATTGATAAAAATAAATATTTTTAAATGAGTATGAATGCCTAAAGATATCTATTAGTATTCTACTCTATCAAAATGTTAGCTTCTCAAGGACAGTAACTTTGAAAGCCTTAAAAGTATGGTACTTTGAAAACACGGATTTTTAAAATAGTTCTCATTATCATGGACATGTGAATTGGCACCTGCTTTCAACATTAGCATTATTCTGACCTCAGAAGAAAAGTACTCCCTAAAAAGTCACAGGTAGGTATGTTATGGATAAAGTAGACAAAGACTCTTTCCTTCCCCTCATCTCCTCTAAATAATGTAATTTCCATGAACTTCCTTGCTAAAAATCCAGGCTCAAATGGGCCCAAGGAATGGAAACTATGTCCTGATGAATGCTGCCTCTGTAAGGGATCTTACTGAGGTAAAGGCCACAGTAAATAGCAACAGCAGGAAATCAGCTCATATTCTACTCACTGCTGCCCCCTAGAAGGTTTTGTATAATTTACAACAAAAGGGTTGTAATTCCTTTAGAATAACTGACCCTTTCCCGTCTAGCTGGAGCAGGGGGGAAAAAAAGGGAGAGAGAGTGAGAGAGAGAGACCACCAATCAAAGCCACATGTTCAGGGAACACTTTAATTATTCTTCATTTTCATTTTCCCCTTCAATTTGATGATGCCTCAATTATTTGACCCAATGTTCTAACAGCTGAGCCAAAAGAAGCAAAGTGGGGAAGTAATCTTTCCTAAAGAAAGACAGTATCAAATTATGCCTTTTTTTTTTTTTTAATTTCTTCTTTTTCTTTTTTTTGAGAGGTTTTTGCTATAGGGCGCATGCGCTCGCCAGACAGACAGAGAGAAACAGAGAGATAGAAAGTGAGAAATCACCCCCCAGGGGGATGGCCATGCCGCAATCACTTCTCCTCCATTCTCCTCTTGGGATCTTGGGCATGCACACACACACACGCCTGGCGTGAGTTTAAGTCACCGGGTCCGGGACTCGCACTGTGGTCAACAACGTGGGAGTCCAGCGACATAGCCATTATGCTAACTGCTGGTCCCTCAAATTATGCCTTTTTGGTTAAAGATATTATTTAAAAAGTGATGAGCTTCTAAAATTTTATCTTATAAACTAATCAGTAGCAAAGAAAGTGTGTCTAGTCCAGCTGGAGCCAGAGGAAAACCAATATCCTGGGCAAGATATATGGCTCCTGTTTTATATATCTGATGTTAAAATAAGAGTACAGTAGATAGATAAGACTCAATGCTTGGGTCTGAATCTTGGCTCTGCTATTTACTAGCTATACAATCTTGCAAGTTTCTATGCCTCGTGTCTTTAGAAAAAAGGTGATAAAACTGTAGCACCTACCTCCAAGGGTGGGGTGGCTATTATATGAGTAGAACACATAAAACACATAATAGCGCTTAACACGAGATAAATGCTCAATAGTTAATACCCATTATTATTTGGAAGATCCTAAGCATACAAGAACAGGATATGGATATTAAATGCTTACTACATCAAGGACCCAAAAATCCTCCATAGCCATGAAACTTGAATACATTCAGAAGATGAGACAGGGATGTTCCTCGTGATCCAAGAAAGGTGGTACTTACAAAAAAGATACCCAACCCAGTTCTCTTCTTTTGCTATGAAAATATTCTGAAGTAAAACAGGGTTTTATAGGTTCAAGAATAGGCTAGGTCAGTTTAAAGACTATAAAGTAGCCAAGCCCTGGCAGCAAAAGGAGTAAGGTACCACTGCATGCAGAAGCCACAGGGGAGCCAGGTTTGGATTCTGGGTCAACCTGAACTCCTCAAGTATGGAATGCACCCATAATCCTGGCTGGCCAAAATGTTGGGGTGGGAGGACCATGGCATGACAAGATGCTGGCAATAGTACCTGTCTCTTAGTCTTTTCCTCTCTTTCTCTCATCAAAGAGAGAACAATTTTAAAAGTATACAGTGTAGCATAATTAATATACTTAAAACTAAGTGGAATTGGGAGGTGAAGGCCATAACTTTTGTTTTTTGCCTAATAAATCATTAAACACATTATTTAATAATAAAACTTCTTCGATATCAGTTTTAAAAATATGTATAAACAGAGAATATTTTAGAAAGCTTGTCACTCACAATGTAAGTGACCTAAAACAAGTAGAAATAGAACAAGAAGTACAACTGGATTTCTATACAGAAATCCCAAAGAACTCCTTCACTCTGCATCATGGTCAACTAGTAAGTATTTGTTCAGAAGATGTGAAATCTAGGGTAGGTGCCTTAAAAGGAGTGAGAATACCAAAGAGCAAAAGTCCTCTCCCTTCAGTGTCTAGATCTTTAACACAAATTCAGTGGTTCTCAGACTTTAAAGAACATAAAAATTACCAGAGATCCTTGTTTAAAATGTTTATCTCCACCACACTCATATGCAAGAGAATGGAGAAGAGGTCTTGGAAGGTGATTCTAATGCAGGTCACCTGAGGACCACACTTTGGGAAACAGTGAGATAATGCTTAGATTTAGTTTCACTTATGTTTACTTACTGTCTGTATATAAAAATAGGTACAAGATTACCTCATCATTGAGCCAGTTCAGATGGTTTAAAGTTTGAATATCTTTGCGTGTAATAGTTAAGCGGAACGCTTCACTGAGAACTTCATCCTGGTTCCCATTACGAAATACATTCTTTATTTCTTTCTCCATTTCCTAGGGAACCAAATGGTGTCAGAAATCAAACACACGTGGCTTCAGATAAACCAGATTTCTCACCAAACTCCATATAATCCCCAAACTATATTTATCACTAATCAAAAATATATTCATTTACTGTTCAATCAATTTAATTCCATCTAACATTTTGGTTTGTATTCCTTTCCATTAATCTCCCTGATTACTTTCTTCCATCCCATCTAGTCCTCCCTCCTTTTCTTCAATACAACATTCAGACTCTTGTTTCACAGTAATTCCTAAAGTCTGGAACAACTTTCTGCTAACAAGTTTTCTAAGTTTATAAGGCACCGTAATGAGATTTTATATCTCTAGTCCAATTTCCTGACAAACAAAATCTTTCACGAAAGGTGTAAAGGAATAAAGGTAGTATCTTTTAGATACCATTTTTTTAGAACATTTTTCTTTTAATCTGTCAGAGCGCACATGTGCTCACTGGAGAGAAATTCGGATGGTCATACTGCAATTCCTTCTCTTCCATTTCTTCCTCCTTTTCAGGTTTTGGGCACACATACACATGTGCCCGGAGTGTTTTTCAAGCCACCAAGTCTGAGATTTGAACAATGCAGTTGGCCATGTGGGATCTAGTTGCCTTACTACCAGATGCCCCAGAAAACATTTACCTTTTAAAATGTAAAATATGGAATGTAGGGTGACCATAATAAATGTGTTATGTTCACCAGGTACAAAACAATTTTTCAAAGAGAAGTATGGACTGAAAACAGATTACTGGGGCCAGCAGGTGGCATGGTGGTTAAAGATGCTGGACTCCCATGTGGCTGACTATGGTTCAAACCTCAGAGCTGGTAGCTTGCTTTCTCACTTTTTCTCTGTCTCTCTCTCTCTCTCTGGTCAAACTAAAACAAATTGTTTTTTTATTATTATTAATAAAATTAAATAAAATAATTATTTATAAAAACAAAAACAATCAGATTACTAGGCTGGCTTTGTAGCCTAGTAACTAAAGGAGCCAGAACCCACATGGCTGACTGTGCAGTTTGAGTCCTGGCTCCAGGACCTTAAGAAACATGCTGGTTATGTACGTGTTCATGCCCAAAATCCTGAGAAGAAATGAGGAGAAAGGACTGTAACATAACCATGCCCCAATGGGGGTTGCTTTCTCCTTCCCTACCTCCCTCTCTCTCTCTATCTTTTTGGAGATGTCACGTGCCCTCTGGAAGTTGGAAAAAAAAAAAAAAAAAAGAGAAAGAGAGAGAGCAATTATTTAAAAATGTACAAAGACTTCTATGCATTTTTCCAAATACATAGAAATTTTCTACAATGGCTTTTTATTACTTTAAAAAAAAAGTATTTCTCAGGATCAGCAGATGGTGTAGTGGTTACATAGCTGGACTTACAGAGTCGACCGTGGCTCGAGTCCCAGATCAGCAGCTTGAAACACAGGCCAGGTACATGTGCATACATGCCCAAAATCCAGAGGGGAGAATGGAGGAGATAGGATTGCAGTGTGGCCATGCCCCAGGGGGTAATTTCTCACTTTCTGTCTCTGTCTTTCTCTATCTCTCTCTGGTGAGCACATGCGCCCTATGGCAAAAATCTCTCTCTCAAAAAAAAATGAGTAAATCTCAGTTTACATTTGATGTCGAACTACTGGTTGTCAGAAAAGTCATGATGTGCTTTTCTATGCAAAAATGTGTCATAACTTTTCCAACGACTGACCCAATATTAAATATGTACGTTAAGTACAAATAAAATTACACATCAAATTAAACAAAAATTTATTAAATGTTCTTTCACTGAAGTTGCTAAAAGCTACCCATAATTCTTCCATCAATTTTTCAATAATCTTTTAAAAATAAAGCCAATAAATCATGGTGGTTACGGTGCAGCTTGACAATCATAACAAATAAATAAATAAATAAATGTGTGTTTTTTTTTGGGGGGGGGGGAGGTTTTTGCTATAGGGCGCATGCGCTTGCCAGACAGACAGAGACAGAGAGATAGAAAGTGAGAAATCACCCCCCGGGGGGATGGTCACGCCGCAATCCCTTCTCCTCCATTCTCCTCTTGGGATCTTGGGCACGCACGCACACGTGCCTGGTGTGAGTTTAAGCCACCGGGTCCGGGACTTGCACCGCGGTCGACTACGTGGGAGTCCAGCGACATAGCCATTACGCTAACTGCTGGTCCCAATAAATGTTTTTTTTTTAAATTATTTATTTAGTTTTATTTATTCAATCATTTATTTTTTAATTTGACCAGAGAGAGATATACACACACAGAGAGACACACAGAGAGAGAGAGAGAGAGAGAGAGAGAGAGAGAGAGGGAAAGTGAGAAAGCAAGTTGCCAGGTCCAGTACTCGAACCACAGTTGGCCACGTGGGAGTGTCCAGCGCCTTAACCACCACGCCACCTGCTGGTCCCCCAATAAATGTTTTTTAAAAAATAAAATAAAGCCAAGATATGTATGACTGCAATACAAATGTATTGTATTGTACTGTATTCATAATACTTCATTTATATTTGTAAGCAGGAGCAATAAAATTAAAAAACCAGGTGTTCTGTTGATTTTATGTTTGAAATGCATCCAAAACATTCTTTCTAAACATATACTTGCTAATGCAGGAGTTTATAGTATGTAATTTACCTCTGTAATTTCAGGAAATTCATCTTCACTATCAGTTAATTTATGACCTTTTTTAATTGTTTCTTGGGCAACCGTGACAGGGATTTCCTTTTCAAGAGGTACACGAAGATGCAGTTCTACTGAATCATGTACTGAATGTTCCTGCTCCTGCAATCTCTGAAAAACAGAACTTCAGAGTAAGTGGAATACAGAAATCTGTTAATACTATTTTAATACTATTTGCCTTATGTACATTGAACAGTACTGGCCAGATATCACAAAACACTAGGCTACAGTATAATCTTGTAATCAAAACAGCAATTACTCAAACTCAGATAATCTCCCCAAATAGTTTTAGCTTAGATGTGATTTTATAATGTTATGCCCAATTTTTTTTTTACCTGGTTTTGAAGCTGTAATGCAAGTGCTTTCTGCTCTTCAATTTGGCGCAATCTTTCCCGAGCTCGAGAATCATAAACACTAGTTCTAAGAAATGAAAGGAAGGTGAGACCAATGTAGATCACCCTTTTAGCATTGAACACATTATTATTGATGCACAGAGTATTAAATATAGAACTCTCACATAAAACGTCCAAAATCCTTATACTAACTTATCATCACACATATATTTTACAAAAGGGACAACTACATGGTGTACTGAAATGAATCTACTATTTTTAGAAAAGCTATTAAAAATATTACAGTATTGGGACCAACAAATGGTGTAATGGTTACATTGGATTTGGTGGTTTAAAACTCATGCTGGGTGCATGTGTGTGCATGCCCAAGACCCTGAGAGGAGAACAGAAAAGGGATTGCAGCATAGCTATCGCCCTGTGGGGTGATATCTCACTTTCTGCCTCTCTGTCTCTATTGTGAGCACACACTCCCTATAGCAAAAACCTCTCTTAAAAAAGAAAATACTATGGTGTTACTTAATGGGAACAGATGAATTCTGTGGATATGGCAGATGTGTAGTATTTGTAGATATATAGTCCTTGGGGCCATAGATGACATGGTGGTTAAGATGCTAGATTCCCATATGACAAACTGAGGTTCGAGTCCCAAACCCAGTGGTTTGAAAATCATGCCAGGTACATGTGCTTGCATGCCCCAAATCCCTACAGGACAATGAAGAAGGTACTGTGATGTGGCCATACCCCCTAGGGGCATGATTTCTCATATTCCCTCTCTCCATCTTACCCCACTAAGTACACGCATCCTATGATAAGTACCTTAAAAAAAAAAGTGTAGTCCTTTAAGATTATAGTGAAAGTGAAGATATTTTTTTGGGGGGGAGAGGTTTTTGCTATAGGGTGCGTGCACTCGCCAGAAAGACAGAGAGAGACAGAGAGACAGGAAGCAAGAAATCACCCCCCAGGGGGAACGGCCATTCTGTAATCCCTTCTCCTCCATTCTCCTCGTGGGATCTTGGGCACGCACACACACACGCCCGGCGTTGAGTTTAAGCTACCAGGTCTAGGACTCAAACTGCAGACGACTACACGGGAGTCCAGCGACATAGCCGTTACTCCAACTGCTGGTCCCGAAAGTGAAGACTTATTAAGATTCATTCTGGAAATCCAAAAGTAGGACTGAACTCCAAAGGAAAAAAATAATACAAAATATCATTGAGGCTTTAAGTAAAATACTGTAGTTTTATTACTTTTTTTAATCATCAAGACCAGGGGAGTTTGTATAATTCAAGATGAGTTCTTACAACTGGAGAAAAAGACCAGCTAATGATGTGGTGAAGGCAGCTGGATCCTACATAGATGACTGAAGTTTGAGTCCCTGACCTGCAGTAAACCTGAGAAACACACTAGGCACATGTGTGGTAGGGGGAGAGGGGGGGTTTTCTTATTTCTCCTCTCTCTGTCTCTTTCCAACAAGTACATGTAACCTCCGGCAAATTAAACAAAATAAAACTCTGGCTGAATGTTTCTGGTGATTTTTCAGAACTCCAGAAATATTAATTAGTTAATAAATCAGTTTCACCAATATAAAAATAAGGGTATTTTCCTTTCTATATAATAGCTACCTTCAAAATATTTTTTCCAATTCAATTTAGATTCAACGATTGTTACAGATTTAATAAATGGGAGTATAGAAATGTCTCAACTCCAAAAGAATTTTATAAACCCAGCAACTTAAAAGTATACATACGTAATTCTTAACTAAAGAACAGCAGAGTGATTAACTAATTGTTTCATATCTTCTAACTAAAAAAGTGAAGTGATTGAGAAAGGAAAATTACATAAAAAATAAATAACTTACAATTCTTTGATCCACAACTCTGCCTGGAAGAAAGTAGGACTATAGGTGGGAAAAGAAAAAGGAGACAAATGAACTGGAGGTTTATGGGAAAATTCAAATATTTTCACCCAACAAAGCAATCAGTTAAAACAGTTTGTAATGCTTTACAAATATGAAATAAATAACAGGTACCTAACTGACGTAAAATAATTATAACTGATAAGAGGTCACATGCATATATACTAGTTAAAAAGTTGACCCTAAGTTTAACAAAGAAACTAAGTTTAGCATAGCTCTCTACCTGCATAAGGGACTAACATTACATGAAAGGCCACATCACTTTTCAAGATAATAAATTTCCAAATGTTTCAGATCAATAGATTTATTAACGATTTTGATAAAACTTTTACGAGTTCTTAGACTTCCCGTCACTCTAACCGAATTAAAACATATTTAACAAAATCTATTAGGTACTGAAAATCTCCACCCAAAAAATAATCCATATCAAATAACCAGGGAGCCAATGAGCCAAAGCAAAGAATCAACAACACAACCCCATTTCAAAGATGAAGGGCCAATTCTATTCCATGAAGTCCTTGCTCTCAACCCAAGTGAATGATGCTTATCAGAGTTGCAGGCATGTTAATTGTCCTTGGGACTCTTATATCTCTCATACTTCCTCATCTCCTTGCAAACCCCTAACTAAGGGATCTGTCACAGAAACTATTGGAAGAGAGAATACTTTTCCAAAAGAAACTTTTAGGTACACAGAAAAAGTAAACATAGCATCAAATCAGAGTTAAGAAAGCTGGATCTCCTAGAACTGTTTAACTTTATGACTTTGAGCAAATCATTTTATTTCTGTAAGCCCTGCTTTCTGGATTTACAAAAATATGGTGATCAGAGTACATTTCAGTTCTTAAATTTCTACAATCTGTCCTACTGAGGGCAAAACAATGGCTCAGAGGGTACCCCTTGCTTCTTAGTGTAACTTTTGAGTACAGTCATCCCTTTGTGTCTGCAGAGAACTGGTCTCAGGATCATCCACAGATACCCAAATCAGAGAATATTTAAGTCCCTTATACGAAATGGCACAGTACTGCATATACTTTAAATTACCTCAACAACATTTGTAAATAATATCAGCATCAGATATAAGTGAAAAGAGAAACACACAGAAAAGCTTCTTGAGCATCTCTCTTCTAGGGAGCCACCTCTATCCCCGTTTCGTAACAAATGATGTGGCTGGGCTACACCAATGGTTGGTTGAATCCCGATACAGAAACCACAAATGTGTGGGGCTGACTATAATCCCAATCATTGTTACACTGAGATTTAGCAATGAAAATGCTGATCTATTACCACCGAGGTTAACAAGCGCCTATCCCCTTGGTACAGTGAACAACTGATGTAACAACTAAGATGGTAAACCACAGAGATCAGTGGTAGCACTGGGAGGAGCTATGTAGTGTGTGATACTAAAATGAGCATGAAAATATATTTGTTACACAGTACAAAGACATAACAGGATTCATCCAGAAGTTCACAGTAAGGGATCGGGCTATTCAAACCTGTCAGTTTCCCTTATTAACATATTGGATTGTCAAAAGTCGTGATGCATAGAAAAAAAATATGTCATGATTTTTCCGACAACCCAATGTAAACAATGAAGATAAGAATTTTTGTCTTATTTGGGGTCAGCAGGTGGTGTGGTGATTAAGGCACTGGATTCCCACATGGCCAACCATGGTTCCAGTCCCAGACCTGGAAGGCTGAAAACCAAAACAAGCAAACAGATAAATAAATAAATGTTTTAAAAAAATAAAGAAAAAAAAAGAAATTTAAATAAATACAGAAAAAAAGAAATTTTTGTCTTTTTCTGTGTGGGTACTCTGTATCTTCTATAATAGAATAGTACCTGGTACATAATAGGCACTCAATATTTGTTGAATAAATGAATAAGGTAGGAGCAAGCACTTCCCTTCAATGGATAGTGGCATCTACTGGCTCAGGAAAGCAAAATGCAGGGGAAATTTGCTTTCCCAAAAACATTATGCATTATTTCTCATATAATTGAGACATACAAAAATACAACCATTTTTTAAGCAACTTTTTTTTTTTTTGAGAGATTTTTGCTATAGGGTGCGTGCGCTTGCCAGAAAGACAGACAGAGACAGAGAGATGGAAAGAGAGAAATCACCCCCCAGGGGGGATGGCCACGCCGCAATTCACTCTCCTACATTCTCCTCTCGAGATCTTGGGCACGCACACACACGCGCCTGGCATGAGTTTAAGCCACCGGGTCCGGGACTCGAACCGTGGTCAACTACATGGGAGTCCAGTGACATAGCCACTACGCCAACTGCTAATCTCTCCTCTAGCTGTTTTCATATATTACTTAAGCCTCACAATAATCCCACAATTATTTAAATTTCAACATAGTATGTGAAAAGGAATTATCATTCACACACACAGAGAAAGAAACTGAGAGTCAGGAATAATGTGTCTTGAAAGAGCCAAGGTTAGAAATCTTATCTAATTCTAAAGACTGTATTCTTCCTACCAGTGTTAAAATGCCTTTTAATAAACCAAATAATTAAACAAAAAGGGGAGGAAATGGAATACTCGGGCTATTCAAAAAGGCATTTCAGGCTCTGTAGGAGATCATTTATTCAATAATTATTTATTCATGAAGCACCCATTACATGTCAGGCACTACTATCAGCACTGAGTGATAAGTGCAAAGGTTAATCAACAAGGTACAGAGATGAAGGGAAAGACCAATGTTATCTGGAGAAGTCAGAGAAACTTTCTGATAAAAAAAAATAACATCTGGATCGGATTTAAAAAGCAAAATAAGCATATCAAGTGGACAAAGGGAAATTCCAGGCAAAAGGATCATAATGTATAAAGGCACAGAGGTATGAAATATGATGGCATATTCTGGGAAATAAAGGAAGATCTTCACTACTAAACTTAACTGAAAGGCAGTGGCGGGAAATTAAGAAAAGAGAGAAATGGGGCCAGAATATGGCATGGTAGTTAAGATGCTAGACTCACACATGGTCGATCACAGTTTGAATCCTGGACCTGATGGCTTGAAAACCAGAGGGTCTGAGTCTGTTTGTGCCCAAAATTCCAGGAGGAGAATAGAGAAGGGATTGTGGCATGGCCATCCTCCCTGGAGGGTAATTTCTCACTCTCCCTCTCACTGTCTCTCTCTCTCTTTCTCTTTGGCAAGTGCACACTATGGCAAAACTTAAAAAAAAAAAAAATACAGAAGGACCAACAGATGCATAACGGTTATGCTGAACTCCTATGTAGTTTTTTTTTTTTTTTTTTTTTTTTTGTGTGTGTGTGTGTGTGTGTGTGTGTGTAGAGAGACAGACTTTTGCTATATGGTGTATGCACTTGAACATTCACTCACCCTCAGTTAGTCTATTTACCAGAACAATATTGACTCAGTATAAGAAGTATATATATTTTTTTTTTGAGAAGTTTTTGCTATAGGGTGTGTGTGCTCGCCATAAAGAGAGAGAGAGAGAGAGAGAGAGAGAGAGAGAGAGAGAGACAGACAGAAAGCGAGAAATCACCCCTCCCAGGGGATGGCCATGCTGCAATCCCTTCTCCTCCATTCTCCTCTTGGGATCTTGGGCACGCACGCACATGCGCCCGGCATGAGTTTAAGCCACCAGGTCCAGGACTCAAACTGCACTTGACTACATGAGAGTCCAGTAACATAGCCATTACGCCAACTGCTGATCCCATATATACATATATATTTTTAAAAGAGATTTTTGCTGTAGGGTGCATGCACTCACCAGAGACACAGAGACGGAAATTGAGAAATCACCCCCCAGGGAGATGGCCACACTGCAATCCCTTCTAGTACTTTCTCCTCTTGGGATCTTGGACATGTATGCACATGTAACCAGCATGAGTTTTAAGCCACAGGGTCCAGGACTCGAACCATGGTTGACTACATAGGAGTCCCGCAATGTAACCGTTACGCTATCTGCTGGTACCCCCCCCCCCCCCCAAATTTTTTTGAAGTTATTTAAAGCTTAGAACATATATGAGATTTACAAGGAAGTAGGGAAACTGAGATGAGAAAGAACATTTTATTGTTTTGAATCTATTTAATGGCAAACTGAAATCATCATCCTAGCAACTGAGTTGTCAAGGTCATATGGCAAAGACATAGCTACCTAAGTAGTAACCTATTGGATTACACAGAATAAAGTACTTAATAACTCCCTGTGAGGTAAAGTTACATGTGGAAGATCACATTCGAATTAAAACTTAAAAGAGAGACTATTGCCAGATAGACAAGTTGAGTTATAGAGGACATCTCAGGCAGAAGCAACACTGGATGGGAAGGCAAGAAAATCCATACCACATTTATAAACTGAAAATAGTTCAGCATATAAAAACACATTTCCAGGACCAGCAAATGGCATAACGGTTACGTCGTTGGACTCCCACGATGTCGACCACAGTCTAAGTCCTGGACCCGGCAGCTTAAAAAACTCACACTGGGCGCACATGGTGTGTGCCCAAAATCCCAGGAGAAGAATGGAGGAGAAGAGATTGCAGTTGGCTATCCCCCATGGGGGTGATTTCTTGCTTTTTCTGTCTCTATCTCTCTGGTGAGTGCATGTACCCTATAGCAAAAATCTAAAAAAAAAACCAAAATACACACACACACACACACACACACACACACACACATTTCCATATGGTTCCCTCTCTTATCTCATGCCTCTCTTCAAATGTCATTTTGTCTGAGATGTGCCCCAACCACTCTAGATGAACGGTATCCTCCCCATATCTAGTCTATGTATCACTTGGCTTTATTTTTCTTCCCAGCACTTACTACTACCAGGCATATTTGCTTATTTGTTCATTCACTGTTCAACACCCCTCCTCTCTCTAACTAGAATGCAAGCTCAAGAGCAGAGACTTCCATCTTGTTCACTAGTGTTAACCTCAACAGCTATACCAGTCCCTAGCACATAGGAAGCTCTCAATAAATACTTGTTAGTGGTAAAAAAAATGTACAATAGAAGTGAGGCTTATGGAGGAAGTGCTTTGTTTATCATACAAAGGAGTGTGTGCTTAATTCTAAGTTTGATAAGCCACCTTTGAAGGAGTTTAAATGATTATTAACAAATGATTATTAAACTCCTTTAATGGATGACCAGATATGAATTTTAAAAACATCATTCTTGTTGCATCACAAAGATGGACTGGTAGGTAGAATAAGGCAGAAGGACCGACTGGAGAACATGGTATGGCTGCAGGTAGAGTGAAGTACAAGTAGAGGGGCCAACCATTTGGCCTAGTAGTTAGGGCAGCTGGATTCCACATGGCCAAGGCAGTTCAAATGCTGGTCCTCATGGCTTGAAAAATACAGTGGGCATGTATGCATGTATGCCCACATCCTGACAGGATGGAGAAATGGAGGAGAAGAAAGGATTCCAGTGTGACCACACCCTCATGGAGGGGTGCTCCCTGTCTGTGTCCCTCTGGTGAGAACTTGCCCTCTGGCATTTAAAAAAAAGAAGAAAAACCAAAAGGAAGCTGGAGAAATGAGAATAGAAAGTCACTGAAGTAATTTAAATAATATATGAGAAATGTCTTAATTGAGGCAGTTTTATATTTACACTATGTAACTCTTAGTGAAGAAATCATGATTAAAGAAAGGGAAAACATGGTAAAGAATTATTTCTGGCACTATGGTACAACATAATGCTCTACAGGGCTGATCTACATGGTAAGATTCTTGCTTCAAGTTCAGAGGCCTCTCTGGGTACCCTGGGCACATGCATTCCCAAGATTTGAGGCTGGCTAAGAGCTAGGGGTAGATTGTGGCATCAACACCCCACTGGGGGTGACTGTCTCTCTGTCTCTCTCTCATTCATAGAAGTAATAAATAAACCGAAAAAAAAAAAATTTAAAAAAAAAAATAAATAAAAACAAGAATAAATCTTTTTCCAAAGTTTACCTGGGAGTTGGAGTCTGGGAATCTTTCACTTTGAGTAAAATCACAGAGTCTGATCCTAAACGAAGAAACATAGGAGCATCTCATTGTTAATAAAATTCCATACGATCATACTGTCTACATGTTTTAGTTCCCATACTTTGGTATAGTCTATTTCCATAAACAATACAGTCAGGACAAAGGTAAGATGGTAGAGAAAGAGAGAAAGGTCCATTTTCACCAAAACCACTACCAGGTTTTAGTGAAAAGTTTGTCTCACAAATAAGAAAATCATTCTGAAATACAAGCATATTTGCCTTTCAACATCATTCCTAGGCTGTGCTTATTCACTGTGCTTCCTCTTTGTTTGGGGGTGAATAAGAATTTCTCAAAATGCACTTTGGAGGAGTCCAACCCGGCTGGGCCCCAGGATCTGTCTGAGCCCCCTCCCCCCCCCTGCTTCTGGTTGGTTCAGTACATTGGCAAGGCCGCTACTGTGCCCCCCCCCCCCAGGATTTTGCTCCAGAAACTGTGGCAGCCTTGCTGGGAAGCGACCCCCCCCTCTGACTCCCCAATATACTACTGTAAAAGAATTACATAGCTCTCTTATACATCCTGAGTATAGGATAAATTTTCCAGGAAGTCCCCCGACTGCCCCCCTTTGCTCTAATCACCTACTGTTAATTACAATGCTTTATCTCCATGGTCACAATAGAGGGTGGGCTGAAGTTCTTTCTAGGCAGAAATAATCTTGACCTTTGGAAGGCCCTTCAAAATACATTTAAGGTAAACTTAATCCTTTCTTTATGTAAAACAGGATTAGGCCAAAACTGGCCCAGGACACCTCCGCCCTCACCAAGTGAAATAGATAAATATATTAGGACTCCTCAAATCAAGTTTTAGATCCCTACAAAACTATATAAGTATCATTCTTTATTAAGATCCATAAGAACTAATATCTATTCTTGAGATTTTCTTTTCTCAGCACCATTCCCGGTAATCACAAGATGGCTGCTGCGCTGCATCAGCTGATAATCATCTCTGCTTACCGGAACCGCTTTCCCGAAACGGCATTCCATGGAGACCCACTGACAATTGCGGAACTGCACGAGACCCACCCTTAATCCAACCCTGAATAGAATCTATGTTCCCTATTGTTAAAAACTTTGAGCTGATAATTGAAACATGTAGCCCCTCTCCCTTTACTTGCATGTATCACATTTTCAATAAAAAGGCACAATGATTCCTAGCAGTTGTCACTCCTCAGAGAGCAATCTCTGGGGGTGTCCGGCATAGGACGTGCATGAAAAGGCACCGAGGCCTCTGTCTTCTGTTCACCACACCGAGGCTGGACCCCGGCAGCACTTAGTTCATAATCTATATCAAAATTAAATTAGGTGAAAGAGAAAAAGAGGAAGGGAAAGCGTAAGGAATGGGGAGAAGGACAGAGGAAGGGAGAGGGGAATACAGAAAGAGAAATAGCACTGTAGGAGGAGGTCAAAAAGTACAAATGTTATCATTCTATCATTTATTTTCTATGTTAAATACTCCTTGGAGGAAGGAATCAAGTACTTCTAAAGCATTTTGACTAAAACCCCATTTAGAGTAGTAATTAAATGGTTAAAAAGAAGTAATTCCACAGTACAATGTAGCATATTTGGTGCAATTTCGTTTTATCTAAGTATTTGCCACACAATGTATGTTTCTGAAGTTAAAGGGTTTTCTGGGTTTCTCATTAAATAACAGTTCTCAGTAAATCACCTCACAAAATGTAAGTTTTTCATAGATATATGTAGCTATATAATGATGCTAGCAAAAACTGACCCTCTACTGAGAATTTTTATAAAGTAACCAGTACATTTAAAAAAAAAAATCAAATGACCTGAGGAAAAAGGGGAGTATCTTAAAAGACTAGTGCCCCATCTATCAAAGATTCCTAGTGTTCTCAAGTTTCAAGTTACATACTGAAATACATGAAGGAGGAGAAAAAGGAAACAAAGAAACCTAATGCATTAACTGCAATGCTAAGAAACTGAATATTTTGGTTAGTTCAAAATTAGGTAGAAAACTTTTTGTTTCTAAAGTCAGCTGATTACCATTGTAACATGCATAAACCTATGATACAGGTTTAAGAAGTATTACAAGGTAAATATTTGTACTTCAATATTTATTTGATGTTTCAAAGTTCTTACGATTTTTATTGTGAAGTAATGGAAGCAGATAAAGTGAAGCATCTGGGCTGAATGTACTCTGACTAAATTGCTCAGGAAGTTAATCACTGAAATAAAATATCAAATCACTTATACTGCATGGGGGAAACGCAGTATAAGTAGCTTCTATAAGTAGCTTACTTATAGAATGGTTAGCTGAATCGTATGCATTTAAAGTATCCTATATGTTAAAATTATATGAACATTATAATGTTGACTGTAATAGATCCAATAAACAGTTAATTAGCTACTATGATTAAAACTGTAGTTGTACATCACTACTTTTACCTTCGGATTGTGTATTTGAAGATGGTAGGTTATCTGATTGATGAGAAAGAGAGTGATGATGGTGAGGTTGACAGAGAGGATCAGAATCTTTGGATCCAAATGCAACATCAGGGATATAAGATGGCAGAGAATATACACCATGGGACAGCTGTTCCTGGGCAGTTAAAATGCTGGCAGATCCAGATGATGAAGTATCAGAGCTAATGATCTGAGATGCGCAAGAATTTCCATTTTTATACAATGAGTCTTTCAAAGTATTCTTACTGGAACTAAGACATCGAGACCTAGCAAGAGAAAAATACAGTTTCAATATCAAACAGCAAACTGTAAGATTAAATTCATTTGAAATATGCTTCTGTAACTCACAGGTGTAAAGGAAAATGTGTGGTGGGTTTGGCTACAGAAAACTGTTTGCCTGTGACCATCTGTAGCAGCTGCCGATAAATCTCTCTTTCTTCTTCTTGAACAGTCTGTAAGAGAAAAAAATTAAAGAAACCTTTAACATATCCAATGAGATATTTCTCAAAGCAGCATGTAGACAGAATCCCAAAAGTCCTATAGAAGCTCAGGTGAGTCCTGAAGATAACTAAGAATTACAATACATCAGGGATATTCTAGAATGTGATTAAGTATATGGAAGAGGAGCTGAGTAAAGTAAATACCAGGTAGTATATATATTTTAAATTATGGGGCATACATGTAAATAACAGTGCAGAAAAGCTATAGGATTAAGAATTCTAAACATTGAGAATTTCTAATTGGGATTCTAACAAATCTCTTTTTTCATATACTTGTTAAAAAAATCACAAAGTAAACAGAACAGTCAAATTTAGTTTCACAGAGATAACTTCTCAACACCAGCTCATTCTATCCAAGTGCAGGTATTCTCCAGAGATGGTTTTCCTCACTAACAGCTATTTACTCCTCCCCACCCCCCATAAATCCCAATACTAAATTTAGAAAAATCACATCCACATACTCCATAACATTCATTCAATAATGTGAACATCTACAATGTTCCAGTCACTAAAGATAGTACATTAAATAAAATACAGTTCCTACCCTTCCTTGAAGAGCTTATATTGCAGTTCAAGGAACTGATCATAACTAGTTCCTGCCCTGTGGAGCTTACATTACAATGAAAGGACCTGATCAAAAATGAGGCAGGAAGTGTCAAGAAAGTTAAAAAGAGAACAGCAAGAAGAGATAAGATCTCTCTGAAATGATATTTCAGCAAAAATCTGAGCCAAAAGAAGAATTAAAGTATTCCAGATAGAGAAACACAAACATAAAGCCAAGACAGGAATGTGCTCAATATGTTCAAGAAATAAGGTCAGTGTGAACAAAAAGAGGAGGAAGAAATTAGGTTACTTAGCAGAGCACCAGATTATTTACATGTGAAGTTATAATTGTAGATAAGTAACTAAACAGATTCCCTGAAGCAACGGACTGTGTTCATTAAGTAATATGCCCAGTAATCTTTTTTAACTTTTTAGTTTTTTTAACTGTTAGAGGGCATGTGCACTCACCAGAGAGAAACAAAGAGAGGGAGGTAGAGGGAAAAAGCAACCCCCAATAAGGTATGATCATACTACAATCCCTTCTATTTTTTCCATCCTGTCAGGATTTTGTCTGTGCTTAGCATTGTTTTTTTTCTAGCTGGTGGGTCTGAGATTTGAACTACAACAGGCCATGTGCAATCCATTTCTTTAATCAGTACGTTACAGAGCCAGCCCCCCAGTAATTTTTTAAAAATATTGTATATGGAACCAGCAGTTAGAGTAATGGCTATGTCGCTGGACTCCCACGTAGTCGACCGCGGTTCGTGTCCCGGACCCAGTGGCTTAAAACTCACACCGGGTGCGTGTGCGTGCGTGCCCAAGATCCTGAGAGGAGAATGGAGGAGAAGGGATTGCGGCGTGACCATCCCCCCTGGGGGGTGATTTCTCGCTTTCTGTCTCTATGTCCCTCTCTGTCAGGCGAGCGCATGCGCCCTATAGTGAAAACCTCTCCAAAAAAAAAAAAAAAAAAAAAAAAAAAAAAAAAATATATATATATATATATATATATATATATATATATATATATATATTGTATATAGTTTAATACAGCTACCTAACTTGAATCCTTCTTCATTTTTTGCTTCACAGTAAATTACACTTACAGTGTCACTATAACGTTACTGATCTACCACAATACAGTTGAACTGTGAGGCATGACAACTTACGAGAAGGAGCCATCCTTAAATCTGAACACTTGAATGGTAAGAAAAGGAAGAACTAGTTGAGCATTAGATGGAAAAATTATCCGAGAGAAAAATAAACTTGAAATATTCCATGTAAAAAAAGCAAACCCCAATCCTGAAATAGATACTGAACTTGAGTTGTGAAATCTTGCTTTCCTTGACCAAAAATGAAGATTTTCTGCCGAGACTTCCCTCTCCAGAATCACTTCTAGTGGCCTCTATGCCCTAAGTGTCTAGACAGGTCCATATGAACAGGATCCAGACATCTGAATATGATTAGGGTCAGAATATTGGTCTATTACCACTGAATCTGATGCACAAAGAGTAAAAACAGAACAGAGGAGAGATTGCAGATAACCTCCTTCTGCACACTTCTGAACGTTTAGATTGAACTTCAAGAATTTGGAAAAATCGGGAACCAGCTGTTAGCGTAATGGCTATGTCACTGGATTCCCACGTAGCCGACCGCGGTTCGTGTCCTGGACCCGGTGACTTAAAACTCACGCCGGGCGCGTGTGCGTGCGTGCCCAAGATCCCGAGAGGAGAATGGAGGAGAAGGGATTGCAGCGTGGCCATCCCCCCTGGGGGTTGATTTCTCGCTTTCTGTCTCTATGTCTCTCTCTGTCTGTCTGACGAGCGCACACGCCCTATAGCAAAAATCTCTCCAATAAATAAATGAATGAATGAATGAATGAATGAATGAATTTGGAAAAATCGCACCATCTATCAGATGGCTAGAAATTTCTTGTGACCCAAGAAAAAAATAAGAGAAAGCAACAAAATATCTCTCATCCAAGAATAACTCCTCTTCATTCTCAGACAGTACAACAAATCTCACGGAAATACCTGGTAAATAATTTAGAAATATTCATAGTGACAAAGCTAACAGAGATAAAAGAGAAAGAGGTACAATGAACTGCAGGAGAGGCAGGAGAAAAGAGCCAATGAGTTCCAGGAGGTGAGGAAACTCTTGCAAGATCTAAAAGAGGAAATACACACTATAAAAAATAATCAAATGGACCTGTTAGAGATGAAGGCTACAATACAGGAAATAAAAATTTCCCTTGAAAGTATTAAAAGCAAACCAGATCATACTGAAAAACTAATCTCAGATGTAGAAGATAAAATTACTGGCCTAGAAAAATCCACCACAAAGTCTGAGAAAATTGCCCCCCAAAATGAGTATAATATATGAGAAATACTAGATACCATCAAACGTCCAAACATTCAGATAACTGGTATCCCAGAAGGCGAAGAGATTCATAAGGGCATTGATATTCTATTCCATGAAATCCTGCAAGAAAATTTTCCAAACCTAGAGAGGCATTCAAAGATTCAGTCCCAAGAAATACAAAGGACCCCACATAGAATCAACCTAAGAAAATCTTCTCCAAGACACAATATAGCTAGATTGACCAAATCCACAGACAAAGATGAGATACTAAGATTGGCAAGAGAGAAACGTCAAGCTACCTACAAAGGTTATCCCATTAGATTAACAGCAGACTTCTCATCGGAAACAAAGCGAGCAAGCAAAGAATGGGAAAATATATGCAAAGTGTTAAGGAAAAAGCAATTTCAACAAAGAATACTATACCCAGCATATGGGAAGAAAAGACAAGAACATTCTCAGATAAATAAAATCTGAAAGTATTTACCAACACTAGACCAAATCTCCAAGAAGTTCTCAAGGAAGTGTTATACCAGGAAAATTAAATATACACAGAAATAAAAATTTAAAAACTAAGGAAGAGGGCCAACTTAATCATAGGGACAAATCTGAAGTTGAATGTTATATCCCAGAATTTAATCGGGAAGATCAAACCACAACAGAAGATAGATTAAGTACATGAGACTAAACTGGTGAAATAGCATTTTATGACTTTTGACTAAAACATTGCTGATTTTCTTCTAGGCTTTGTTTTCCAGTTTTAAGGATTTTTGCCCTGTCTTAAGCTGCCAATAGTTTCATGTACCTACTATTTGAACAGAATCCCAACCTGTTTCCTGGCTTTAAGTTTTAAGCAAAGTTCCTTAGCATTTCTTTGATTTATTAAAACTAAAACTGCTTTTCTTGAAATAAAAAATATATATATATTAAAAATACCTATGTAAGTACCATAGTAAGCTACCTTATAGCATATTCATTCTACTCAGAGTTTCAGGCCTTAAGTCAGACATGTATTCACAGATCTGTATATACCAGCTAAACCTGCTATTGAAAGTAGTTAGATTACTTAAGAAATTTTGTGATCAATAAAATGTGAGGGGAAAAAGGAATGGAAAACAACTGTAGACACCTGAGATAGTGTGGGAGGATGGTGAGAAATGGCAGAGGGTGAGAAATAGGGGTAAAATATACATATACATATATATGAAACTAGAAATGGAAAATTATTGATGATAACATGTATGATTAAGCCACTATGCAGCGTATTTTGGATGGAAAATCACATTTTGTATGTTGTGATGATGCTCAGGGAATGAATATAAATTAATTAATTTTAAAAAAATGTTTCAGAAAATAAATTAATTAAAAAAAGTAAACCCCATTCTTTTATTCCTTAGACATTAACACAGTAATGTAAGATAAAGGTGATTTTCCTTTTTAGTGCTTGTGAAGAGACTGTCTAGTGCATTCACTAAGCATTTCAGTGACAGCTACAGAAATAGCGGTTAGACAGACAATTACCAAATATATATTAATATCAATAACACATTTTGTATTTTCTGGCTATTCTAGTAGAAAGGATACAAGTACTTGAGAAGTAAATTTTTTTTTTCCAGTTTTGCAATAGAGTTTGTGCACTCACCAAAGACAGAAATAGACAGAGAGAGAGAGAGAGAGTGAGAGGTGCTTGATCAGGATCCTTTAATTGTAATGTAAGCTCCACAGGGCAGGAACTAGATATGATCAATTCCTTGAACTATAATGTAAGCTTCTCCTCCTGGATTTCTGGGCAGGTATGCACACAGGCAGGCGTAATTTTCAAGCCACACAGTCTGCCGTATAGGATCCACCTGCCTTAACCTCCACACCACCTGCTAGCTTGAGAAATAAACTATAAAACCTTAATTAAAGTAAATGCTTCTTGGGAACCAGCAGTTAGCGTAATGGCTAAGTTGCTGGACTCCCACGTAGTCGACCGCGGTTCGCATCCCGGAACCGGTGGCTTAAAACTCATGCCGGGCGCATGTGTGTGCGTGCCCAAGATCCCGAAAGGAGAATGGAGGAGAAGGGATTGCGGCATGACCATCCCCCCTGGGGGGTGATTTCTCGCTTTCTGTCTCTATGTCTCTCTCTGTCTGGCGAGCACATGCGCCCTATAGTGAAAACCTCTCCAAAAAAAAAAAAAAAAAAATGTAAATGCTTCTTGGGGCTAGCAGGTGGTGGTGTGGTTAAAAGATTCCCACAAGGCTGACCATGGTTCAAGTCCTGGACCTGGTGGCTCTCTTTCTCACTTTCCCTCTCTCTTTCTCTGTCTCTCTCTGATCAAACTGGAAAATAATAATAATAAATAAAGTTAAAATAAAAAATTCTTTAAAAAATAAAGTACATGCTTTTTAAATTCAAGTTAAAACTACCATTATGGAGAATCTTTAAGTAGACATGAGAAAGAAGCATCATTACAGACTATTAAATTGCAAGAGATATTTTTTGTCAATCAACTCCATAGTAATCTATACACAGCAAAGTTGTGTTATCTAGGACATTATGACCAGAATTTTTGAATACCCTCACATACATCTTGATTCCATTTTTCCACTATAGCAAATAACCTAAGCACAATAAAACATGCTTAACAATAAGTTTTTTCCTGGAATGGTAAGGACAGAAAGTGAGAAATCACCCCTCGGGGAGATGGTCATGCCACAATCCCTTCTCCTCCATTCTCCTTTTGGGATCTTGGGCACACACGTATATGCGCCCAGCGTAAGTTTAAGCCACCAGGTCCAGGACTTGAACCAGAGTCGACTACACGGAAGTGGAAGTCCAGGGACGTAGCCATTACACCATCTGCTGGTCCCAAGAAACGTGTTTTTAAATCTCCAAGTATTTTTAGATTTCCCAGCTATCTTTCTGTTACTGATTTCTAAGTTAATCCATTATGTTCTGAGAGCATGCATTGTATAATTTCTATTTTTTCAAACTTGTTTTATGTTAAAAAGTAATTCTGAATTCTAGCATTTCATTTTTTTTCTTTAATTTTTTTCTCTCTTTATACAGTAGCCATTCTTGCATCTTGTCTACTTTTCCCATTAGAGCCCTTGGCAAATAAATCATAGTTGTTTTAAATTTTCACCCTAGTAAGTTCTTATAGCTCTGCTTTGTCTGAGTCCAGTTGTAAAGCTTACTTTCTTCAATGTTTTTCATTTTCTCTTAGGACACTTTATAACTTTTTGTTAAAAAGAAAATGTGATGTACTAAATAAAAGGAACATGGTATACAGACCTTTACTAACATAGTGGAAAAGTGTAGAAAAAGGAAATGTCCTATAATTTTTATTAGGTCTCAGTCCTTTAGTGAATCTATACCCCAGACTATTTTTCTTTTTTAGATTTTCTTAATTTATTAAGATTAGGAGTACTGATTTTATACCAATTCTTTGGAGCCAATTGGGACTTTGTGTTATATTAGATTTTTTTTTTTTTTTTTTTTTTTTTTTTGAGTTTTGCCATAGGGCCGGTGCAGTCACCAAAGAGACTTGACAATTTAATTTTTACATATGACTGAATATACAAAGAATCAAATATAAACAGTAATACGGCAAGAAATAAATTGGTGGAAATAAGTATTTAACCAGTAGTAATAAATTAAGATCACCAATTCGAAGATCTTCTATACACAAAGAATGAGAAAATATTGTTATAAGAAGAGTTTACAGCACACAAGTGAATTTAATCCTACTTTATTACGATTATACTTCTTCTTCAGAACTAGTGGACCCACATTATCTCTTGTCAATTGGTTTTGTTTTTTTGTGAATCATCACAGGCAGGAAACGTCTTAGAACGCCAATACATACAATAAGCTGCTTTAGTAAAACACAAATCTTCAATGTTTATTTCATTCACCACTTTGGGTTTTCCTTTTGTATTTTAAGATTAGTCAAGCTGTTCTGCTGTTTTTCCTTCGGAAAAAATGGATGAACTGCAAGGTAGCCAAGTAGTGTAAGTACACCCAGAAAAGGCAATAACTGAAGCCATTCTGAAACTGTGAGCCAGGTGAACCTGGTAATGCTCTAAGGGACAAGGACCCGCTTCAGATAGGCAGGGAGCTGCACCTTCACGATGCAGGCCATGCTCTCCAGCACCATGCTGGCCCGCAGTGTCCGCTTCCCTCCCAGACTATTTTTCACAAGTGATTTTTTGCTTGCTTTGTTTTTAACTCCTTTAGGTGGCACCGGATAGCTACAAGAGAATGAAATGAGGTGTTTTCCTTTTCTTGTGTGGAAGGCTAGAAGGAGCTAAACTTGGATATTTTCCTCCCTTCACGTCAATTTTTAGGATCTGATGAAATTCCAATAGGTTAGGCTGTGCTAAAATATGTCCTCTTGAAGATAGGCCTTCTTAAGTAGAAAAAATGCTCCACTGGCTACTTTTCAGTCCCTTCCATCTAGAAGCCTAAAATGATTTTTTTCTGATTTGCACTGTAAGAACCTGTTGATTGCATCCCCCTGGAGTTTTCATCTTTCAGGCAGTTTCTCAGTTCCAGTTGCAGTATTCCTATCCTGGTACTTGTTCCTGTGATGGCTTCTTTTACAGGTTTCTGCTCTGCTCAAGGAACGGTCTCAGTACTCCTTTGATTCCAATTTGGGGAGCAGTGGTTTGCCCTGTGACTACTTCTCTCACAGATCTAAACAGAAGGGTTATTTTTTTAAATCTGTGCAACATTTTACTTGTTAGGGCAGAGTGGTAACTTTTTTTTTTTTTTTTTTTTTTTAAGAATTCTTTTAGGGAACCAGCAGTTAGCGTAATGGCTATGTCGCTGGACTCCCACGTAGTCAACCGTGGTTTGCGTCCCGGACCCAGTGGCTTAAAACTCACGCCGGGCGCGTGTGCGTGCGTGCCCAAGATCCCGAGAGGAGAATGGAGGAGAAGGGATTGCGGCGCGACCATCCCCCCTGGGGGGTGATTTCTCGCTTTCTATCTCTATGTCTCTCTCTGTCTGGCGAGTGCACGCGCCCTATAACGAAAATCTCTCCAAAAAAAAAAAAAATTATTTTATTTAACTTTATTTATTTATTTATTTTAATTTGACCAGAGTGAGAGAGAGCAAGAGAGAAAGTGAGAAAGCAAGCCACAAGGTCTGAGACTTGAACCGTGGTTGGCCACGTGGGAGTCCAGCGCCTTTAACCACCATGTCACCTGCCAGCCCCCAGAGTGGTAACTTCTAAGCTGAAGAGAAAATGTTCTTTTATTTTTATGTTTAGGTTCAATTATATTTTTGATTTCTTAGCATATTATTTCACATACTATATATCACTGAATCATTTATTATTTAAAAAATGATATTTTAAACCTGCTAAAAGTATTTGTTCTTCAAATAAACACTACCCAGTGTTAAAAAAAAAAAAAAAAAGGCAGCTAATATAGGGCTAGCAGGTGGTGTGGTGGTTAAGGCCCTGGATCCCACATGACTGATTCCATGGTTTGAGTCCTGACCAGTGGCTTGAAAAACACACTGAATGCATACACATGCATGTCCAAAATCCCAAGAGAAGAACAGAGGAAAAGTGACTGTAGTGTGGCTGTCCCCCTACCCCCAGAGAGTGATTTCTCACTTTCCCTCTCTCTTTGGTGACTGCACCGGCCCTATGGCAAAACTCAAAAAAAAAAAAAAAAAAAAAAAAAAAATCTAATATAACACAAAGTCCCTCACAAACCATTTTTCCTAATAATCTATCTTCAAAGAAAAGCTTCTGTCTGAGCCTGAATAATCTCAGAGTCATTAGGCAACACAAAATGCGTAAGTTACCCAAATATCAAACAGTAATCCAAGATCTCTTTGAGCTTCATACTTTCAGTTTAAACTAACTCAAGGTTGTTTTTTTTTTAGACAGGTTTTATTTTTAACTTTATTTATTTTAATTTGACCACAGAGAGAGAGAGTGAAAGTGAGAAAACAAGCCACTAGGTCTAGGACTCGAATGGTAATTGGCCGTGTGGGAGTGTCCGGTGCCTTAACCACCATGCCACCTGCTGGTCCCCTAACTCAGGGTTTTAAAAGGTGAAGGTTAAGCACTTTTCACTGTTCTACAACTTTATTTAGAGAATTAACTTGATCTTATTTTTTAAAATCATAGGATGGGCATTGTGGGGGGAGTTCATTAAAACAAAAAACACTGGGTATGTCATATTGTATTTAGAACTACTTCAAAGAAAAGATAGTTTAGGTAACTTTCAAAAGAATATATATAATATTTGACTATACCAAAAGAATATACAAAATGAAAGTCACTTGAAACTTCAAACACAATCCTTCTTTTGGAGCATGCAGTACCATAAAAGTAAAAAAAAAAAAAAATTCTTTCTCTGTATGTTACTTATTAAACTGTTTTAGACTAAGAGAATTAGAAAATTAAGAGTAAAGAAAGCAATAACTGAGTGATATTGAAGGCCCAACTAAAGTATTTAAACATATAAGGGTAATTAAGGCGCTGAATTGTATTTTAAAAAAATGTGGCAATTACTGTAAAGATGCTTCTATAAGAAGCTCCATCATAAAACTGATCTGTAAAATTATAAAAATGTAACAGAGAACAGAAAATTAATGTTAGCAAATTAGTAAACTTTTTTTCTGTAAGTTATCTAAATAATTTTATAAATAATCCACCTAACTTCCATTTTGTTAAAGTAATAGTCTCGTGGGGCCAGCAGGTGGCACGGTGGTTAAAGGCGTTGGACTCCCAAGTCCTGAATTTGGTGGCTTGTTTTCTCACTTTCTTTCTCTCTGATCAAACTGGAAAATAATAATAATAAATAAAGTTAAATAAAATAATTCTTTTAAAAAAGTAATAGTCTTATAACACAAACATTTCTAGTATGAAAAGTGCATCATTTGGTAATTTTCTGTTCAGTCAAAATGATTAGTTTATGACAAAATTATAATGCATCAAAAAAATTTTAAAAAAGGTCCAGCTGTAGTGTCCAACAAGTGGTAGAGTGATGCAACATAAGGCTTGGGCCACATGCGTGACCCAGGTTCAGATCCCAAACCAACCTGAACACACTAGATATGGTGCCACGTATCTATAGTCCCAACCAACCAAGGCTGAGGCAAAAGAACATAACAGCGAAGCCCTGTCAAAAATGCTTTTTCTCCCCTTTATCCTCTCAATTTCTCAAAAAACAACAAGAAGAAATCCATTACTGCTGTCTATTATGAAAGTCCAATATCTCAAAATGTTGCTTGGTGAGTTGGAGAGATGCATGTATGGAAGCAACATATAACTGAAAAGAAATTACTTGTAATTTGTCATTTTACACTTTTGTTGTCACAAGTATTTTCTCTTTTCCAAACAGAAATTTACATCCCCTATAACAGCACTATCTAACAGAAGCTTCTTTGACTGTGGAAATGTGTCATACCTACGCTGTCCAATATGGCAGCCACTAGCTACGTGTGGCTAATGAGGACTTGAAATGTGGATAGTGACTGAGAAACTAAAGTTTTAACTTTATTTCATTTGAATTAATTTAAAGGATGTTATGGCTAGTGGTTATCCTATGAATAATACAGCTCTTTTTTTTTTATTTTTAAAGAGAGATTTTTGCTATAGGGCAAGTGTGCTTGCCAGAGAAACAGAAAGTGAGAAATCACCCTCCAGGTGGAATGGCCATACCACAATCCCTTCTCCTCCATTCTCCTCTCAGGATTTTGGGCACACACAACTGGCATGAATTTTAAGCTGCCAGGTCTGGGACTTGAACCATGGTCGACTACATGGGAATCTAGTGACATAAAAATTAAACCTTCTGCTGGTCCCAATATAGCTCTTAATGCTGCCCTTTGAATAAGCTATCATGCACAGCCACTACTTACATATTCTCCAATTATTCTTCTTCATATGCTCTCTTCAAACCCCTGTTCTAAGACTGAACAGTGCAATGGTAGTATCATCTTGCTTATTTTGCAGATGGCTCCATATTCTTGAAGTTGATAGATAAAATCATAAATCTAGTATTAAGATTAATATGTAATCTTCCTTCTTTACATAAGCAAATGAATCTCTCTTGAAGATCCTAACATTACTACAGTAAATAACTTTTTTTCTAGTTTATAAGTTCCCTTCAATAAATTCTCTAGGAGGCTGAACAGTGGTGCAGTGGTAAAACACAATGCTCTGTGAGCCAATCCCACATGGGAAGGTTCCCAGTTCCAGTCTGGAGACCTCCTTTAGCATACCAGCCATGCCTGGCCATGATCCAAAGCTGGCTGAGGTAGAGGAGGAGATCACAGTGCAGGATCCTATTAAAGGGAACAGTGCTCTCTATCGTTCTGTCCCTCGCTCATGGAAGATAGAAAATGAATATGCTTTAAATTTTTTTTTTTTTTTTTGGAGAGGTTATTGCTATAGGGCGCGTGCACTCACCAGAAAGACAGAGAGAGACAGAGAGAGAGAAAGCGAGAAATCACCCCCCGGGGGGATGGCCACGCCACAATCCCTTCTCCTCCATTCTCCTCTCAGGATCTTGGGCACACACGCACACACACCCGGCATGAGTTTAAGCCACTGGGTCCAGGACTCGAACTGCGGTCAGCTACATGGGAATTCAGCGACATAGCCATTACGCTAACTGTTGGTCCCTATGCTTTAAATTTTTAAAAAAGAATCATTTATTTACTTAATTCCATTTTTGTTATTATTTTTTAATTTGACCAGAGAAAGACAGAGAGAGAGAGAGAGAGAGAGAGAGAGAGAGAGAGAGAGAGAGAGAGAAAGGAAAACAGAGAAAGCAAGCTGCCAGTTTCAGGACTCAAACCACAGTCAGCCATGTGGGAATCCAGCTCCTTTAACCACCATGCCACCTACCGGCTCCAGCTTTGAATTTTTTAAAAAATAAATTCTCTACTTCAAGGAAAAAAAAGTATTATCTAGATTAGCTACAATATCTGAAACTAAATAGGTAATAATTTGTTAAAAGTCTAATAATAAAACTTTGGTCCAATGTTTGTCTTACTCACACGGGTTTTTCTGTAGCACAAGTGGCTTACTTTTCACAGCAGAAAAATTAGACCTAAAAACAAGCAAAATTTCCTGTATCTCATTTTGCAGGGTATAGTCAATCCTCAGCACCTTCTCTACTGTCAGAAGAAGAAAGACAACTCCTCCAGCTACATGTTCTCCCATGACCCAGTCAACAGTCTGGAGGGTTGGCTGGAAGGGTAAAATTAACCAACTAGCCTAACTCCTCAGGCTGGCAGTAAGGGCAAAAGGAGGGAGAGCTGGGTGGTCCAAGTGACTGGTCAGTGGGTGAATGGCAAACTGACAATGAACATAGACAGATTAAAGAATCCTTACGATCTTAGAGGCAGTCCCATGAGTAAGGGAGGGTTGAGAGGCTGTAAACAACTGCCATGCTGGTGCTGTCTCCTCCCCCATAAAAATCTCTCTGTACTTCTTAGTTGCTGAGAATCCAGCATAAGCATAAAGCTCACAACTCCAGTAATTAAGTACATATATTTATGCATGTAATAATTAATACACACAGTACAAAATTCAATAGTACAAAGGATATAAAGAACAATAAATCTCTCTTTCCTCATTATTGTCCAGCTCTTATCACCAAAGGCAAATGTTTCCAGTTTCTTGTCTATCCTTCAGCCTGCTAAATGATTTACTAGTTCTGCCACCTTCCCCTTCAATATTTTAGATTCAATACAAACTAGAAACCCAAAATTGCACAGCATTTTTACTAACCACATCACAATCAAGTTTTGTCACGTAAGAGATCTTAGGTTATCAAATTATGTAATTACTTAGCACATAATGCTCTATTCCCAATTCCATGCTTAGTAAGCTGGAACCACATCGCAGACCAGACTTTCTCAGAAGACCTGGGTTAGAGGCCTGCCATTTTCTAGTGCGTGACCTCTGACCTCTACCTTTCAAGTCTGTAAAATAAGGATATTACCTCACCTCTACTTACTTTACTGTGTTAAAAGGATTAAAAACAATAATACTTGTAAAGAGCACACTGGAAACTCTTAATGCAATATAAGGTCATTATTTATCTGTATCTCCACAGCAACCAAACCAGAGTTGATTAGATACCTAATAAATATGTTAATTTGCCAGATATAAACACACCTCCTATTGTGCAAATTATATGCTATATTATATTCAAGGAATTTATTTTTTCCCCTTCTGGTTTAATGAATGAATAGAATAAACCAAGTGTCAATGGAACATCTTTCTTTTTAGGAAAGTTTATAACCTCAAAGAAGAGCTTTCTCATAATGAAAGAATGTAAACCGTTTAACTGGCTTTTTGATTTTTAATTCTGAGGAAACATTTTTTTCAAGTGAGAATGGCAGGTATTTTATATAATCAAATTTTGTAAAAAAAAACAAAAATTGTTTATCAAAGCTAGAAAAGTGAGATGAGAGATGTTATGTTTTCAGAAAAGTCATGATGTATTTTTCTATGCAAAAATGCATCATGACATTTTTGGCAACCCAGTTGTTTGGTATATGAGAAACTGTTCAGGTAACTGAAGATTAGTAAGGTCAGCCAACCAACAGAAATAGAAGATGGTAAGAAAACAAAAAGAAGTCCTGTTAAAACACCTCTTTAATCCCTTTAGAACAGATGATTACATTCAGAAAGAGTAATTAAGAAAGAAAAAGCGGGGCTGGCAAGTGGCGTGGTGGTTAAAGGCGCTGGACTCCCACATGGCCGACCGCGGTTCAAGTCTCGGACCTGGTGGCTTGCTTTCTCACTTCCTCTCTCTCTCTCTCTCTGTCTCTCTCTGATCAAACTGAAAAAAAAATAATAATGATATAATAATAAACTTAAATAAAATAATTCTTTAAAAAAAAAAAAGAAAGAAAAAGCAAAGAAAGGATTAAGTAAACAGAATGGTTAATAAACATCTAAATCAGAGGAAGCAAATGGCTCAATATTGGGAAAGAGTCTAACTTTCAGTAACTTTTATTGTAGGTTTCCCTTACCTCTTCTGCTGTACTAATGTGTCGCCTCTGTGTTTTCTTGGGACTCAAAAGGCTTCGACGACATGAACCACTCCAAGATGGACTTGGAACAGGCTTAATAGGAAAAGATTTTTCATATGCAGACGCATGGCAGTGATGGTTCGATTTTCCCATAAAAGTGCTTGATAATCCACTAAAGAAAAAAAAAAAAAAAGAATTTGTAAGAAAGATGAGTTAAATAAGATATTTCTATTCTAGTGATTATTTTCACTTTCAAACAAATAACAACAACAACAAAAAACCCTGGGACCAGCAAATGGCGTAATGGTTATGTTGCTGGACTCCCACATGGTCGACTGCAGTTCGAGCCCCAGACCTGGTAGCTTAAAACTCATGCCAGGCACATGTGTTTGCATGCCCAAAATGCCAAGAGGAAAATGGAGAAGGGACTGCAGCATGGCCATCCCTTCTGTGTATGTGTGTGTGTGTGTGTGTGTGTGTGTGTGAATTCTCACTTTCTGTCTCTTTGTCTCTGTCTCTCTGGCAAGTGTACGTACCCTTATAGCAAAAATGTCTCTCTCTAAAAAAAAAAAAATCAAACCTAACAGGTAGAATGACAGGTATACCATTTGAAGGAAATACATTAGAAATGATATTTGGGTTGCTGCATCAGACTCTGTCACTTAAAAGGTCTTAGACTGCCAAACTATGCAATTATTATACACTCAAAATTGTATTTCTTAGATTCACAATCTAGAATTTCTCTGGTCAGGAACCACACAGATGTGCAGTTATGACAGAAAGTATATTACACTGGAATTCTTCAGAAAGCCTGTGCTCCAGGTATGCTAATACACACACAGATTTTCTATTACTCCCCAAGCACCTACCCCCATGCCCTTTGGAGATAACTACTTTGAGATTAAATATGTAAAGATGGTTAAAGTTAAAGCCTCTCAGCTCAGTTTTAAACTAAATTTTAAAATTTTCTGAAAGACCAACAGAGGGCTCCCCCATCCTTCATTAAAAATAGCCAGAAAGGAGTTCTGAGCAGCTTCTTTCAGGGACTAGGACAGCCAAAGATTTTCCACCCAGGCTTCACCCTCCTGTCCCCTAGAGATCTAGACAGATAAAGCACCCTCTTTATTCTTTCTCCACCTCTCTTTAATTTTTTTTTTTTAATTTTTAAACTCCTTAGCTCTCTGATGCTCTTTTATCTTGCTAATTTGTACCTTTCTCCTCTCCTACATCCAACAAGCCAATCACCAGCAATCTGCATTTGTGTTGTGAGCAGCACCTTGCACACGCGGCATGCTTTAAAAAATGTTTTTCTTCTTCTTCTTCCTTTTTTTTATTATTATTTTTTTTCTTTTTTTTTCTTTTCCTTTTACCTTTCTCACTTTTCTGCTCAGCCTCCACACACTGAGTTTCTAAACATGCCTAGGTGCACAGTAGCCAAATATCTGAATACTTTTAGGGTCAGGATAATCCTCAATTTTCACAGAATACTACTGCTTCGAGACTAGAGATCACCACCTCCGGCATGCCTCTGATTGCTCATATTTAACTCCAAAAATTAGGAAAAAAACGTATAATCCATAAGATGATCAGAAACCACCACAGAGGCACAAGAACTATGAGAAACCAAGAAAATATCTCACCCCTAAGGGAAAAGAATAACTCCTCATCCTCCACAGACAATACGACTCTTGGAAAAGTCAGCTAAAGAATTTTAAATATTCATAGTGACAAAGCTAAAAGAAATGCAAGAGAAGAGAGACAACAAACTCCAGAAGGTGTAGGAGAAAAGAGACAAGTTCCAGAATAATCTGAAAGAGGAAATACATACCATAAAAAATAATCAAATGAAATTGTTTGAGATAAAGGCTTTAATACAGAAAATTAAAAACTCCCTTGAAAGTATTAAAAGCAGATGAGATTATGCAGAAGATCAAATCTCAGATGTAGAAGACAGAACTTCTGACCTAGAAAAATTCACCAAAATATACCAAAAAAATGAGAATAATATGTAAGAAATACTAGATACCATTAAATGCCCAAACATCCAGATAATCGGTATCTCAGAAGGCCACTAATCATCTATTCCATCCTGGAAGAAAACTTCCCAAACTTACAGAGGCACTCAAATATTCAGACCCAAGAAATATGAAGGACCCCACCTAGAATCAAGCTAAGATGTTCTCCAAGGCAGATCATAGCCAGATTGACCAAGACCAGAGACAAGATACGAAAATTGGCAAGAGAGAAACGTCAAGCTACTTTCAAAGGATATCCCATCAAGCTAAGACTGGACCTCTCATCGGAAATAATGCGAGCAAGGAAAGAATGGGAAAATATATACAAAATGTTAAGTGAAAAACTATTTCAACTAATACTATACCCAACAAGATTATTCTTCATATGGGAAGAAAAGACAAAAAACATTCTCATATAAACAAAACCTAAAAGAGTGTACGAACACCAGACCAGCTCTCCAAGAAGTCCTAAAGAGAATACTATACCAGAAAAGCTAAAGTCAGACAGACAGAAATGAGAGTACAAAAAAACCACCAAGGGAATGGCCAACTTAACGGTAGCGATATATCCATAAAGACCAATGACAGCATTGAATGTTAACTTCCAGAATTTAAATGGAAAGATCAGACCATCATAACACTACAAATTCAATAGAAGAGAAATTAATTACACGAAACTAAACTGGTGAAATAGAATTGTATGACTTTTGACTACAACATTATTGATTTTCTTCTACTTTGTTTTCCAGATTTAAAGATTTTTATCTTCTTCTGAACTGCTGATATGACCTACTGTTTGAACTGAAATTGAACCTTCTTCCTGGCTTTAAGGCTTAAGCAAATCTCTCTTAACATTTTTTATTTTGACCTATTAAAACTACAGCTGTTTTTCTTGAAATTAAAAGACGCATTTTAACTGCTGGGGACTAGCAGTTAACGTAATGGCTATGTCGCTGGACTCCCATGTAGTCGACCGTGGTTCAAGTCCTGGACCCGGTAGCTTAAACTCAACGCCGGGCACGTGGGAGTGCATGCCTGCCCAAGATCCCAAGAGGAGAATGGAGGAGAAGGGATTGCGGTGTGGCCATCACCCCTGGGGAGTGATTTCTTGCTTTCTGTCTGTCTCTGTCTGGCGAGCGCATGCACCCTGTAGCAAAAAACCTCTCCAAAAAAAAAAAAGAAAAAAAAAAACCATACTGGGGCAGGCAGGTGGCGTGGAGATTAAGGGCACTGGACTCCCACATGGCCATGGCCAGTTACGGTTTGAGTCCCAAACTTGTGGCTTTCTTTCTCATTTTCTCTCTCACACTCTCTTTTGCTCTGCCCCTCACTGGTCAAATTAAAATAAGTAAATAAATAAACTTAAATTAAAAATTCTTAAAAAAAAAATTGTTAATGACTGTAGTAACCTACATAGCCCTAGCTAGATGCTACTTTTTTGTCCTTCATTCTACTCACTGAGGTTTATGCATGAAGTCAGACATATGTTCATAGATATGTATATATCAGCTGCACTTGCTACTGAAAGTATTTAAGATCTTCAGTGAATCAATAAAATGCGGGGGGGGGGGGAGGGGAAGAGAGTCACAAGGCTAATTAGGCTACATTACCCTGTAAATTCTCCTTCAGTCTCCAGTAAAGAATTTTGTTTTTATTTCTTTATACTATTTGTGCCCTATTTAATGCAAAAAACTGGCATGAAAAATATTTTTGTAAATGCAGAATCCTAGTCTTATCTGTAAAGCTCAACCATTTTAGCTTTTTTTAAAATATTCTTTTCACTTATCATTATCCAGCAACGTTGAGGAACTTACTCCTTGCATAATAAATATTTATTTACTTATTGTTTTTATTTTTGAGGATCCAGAATGAAGTCAACTTATTAAATCATTGCATGTGGTATGGAACCAAATGAAATGAACTAGTTCTAAAGAAAATCAAAAGCACTTTCTCCCTTTAACTCATTTAATTCTAATGGTTTCTGTGTGTTAAGTGGAGAAAGGAGCAAAAACTCAGAATTTCAGGAACAAGCTTATTTTCTTAGGATGAATGGATCTAGGTAGGAAAAGATGGCAAGGGCACTATAACTGCTTGGGGGCTAGCCGGTGGTGTGGTGGTTAAGGCGACTGGACCCCATACAGCCCACCATGTGGTTTGAGTCAGGACCCAGCAGCTTGAAAAACATGCTGGACATATGTGTGTGAGTGCCCAAAATACTGAGAGGAAACTGGAGAAGGGATTGCAATGTGTTCATTTGCCCAGGGGATGATTTCTCACTTTTCCTCTCTCTCTCTTGGGTGACTACATGTGCCCTATGGCAAAAACCTAGAAAGAAATAAATAAATAATCATAATAATTGCTTGGTAAAGATATAACAAATTATCCACAGTGTCTTTTGTGCTTATGCTTCTCAGAATGTACATGTGTGTTTTTTTTTTAAAATATTTATTTTATTTTTTATTTATTAATTCGTTGATTTTTTAATTTGACCAGAGAGAGAGAGACAGAGGGTGAGAGAGAGAGGAAGTGAGAAAACAAGCCACCAGGTCCAGGACTTGAACCCTGGTCGGCTATGTGGGAGTACCCAGCGCCTTAACCACCATGCCACCCGCTGGTCCCCAGTACATATGTGTTTTTAACATGAAAGATTCCTATTTTTTTTTTTTGAGAGGATTATTTTTTTATTTTTATTTTTTTTTGCTATAGGGCACGTGCACTCGCCATAAAGACAGAGGCAGAGAGACAGAAAGAGAGAAATCACCCCCCAGGGGGGATGGCTATGCCACAATCCCTTCTCCTGCAGTCTCCTCCTGGGATTTGGGCAAGCACACACACATGCCTGGCATGAGTTTAAGCCACTGGGTCCAGGACTCGAACTGCGGTCGGCTACATGGGAGTCCAGTGACATAGCCATTATGCTAACTGCTGGTCCCAAAGATTCCTCTTTTAAATAAATAGTACAAGAGGGGACCAGCAGTTAGTGTAATGGCTATGTTGCTGAACTTCCATGTAGCCAACCGTGGTTCAAGTCCCAGACCCAGTGGTTTAAACTCACAGCGGGCGCGTGTGCATGCGTGCCCAAGATCCCGAGGAGAATGGAAGAGAAGGGACTGTGGCATGGCCATCCCCCCTGAGGGGTGATTTCTCTCTTTCCGTCTCTCTGTCGCTCTCTCTCACTTTCTGGCGAGCGCATGCGCCCTATAGCAAAAACCTCTCCAAAAAAAAAAAAAAAAAAGAAATAGTACAAGGGTATCTTGCAGTGCCAGAAAGCAAGGTGTTACCAAAAATTAACAAGGTTGGGTCAAAGAGACATAGCTGTTCTAGATTACAAGATACTTAAGAGCAACAACTACCCAATACAATCCTAGATTAGAGAGAGTTGGACAAACTAGCTATAAAGGATACTTTTGGCTTAATTAAGGAAATTTAAATATAGTGTATCAGATAAAACTTACTGAATTGGAAAGATGGAGGTGAATTACTGAAAAAAGCAGATTACAAAAGAGAAGGTATGATATAAACTCATTTTTTGTAAAGGCAAAGAAGAATACCTAGAACGAAATGTACTAAACTATTTTTTTTTTTTTTTGAGAGGTTTTTGCTATAGGGCGCGTGCGCTCGCCAGACAGCAGAGAGAGACAGAGAGGCAGAAAGCGAGAAATCACCACCCAGGGGGGATGGCCACGCCGCAATCCCTTCTCCTCCATTCTCCTCTCGGGATCCTGGGCACGCACGCACATGCGCCCAGTGTGAGTTTTAAGCCACCCGGTCCAGGACACGAACCGCGGTTGACTACGTGGGCATCCAACGACATAGCCATTACGCTAACTGCTGGTCCCAAAATGTACTAAACTATTACAGTTACTCTCAGGCTAGTGAGAATGTGTTTTTGTTTTTTATTTTTGCTTATCTGTATTCTCTCTTTACAAGGCACATGTGCTACTTCTATAATAGTATTTTTAAAAAAATAACAGTATGGCAGTTATTGATCTAAATAACGCAACTTGCTGAATGATGCATATAAAAATTTTTAATGATGGGGCTGACAGATAGCATGGTGGTTAAGGGCACTGGACTCCCACATGGGCAACCACAGATCAAGTCCTATACTTCGTGGTTTGCTTTCTCACTTTCCCCCTCTCTCTCTCACTCTGTCCCCCTCTGGTCAAATAAAAATAAAGTTAATAAAAATTATTAAAAATAAAAAATAATAAAGTAATGTTAATGATGACAAAATAATATACATTTCACAGGATAAATAGCATATATAAGGGAAAAGACTTCAAAAAGTTAATGAAAAACATGTATCATGAGAAAACTGCATGGATTTCAAACTTTTTGCACTAAAATAAACTTGTGTTTTAATTCCACTTCTTCACAAACTTTTTAAGACCCCTTGTACACCATGTTATATATGAGTGATACAAAAACAAGCATTGAAAATTGGTAATATAAAAGAAAGACTGGAATCATACCAAGGGACAGGAAATGAGATTGTGGGTAGTGATCAAAATATTTTTAGCTTTACTGATAATGTTTTGACTTTTACAATGTGCCTATATTAGTGAATTCTTGTATAATAAAAAAAAGACAAGAACAACTAGGGGCCAGTACTGTAGCCTAATGGTTAAGGGAGCTTGATTCCCTAATAGAGATTTGAATCCAGACCCTGGTGCCTTAAAAAACACACTAGGCACATATGCATTTGGGTGCATGTCCAAAATTCCAACACAATGGAGAAAAGAAGAGAAGAGAGTGTGGCACGACCACATCTCATTTGAGGGTGCTTTCTCTTCACCTCTCTCCCCATTTCTCTCTTTGGCAAGTACACATGATAGCTGGCAATCAAAAAAGAAGAAGAAAAAAAAAACTAAGGAACTCAGATATGGTGGCACACACACAGCATCACCACTTGAAAGGCTAAAGCCACATGGGAGACCCAGGTTCAGTTCCTGGGCCAACCTGAACATGCTAGCACAGCTGTGTGCACCTATAATATTAACTAATTGGGAGGCTAGGGCAGGAAAATCACAACATGGTCAGACCTTGTCAAACACACCTGTTCCTCTTACCCCTTTCCCCTCCTCCTCTAACCTCCCCCACTTTCCTTCACTCTTTCTTTCCCTCTATTTTTTTTTTTTTTTTAAGAGAGAGATTGTTGCTATAGGGCCCGTGCACTTGCTGGAGACAGAGAGACAGAAAGTAAGCAATCTTCTCCCCTGGGGAGATGGCCATGCCACAATCCCTTCTCCTCCATTCTCCTCTTGGGATCCTGGGCACACACGCACATGCACCTGGCATGAGTTTTAAGCTGCCGGGTCCAGGACTCAAACTGCAGTTGACTATGTGGGGACCAGTGACATAACCATTACACCACCTGCTGGTCCCCCACATGTCCCCAGAGTTCGTGTGCTGATAATCATAAAGTAAAATAAAAGCCATCTTGCTTTTAGTCATTACCAGATAGTTTAGCCTTGACTAAACAGATAATTAAATGATCCCACAATCCTAAAATATATCACTAGAGCAGAATTTACAAAGTCATAAGTACTATTTTAAAGAATATTTTACTAATAAAGTATCTGAGAGAAGTTTATTTTTTGTATTTTAATTTTTTTTAGACATTTTTGCTATAGGGTGCGTGCGCTCACTGGAGAGAAAAAGAGAGAGAGACTAAAAACAAGAAATCACTCCCGCTGCGGGGACAGCCATGCTACAACCCCTTCTTCTCCATTCTCCTCTCAGGATTTTGGGCAAGTACACACTTGCATCTGATGTGAGTTTCAAGCCTCCAGTCCTGGGATTCAAATGATGGTCAATCATGTGGAAGTCCAGTGCCTTAGCCACTATGTCACCTATTGGCCCCCTGAGAGAAGTTTCTAAGCCAAACTCCATCTGCCTTTAATAATTAGTATAAATTTGGTGAGAGAACAGGTAAGGTTTACAAAGTTGAGATAACTAAGATAAAGTTCTCTGTAACCCTTCATATTCTAATAAATAGAAGCAACACAGGTCAAGTTGACTAATGCCATGAGGTGGAGAACTACCATTCACATGAGAGCCAGTAAATTGTGCTTGTTTCTTTGCTACTCAGGTTCAGAAATGGACTGATTTTCCTTTTTATTTTATTTTTTTAATTGCCAGAGGGTACATGCACTCACCAGAGATACAGAAAGAGAAGAAAACACCCCACAATGGGGCATGGTCACACTCTAGTCCTCTTTCTCCTCTATTTCTCCATCCTGGTGGATATAGGGGTATGCATGCACATGATTCAAACCACAGTTGGGAGTGTGGGATTGGGTTTCCCCAACCACTAGGCTATGGGTGCCTTGACTGATTTTCAATTTACAACTCAAAATGAATTAATCTTTAAGGGTCTCAGTATATTCATATCTACCAAAATTAACCTCAAAACTCTCTCTTCCGCTGATTAGAACTGGTTATCACCAAAATTCAATATCCACGTACTTGAAAGTTGAAAACAGATTTAACTGCATCTCTCTCTCTCTATGGTTTAAAGTCCAAAAATGGTGCTAGTCTTTTCAAATGGCAATGTAACAATTATCTTAAAGTCATTTTCTCTTATATCTGAGGATGGACGTGAGGACTAAACAGACAAAATACCAACCTTGAGGTCTTTCGGGTTTCGAGGTAAAGACTTCTGCTGTTTCTTGATTTTTGTAGAGTTGAACTTGATGCTGGAGTGGAATTTCTCCACTGGCCATTGGCACTCTGGCCGAAGGGTCTTAAGTCGCCAGAGCCAAGAAAACTGTCTGAGGAAGGGTTATCTAAAAAAATAAAAGTTTGTATAAATGAAACAAATAACTACAGTTGGTTCTCCTTATGACTGCAACCATGTCCAACATTGTATTCCAAAGTAATGTGGCATATCACCATGTCTCTCATGGAAGAAAATCCCCGTCTCAACTGTCAGTAAAGTCTGCAGTAAGAGAACTTCTACAAACTATAATTGATTCAGCCATACTAACCTGAAAAATGATGAAGGAGCTGAATCCTGCCACAGCCATGTGCCTTATCTGCATCAATGTGACTCCGTGGTGTCCACCAAAAGTCAACATTTTACCCCAACTATATCTTGCAAGCACTCCCAGGCCTGGGCCTGAAAGAAGGTAGGCCAGACCAGTAAGAAAGCAGGTGGAGGGCCAAGGAGAATTGTAATCAAATGAACAACAGTTATTGTTTAATAAGCAGCTGGTGTCATTTTCTAATTTTTAGTTACCATGTTCAAGACTAAGGGACTCTCTCAAAGAGCAGAGAAAACCCAACTGCTGCTTATTTTGGCTGGCTTATGGCAGGAATGACCCATCATATGCGTCTGGTTTTGGTATGACAATCTTCAATCACATACTACTATAATCATCACACATGTCAGTACTCTCATGCTTGCTTCTACAATCAGACTAACAGGATTATTTATCATTTGAATTTTCTGCCTATGGATTACAAGCTGGGATGTCAAAAGCCTCTTGAAGTTTCTGTTAAAAGTAGAAGCAGAATTGGATAATTTAAAACAGCTCCTTCAAAATAACTTCAGACATTAGGCTATGAAACTCTGTTTTTCTATCGGAAAGTAGTATTCTCTATTTCCTGAATTTTTGTCTAATGTTGACATCATTTGAGGATCTTCTTTCAAAATAGCTTAATATTACATATTTATGCTATTTAAAACATTTAACATGGGGCCAGCAGGTGGTGGGGTGGTCAAGGCACTGGACTTCCACATGGCTACTGCAGTTCGAGTCCCAGACCTGGCAGCTTGAAAATCAAGTCAGCCACATGGTTGTGTGCCCACAAACCCCAAGAGAATGCAGGCGAAGGGACTGTGGCATGGCCATCCCCCCAGAGGGTGATTTCTCACTTTCCCTCTCTGTCTCTGTCTCTCTCTAGTGTGTGTGTGCTATACAGCAAAAAATAAACAAATAAAATATTTAATATATCTTTCGATATTCCATCCAATAAATAAGACAGCCTTAAAAATTTAATTCTGTATTTTCTTTTTTTGTTTTAAGATTTTTGCTATAAGGTATGTGTACTCGCCAGAATCCAAGAGAGATGGAAAGTGAGAAATCTCCCCACCACGGCCTCGCCACGATCCCTTCTGCTTCATTCTCTGCTCAGAATTTTGGGCATGCACACTCACATCCTTGTGTATTTTTCAGGCCACAAGGTTCAGGACTCAAACTGTGGAGATGGCCATAAGGGATCCAGTGCCTTAACTGCCAGGCCACCTGCTGGCTCCAATTTTATATTTTCTTAAGTTAGTCAGGATATCAAGATTTAAGGTAAATAAGATGAGAAAAAGAAGCAGCCAGAGGTAGTATTATTATCAGTTGATGCACCTGGATGAATTTAGTCTAATAATTAAAATAAGGTAGCTTTACTTTCAAAATGAAGTATAACTTTTCTCCTTTGTAATCAATAATTATATTTAGTACCTAATACTATTACTTTGAGAACAGAGACATTAAAGTACTAAAAGTGAGTCTCCATAAAGGCCCAGAAATTATCTTTAATGCCAAGTAAAAATGGTAGAAATCCTTGTCTCCCAACTTTTGGATTCATTTTTGTTTAGTGAATGATCTAACTGAAGTAGTCTATTTGCAGAATAAATCTTTCAAAAATGCAGGTGTGAAATTTGAGACCAAGGGTAAGTCACAATCTTCACAATGGCATCTGACAGAGGAATCACCCTAAAAATAAAAAGAAGATGCATAGGATCAGTCTGTTTAACCAGAAGAGGGTTCTGCCCTGCTCACTGAAATCGCCTAGTAGTCCTCTACTGCTAATGGGAACAAGTGAAGCTAGAGGGAGCTGCAGATACTTTCTTTTTCTTTATTTTTTTCTTTTTTTTTTTTTTTTTTAGTAAGGGTTTAACCGATAGTCTGTCATCATTAAGAAACCAGAGTTGGTGGCCGGCAGGTGGTGTGGTGGTTAAGGGCACTGGACTCCCACATGGCCGACCATGGTTCAAATCCCAGACCTGGCAGCTTCCTTTCTTACTTTCCCTCTCTCCCTCTCTAGTTCTTACTCTGTCCCTCTCTGGTCAAAACTGAAATAAATAAATGAAGTTAAATAAAGTATTAAAATAAAAAAAAGAAATCAGAGTTGAAATGCTACAAATTAGATTATTTACTATATGTACATACATACACATAAAATGAAAAAAAAATAGAGCAAAAATTAATTGTAGTTGTGTCCCAATAACAGAATGATGAGTGTTTTTCTACTTTATGAATTTTTCTGCAAGGGCAGGGAATACTTCTATGTATGCAAAATAAACTTTCCATTTAAAAAGAAGAGTGTGCTAGGTAATTCCCTTACTATGAAAGTAACCATCAGTTGCTCCTGTTAACTTTAGGATTTGTTTAGTCATTGTAACAACAGGATGCTTAAAATCATCTTTCATACTAAAGGCCAGTTTGACAACCCAATTTAATATATTTTCCAAAGATAACGATTCTAAATATGAACAAAATAATTTCATCTGCTTTTCTGTGTTTAGAGTCTTTACAAGTTTTAAATTTTCTCTTGACGGTGCTCTTGATAAAACTGAGAGGTCCTGAAGTCTAACTGACAATCACTAAATGATTAAAGAAAAAATACTGCATTTTTTTTGTTTCCAAAAAATATTTTTAAATAATTTTGCATTGAGGTACATGTGCTTTCCAGAGACAGAGAGGGAGGAAAAGGGAGAAATACCCCCTATAGAGGATGGTCATAGCACAATCCCTTTCTCTCCACTTCTCTCAAACCTTGGGATCTGGGGCATATACACACATGTGCCCAGTATGTTTTTCACACCACTGAGGCCAGGACCCAAACTACAGTCAACCATATAGGATATGGCTGCCTAAACCACTCAAATATGGGGCCAGCCCTAAAAATAAATATTTTTAATAGTCTAATCTTGAAAGGATTGAGAAGCCAATTTTTAGAAAGCTTAATCTAGAGAGGCAGGTCCAATAAAGCAATCAATAAGAAACTCCAAACTCTAAACTCCAGTTTGGGCATTCCCACTCATTTTCATTTAGTGAAGGACAGAATAGCAAGGTGAGAGAGCAGACACATACCAATAGTCAAAATAAGAAGACGATGGCATATAAAGTGGGGATGCACTTCTAGCCCAATCAAAAGATTAAAGCTCAACATGACTGACCACAGAAAACAAGATGAAGATTAGAAAAGAATATAAGCAAAGAAGATAGCAGAAATAGAATTCTGTAAGACTTGCAATGAATTAGAATGGTATAGTAAAGGAAAGAGGTTTTTTAAAAGTACATGATAAAAAGTATCATTTAATAAACATCATTATAAGAAAAAAAGCATACAGAACATTAGCATTTAGATTTAAAATTCTAATGTTCAGGAGCAACCATGGAGGTACGTGACATGCCATAAGCCTGTTTGATCAGGGACTAGATGAAATTTGATAGAAGCAAAAATTTGAATCCTCTGCTTCATGCAGTGAGGAATTTAGAGAATGAGTCTAATAAATAGCATAGGATCCTCATTTTAGTATAATTTTATTATCCACTGTTACTAGTATAAATTTTCACATATACAGTATCTCTTAGGAAGTAATTTTTTTTCTTTTTTTATTTAAAGAATTATTTATTCATTCATTCATTCATTTTAATTTGACCAGAGAGAGAGAAAGAGGGAAAGTGAGAAAGCAAGCTACCAAGTCTGGGACTTGAACTGTGGTTGGCCATGTGGGAGTGTCCAGTGCCTTTATCACCATGACACCTGCTGGTCCCCAATTTTTTCTTTCCCTAAAAAATGGTATTCAAGTGAGAGATAAAACTGTTTAAGATTTTTGATATGGGGAATCAACCTGAGGTAAGAAGCTAAACATAAAAAATTTAACTGTCTACCATCAGGTAACGGACTAGAGACAAGGAATCTGTCAAATATTGTAGGCAAGAACATGAGGATCGGAGATGATCTCGGATATATTCTTGCCAATATCAAGGGTCTACTAAAGTTTAAAAGAAAAAGCTATATACACACATTTTTTTGGTAGGTTTTTGCCATAGGGCATGTACGTTCACCAGAGACTGACAAAGAGAAACCGAAAGAGGGAAAATAAGAAATCACCCCCAGTGGGAGAATGGCCATGCCACAATCCCTTCTCCTCCATTTTCCTCCTGGGATTCTGAGCATGCATGTACATACTCCCAGCGTGTTTTTCAAGCCACCAGGTCCAGAACTAGAACCATAGCTAACCATGTGGGAGTCTAGTGCCTTTAACACCACACCACCTGCTGACTCTGTACATAAATACTTTTAAGTTGTGTTCTTAATAATAGCTGAAAATGGCAAGGGTAAAGTAGACTTAAACCACAGGAAAAATAATGAAGCAGATGAATGCACAGGCCTATTATCCCAAATCATAAACCCTTTGGATCCAGCTGTATTTGTGAATTTAAAATCTGGGGAATTTTAAAAAGATAACTGGTTTAGTAACACATCCAAGTATAATCTGGAGCAGTATCCCATAGTCAAACATATGTATCTATCTACAGCAAAATGTGTAAACACTTAATATTTACAGAGATAAATAAAGACAAAATATAAACAGTTTGGCCCAGCCATGGCGGCACAGCCATAACACACTGCTCTGCAATGCTGGAAGCTATATGAAAAACCAGGAGTCAGTTCCCAGGTACACATGTAAATGTCTGTGATCCCGGCTGGCTGAGAATGGCTTGGGAGAAGTATGGCATGAGACACTGTCATGCCATACTTCTTTCTCTCTCATTAAATAAATTAAATATACATATATATTTATATATCTATATATAGTGAGAGAAAAAAAGAACACACACCTTTATGTTAATTTGTGTAGATTTTGCCAAGGAATGAATTCAGATCAAGTTAGGTTTTGATATTAAACAAGTAATGAAAAAAAGTTTGATTCTCAGTTTTTTGGATTTAGGAATTACCCATAAGGGACTATGCACATGTGTATTAATTCCATTAGAAATCAAGAGAAAATGATAAAATATGAAGAATGTGTAAATAGATGGAAAAGTGAGAAAAAAATATTGACTTAAAAAAAGATCTTATGCCCTGAATCATACGTGTACTATATAGGTATTCAGAAATCAGAGAGCTAGTTAGTAAGAGTTGAGCTATGGTTAGGGGATTTTAAGTATAATTTTCTATAAAAAAATTTTTTTAAGAGATATTTTTGCTATAGGGTGCATGGGCTTTCTGGGGAGACAGAGACAGAAAGCAAATCATCCCTCGGGGGATGGCCAAACGGCAATCCCTTCTCCTCCATTTTCCTCTTGGGATTTTGCACATGTGCCAGGCATGAGTTTTAAGCTGCTAGATTCGAGACTCAAACCATAGTCAACAGTGTGGGAGTCCAATGACATAACCATTAAGCCATCTGCTGGTCCCCCAGTTTTCTTTTTTTTGGAGATGCTTTTGCTATAGGGCACATGTGTTCGCCAGAAAGAGACAGAAAGCAAAAAATCACACCCCCACAGAGGATGGCCACGCTGCAATCTCCTCTCCTCCATTCTCCCCCCAGGATCTTGGGGATGCACGCACACGTGCCTGGCGTGAGGTTAAGCCACCAGGTTCGGGACTCAAACCGCAGTTGACTACATGGGAGTCCAGCGACGTAGCCATTACACCATCTGCTCATCCCTGATCCCCTAATTTTCTATAAATGCTTTATTATTAAAAAAAAAAAAAAAAAGGAACACACACCTTTATGTTAGTTTGTGTAGATTTTGCCAAGGAATGAATTATTATTTTAAACTTGAAACAGAGATTCTATCTTATGGTAAGTCAGCATATGAAATTACAAGCACACACAGCTTGAGATCAGATGGAAATATTAATGATCTGATTTCATTAACCACTCAACTATCCTTCCTATAGGATTAATGAGTTATCAAACCAGATTTCAGGCTCTCTGTTCGTCAAAAAGGCCTTTTCAATAATGACAGTACAGTTACTTTCTGAGCATATTAACTGATTTTTCTATACAAATTATGCATGTTTAATGTGGAAATCACTGCCCACCCAAGAGTGCCCAGGTAGATAAAGTACCACCCATCTAAACCACATGTGAATATAATACAAATCTAAAATAGCATCATACTAACGTCTTTTTAGGGGAGGAGATCTCATCTTGCTGACAAAGAATCCTGAGGAAGCCAAATAACAAGAATTATTATTTGCATTTCATATTTATCGTCTCTACTTATCCTTATAAAAATCCCATTGAGGTAAAGTTCAATGGTATTACTTGTATTCTCATATTTGTGGTTATGTGAGAAGACTGAAGCATGAGGAGTGGAAAGACCTGGGAAGACCAATGCAATCCTCCTGAGTCAATGCTGCCAAGAAGCTGACCAACAAAACTCAGTCTGCCAAGGCAGAGGCAGAAAATCCTTGCGAGTGCAAACCTTAGGAAACAGCTAGAGAAGATGGGAATAGCCTAGAGAACGCTGACTTCTGCTATGGATCACAAGTTGAATAGACAAGTCCTTGAATATGCAAGCATATGGCTGTGGCAGGTGCTAGACAGAAACATACAGTTAACATTTCCTGCCCTAATGGAGGGACAAGCTTGAGCAGAAATAAATTTTCATGTTTCACGGTGTCAAGCAGAATAGAAATAAACTTGTTTTGTAGTTTAAATCAATTCAAAACAAACATTTGCTTTACATCACGTACCTATACACCAAAAAAGTAAAAAACAAAAACAAAGCTGTATTGCTTTTTACAATAGCATAATGGAGAAGTTGAATTAAAAAAACAGGTAGAATTAAAAAACACAAGTAGAATTAAAAAATACTTCCCACTGAATTATTAATATTTGGTGGAGACTAGATCAGTGAAGTATTACAGTAACCAATTATGAGGGGATCTTCAAAGAATTCATGGAAAATAAATATTATGAAAAAAACTCTGCATAGATTTTTTAATTTTTTTTAGAACCAAAATAAACTCATACTTTAATTCTATGTTTCTGTGGACTTTTCAAAGTCCCCTTGTACATACACACAAAAGCTTATTAAAATGATGTTTAATGGAGAAAACATTCTGCTTTTGACAACATTTCTACTTTTTGAGACAAAAATGCAAATGATCTGGTTAAAAAAAAAACTGAAAGGTCTAAGTGCCTTGACACCAAATAACATATCATACCTGAGTAATAATTTGGATTATAAGCTTCGCTTCTTATGGAACATGTAAAAGATGGGTCCAAATTTTCTTGTCTGGAAGGTGTAATCTAAACAAAGCAGAAGATTTTTCTTAAATCAAATTTTTTTAACAATAAAATGGACAAAATTTATATTAGAAAAAAATCATTAAACAAAATGATAGCATATTTCAGAACTCATTAATTATATTTTTATAGATTATAAGTAATAAACTACATACTAATAAGGAAGAAAAACACATAAACAATCTGATAAAAATGATTCTTTGAGAGAAAAAAATAAACTATCTGTTACCTAGCTTATGCCAGCTGTATCATATATTAGAGACTGAGAAAATCAACCATATTTTGATTCTTTTGATAACTCTACGGAGATAGTTTTTAATCAGTGGCAGTGCTGAATCCCTGAAAATGTGTGTATATATATTTAATATCAAAATCATTATGGGGAGGGATCAGCAATTAGTGTAATGGCTATTTCGCTGGACTCCCATGTAGTCAACTGCAGTTCGAGTCCCAGACCAGGTGGTTTAAACTCACACTGGGTGCATGTGGTGCGTGCCCAAGATCCCAAAAGGAGAATGGAGAAGGGATTGTGGTGTGGCCATCCCCATGGGGGGTGATTTCTTGCTTTCTGTCTCTTTGTCTCTCTCTTTCTGGTGAGTCCACGCGCCCTATAGCAAAAACCTCTTCCAAAAAAAAATCATTATGGGGAGGTGGATGCCACTGATATTTAGTGCTAGGGGACAAAGATGCTAAGTACTGCTCTGTTTAGGACAGATCCCCATAGCAAAGAACTGACTCATCCAAATTATAAGTGACTTTCAGAGAAAGACTGCTTTATTAATAGTATTCTTTACATTTTAACGTGCATAGAAATCAGTGGGGGATGTTTTTATAATATAGATTCTGATTCAGTAATACAGGATAAAATCTGAGAGTCTACATTTCTAACAGGCTCCCAAGTGATGCTGATGATGCTGGTCCTGGACCACAGACCTTGAAATACAGCACAGACAAACCTCAGCACTGCTGTATATTTAATATACTAGTCTTTTTTGTTATTATTGGTTTTCTTCTTGGTTTTTTTTTTTTTTTTTTTGGTAGTTTTTTTTTTGCTATAGGGCACATGGAGACAGAGAGAGAGGAGGAAAGTGAGAACTCATCCCCCCACCCACAGCGGGGGATGGCCATGCCCCAGTTCCTTCTCCTCCACTCTCCTCCTAGGATTTTGGGTATGCACACATACTTGTCTGCCATGGTTTTTAGGACTCAGGGTCTAGGATTCTAACCACCAGCCATGTGAGATCCAGTGCCTTAACCAACATGCTACCTGCTGGCTCTGTGATCTGTGTATTGGTGACTGTAACATTCACAGGAACAAAGAAGAGTTTTCTAATAGGTCCCATTCTTGAAGAATTCATATGAGCCTTTTTTATCTTCATTTTCTTGTCTTAACTTTAACATATCAAACATAATTCCAAACACTGAAATTAGTGAGTCTAAAAAGTTTACATATATGCTTGTATTTTTGAGTGTGGCATTTAAACTATATTAGATAAAAATATACACCAAGCCAAAATTATTAAGGGCAGAAAATTATCCCTTACCTGCTGGTCAGAAAGTAAAAGCTGGTCCTCTGAAAAAGCTGTTTGTTGCAGGAAGTGGGTTTTGAATATGGAGTTGTGGTTCACTAACGTCACTTCTCCGGCATCCATCCTCACCCTATCAGCAATATCATCTGGGGGAAAGAGTCCAGATTAGTTCAAGTTGTGTAATTCTTGATCTTTTCATATGTATCAGTCTTTTTACCTGATAAAAAAGATACCCAAAGAACAACTCTACAGCTAAATAAAACCCCTCCTTCTTAGCTAACTACTGGCAAAAAAAAAAATCTCAAATGTTATGTCAAAAGAGGCCTATGTATGGATATTGGCTCATTTGGAACTGATTGAGATCATCAACCAAATAGTTCAAAACTCTTAAGAGTATATAAAAAATTTTTTTTTAAGTTTTAAAAAATATGCAGTATTTCCAAAGAATATTTTTTAATTATATTAACTGCATTTTGTTCATTTTTTGTTTTTAGTTTGCTATAGGGTATATATGATTGCCAGAGAGAGAGAGAAAGTGAGAAAGCATTCTCCAGGGGGATGGCTATACCACAATCTCTTCTCCTCTATTCTCCTCTTGGGATTTTGGACATGCATGCATATGCCAGTGTGTTGTTTAAGCCACCGGGTCTAGGACTCAAGCCATATAGTCAGTCGTGTGGGATCTGGCCACCTTAACCAGGCCACTGGCAGGCCCAGAAAATTGTTTAAATATAAAAAACTAGGGAAAAAATTTTTATCACTGAGAAATAGTGTTATTGGTTTATTTCCTGTTTTAACTCAAAAAGGTACTATAAAAATTAATCTGCCTGAGGGCCCAACAGGTGGCATGTGGTTAAGGAGCTGAACTCCCACGTGGCCAGTCACAGTCTTGAGTCCCGGACCTGGTGGCTTGACATTCACCCCAAGTGTATTGTGCATGTGTGTCCAAAATCTCAGGAAGAGAATAGAGAAGGGATTGGGGCATGGCCGTTCACCATGGGGCAGGGTTGATTTCTCACTCTCCCTCTCACTGTGTCTCTCTCTGGTAAGCACACATATCCTCTGGCAAAACTATAAAAAAAAAAAAAAAAAATTCAGTCCACCTGAAAATTTTGCTCGATAAAAGCATAATTTATTCAAATAGCCCTTAAGAGATATCTCAGTTATTACAATATTGTAGCAGAATCTTACTTCAGATTCATTTTGAGACCTTTGTTACTATGGAAGAACTAGAATAAGAATAAACAAAAGGGAACTCAAGGTATTACACTAACATCAGCAAGGAGAGAAAATGGAAACATGATGGGAGGGAAAAGGTAGACTAAAGGAAAACAAAGAAAGTAGAGAAAGCTAATGTGAATTTAAAAGGAACATAAGGCATATCATAAGATTTAGTTGTAAAGATTTTTTAGCTTATTCCTAAGTGCCACTAGTCCTGACCTTACATTGACTTCCTTTACAGACATAAAATACTACAAATGAAGTAGTGGAAAATGTTCCAATTACGACTAATTCTCAAAGTAACTTGCTAAATGAAATGAAGTATGTGCCCTAATTAGACGATTTACATACATAAGGCAGTAGAGCATAGTATTAAAGAAAAGGATTCTAGAACAGGAGTTTCTTGGTTTAAATCTTGGCTCTACCAGTTATAGTATGTGACCCTCAGCAAATTCCTTAGTCTGTGTATTTCCGTTCCTGTGTTGCTCTAATAGGGAAATTAGGTACTATTAGGTACCCTTGTAAGGTAATTGTTAGAATTAAATGGATTAATATATTTTAGATACTTAAATAGGAGTTGATACATACTAAATGCTTGCTAACCTGTATTTGGCCTTTTCACTAACAATGAATGGGAAAATGCTCCTAAATAACTCGTAAACAATGCTCTAACAGAAAGAAAACTATGTTTGATACACAGTATTACACAACCGGAATTAAGAGCTCTGCTATTATGAAGCATGAAGATGCAAATACTGAAAATGTTAGGAAAACCCATTCTTTCACTCCAGCTTACTGATGAGCAATTAAAATGACTGAATAACTACTTTATGGTTATTCTTACCCATGACAGGTCTTTTCACATCACTGACATTAGCAAAGATACAAAGTCCTACAGAAGACAAAACAGAAATGTTACATACTGAAACACTTCATATACTTACAAGTGACATTTGTTTCTTAGTGAAAAAAATCTAAGGTGGTATGGAGGTTGACTCAGTGGGGAGGAATGGTAACAAAACTAGTCTGAGATACTTCTAAATTGTTCTAGAACTTGAACAGACTACCCACAGAATCACAGAATATCAACAGAAAGTAAGGCCCAGCAGCAGTAGCAGAGGCATGAGGGCACCACTGCGTAATGCTGGAGCTGCATGGAAGGCCGGGGTTCAGATTCTAGGTCAGTGAATAGGCCCACACATGTCTGTGTTTTAGACTGCCTGGGAGGCTGTAGGGAAGACCGCGCAGTCTGGCAAAATCCAGTTGGTCTCTCTCTTTCTTTCTCTTTCTTTCTTTCTTTCTTTCTTTCTTTCTTTCTTTCTTTCTTTTTTTTTTTTTTTTAGAGAGACTTTAGCTATAGGACAGGTGTGCTCGCTGGAAAGACAGAGAGATGGAAAGCGAGAAATCACCTCCCAGGGGGTTGGCCATGCCATAATCCCTTCTCCTCCATTCTCCTCTCTGGATTTTGGGTATGCATGCACACGTGCCCTGCGTGAGTTTTAAGCTGCCGGTACTGGGACACAAACCATAGTCAACTACATGGGAATCCAGTGATGTAACCATTACACCATCTGCTGGCCCCTCTCTCTCTCTTTTTCAAAAGAGAGATAGAGGAAGAGAGGGAGAAAAGAAGGAAATTGGGAGAGCCAGCTCCTAGGAGATTTGAGTAATTTGCATAAATCATAAAGTTAGTGACTGCACTGAAATCATAACCTAGAAATTCTTCCCAATCCATTACTGTATTCTTTATTATAAACCATTTATAAATAAGTGACAGACCTTGTGATGGTCCTATTAAGACCTCTCCCAAATGTTTTAATTATTGGCCAAATATAAAGCTACTAATAACCTGACGACAAGATTATTTCACATTTGTCTATATGAAAATTACTTTCTCCTCTAATGTATCCGCTTTTCCCCCCAAAAAAGAAAGTTAAAAGGCAACCTGCTTGCAACTAGGCTAATAAACATACCCTTGCCATGTTTGCTTCTTGGCAGATTTCCAGAAGGACACAAGGGATGTAAGAGTCACACCCATATGCATTTGTAATCTTATCACCACAGTTTTTAAAAGATTGAGTATTTCATCAGCTACGATGCAATAGGGCTTCAATGTATTCAGGAAACTGGATGATGACAATAGGCATTTTTTGTGGTCAGAATGACAAAGTACACACACAAAAGAAGGCTGCTTGAGCTTTTCTTGGCATAGCTATAGACTGAGTAATCATCAGATTACCCAGTCTTGCCAGGAAGGCTTTCCAAAAAATTTAAGCCTTATTAGATTTAGGTTTCAATATATTTCCAAATGTTCAACTTAACAAAAGCCTACTATCTGGAAATTCTCAAGATTATTCTTTTCCTTATTCTTTTCCCTTCTTTCCTTAATAGAACAGAATTCCCTGGGTTCCAGATTAAGGAAGGAAAAAAAATCATATTGATCAATAAATTAGTCTGGTGCCCTGTAGAATAATCCCATGTAAATTTCCTTTGCATTTTCCTGAGACAAATGTGAAGAGGGAAGCAAGCTAGAAATTCAAAGAATTTTAAGAGATCGTGTTGTGAGACGCTAAATAACTTGCTTGCAATCACACACGTGGGGCAAAGGGAAGACAAAAGTCCAAGCATCCTGACTCCCAAGCAAATACACATCTCCAACATCAAATGATGCCTGTGCATGTGTGTTGGGGGTGGGGGACACATGGAAACCCCGGGAAGCTGACTCCTTGCCCCGAGTCACAGGGAGGGGTGGCATGTCCTTTAACATATCCTCATTCAAAGATTGATACACACCAGTAATGAAAAGGAATCCCTACCTAACCCTAAGAAATCCACGTGATTTCTCATTTTAAATACTTAAAACCCCACATTTACATTTTACTGTCCAGCTTCTTCAGTGTGCTGCTGGTACTTTCTTTTAGGCCACTTTGCAATTATAAATTGGGAGAAGGGACATTTTATCCCAAAATTCTCCATGAAATCTGGGATCTGGAACCTTTGATGCCACTAAATTCTTGCAAGTGTAGGAATTTAAAGAAAATACTTCTAATAAGTAATGCCCTAGAACATACTGATTATTCAATTTACTTAAAGAACACAAGCAGTTACAATTATTCAGGCCAGGTTAGTATCTGAATACAAAGCAATAAAAAAATCTGAAAAAAAAAAAGGAAAATAAAAGATGGCAAAGTCCTGACATTAACAGAATGTAACAAGTGGGTTAAAACAATTTATAAGATTACAATGTACGTGAGACTACATACATACAAAGAGGGGGTTATAAAAGACAATGTTTAGGGCTATGATGAAGTTACTATTGATAAAAAAGATATATTGAGGGGGCAAAGATGTGTTTATCTAGGGACGAAGATGTGGTTAGAACAATTTAGGATATGAAAAAGGTGTGGGAGTGATCAAGCTAACCACCCTACTCTGAGCTCTGGAAGACAATTATGTATTTGAAACAGCTTGTAATATATCATGTTTTCAGGGTTATTATTATTATTATTATTAATTTCACATGTAATCCCTCCCATTTAAATTCTAACACCTTAAACATTCTAATGACTTAAACACTAAGTGTTCAATTTCTTTCATACAAATACATTTACTGTGTACCAACTACCTGCGGAGTACTTGGGGATATAAAGATGAATAAGAGTCCCTGCCACAGGGAAGCTGTCTAATGGGGGAAGCCAGATCCATAAACAGATACAAGACACTAAAGCTGGTACAACTGGTAGAAGATGTGGAAGTGAAGGGAAGGACTTTCAAAGCAGTAATCCAGAGTTACATCACCTCAACCAGAAGTAGCAGAACCTGTTTTGTATTCATCCACTCCCTCCAGACTTAATTCATTAGATGGTGACCGAAGACCACCTCTGCAGTAGGGATAATTAACTGAAATCAGGTGAAAATGAACAAGGCTTTCTTAAAGGGGACTAGAGGAGAAAAAACAGGAACTCTCTAAATTGCAAAAAGATTTAGGGATTACACTTTAAGAGATGCTGAAGGTTTCACTGTAACTGTAATTTCAAAGTCAGTGTAATCTAAATATATTCCCACGCCAAGTCCTTTATGCAAATTACCTTCATGAAGAATGAAGATTTAGGAAACGATCTGACCTACTCCATGCAGAATATCTGATTACAACAAAGACCCTAATTCAAATACTTGGTAGTCTACAAAAGGCTTTATATAAATTTTATAAGAATCACCACAACCCCAAATATAATAAGCGTACCAAACGCAAAGTAAAATGACTTTAACAAGGCTGACTTTGAAGTGATAAAGAAGCAAGTTATTGCCAACAAGATAGGGGAAACACTGCAGAGACACCGATAAACAGAAATCACCAAGCTCAAGCAAGACAAGAGAAACTAGGCATATATCCAGAGAGATCACGTTAGGGTACAGCAAGAAAGAAACGGTTCAAGTGAATTACCAGGAGGCGATGAGCCAGGTAAGCGAACTGTGGCAGTTAAGGGGATTTTCATAACCTGGGCAGGAGGGTCCAGAGGTTTCTGGTGGTGGCACTAGCGACATCACATCTCCGGGAGATACCACAGAGTTAAAGAGTTGGAGAAATGTTTACGTGAGACACAGAAGTAGTAAAAAATATCATTTGGGTCGGAAGGAGCGCGGGAGGTGAGGCAGATGTGACAGAAAGCGGAGCTTCCGGAAGGAAACTGCTCTCCCTTGAGAGAAGACCCTGCTCTGGCGGGAAAGCCCGGGATCCCAACTGGCCTTTCCCGCACAAGGAGGGCAGGGCGCTAAGATGGGGCCCTCTGTAACCGGGAGGGAGACGGCCTCTCCGCAGCCCAGGAGGAAAGGCCTGAAGGAACAGCTTCGGGAAACCTAACTAACGGCCACCGGCCAGACCGCGGCCGCCGGACAGCAGGGGGGAGGGGAGGTGGTCCCAGGGGGCGGGGCAGAAGAAAAAGCGCCTTCCCCACTGCCGTCCTCGCTTCCGCCCAGGCCAGACCCGGCTGGCCGGCCCGGCCCGACACAGTCTCCCGGTCCAGGCTCCCTCCATCCTCACCCCTCCCCCAGCTTCCCGCCGCCACTCACCGGACCGGAACCGGCTGCTATGCGAAGGGGTTTCCGGCCGGGCGCGGAACGCAAAACCCGGGAACCGCCGCGAACCGGAACCGTCTTCACAACACCGGAAGAGCCGTTTGGTGGCTGAGGAGGAGGGGGTGGGGCAAGAGGTCAAAGAGCGGAGTTAAGGACCTGCGCGGTGTGGCGAGGCCTGGGAAGCTAAGGGATCGTTTAAGGCTGTAGTCATAATTTCCCCATACCCCTTCAGCCTGGGCTTTTTCTTTTTGGTACTCGGGAAACTGTCGGTGCGCTTTTCGTCCTTTGCTTTTCTCTGTTCCCTCGGCCCTTTTGCCCGCCTCCTTATGGTTCCGCAGGGCGATTTTTGCTTACGCTCTGGTTTCCATAGCAGCTTTTCGCTGTGACCCTAGATTTGCAGAAACTGTGGCTTCTTAGACAGACAGGAACCTGAAATCTAAATCGATCTCAGGCTAATCATGTTTTATTGAGAATCGCAGAACGTTAGTGCTTGTAGAGGTTACTGGAGATGTCTATCAGCTTAAGAAAAATGAAATAGTTTTCCAAAGTCTTAAAATGCATGGCAGATGTAGGACTAGGAAATAAGTTCCTTAAGTTGCAGTCCTATACTCTGCACTTCATCATGCTTGACTGACCATCCTAGGGGGAACAAGGCAAATTGGGGACAGCTTAAATTAGACTGAGGCCACTTGTAGAACCACTCAGAACTCTGAAAGAGTTTGAAACGGGCAGAGATATGAAGAAAGCTATTGGGAGCCCACTGACAATCTTCTTTTCTGGGTGGAGATAAGAAAGGCTCCAGGAGTCTGACCTCTACATGACCCTGATGTTGTTCCTGGAACTATATAGATTAATCAGTAATCTTTGCTATACTTTTTGAGGGAAATGAATGGGAAGAAATATGTTTGTTTACTCAGACTGTTTACTAAACCCCTCAACTTGGCAGGCCTCTGAACCAAGATCATGTCTAGAATTCTTGGAGATATATTTTTGAGCAGATACTCCAGATCCAGATGATAGCCACAATTTGAGCTCATACTTGAAGAAGGCCATCTCTGGAGTCCCCGCCCATTTAAATACTCTTGGCAGCTGGGAAAAAGAGTGTGCTTGCTGAATACAGGAGTTCCTGCCCTGTCTAACATATAAAAGTAGACTATATGTATCACCTCATATGCTGATATTTTGTCAAGTCCTAAGACCTAGTAGTATTGAGAGTGCCTAGCTTTTGTTGGTCATTGCCGTCTTAATTATTACACAGATTTGTTTATTTGGATTAAATGTTGTCTCTATTTCTAGGACACAGCCATGCATGGAAAGGAATTTCATCTAAAATTTTTCATGTGTATGGTTCAATCTCGCCAGTTAGTCAGGATTCCTCAGAGAACAGGTACCACTGTCTCCTGGTCATACTCCAGTGACAGGAAATGGGTTCTCTCACAGGGAGTCTCAATATAGGATATTAGACTTTTTAGTATAAATACAATACATTAGGATTCTACTGACCTTTTTTATTCCATGCTCCCTGTGATAAAATATGTGTCACTAACTCGTGTCTTTTTCTTGTATGAGGTTTTGGCCTAGTATGTGTAAATAGTGCCCAGGAAGACAAGGAGGACTTGAGAATTGGGGAGGAGATGACAAAGTTTGTAGCCCAGGAGCTGAGGTTATTGGTTTCCATGTCCTTTGTGAATTATTTCAACCTCTTCAGGTATACCTGTGGAAGTCCTGTTGCCACTACCAATTGACACTCCAAAACCTATGTGATAAATCAAGCCCTAAAGAAAAATGGCCTTCTCTTCCACCCCTGCGTCAGGGTATCTAGTTACATGTTCTACTTTCCCTCCTATTTCTAACAAAGGAATAGAATCTTTTTTGACGTAAGATAGTTGTTAAGAAGAATTTTCAGTTACCTAAATTTTCATTGGATTTATGAAAAGAAAGCCCTAGGTAGCTGACAGTCATAAAGAAAGTAAGGGAATAAGGAGGGCTCCCTTGCCTGAATTCTCTGAGAGTGACCTAAAGCTATTGTGTCTCAGCTGAAGAAGCGTCAACTTCCAGGATGCTCGTTCCAAATCCACCACCAAATCCAGACATCTTGAAGAGTCTAAGTACTAAGGATGATCCAGACGCTGTGGAAGGCATACCTATTTTCAAAACTGGTGAGGCGTGTGGATAAACCAGGGGAAGGAACATGGAAAGGAGTATTGGAAAATGAAAGGTTTATGCATAGTATAATAAGTCAGCATAGACCAAAATATGAGTTAAGACATAAGGAAGAAAGTGTGTGTGTGTACGTGTGTATAAGAGAGAGAAAAAGAGCTTGTAGGAGATCCTCCAGGAAAGTGTACAGAGAGGGATACTTCTCTTTATGAAGAATAACTTGATGTAGTCAATACTAAATTAATTGACTCCCTCATAATTATAAATTACTAAGGTGTCCTACCTTATTGCCAGCATCCTTGATACACCTAAATGTAAAAAAAAAAAATTAGAACACAGATAAAATTAAAGAGTTATATTACAAAATGATTTAAATATCATTTTTTAAAAATCATCTTAGGGACCCATTTAATATCAAATTTCTCTTAACACATTTTAAGTAATGTTCAGTTCATAAGCAATTTATATGAAGCTTCAGAAACCCACTTATATGTTTCTTCTTAACTTAAATACATATACATTGGAATCAGTTCACCGTAAACATTTATTGAGTTCCCCAATATGTGCCCAGTAATAACACCAGAAATTACAGGTTATAAAGCATATGTATAAAACATTTCCTGTCATTGTCCCAATGGTTTACAGTTTGGAAATGCTTAAGAGATTATTTAGGTCAATTCCTTTTTTTTTTTTCTTAAAGGTTTTGCCATAGGGTGTGTGCACTTACCAGAAAGAGACAGAGAGGGAGCCAGCTGCTGGACTTCGACATGGCTGACTGTGGTTCATGTCCTGAAACTGGTGGCTTGCTTTCTCACTCTCTCTCTCTGTCCCTCTCTGGTCAAATTACAAATAAATAAATTTAAATAAAATAATTATTTTTGAAAAATAGAGAAAGAGAGAGACACTGAGAAGAAAAGTGGGAAGCCTCCCCCCCCCCCCCCCCCCCATAGGGATGGCCATACCACATCCCTTCTCCTCCATTCTCCTCCTGGGATTTTGGGTACTCACACATATGCACTCAGATTGATTGTTAAGCCACTAGGTCCAGGACTTGAACCACAGTTGGCCATGTGGGAGTCCAGCACTTTAACCACTTTGCTACCTGCTGGCCTTGGCCATTTTCCTTTTATATTCAGAAGGCATTCAGAACTAAAAGGGTTTTACTTGGGAAGTTAAAAATTTCATTATAGTAGTTAACTTACAGCTATATGTGAAACATATAGCTGTATTTATTCATAATTTCTTCAGCACTTACTATTTAAAGTCTCTGTCTGAGACATTAGGAAATAAGAAATGACTGGACACTTCCTCTGTTTCCCAGGACTCATGATCAAAGAAAGTAGATAGTGTGAGACTGTGTGTAAGTTAAGAGCTAGATAACATTGGCTGAATCCCACTTGACCAACTATATGGTTCAAGTCCTGGACCCAATGGCTTGAGAAACATGCTGGGTGTGTGTGTGCCAAAAATCCCAAACAGAGAGAAAAATAGAGACAGGATTACAGCATGACTATTCCCCATGGGGGTTGCTTTCTCACTTTCCTTCTGTCTGTTTCTCTGTCTCTGTCACTCCGAGTGGGCGTATGCACCCTCTGGCAAAAAAAAAAAAAAAAAAAAAAAAAAAATTGTAGTGTTGAATTTTAAAAGAAGATGCCATAGAGATATAGCAAAGTAGCAAAGGCCTGGACCTGCTTACTGTTTAGGCAGAGCATCACTGAACTCCAGCATGCAGTGGCAACATGGTCCTGCATCAACTTGAACTGAATTGAGTCTTGGTATGTCCAGAGTTAGCCACATTCACAAGAAAATTACATGAATACTAATTTATTCAGATACCGGGAGCAATATATACCTATTGGTCCATCCATCCATCCATCTGTGGCAACTGTATGTGGTCTATGTGCCTTTAATCAGACTTGCTTTGCCCATGCATAGAAAGTAGCTGGGAACAAGGAATAAACCCAGCTGTCGGCTTTGTCTTGGTTTTTTTTTTTTTACTTTCTACAGTATTTTTTTTTTTAATTTATTTCTTCTATGAGCAAGTGTGGCAGAGACAGCACCCCCAACAGTCTTGGTGCTCTCATCTACCCCCAGCCTCAGCCAGTCCACATGAGTGCTTGGCATATTCAAGGAGGTCTCCAGTTGTGAATCTAGAACGTTTTCATGTGGGTTAGCCTCACAGAACAATACATTTTATCTCTTGGCCATTGTCTAGCCCCTGTACAGATTATTATTCATTTGTTCTCATCTTTCCTACTTTTTCCACTGATATTGCTCTTTCCTAAAACTCACCTTAGACTCCTTTTGCTCTTATGACCTATTTGGACCTGCTTTTGTGGATTGAACTCAGCATTATCCCATGGACAGAATTCTGGTTTTATATATTGGGGCCTCAGATAAAAGTCACTTTTTTTTTTTTCAGTTTACTCTAGGGCATGTATGCTCACCAGAGAGAGACACATGGAGAGAGAGAAAGTGAGAAATTCCCTCCCCCCATGGGGGGATGACCACAGCACAATCCCCTCTCCTCCATTCTCTTCTCGGAGGATTTTGAGCATACCCGCACACATGCCCAATGAGCTTGTCAAGGCACTGGGTCTGGGACTTGAACCATCCAGTTACCATGTGGGATCCAGCCCACCATGCCACTGGCTGACCCAAAGAACTGCTCTTCTTTTTTTATTTTTATTTTTTAAAGACGTTTTTGCCTTAGGGTGCATGCACTCGCTGGAAAGAGACAGAGACAATGAGAGGGAAAGTGAGAACCCCATCCTCCAGAGGGCATGGCCATGCCACAGTCCCTTCTCCTCTATTCTCTGCTCAGGATTTTGGGCACACATGCCTACCATCAAGCTACTGGATCTGGAACTTGAACCGTGCAGTCAGCCATATGGGATCCAGCCACCTTAACTATCATGCTACTGACCTGCCCGGAGAGTCACTTTTAATTCTAATATCTTTCCTACTAGAGAAGGAAAATAAATATTTTTCTAGCCTCAGTGTTGCTTCCATTCCTTCTTTCCTTTCTATTTCCCTCTCTCCTTTCTTTCTCCCCCCCCTTTTCTTTCCTTCCAAGAAAATTTGACGAGCACATACTGTTGTCAGTTACTGTACTTGGCACTGGGAATAAGGTCATAATAAACATGTATAGGGCCAGCCCATGGTCTAGTGGTTACAGGAGCTGGATCTCACATGGCTGACCACATAGTTCAGTTCACAGTTGCCGCTGGACCCAGTGGGTTGGGAAGCATTCCAGGCACATGTGTGTGCGTGCCCAAAATCCTGATAAGAGGGAGAAATGGAAAAGAAGGAATTGCAGCATGACCATTCCCCATAGGGATTGCTTCCCCCCCCCCCCTTCTTTCTCTCTGGTAAGTGCTTGTGCCCTCTGGCCAGTAAAATAAAACAAAACAAAACCGATACCTCAGGACCAGCAGTTAGCGTAATGGCTATGTCGCTGGACTCCCACATAGTCGACCGCGGTTCGCGTCCCGGACCCGGCGGCTTAAATTCACGCCGGTCGCGTGTGCGTGCGTGCCCAAGATCCCGAGAGGAGAATGGAGGAAAAGGGATTGTGGCATGACCATCCCCCCGGGGGGTGATTTCTCGCTTTCTATCTCTCTGTCTCTGTCTTTCTGGCGAGTGCACGTGCCCTCTAGCAAAAACCTCTCAAAAAACAAAAAACAGATACCTTGTTTGCCCTCACAAAGTTTATAATCTTGTAGAAATAAAACAATCATCACATAACACACACATGGCTATATAATGAAATGGTGCTAGTACAATGAGAAAATAATATATAATCAAAGTATAAAACAGTGGAACTTAATCTGGTCTAAAAAGTCAGATAAAACATTTCTCAGGCAGTCTGAGGGATGAATTTGCATTAGACAGCCAAAGAGAGAAAATGGATTTTCCGGAAAAAAGGGAACAGAAGGCTCTGAAATAAGAGTTTGACTCATTGTGGGAAGTGGAGTGGGCCAGCATGACTTGAGTAATAGGAAGAATAGCTGATGTGTGAACTATGATGGTGGGATAAGAGTTAGCACAGGTGCCAGCAGGTGGTATGGTGGTTAAGATGCTGGACTCCCACGTGGCTGACCACAGTTCAAGTCCCAGACCTGGTGGCTTGTTCCTCACTTCTCTGCTCTCTCTCTTTCCCTGTCTGTCTCTCTTGGTGAGTACATGTGCACTATAGCAAATTTTTTAAAATAATATTTTTTTTTTTAAAAAAAAGAACACAATATCTTCTAGTACTTAACATTTTCAAGTTATGGAAAATCATTGAGGAGTATCAGGATCATATATGTGTTGTTAAAAGGTCTTTCTGGCTGCTGGGTAGATTAGAGGGGAGTAAGAGTGGTTACCTGCTCCGGTGAGATAGATGCCACTGCCTTGCTCCATTCCTTGCATCTAGGCATGCAGCACTGCAGGGTGCCTGTGAGGAATTCTTGTCATCCAACAGCATGGTCAGCAAAGGTGAGCACAGGGCTACTGCTGTAAAAACATACAAAACCAGTCCTGCCGGTAACATGATGGTTAAGGCAGCTGGATCCCTCATGGCCGAGTGTGTGGTTCAAGTCCCAGACCTGGCTTTAAAAACACACTGGGCACATGCGTGTGCATGCCCAAAATCCCCAAAAGAGTAGAAATGAAGAAGGGGTTGCAGTGTGCCCATCCCGCCTGAGAAGTGCTCTCTCTCTCTCTCTCTCTCTCTCTCTCTCTCTCTCTCTTTCTCTGGGAGTGCACATGCTCTGTAGCAAAATTATAAAACAAATATGCAAAACTTCTGGCCCAGTGTCCCTCTGCTCCTTCTGCCAGCCTAAAAAATTAATAGAGATCCCTTTCCAGAGTGTTTTTGCTCTAACCAGCTATATACGAGGGATTATACAAGGGATCTTCAAAAATTTCGTGGAGGAATAGAATTAAGTACAAGTTTATTTTGGTGCAAAAAAGAGAGAGAGAGAGAGAGAAAAACCCATGCATAGTTTTTTTCATAATATACATTTTCTGTGAACTTTTAAAAGACCTCTCATATGGAGAGAATGAGCTCTAGTCCTCAAGAAAAATGAAATACATTTTCTATCTTGTCTCACACCTGGCAGTAAAGAAGCTATAGTTGCTTTTTTTCTCCAGTTCCTTACTCATCAGTGTAAATAGTTCTGTCTGTACTATGATGAGGCAGGCTGTGTGTTGTGTCTCTGATCCATAGAGGATCAGTTCCCAATATATGTAAGTAGAGCAAAGGAGTGAGTCACCTAGGCCTCACTTTACCCCATGTCATCCTACCCTGCCCCAGCCTTTGTTAAAAAAAAAAAAAAAAAAAAAAAAAAAAAAAAAAAAAAAAAAAAAAAAAAGTGCTTAGCATTCTAAGATGGAGAAATGAGAATGTGGGACAGCTACCTCCAGGGCAGAAGCTCAGGGGCAGCAGGCAACCTTATGGGCCAGGCTATGGTCCCGCAGATCCAAGTGCTCATAGACCTAGCTCTCCTGTTTCTAAGGCTTTCAGTGAAGAGCAGCCCACCTATCCACCCAGCAGCCAGAAATACGCAAGGATGCCAGTAGACCTGTAGAATATTTCTTTAATTTCCCATTGAATAGAGATGATCTCATACATATGTTGTCTTAGAACACTCTACTCCAGCCCCCAGTGCCTTCCAAGATTACTTTTCACTGAACTGCAGATGGAGGAGTATTCCAAGGAAGCAGTGCTACAACATTTGCCCTCTGTGCCACGGCTTCTCCCTGGAAAGTAAAACCCTAACTATCATATTCTGTCACCTAGGTCATCTGTTCCCAGCATTGCTCATGTCCCCTCTGTCTTTCTGTTCCTTTAATAAGTACACTTGGGACCAGCAGTTGCGGAATGGCTATGTTGCTGGACTCCCATGTAGTCAACCACAGTTCAAGTCCCAGACCTGGTGGTTTAAACTCATGCTGGGCGTGTGTGCGTGCAAGCCCAAGATTGCAAGAGGAGACTGGAGGAGAAGGGATTGCAGCGTGACCATCTGCCTGGGGGGTAATTTCTCACTTTCTGTCTCTCTGTCTTTCTGGCAAGTGCATGTGCCCTATAGCAAAAACCTCTCAAAAAAAAAAAAAAATTACACTCACACCTACATGGTATGCAGGTGTGAGTTTCCCCAACAGTGTAAATGTAACAGATATGTAAATACTATAATGCTAATGTCCCAAGTCACTTCTAGGCAGGCAGGTATACTTGTTTTCTGAATCAGACTGTCCCCCATGTATATGCTCTGTTATAGTGATCCAGGAATCTGAATTATTTTTTTCTTTGTTTTACTATAAGGGACACAAACTTACCAGAGAGAGACAGAAAGAGAGAGAGAAAGTGTGAAATCACTCCCCAGGAGGATGGCTATGGCTGTCCCAGAACTTGAATTCTTTTCTTTTGGAGAGGTTTCTGCTATAGGGTGCGTGCGCTTGCCAGACAGACAGAGAGAGACAAAGACAGAAAGTGAGAAATCACCCCCCAGGGAGGATGGCCACGCCGCAATCCCTTCTCCTCCATTCTCCTCTCGGGATCTTGGGCACGCATGCATACGCGCCCGGCGTGAGTTTAAACCACCAGGTCCGGGACTTGAACCGCAGTCGACTACGTGGGAGTCCAGCAACATAGCCATTACGCTAACTGCTGGTCCCAGAACTCGAATTCTTGATGAAGGAAAACAGTGGGGGTTCTTCCTCTCTTAAGAAGCTTTAATCTCAACATAGTCAACAGTAAACATTAACCTTCTGATCCCAGAATTCCAAGATCAGTTTCACAGAATTTGAGTCTTCATGGAGTGAAAACTCTCATTGCAAGGGAAAAATAGCCTATGGATGCTCTTCTTCCAGTCACATATGCAAGGATGCCAATAGACTGTGGAATACTTCTTTTATCTCCCATTGAATAGAGATGATCTCATACATATGTCCTCTTATCCTCTTAGAACACCCTCCTCCAGTCCTGTATCAAACCTCTCAGTTTGATACAAACCCAGGGAATGTATTTAAGACCCTAGAGGTATATTCCTCGGACCATATACTTATTGTATGTGGTATTATCATGCCATGATCCTTTTCCCTACATTTCTCTATCCTGTCAGGATTTTTTGCCTCCACATTATGTTCGATGAGGTGTTAGAAGATCTGAAGTCAAAGACTATCAGGATTGTTTTATACAATGCTCTGATACCCCTCAAAGCATACTTATTTAAGGAAAGAAAACCTTTATCTGGTCCAAGGTTGAAGCTGTATATCTCAGCTGAAGTGTTTATATGCCTCTGCCCTAGTCAAGATTTGAAAATGGTGCCTTCGACCTACAATAGGGGTCATCCTGTTGTCTATGGCCTCCTCCCTGAGCTATCTTTCTCAACAAGGTGATCCTAGTTGGCATACATGATCCTATAGGAGCCATCTAGGCTTTTGAGGTACACAGATTCATTCTATAATTTTTAAAGTTATAGTATTCTTGGACTTCCATAGCTTAGAATAAAGATTCTCAAACTTTAGCTTGTGTTAGAATCACCTCGAGAGGTTAAAACACCCTGCTGCACCCTATCTCCAGAACTTCTGATTCTATAGGTCTCCAACTGGCCCCAAGAATTTGTATTTCTGCGATGACCCTGTAGCACAGTGGTTAAGCCCTATGCATTCTACATAGGAACTGGATTCTACATGGCCAACTGGAGTTCACATCCTGGCCCTTGCAGCTTGAAAAACACTCCAGGCACTTGTACATGCGTGCCCAAAATCCTGACAAGATAGAGAAATGGCGGGAAAAGGATCATGGCATGATTATGCCACATTGTGGGGGTAGTTTCTTTCTTTCTTTCTTTCTTTCTTTCTTTCTTTCTTTCTTTCTTTCTTTCTTTCTTCCTTCCTTCCTTCCTTTCTCTCTCTCTCTCTCTCTCTCTCTCTCTCTCTCTCTCTCTCTCTTCTCTCAACCACACATACCAGGGCAATAAAAAAAAAGAATGTGCATTGCATTTCTAACTATTGGGTTGTTGGAAAAGGCATAACATATTTTTCTATGCAAAAATGCATCATGAATTTTTCCAATGACCCAATAGTTTCCAGATGTTGCTGACTCTACTAGACTGGAACTGAGAGCCATTGTCTTAAACCAACTGGGCACATGGAGAAACTCACCTTGCTTGTCCTAGCTGAGGTTGAATTGCCAGATAGGTACCCTTTGTCAGAAAATTTAATATTAGTGACTGCTGAGGCTGCTGTATCTCCAGGGATCATCTTATTCCAGCTAAAGCTAAAGGTGACTCTTCACTGTGGACAGGGGCTCCATGCCTGTGCCCAGGGTCTATGCCTGTGAAGGATGCTAATGGGAGACAGCAGATAATAGATAGTGTATTCATTTGGTAATAACCAGATGAGATAGAGGAGGTCCAGGCGCTATGTAGAAATGGGAAAGCCATGTGGATGTTTCTACCCAGACAGAAGCCCATACCTACTTAGGCAAGTATTTCAGAATATCAACCAAGTCATTATAGTCTATTTACAATTTTGATCCCAGTTTAAAGGAATTATTAATGGTCCTCTGACATGACACTCCTAAGCTTTCCCTGCCTAATAGCCCTTTGCATTTGCTGTTCTCCCTACCTGAAAGCTGTCCCCCTAGATCTCAGCATGATTTTCTCCCTCATTCATTCAGACTTCTAAAATGTCATCTCTTCAGTGAGGTTTTTCTGGTCCACCCTACTTAAGATAGCAACCCTGCAACTCTGCTTCTTTGCCCTGCTTTATTTTTCTTCATAGAACTTATCACTACATGACTAATTTGTTTATTAAGTGCTTTTCTCATAACATATAAGCTCCATGAGGACAGACAGATATTTTTGGGCTTTTTTGTTTGTTTGTTTGTTTGTTTTGCCAGTGTGCATGTGTACTCACTAAAGAGAGACATAGGGAGAGAGAAAGAGAGAGAGAGGAAAAAGCACCCCTGAATGGGGTGTGCTCATGCTACAATTCCTTCTCCTCCATTTCTCCATCCTGTTGGGATTTCTGGCACATGCACACCCACACATGCCTGGCATGTTTTTCAGGATATCAGGTCTGAGACATAAACAGCCTGGTCAGCCATATGGGTTCTGGTTCCCTTAACCACCAAGCTATGGGCCAATCCCATTTGTTTTTCTAATTCCACATCTTTGTGATCCTGGAACAGTATCTAACATGTAGTAGGTGCTTGGGATTTGTTGAATGGAGACATAAAACCTCTCATTCGTCTTTCTTCTGGGTTAGAGTCACACCTGAGTGCCTACGTGCCTATTTGCCATTTCTCAATGTCCTCATACACCATCACTAACAACATGATCTTCTTCTGTGGTCTTAAAATAGTCTGTTTCTATCCCATAGTCTTAACTGTGGTAGTGGAAGAACTCCTAGTGGTAGTGGTAGTGGTAGTGGATGGACTCATGAGTATAGAACATAATGTCCTCTTTATTACCCCCTATCTCTGTTAGGCACTGAGAATCATCATCAATGAGATCTTCTATCTACGTGGATTATTCAACTACCTGGCAATACTGTCCAGTTTATTCTTGGCTTGGAGGGCATTGTCCAAAGCTATTCATATCTTCATTCATCTGTCCACAACATACGGGGTTAGTGATCAGACAGAGTATACAAACCAGGTGATTTGGAATACCTCAACTGCTCTTCTCAAGTGCTCCATCTATCTGGCCACTGGAAGATTCTCTTTGAATATGTTCTTATACTTCTCTCCCCCAGAATACTTTTTTTTCATAATATTTTAATTTTTGCCCCTACTGTTTACTTGAATTTCATGCCAGTCTGTGAGAGCTGGCTGACACACCTGGAGAGCTCTGGGAAGCCTCAAAGAAGATTCTAAATGTCTTCCTGTGTACTGAGGATCAGCATAAAGAATATTCCTTTCATTGCTGGGGACCAGGGTAGATGCACAAAGTGAGATAGCTTAGATATTTTGGCTCTCCTCTGTGCACATTAGCTTTACTTTGCATGCTGAAAATAGGAAGACTACCATCAAGTATTCAAAGGTAGAGAAATGGTGGACTTTAATCTCATGGTCTTCTGGCTCTAACTGACCTTTTCCTTAGGCACTTAATTTTCTCTCTCTCTCTCTCTCTCTCTCTCTCTCTCTCTCTCTCTCTCTCTTTCTCCCCACCCCCTCCCTCCCTCCCTACCAGGTCCAGCCACCCTCAATCCTGAATTCTAACTACCAACCTCAACAACTAAAGGAAATTGAGTAGTTTTTGGGCCAAGTTCTAGATTTCCAGCAGTATCATGACTAATTCCGTGTGTGTGTGTGTGTGTGTGTGTGTGTGTGTATGTTTATCTTATTAGAGGGCACATGTGCTCTCTTGTGGGAAGTGGGGGCAGGTAGAGAGAGAAAGCACCTCTCAGTGGGGGCATGATCATGCTGCAACCCCTTTTCCTCCATTTATCCATCCCATTAGGATGTGGAGTATGCTTGCACACATGCCTATTGTGTTTTTCAAGCTGTCATTGCTACTGGGACTCAAACTGTGGTTGGCCATGTGGGCTATGGCTCTTGATGCAATGAGCTTGACCACTGCACTATGGGGCTGGCTCTCTTGGCTAATATCTGTATTTTAGTCATGGAAATAGACAGACCCTCATGAGAAGTTCGTCAGAGGGTCCCATGTTTTTCCCCAGTGCAAAAGCAATACATTTCTGCTTTCTTCTCTGGAGGAAGGGTCCAAATCATCCCTTTCCAGTCCCATTATACCATACCAGTGATGAAAATAATCTTGGTATGGGTACAGATACAGCTGCTGATTTAGTTTGGTTGCCTCAAAAATTTATTACATTGGGACCAGCAGTTAGCGTAATGGCTATGTCGCTGGACTGTCGTAGTCGACCGCGGTTCGAGTCCCGGACCCGGCGGCTTAAACTCACGCCGGGCGCGTGTGCCTGCGTGCCCAAGATCCCAAGAGGAGAATGGAGGAGAAGGGATTGCGGCGTGGCCATCCCCCCTGGGGGGTGATTTCCTGCTTTCTATCTCTCTGTCTCTCTCTGTCTGTCTGGCGAGCGCACGTGCCCTATAGCAAAAACCTCTCCAAAAAAAAAAATTTATTACATCATTTCTTGTTTGCCTGTCTAATTCACTGCTTTGCTCTTGTGCTCTATGATCTTCTAACTGCTGAGCTGCACACTTTGCTTCTGACACTTGGTTTAGGCACCCTAGCTTTTATGAGAATGTTTAAGCTCATTCCTCAGCCAGCTCTTCCTCGGTCACTATGCTGTGCTCACCTGTAGGCTTCGTGCATCAATACTCTGCCCTAAGTGATGCTTCCCAGTCTCTCCATTGGAGAGATAAGGTTAAGGTATCATATACCGTATTTTATACCATACCATAGAACTGTCCAGATCTCAAATATTCTCGCTTATCATTAGTCCACCATCAAATTATGAATCCAAATTTTGATTTTTAAGTCAATCATAGCTTGCTATAGTCCATCTTCCATGCTGTTAAGGTTCTTGGGAAACTATATTTGAAACTTAAAAGTTATCTGATTAGCAGAAAATTAGCAAAAGGGGAAATGCATGGTCTTGGACTTTAGAATTAAAATAAATTTCATTTCTAAGGAAATGCCCTTGTTTCATTATATTGTCCATCTCTAATGCTGTAATATTTGTATCCACTGGTGTCTTTTCCCTAAACAGTGTTGAATAAACACTGCCAAATTCTTACTATTTAGGTTTCACTCTTTTCACTCCATTTACACTCAACTAACACATTTGTGTCATAAGAATTTGATATATTACAGGTGTTAATGGGTTATTGATTTTTTTCAGTTTTGTTTCAGGTCCAATAAAATGTAAACTTCTTGTGAAATTGGATAGTTAGTTCTTTTAGATTATAAACTCCATGAGAACTTGCTTATAGCTCAGTACCTGGCACACTGGCTGACACATGAGTCCTCAATAAATAATTGTTGAATGTGTGAATGAAATAATGGTGGAAAGAGGATTCTCAAAATTCTTATCTCAAAGACATTTTATAGCCATTTAAAAAATAGATATTAAAAAAAGTTTTTAAAGGTTTTTGCCATAGGGTGTGTACACTTGCTGGAGAGAGACAAAGACAGGGAAAATGAGAAATCACTCCTCTAGGGTATATGGCCATGCCTCAGTCCCTTCTCCTTCATTTTCCTCTTGGGCCTTTGGGCACACGTGCACATGGGTCCAGCATGAGTTTCAAGCTACTGGGTCTGGGACTTGAACTGGCCATAGGAGAATACAGTGCCTTAATCACCACTCCACCTGCTGGCCCCATAGCCACTTCTTCTTTTTTTTTTTTGGAGAGGTTTTTCGCTATAGGGCGCGTGCGCTCGCCAGACAGAGAGAGAAAGACATAGAGACAGAAAGCGAGAAATCACCCCCCAGGGGGGATGGTCACGCCGCAATCCCTTCTCCTCCATTCTCCTCTCGGGATCTTGGGCACGCACGCACACGCGCCCGGCGTGAGTTTTAAGCCACCGGGTCCGGGACGTGAACCGTGGTCGACTACATGGGAGTCCAGCGACATAGCCATTACGCTAACTGCTGGTTCCCGACCACTTCTTAATATAAGGTATTTTTTCTATCAACTACTTTATTTTGTGTTGGTTTTTACTAATTTAACTCTGGAAAATAACATCTTCAAGTCTGGGGATTGTACTGAGATGACTGTAGGCAAAGCCTGATCACTTCTGAGAAAATTTTCCTATTCTAGAACTGACTTGTGTGTTTCCTAGGTTTCCTTTGAGGTGGTGTTTTCTTAATTTGTGTTCATTTAGTTTTCCAGGAACTCCTGGAAATGACTGAGCCCTTGGCAAAGAACTGCTTGGCCAAACTTTTGTCAGGCTCCTAAACCTTTTCTTAGGCCCATCTGTGCACTTCCTTATAAAACCCATTTTTAGCAAAGAACTCTGCTCAATCCATTTATCAAAAACCTTGGTATCTGATCACCTTTAATATCTGGTCAAGTTCCTTATTCTCCACCATCTACCAGGTGATGTCTGGTCACCTGGCCTGTCTTCTGTAAGAATGCTGATAGGTCAGTTTAGCCAGAATCTCCCTTACCCCAATGTTTCCTCTTAGTAATTTCCATCCACTGACCCTACTCCTAGGCTATACATTTCTACTCACCCATCCTGCATTTGGAATAGAGTCCAATTTCTCTCCCCTACTGCAAAATACCATTGCAATGGACTCAATACCTAGTGTGATGGTACTGAATATAGTCTTCCTTCTGATGCTTTCAAAAGTATCAGTGAAAACTTTTTTCGTTAATGCTCTGGATGGAAAAATGGACCTAAAGAATCAGATGTCTTGGGAGATGAATCCCTGAGTCACTGGGTGACATTTCCATGCCTTCACCTAATTAAGGTAGACTTATTAGTGCAATAATTCATGAAGAGCACTTTTATCAGACGCATAGGGGCTGGAATGGGTAACAGTAGGGAAACAAGCTTGATTATTTCTCAAATTTCGGTGTTCAACTTCAGGGTTAGTCAGAAACTGCAGAATGCATGGAGAGGTTTTCAAAGTTTTTCATTTCCAGATGCGTTGTTGTTGTTGTTGTTGTTGTACTTCTTTCACACAGGTAAGAAACAGAGAGACAGATTCTCTGAGAAGATTCCACATGGATACTGGGAACTAGATATTTCAGGGCACAGGCGAAATGAAGATTTTCTACTCATAATTCAGCCTCCAGCAAGCAAAGCTAGTGTGCGATCACTACAGAACGGCAATCCGATTCTAGAACACCTCTGTCTGCTTGCTCCTGAACATTGAGGCTTAACTTCAAGAATTTGAAAGAAACACGCCATTCATCAGATGACAAGAAATCACCGTCAGATCACGAGAAATATGGGGAAACGAGAAAATACCTCTCCTCCAATGGAAAAGAGTAACTCTCCTTCATCCACAAACAGTTCGGTGAAAGTCATGGAAATGTCTGATAAGGAATTTAGAGCATTCGTAATGTCGAAGCTAACAGAGATGGAAGAAAAGAGAGATAATGAACTGCTAAAGAGAAAGGAGAAAGAAGTTGCCGAGTTCCAGGAGATGAGGAAATTCTTGCAAGATCTAAAAGAGGAATTACACACTTTACAAAAGACTCAAACGGAACTGCTAGAGATCAAGTCTATAATACAAGAAGTCAAAATCTCCCTTGAAAGTATTAAAAGCAGACTAGATCATTCAGAAAATAGAATCTCAGATGTAGAAGAGAAAATGGCTGGCTTAGAAAAGTCCACCACGAAGACTGAGAAAATGGCTCAAAAATTTGAGAATGATATGCGAGAAGTACTGGATACCATCAAACGTCCAAATATCCGGATAATTGGCATTCCAGAAGGTGAAGAGACCCATAAGGGCATTGATAATCTATTCCATGAAATCCTGCAAGAAAACTTTCCAAACCTAGAGAGGCATTCGAAGATCCAGTCCCAGGAAATACAAAGGACCCCAAATAGAATCAACCCAAGAAGATCTTCTCCAAGACACATTATAGCCAGGTTGACCAAAACCGCAGACAAAGACAAGATACTAAGATTGGCAAGAGAGAAACATCAAGTTACCTACAAAGGACATCCCATCAGGCTAACAGCAGATCTCTCATCGGAAACAATGCGAGCGAGGAGAGAATGGGAAAATATATTCAAAGTGTTACGAGAGAAGCAGTTTCAGCCAAGAATACTGTACCCGGCAAGATTATCTTTCAGGTGGGAAGAAAAGACAAGAACATTCTCAGATAAACAAAACCTGAAAGAATTTACCAGCACCAGACCAGATCTCCAAGAAGTTCTCAAGGGTGTGCTGTATCAAGAAAATTAAGCACAGACACACGGAAATAAGAGTCCAAAAACTATGAAAGTGGCCAACTTAATCAGAGGGACAAGTCTGAATTTGAATATTATATCCCAGAATTTAATGAGGAAAATTGAACCAGAACAGAAGATAAAAGTACATGAGACTGATAGGTTCATGCACCTTCCATTTGAACAGAATCCTAACTTGTTTCCTGGCTTTAAGCAAAGTTCCTTGGCATTTCTTTGAGTTAAGTTAAAACTGGTTTTCTTAGTAGTAATGAGTGAACTCACCATTGAAAGTAGTTAGATTATGTAGGAAATTGTGTGATCAATGCAACGTGGGTGGGAAGGGAATGAAGGACAATTGTAGACACCGGAGGTGGTGTGAGAGGAGGGTGGGAAGGGACAGAGGGTCAGAAAGAGGGGTGGAAGTAATTCTAGGAACTAGTAATGGAAAATTTTTTGTAATGTGCATGATTGTATCACTATGCAGTGTGTACTGGATGGGAGATTGCATTTTGTATGCTGTGATGAAGCTTAGGGAAGGAATGTAAATTGAGTTACAAAAAAAAAAAAAGTTTCAGAAAAAAAAAATATATATATTCAATGACTGCAGTAGGATATGTAGCCACAGCTAGGTGCTACTTTATAGGATGCGTAAAGTAAGACTTGTGTTCATGGAAATGTGGGTATCACCTGTGTTTGCTATGAGGGTATTTGGATTGATTAGGGTCTTTGGCGTTACAATAAAATGTGAGGAGAAAACAGTATAGAAAGCAAACATAGATACCAGAGACTGTGGGAGGAAAGTGGGAGATGGCAGAGGGTAAGAGAGAATCTAGGATGGGGGGAAAAAAGCAAAACATACAGAAGACAAGAAATGGAAGATCATTTGCTGACAATAACATGCTTGTTGATGTGCTTGATTGAGACAATATATAGTGTAATTTGGATGGAAAATCTCATTTTGTATGCTGTAATGATGTTCAGAGAATGAATGCAAATAAATAAATTAAAAAACAAACAAACAAACAAACAAAAAAAACAGAGAGACAAAGGGTGGGGAGAGAGAGAAGGACTCTCAATAGTTTCTCACACCGTGATCCCCTGCCCTCCCCCTAGTCTTCCCAACCAGCAGGGTATCATAGGCCTGTGCATCTAGCATGCATAGGTCCACGGTCTTTCATATGGATCTAGTTTCACTTGAGCGGAGCATTACTGCTGTGTCGCTAAGCCGGCTTTCCAAATGCTTTGTATTAAAATATCTTCCTTGAGATATAATTACTATATAACAAAATTTACTCACTTAAAGTGTACAAGTCAATGAATTTTGGTCTACTGATAGAGTTTGCAACCACTTTGAGTATGTGTTCATTAACCCCAGGCCAGGTGGAGATAGAGTGGAATGTACATTTTTATTAACTTCCAAATAGATCTTGTACTAATTTCAGTCACTCCCCATTTCTCCCTAGTCCTCGGTAACTGCTAATCTACTTTCTGTCGTTATAGATTTGCCTTTTCTTAACAGTTTATATAAATGTAGTATATGTTTTTTGTGGTTGACTTCTTAGCCTGTGTTCAGATTTCATCCATGTTGCAGAATGTATCAGTACTTTGCTCTTCTTATTACCAATAATATTCTATAGTGTGGATATGCCACATTTTGCTTATTTCATCAGTTGATGGCTATTTGGGCTGTTTTCATGTTTTGTCTACTACAAGTAATGCTGCTATAAATGTTGGTGTACAGGTTTTTGTGTGTTCATGTTTTCATTTTTTGTAGATATATACCTAGGCGTGGAACTGCTGGGTAATGTAGTTCAATGCTTAACATTTTGAGGAACTACCAAATTTCATAGCACCTGCCTCATTTCGCATTCCTACCAGCAGTGGACAAGGCTTCCAATTATTTTTTTTTAAGACATTTTTGACTTAGGGCATGTGTGCTCACAGGAGAGAGAGACATAGTAGGAGGAAAATCATCCCCTGGGAGGATGGCCTCACTGCAGTCCTTTCTCTATTCTCCTCCCAGGATCTTGAGCACGCATGCACATGCACTCAGCATGATTTTCAAGCCACCGAGTCTGGGACTTGAACCATGGTCAGTCATGTGGGAGTCTAGTGTTGCAACTGCTGTGTCATTTGCTGGCCCGCAAGGCTTCCAATTTATCCACATCCTTGGTAACTCCTTATTTTCCATTTGTTTTGATAATAGTCTTTCTCTCTCTCTTTCTTTCTTTCTTTTTTTTTTTTAATTGCCAGAGGGCATGTGAAGGCGCAAGCGCATGTGCGCACATGAGAGAGAGAGAAAGAGAGAGAAAGAGAGAGAGAGAGAGAGAGAGAGAGAGAGAATACCCTGCAATGGGAGTCACACTGCAATCCCTTCTCCTCCATTCCTCTGCCTCGTCAGGATTTGGGGCAGGCATATATACGTGCAGAGTGTGTTTTTTCAAGTTGCTAGGGCTAGGATTCAAACAGTAGTCAGCCATGCGGGATCTGCTTTCTATGACCGCCACCACTCCCTGCCTTGTTTTCAATAACAGCCAATCTAATAAATATAATGTGTTCCCTTCACTTCAAATGGAGTGGTTTTGATTTGCACTGCCCTAATGGTTAATGATGTTGAGTATCTTTTCATGTGTTTATTACCCATTGTATGAGGAAATCTTCAAAAAGCTCATAGAAAATACATATTATAAAAAAAAAGTGTGGGTTTCAAAAAACTGATATTTTAATTCATTTCTGTGAACTTTTTTTTTTTAGAGAGGTTTTTGCTATAGGGCGCGAGCACTCCCCAGAAAGACAGAGAGAGACAGAGATACAGAAAGTGAGAAATCTCTCCCCTCGGGGTGGATGGTCACGCTGCAATCCCTTCTCTTCCATTCTCCTCTTGGGATCTTGGGCACGCACACACACATGCCCAGTGTGAGTTTAAGCCATGGGATCTGGAACTCGAACTGCGGTCGATTACATGGGAGTCCAGTGACATAGCCATTACACCAACTGCTGGTCCCTCATTTCCATGAACTTTTGAAGTACCCTTGTACTTCTCTTTAGAGAAATGTCTATTCAAATTTTGCCCATTTTTTAAATTTGTTTTTAATTTGCCAGAGGGCATATGTGTTCATAGTAGAGAGGGAGAGAGAGAAAATGAGAAAGCTCCTCCCCCCATGGGGTATGTTTAGGCTGCAATCCCTTCACCCCTATCTCTCTCTCCTTTTGAGATTTTGGGTGTGCATGCACACATGCTTGGCTTGTTTTTCAAGCCACCAAGTCCAACACTGATCATGGGCTCATGTGGGATTCGGTCACCTTAACCACTATGCCACTGACTTGCCTTTTTTTGTTTTTTAATATCACAATTTGATTTAATATTTTATTAAAAAAATTTTAACTTCATATACTTTACTTTTTTTTTTAGAGGTTTTTTTTTGCTATAGGGCGCGTGTGCTCGCCAGACAGACAGAGAGAGACAGAGAGAAAGCGAGAAATCACCCCCCAGGGTGGATGGCCACGTCGCAATTCCGTCTCCCCCATTCTCCTCTCAGGATCTTGGGCACACACGCACACACGCCCGGCGTGAGTTTTAAGCCACCGGGTCCGGGACGCGAACCGCGGTCGACTACGTGGGAGTCCAGCGACATAGCCATTACGCCAACTGCTGGTCCCATACACTTTACTTTTTGAGATAAATTTTGGGCTTACTGAAAACTGTTGTATAGAACAGAGAGCTCTCAAAGGCCTTTTTCTCTTCCACTCAGTTTCCCATTTATTTATTTATTTATTTTTGGAGAGGTTTTTGCTATAGGGTGTGTGAGCTCACCAGAAAGAGAGAGACAGAGAGATAGAAAGCAAGAGATCAGCCCCCCAGGGGGGATGGCCATGCCACAATCCCTTCTCCTCCATTCTCCTCTCAGGATCTTGAGCACATACGCACACATGCCTGGAGTGAGTTTAAGCCACCAGGTCCAAGACTCAAACCACGGTCGACTACATGGGAGTCCAGTGACATAGCCATTACACTAACTGCTGGTCCCTGGTTTCCCTTATTTTTAACATTTTGTATTGATGTGGTTGCATTTGTTACACTTGATGAAGCAATACTGATACATCATTACTCACTGAAGTCCATAGTTTACATTAGGGTTCACTTTTGGCAGTTGGGTGTTCTATTACTTTTGACAAATGCGTAATGGCATGTATCCACCATTCTTTTTTTTTTTTTTTGAGAAGTTTTTCGCTATAGGGCGAGTGCGCTCGCCAGACAGACAGAGAGAGACATAGAGACAGAAAGCGAGAAATCACCCCCCAGGGGGGATGGTCACGCCGCAATCCCTTCTCCTCCATTCTCCTCTCGGGATCTTGGGCACGCACGCACACGCGCCCGGCGTGAATTGTAAGCCACCGGGTCCGAGACGCGAACCGTGGTCGACTACGTGGGAGTCCAGCGACATAGCCATTACGCTAACTGCTGGTTCCCCACCATTCTAACACAGAGTAGTATCCCTGCCCTAAAAATCCCCTATGCTGTACCTATTTGTCCCTCCTTTTCTATACCAAACCCTAGGTAACCAAATCCCCTATGCTGCACCTATTTGTCCTTCCTTTTCTATACCAAACCAACCATTGATCTTTTTAGTGTCCCCATAGTTTTGCCTTTTCCAAAATGTGATACATCAATAGTTGGAAACATATAGTATGGAGGTTTTTCAGACTCATTTGTTTCATTAAGCAATATGCACAATTAAAATTCTTCCATTCTTTTCATGGTTTAATAAGTAATTTCTTTTTATTGTTGAGCTATATTCCACTGTACAGATATACTAGGATTTGTTTATCCTTTCACTTTTCGAATGACATCTTAGTTGTTTGGTTTTTGGCAATTATGAATAAAGCTGCTATAAACATTTGTGTGCAAGTTTTTGTGTGGACATAATTTTTAACTCATTTGGGTGAATTCTTAGAAGTGCCATTGTTGGATTTTGTGGTAAGACTAGGTTTAGTTTTGTAAGAAACTATCAAATTGTTTTCTAAAGTAATCGTACCATTGTGCATCCCCACCAACAATGAATGAGTTTCTGTTGCTCCGTGTTCTTATCAGCATTTGGTATTGTCCATTTTTTTTTCAATTTTAGCCATTCTGATAGGTGAATGGTGGTATCTTATTGTATTAATTTGCATCCCTAACGGTATATGATATTGAACACATTTTCATATGCTTATTTGCCATCTGTATATTTTCTTTGGTGCAGTATCTGTTCAGATCTTTTGCCCATTTTTAGATTTAGTCTTTATTATTATCATTATTGTTATTATTATTATTTTGGAGAGATTTTTGCTATAGGGTGTGAGCATTTGCTGGAGAGACAGAAAGAGATAGAGAAAAAGAAAACCAGAAATCACCTCCCAGGGGGAATGGCCATGCTGCAATCCCTTCTCTTCCATTCTCCTCTCGGGATTTTGGGCACGCATGCACACGTGTCCAGCATGAGTTTCAAGACTCCAAGTCTGGGACTCAAATCACGGTTGGCCATGTGGGAGTCCAGGGACATAACCATTTTGCCATCTGCTGGTCCTACTGTCTTTATTACTGAGTTACAAGAGTTTCTTTGTATATTCTGGATATTGGTCACTTATCCAATATATGGTTTACAAAAATTTCTTCCAGTCTGTGGGTCATCTTTTTATTTTCTTTATGATAGCATAAAGAAAAATTTAAAATTTTGTTTAGTCAGATGGTGCTTATTGTCTAGTCATTTGCATTCTTCTTGTTTGCAGTCAGAATGTGCAGGAGCAGAAACAATAGTAAGCAAGAAGATGAGCAGTAGAAAAAGCAAGAGATGTAATTGTAGAGAGGCACTGAAGGGGAGAGACAAGCAGAGCAAGGAAAAGAGAAGATCTGAGTAAGCAATACACTTTGAACTGTGGAAGCATCTGATTCACATTTCACTGCCGAAGTGCTGCACCCCTTTTACTGCAGCCTTGAGAAGGGGCTTTCACACCAATGCACTTATCTTCTGGTACTTCCACCCAAGTAACTAGCTTTTTGGGATTTGGGGGTTTTGTATTTGTTTTCTGAGAAAGGTAACATAAATGTAAAAGGAATTTTTGAAGTGGTTCTATAGAAAATATTGTTGTTCAGTGTTCCTCAAAGGCAGGGACGGTATTTCATTAATCTTTTCGTCTCTTAGCCCCTAGTTGAAACTTGGCATACAAACGCTCAATAAATGTTTGTTTAGAGAGACAGAGGTTGGATAGGGCCAGAGGGGAGGTTTTATTATCAGATGCTGAGGATGTTTGAACGTTATGATTCTCAAGCAACCAGTCTAGAAGAAAGCTGTCCCAGTTGAAAACAAGAGAAGCAACTAAATAATTTCTGATGCTCACTACATACAGACGCTGATGATAGATACGTGAAGCTCAGGACCCTCTGCGGAAGGAGCAAAGAAACGATGCCGCTGCCATATCTGGGCTGAGTTCTTAGGGGGAGGAGGAAAAGGAGGAGAAAGGCTAGCAGGAGGAGGCGGAGCCTCCTTGTCAGCATCTGTTACTGGAGGTTGGGAAGCCTCTCCTCCTTCCCCCTCCCTTGCGGCCTCCACCTGGCTCCTCCCCGTGTTCGCTAAGCTCCCCTCCCCCCTTCCCCAAGGACAATCTGCGAGAAAGCAGCAACAGAGGAGAGCTAAGACTAAAAGGCAAGAGGGGCCCTTGGGTGAGGAGCGAGGGGAAAGGCTGAGAGTGAGGCGAGAATGTACGTGCTGGGAAGAGGCTGTGGGGAGACCTGAAAAGAGCAGAAGGGAGAAGAGGTGATATGGGATTAGAGGCTGGGGCCCAGAGGGGGATGGGTAGTGTAGTCGTGAAGAAGCCTAGCCCCTTGGTTGATCGCCCTCCACTTGCACACTCTATCCCGTTCCCTGGGAATCAGGGATGCGTGGGTGGTGCTCGGACAGCGCTGCCCTTGGCTGTCCAAGCCCTGCCCTGGCACTCATCCAATTCAAATCAGTGCACAAATGATGCCGCCTCTGAATTTCTCTCTCCCGCATGCTTGTATACACACATGTGATTTTATGTGTTTTAATATCTATGTTGGTTTATTTCTACATGTGTATCACTGTGAGTCTATAGAGGCTGCTTTTAATGAATCTGCCTGTATTTCTGTGTCCGTGACACTATAACTGTCTCAGATTCAGGGGAAGATGAGTTGTTTTTTACAGCTCAGCACTCCCAACCTTTCTCTTGTTAGGGTGAACTCTCTTCAAGGAAGCCTCCAGGGATGGAAGATCTGCCTGGGCTTCTACCCTGTGATGAGCTCCAAAAGTGAATGAGAAGAAAAAAAAAAAAACTCAGGGAAAAGGAAGCAGCATATTCAGATATCTTGTTCCCTTTCCAATTTTTGTCTTTTATTTGCTCCAGCCACTTAGTCTTTCTTTTTAGAAAACAACAAAAATTTAGCGTGAACATTCTAGTTAAATGAAGGAGTATCTCTATTCATATGTGTATATTCCTTTTACTATTTGTCATTGTAGGATTTAAGTCTTAGTTGTTTCTGAGTGTGTTTATAGAAGTAGAAAGAACATAGAAGCATATCTGTATTAAAGACTATTTTTAATTTTTCTTACCTATTTTGTGGAGTTCATCAGCTCATCAGTGCTTGTGGCAAGTATTTATTGAGCTCTTGTTATGTGCATAGCTTTTTCTAGGCTTTGAAGGTTGTGGGAGAATTTTAAAAAGCCAACATGATCCTTACCCTGGAGGGATAATTCAGTCTAGTTAGTGAAGGTGACTTTAGCAGTCATCTTGTTCAGTGGTCTGCAAACTTTTTCAGTAAAGGCCAGATAATCCATATTTTAGGGTTGGCTGGCTGTCAAGTCTTGATTGCAATATCTGCTCCCCTGTAGCACAAAAGCAGCCATAGATAATATGTGATTGAATGAGGGTAGTATGGACACTTGATTCTTGAATTATATGTTTTTACATGTTATGAAATTTTTGCAACTATTACAAAAATGTAAAACTTTTCATAGCATGCTGCCATACAAAAACATGAGAAGATCTGAATTTAGTCTATAGGCTATAGTTTGCTGATCTCTAATCTAGTTCAATCCTCTTTTTTAGTGCATCAGAAGCAACAAAAATGACACACAAAATACTATTTATTTGTTTTTTTGAGAGACTTTTGCTATAGGGTGCATGTGCTTGCCAGAGAGAGAGGCAGAGAGACAGAAAGTGAGGAATCACCCCCTATGGGGGATGGCTACACCACAATCCCTCCTCCATTCTCCTCTCATGGGGACACATGCACATGCGTTTGGTGTGAGTTTGAAGCCACCAGATCCGGGACTTGAACTGCGGTTGGCCATTTGAAAGTCCAGTGACATAACCATTATGCCATCTACTGGTTCCACCAAATACTATTTAAATACTAAATGAAAACCAGTTCGAGACAGTAAGTGATTAGAGGAGGTCCAATAAGAAGTCTTCCTTGACCTATGGTTTAAGTGAAGATTTAATAGGTTTAATAATGATGTGACTAGGACCGGCCTGAAATGAGGGAGTGGGGTATGAATTTGTGGAAAGGGCTAGGGTAGTCTTCTGGGCAAGGAATGCAATTATGTCCAGACACCGAATTGGGGACAAGCAAAGCAATGTTTAGGCGATGATGGAGCAGAGTCCATGGAAGCAAAGATCGAAGCTGTAGGCAAGAGCTAGATTGCGACAGCTTTGAACGCCATCCCAAGTTTGGACTTTATCTGTCAGAACTGATTATGTGTGGTATGTGTATTCATCTGTGTCTCTTGATAACATTGTGTATGTATATCTTCATATGTGTCTCTTTGCATATATTTTCTTGGCACATGCATTTATGTGATCTATGTCTCTGTAAGCAGCCTCCCTGATTTCCCAGATGCAGGGCAGAAACATGAACTGCCTTTAAAGCATCTGTTCATGTGAACGAATCCTCTCTCCACTGAAGCCTCAGCAACCTCTGACCTTCTCATTAAGGTTTATTTTGTGTCTCTGGTAGAGTGAAGAAAGGAAACATAAACAGGGTGAACGGCTTTTGTAGTAAGCAATTCAGATGGAAAGAGGAAATGAGGATAGAAAAGAGGAGATGGACAAGAGATGATAGTAAGAAGGGAGAATAATGGGATTTGGTGACTGTTTTGATTCTGAGAGAAACAGAGGATATACATTTAAAATAACAGGTTTTAGCCTGCAAAACTCAGAAGCTAATAATTTCATTGGCGTTTTATCAAAAGGATGTCATGTATGTTCCTCTGAGAAAAATACTCCCCAAAAACAAAAATATGAAGGTGTTCCCATGTCATGTGTACATATCTGTGTATACGTGGCAGTGATTTTTGTGTTCCTCTTTCCATTTGATGGTTTGTAGTGTGAGGGCAAGGCCAGAAGAGAGAGGCAGAGATGCCCGAGAATGAGAGTCTTTCCCAGAGATTGATGGCATTAATCTGCCAATGTTCTAATGTGTGTTTATACCCTCAAACTACAATTTCAACTTCATATCACCCAACCCTACTCCAGTTGCTCAAATCATAAAACCCAGTCCTCATCTTAACCATAACCCAACCTACCCTTGCTTTTTTGCTTCTACTTTGCTGGATGATAGTGCCTCAAACTGTATCTATAATAACTCTTCCCTTCATTAAAAGGGAGGAATTCTTGAGGCTAACTAAACTTCTTTTTCATTTCTGTTCAGTCAATTGCCCTTCTCCCTGACCTTAGCTTACTTTCCACATAGGTTCCAATTGGGGTGGGAGGTATCAGGGAGGAATTAGCCAGGACTTTTGCAGTCTTGGACTTGATTACTGTGACATTTCAGCTTGTCATTCTGTGGGTGTGTGGTTCTCCTCTGGAAGAAGTCCAAAGCTCCCAGGCTGCAAAGCTCAGACTTATGTAGGGAGGGAGCCTGACTGAGGTGGCTCTAGCCAGTCTAATAGAGCTGTATCTTAGTAGCACCTTGATCTAGCTGTGTCTTAACTGTGCATTGTCTTAAATTCTAGAGTGGATCATGACCCATGAAGAGCACCATGCAGCCAAGACCCTGGGGATCGGCAAAGCCATAGCCGTGTTAACCTCTGGCGGAGATGCCCAAGGTAAGGAGAAAGGGCAAAACCATGGCTGATAAGCCTCCCTCTTCTTGATTCCCTTAGCCTGTAGAATAGAACTGTCCTTCGGTTGGTTCACACTGGAATCCTGGGCTTTCCTAAACATCTATGTTAAGTCTAAATTCTGAAGTGCATTTGGATTTTATTTGCTATACTTTTATCTACCCAAGTCTTCATAGAATTTCTTTTCAAGTTTCTCTGAAGACTTAGGACTATTTTGATCCTCTGGTACCTAAAAGAGTGCTGTTTTCTCCAGCAACATTGGAGTTAAACTGAAGAGCAAGCTGTTAAGGCAATAGTTAGCTTTAACTTCAAGTTCTTTGAAACAGTGGGAAAGAGGAGACTCAGAGTTAGTGTTTGGTGGGCCCTAGTTAGGTGTTAAAGTGTTAACGCTGATATTTGGAGAGTTCTCGGACTGAACAGGACAGTCGGGCACTCTCTGTTTTCTCTGGCTTTTCCTCCCCTTCCATTCCTTTTGCCCTTGAACAAGTAGGGACAACAGCACTGATCCATTCAGTGTCATCAGTATAGACCCACTGTGGGGTGAAGGGCAGAAAGGAGAGCTGGAGAGAACTCTTCTCTGAGTTGAGCCTAAGAAATCTAGGAGTCAACAAAACCAAGTATCTAGGAAAAAGGAAGTGGTAGAGAGGGGATATGTAACTTATAAACAAAACTGCAAAGAAAAACTTTTCTCCTTTGATATTCTTCTATCTTCTAGTTTATAATACATTGAAGAAAGGCAGGATCTCTTTCAAAGAGATACCTGGACATGGAGACAGTTATCGAAAAAAAGAGAGAAAGAGAGAGATTTTCAGCTAGTCTAGCCCCTGCTCTGTCACTGTCCTGTAGACTTTCTTAGACTTAGTGTGAGCACCCATGTTGTGTGGAGCACTTTCTATGTTGTGAAGAAATTGATTTGCTTTGGAAACTTATAGCTTAATGAAGATAGGTACCATGTATCTCCAGAATTCTTATTTAAGGAACGTAAATAAAAATAAGCAAGTGTGCATTAACTAGTGGACTCCATTTACATAGTGAAATAATAGACCCTGGTTTGATTAGCCAGGGAAGACTTCATGGAGAAGATAGATTTCAAGATGGAATTCTTTGTTCAAGTAAGGCACTTAGAACGATGCCTTACACATAGTAAATAATCTATAAATGCATTAATTAAATATTAGGTTGTCAGAAAAGTCATGACATATTTTCCTGTGTTCTTCTATGCAAAAATGCATCATGACTTTTCCGACGACTCAATAAAAAGGAATTATTAAGCATCTACTGTGTCAAACAGGATAATAGCACTTAGGATACATCAAATTCAAAAAGCCTTTACTATTATGACACTTCTTATGAGTATGCTAGGGTACTTCAGGAAGTTCATGGAAAATGAGATTAACATACAAATTCATTTCAGTGCCCCCCAAATTGGAAATTTATGAATAGTTTCTTAATAATATGCATTTTCCACAAATTTTTTAAAGAGCCTGTGTGCGGTTAGTGTTAGACTTTAAATGCATTTTAAAGTAATGTTTATTTAATTTTAACTATGATATATATATATATATATATGTATACATGTGTATATATATATATGTATATATATATATATAATAAATTGGATAATGCTATAGTAAAGAAACTGAGGAAGGAGGGCACAGAGGGCTGAGTTTAGAAATAGTGGCCAGATTAGGAATGTAGAGCCCTGGTTGACTTTACAGGCTGCTGACCTGGTTTTTAGCATTCCTTTCCTCTCCTGGCAGAATCCCATGCCAGTACTGAGTTCTTTAACATAAACTCCTGAGTGTTGATCCCCAAACCATGGTAGGACAGCCCATGGACTTGGATTCGGGGAATGGAGAGCCTACTAAAAATTTAAGTGAGACACTCAGAGTTAAGAAATGATGGAGACGAGCTCTTTGAAAAGGCAAAGAGAAAAAAAAATGGAGGCCTAGGATTAAACTTGTATTTAAGCACAGTAGAGTCCTTTCAGAGTCTGATACTGAGCAGTGAGACCCTTTTGTTCTAGGGATGACCATAACCTGCCTTCTGTAAGTAAAAGATCATCTGTCATAGAAGCAGGGCCTATAGGTAAGCTTATTTCTGGAGTGCCCAGCTATACCAAGGCCTGTGGGATTCTGCATATCCAGGAAAATATCCCACCTGCAAATCCACACAGAATCACAGGCACTTGCCAAAAGGGACTGAGTGGTAGAATGTGAAATTTTAGGATAGCCAGGAGGCAAAACAAAAAACTGAGAGGTCTTAGCTAAAGGAGCAGCTCAAAAACAGAAGCAGTCCACCTAGAGATAAGCATGATGGGCCCTAGTTCTGCTAAGAAGAAATCACAGACATGTTTCCCCCCAGGGGATGTATGCCACATGAGAAAATGAGATTGAGTTCTAAAATCCATAGAGGTCACAGCTCTGTCATTCCCTGAGGCTGACAAAGCTAGCAACCTCTTGAGGTGGAAAAAAGACCAGAAGCCAGACAGCCAAGCTCAAAAGTCAAGAACTCTGTGATGCTGGGCTGATTAAATACAAAATTTCAATGACCTTTTTAGCCTAGGAATGGCCCAGTCTTCCTAAACCATGCCACATTCAGCCTTAGGAAATGAGCATATTCTACACCTGGAAAAGACCTCAGTCATCTTCTCTAGCCCTGTCTCCAGAATAGCATATATTATGAATGTATGTTAATCCTAGTTTTAAAGGTTTACAGGAACATTTGTTCCTCATATTTTTTTCCTATTAAACATTGAAGTGAAATCTTTTAGCATCAGTTTTCAAACAGGTGTGATCAAGTCATTTATTAATTTTATTCTGTCTAGTCTCATAGAAACCTATCACCCACAGTTCTCCCCAAAACTTTCTCCCCAATAGGCTGTAATTAGAGACTCAGAACTACGTGCTTATGATGTTTTCCAGAGCCCCTCCTGGCTGTACCCAGAATACCTCCTGGATGGTGCCTGTAATCTTATCCTTCGTCTTGCTTCTAATAAGTCAGGCAGCTGCTCTTAGAGGGCTATTTAGGGCAGCATGGAACAGCCAAGGAGAGTGGCCAGGACTGGCCTGGGGCCAGATGTGGCAGTTAGGCTGGTCAGGAGAGCCCAAAGAATTACAGGGACATCTTAGTGTAAATTACCTATATGCTGCAGTCTATGACATTTAGGGAACCTGGGGTTTGAGGCCCAGGTATAAGGGTACAAAGGGAATCCTAAAACATCATTTCTAGAGAGCGGTGATGGTGGCTCTGGCAGCTTGGGACTGAGTGCAAGTGACAAAGACTCATCATGATTCTTCAGAGGCTCTTCAGGCGCTCCTCTGTCACTCGATCAGCAGTCTCGGTCCATTTGTGGAGGAACATTGGTATACAGCAGTGGCATTTAATAAGGAACTTGATCTTGTACAGAAACCTTTTGTGGACAAGATTAGAGAATACAAATCTAAACAACAGACATCTGGACGACCTGCTGATACTGGCCCAGAATATCAGCAGGATCTGGAGAGGAAGCTTTTTAAGCTTAAGCAAATGTATGATAAAGCAGTCATAAATAAGTTGCTTAACTTCCAATTTGGAGATCCCAAATTTGAAGTCATTGATAAACCCCCATCCTGAAGAAGTAAAGTAAAATTAACCCAGTAATTTGTCATGAGTTGGTTGTACCACTACAGAAGTATCAGCATAAACATATATTTCACAACTGTCAAATGTTCTTTTTTTTTTTTAAAGGATTATTTTATTTAGCTTTATTTATTTATTTATTTTTAAATTTGACCAGAGAGGGAGGGAGGGAGGGAGGGAGGGAGAGAAAGAGAGAGAGAGAGAGAGAGAGAGAGAGAGAGAGAGAGAGAGAGAGAGAAAGTGAGAAAGCAATCCTCCAGGTCCGGGACTCAAGCCACAGTTGGCCATGTGGGATTCCAGCACTCTTAACCACCATGCCACTTGCCGGCCCCTGTCAAATGTTCTCTTAAATCTGATTCTAAATAAATTATTTGGTGATGTTGAAATAAAAGAAAAAAGCCAATACATATAGATATTCCCTGCCACGATCTATTATTTGCTTTACACTAAAACCCTTATTCTTTTTTAATTGAGCATGTGACTTTAAAAGGGGCAGAAACTCTCTCTGAAAAGGATACCTGTAATCAGAGGGCATGTGCACTCATCAGAGAGAAATCACCCCCGCCCCACCCCCAGTGGGGCATGGTCACACTGCCATCCTTTTCCCTCCATTTCTGTATCCCATCAACACTTTGGGCACGTATCTTCATGTGCCCAGTGTGTTTTTCTTGCTACCATGGCCAGGATTTGAACCATGGTCAGCCATATAGGATTCAGCTCCCTATGCATAGAGCTTAATCACTATGTTCTAGGGCCAGCCTTAGGCTGAAAACCTTTTAAGTCATTTGCTTTTCCTCAATCTTTTTCTCCTTACTCCGCCTGGGAACAGGAAGCAGTGTTCCACCCTATACATTTCAGAAGAATATTTTTTCCTTATTTCCTAATATTACAAATTTATACTCTAGAGCTCCAGGTATTAGGTAGAGAATCCCATAGGCTTGTGACAGGCTAAAAAACAAATGATACTTTCCTATCCATGCTGATCTTACTGGACTGACTTTATTCCTCTTTCCAAAAGCATTGATGGCTTTGTATTGACTCTGACCTTGTTCCTTTCACACACACAGGCTTTTATTAAAGCTTTGGGAAGCACCCTCCCTTCCTTCACAGAGTTTTTGGTTTTGATTCATTCATTGTAAGAGTGTAAACTTTGATTTCTAGACTTCACCTAAGCAAGCCCTGACATCATTGCTCATAATGACCTCTTGTTGACAAGCCTACCCTTCCAGTTCTTGTCTTAGATCGAATATCAGAAGCATTTGGCCCTATGCCCACTTCTTGAAGCCACTAACCTTTAGCTTCCAAGATATTGCTAAGCCTGGCTCTCCTTTTGCCTTTCACTGCTCCTCACTGGTTTCCCTCATGGGATCCCTCTGCCTCTGCCTACTACTTCAAGGTTGATTTTCCCCAGGGTTCTATTCCTTGCCCTTTCTGCTTCTAGTGCTCTATTTTCTCATAAGAGAGTCTCTTGTAAGTCTATATGGATGTTCCATAAGAGCTTCAACCTCAAGTTTTCAGAATATGAATGTATCATCCTCACCCTGGTCTGCTCTGCTCAGTTCATGGCACCACAGTTTTACCCTTTACCTAAGCTGATCATGGGGGAATTTTCTTCTTCATAACCTTGAAATCTAATCACATTGCTGACTTGATCTAAGTATTTTGTTTTGTCCAAAATGCCACTTTTCCAAGCCCTTCTCATTTCTTAACTGGAATGCCGGATAGCCTCCTAGTCCTAGAGACACTTCTCTCAGGCTGTCTTCCACACTGCTGCCAAAGTTACTGTTCTGATATGCAGATCTCATCTTGTCCTGCGGCTCTGAAAATGCTTCAGGGATTCTTCACAGTCTGCAACTTTTTTTTCGAGGAGTGGGGTTATAGACTTCTTTAAGAATGAAATGAGAACTGTGGACTTTCTCCCCAAAGAAACGTCCCTGCCTACCAAACTTTTTATAGAATTTCATAAGTTCACAGATTCCCTGAAACCATCTTCCATGATCTCCAGTTAAAGGACTGGCATATAGCATGGCAGCTAGGGTGCTGGACTCCCACATGGCCAACTGTGGTTCAAGTCCCAGAGCTGGTGGCTTGCTTTCTCACTTTCTCTTTCTCTCTCTGTTCTGTCTGGTCAAATCAAACAATAGTAACAACAACAACAACAACAATAACAATAATGATAATAAAACTGGCCTCCAGAATAAAAGCCAAACTTCTTCACATGACATATAATTGCCTTTCTGTGTAACTTCATCTCTCACTTTTCCTATTTTACATGTTTTTCTTCATGATACTGACTTACTTAAAGTTATTTTGTGATACCCACCTTTATTTGTGTTATTCTCCATGCCTAGAAAACGGTCCCCTAATTTAGATTTAGATTAAAAGACTTAACAATGTCATTTAGGTCTCAGGACAAATGCTGTCCTGTATAACCTTCCCTGACTTCCTCCTGGTGGACTTAGATGTCTTTGGCCTTGTTCCCACTGCACTATGTATGTCTATCTTTATAGAAATCAGTACACTGTGTTGTAATTCTTCACATCTAAGTACCATCACCAAGCCCTTTATCTTTGAATTCCCAGACTCTACATTGTTCATTGGCATATCCCAGTGCTTTGCCCGTGCCAGGTACATGACAGATGTTCAGTTAGTATTTTTTCAGTGAGTGATTGGTCCTCAACTTTATTTGGAGCTAATAATCATATAAAACCAATCTTTGCAAGCCTGCAAGAAAGAAAAAGAATTTTTAAAAATTCCATTCCATTCCAGATAGTTCTGGATTATTCAATAGTTCATGATAGTTTTTAGTCTGGTGCTACAGATTTTTCCAGTTGCTGGCCTCCCTTGTGATTGGTAGTATGTGACATTTCTCCAGGCAGGTTTAAAGACCATGCGAATAGATTTTAGACTGAAATGAAAATATGTACTGGCATATCTGAGAGAGGGTGGCTGAAATGGAGAAGTTGATCCATTGTGGCTCCAAGATTCCCTGAGCATCCCCATGAGCCCCTCCTCACATTACACGGTAGGACAAGAATATCTCCCATCTCTCACCAATAAGGATGTACCTAGCACAATATCCATAGCATTGTTCCTAATATGAAGCATGTACAGGACACCTGCTGTGTTTGTGGTGGCAGGTTGGCTCTCCCAAGGGCTCCTGGCAGAGAGTTCTTATCATTGAGCTAGGAGAGGGATGATACTCATCTGTGAAGAAAGGTAAAGGCTCTTTTTTCTAACCCTAACTTTCTCTGTCAGTGGAAACAATAATTTATAGCATACTTTTTTTTTCTTTCTTTTTTTTGTAGAGGTTTTTGCTATAGGGCACGTGCGCTCGCCAGAAAGAGAGAGACAGAAAGACAGAAAACGAGAAATCACCCCCCAGGGGAGATGGCCATGCCCCAATCCCTTCTCCTCTTTTCTCCTCTTGGGATCTTGGGCATGTACACACACGCTCCCGGTGTGAGTTTAAACCACTGGGTTCAGGACTCGAACCGTGGTCGACTAAATGGGAGTCCAGCGACAATAGCCATTATGCCAACTGCTGGTCCCTATAGCATATTTTATAAGTACTCCACACTCATCTCATCTAAAGGGCCACAGGAGGAGGTCAACAAATTTATTGTTTGTCAGCAAGGAGGCAGTGAGAAAATAGGGTCCCCACTAATTCTTCCTGCATGCTTAGTCATAAGCTCCAGAGAATCTCAACTGTGTGGCACACACTGAAACATATACCAACTCAAATGGCACTTAAAAGCTGTGTGTGTGTGTGTGTGTGTATGTGTGTGTGTGAATCCTCCATCCAGTAAAAGACATAAACAGGCTGTGATAGATAAAATCACTGAGCCAGAGAGTTATGTCTTTGTCCTGAAAAGTCTACCAAAGCTGGATGTCTAGGTTTAGTGCAGGAAGCAAGGATAAACCTAGTAGAGACATCGAGATTAGAAGGACATGACAGAGAGGTCAATAGTATTGATTTAGGCATTTTAATATTTGGATTCAAAACTGAACTTTCTAGAGCACTAGCTCATGACCTTGATTTCTTTAAGCTTTAGTCTGCAAATCTATAAAATGGACACAACTCCATGGGTGTGGATGAGATTAAATGAGATGCTGTTTGACTAGCTCTTAGCAGTGTCTAACTCAAAATACATATTCAAAAACATGCTTACTTGCTTATTGCCTTTGCTATTAGTATTCCCCAGATTGCCCTGGCAAAGGAAAGTTTTGGAGAGGCAGGATTTGGTGGGGAAAAGGTAGAGAAATGAATGGGGGATCCAGAGCTCTATTTGCATTAAGTGCAGTCATTGGGAGTAGGGAAGCCAGAAGACTCAGATGAGAGGAGTGTTCTAGATTTAGAGAAAAGCCTAAGAAAAGGATTGACTCATATCTTTAGCCAGATGTAACTTTTGTGGATTCTAGAGTAGCTTTTTAAGGAATGGCCCCTCCCTGACTTCTCTCTTCCTTCCTTGCAGGTATGAATGCTGCTGTCAGGGCCGTGGTTCGAGTTGGTATCTTTACCGGTGCCCGGGTCTTCTTTGTCCATGAGGTTGGTTCTCCTCCTGTTCTCCATCATTCTGTCTCTGTTCTTGACTTAATCTGCCTCCCACCCTCTTCCCACTCGCTCTTCCTTCACCTCCCAGTTTCATTGCTGTGTTGGCTCTAACTGGGCTTCTGTCTCCATGAGTCACTCCTTCCCACTCTTGGGCATGATGATGCTGGGGCATGGGGACCTGCAAACTGGGTCCTCATGTTGTCCGTTCAGTTAAAGGAGGAAGTAACTCTTGGTAGTCCCTCCACTGTTCCCCAAACAGAGAGAGAAATGGAAATGGTTATTATTTATATAGCAAATTTATTAATAATATATATAAACGAAAGCCCCAGGAAGGAAGAGTCTCACTCTGTCTATATTTTGCCTCATCTTCTTAGGCTGACTCCTCTTTGTCTCCCTTCTCTCAGTGCCCTCTTGTGTTTCACTCACTTTCATAAAGTCTGCCTTTCTTCTCTCACATTTTATAGTCTCTTCTCAAGTCACACTTCTTTCCTTTCTTCCCTCCACCATCCCCTTTTCCTTTTCCCTTGTTATGGGGGAAGCAGAATGGAGAAAATAGAATCAGCTAAAAATAAGAGGAGTTACAATGAAATATTAGGAAGGATGTCCTAAAGTTTCAAGAATGGGAGAAACTAGAACAGGTATTAAAACAGTTTACATCCCCTTTCTTCCACTGTGTTGAATACAATAGCCTCACCCTCCCATGCAAATGGGAGGAGCTGACTTGACTCCCAAAGAACCTCTTCCCAGAGATCCTGTCTTAGTCCTGGGAATTTAAGAAGGAACCTAGCAGAGACCGTGGTTTGAGTCCCAGACCCGGTGGCACATGCCAGGTGCATGTGCGTGCCCAAGATCCCGAGAGGAGAATGGAGGAGAAGGGATTGTGGAGTGGCCATCCCCCTGGGGGGTGATTTCTCCCTTTCTGTCTCTCTGTCTCTGTCTGTCTTTCTGGCGAGCACATGCTTCCTATAGCAAAAACCTCTCCAAAAAAAAAAAAAGAAGAAGGAACCTAGCAGAGTCTGAATGGGTGGAATGTGCTCCACAGGGTTACCAAGGCCTGGTGGATGGTGGCGATCACATCAGGGAAGCCACTTGGGAGAGTGTGTCAATGATGCTTCAACTGGTATGTTCCAGGGGACATCTGTCCTGTACTTTTCCTGTCCTTCTTTCATCCCACTGTGGTTTGGGCTTACTATCTCTCAACTTCCCAGACATGTGGTTTGAAGTATCCGGATTCAGTGACAAGGGCTATATTTGCCCTTTACCCTTTGCATTTGAAAACATCACCCTAGTTTCCTGGGGCAGGGATGGGGTGTGGGGGAGTGATCACAGGACAGTTTGCTCTTTATAGAAAGGTCATAGGCAAGACTTTGGGGATTGGCACGTAAGTAGGTCTTAACTCTGGGGTCACGGGGAAGGTCTGGCCCTGAAAATAACCTTACTGGAGGACTACAGCCAGCACCAGAGGCAGAGCTGAAATCTTCCAGTCCTCATGTGATAGAGATGAAGTGACCTGAAACCGGACTATTTAAGGGGAAGGAACAGAGACAGCTGCTGCTAATATTTAAAAACAAAAACAAAAACAAAAACAAACTCAAGACTGTCCTGGTCATGTCCACAGCCTTTTATATGTTACTAATTCCATTTTATTTTAGGCTCCTTCTATTACGTGTCCATTGTGGTCTAGCTCAGTAGAAGTATAATCTGCCTTTTTTTTCTGAAAAATTTACAAACTCATTTATATCACCCCTATTCACTTCAAACCCCTAAAAATCCATGGGAAGAAATGTAATGATCTGTACCTGGTGCTCTGCACAGACAATGGCCTTCCATAAAGAGGTCTGAGGATGAGCCAGAATTCTCCACTAAAACCCCCAAAGTCATGGAGGTCCTGGAGCTTATGTGATCTGTGAAAACCCTAAGTATACTTACTTTGCTCAGGGTATCTGTAAGTTCTTGGGAATTTAAACATGTCAGCCTATGATGGTATTGGGATAGGGGCAATCTTAGCATGTTGAGCCCGGATTTGGCTGTGTCATCTGGGGAGCTGACTTCTATCTGTTCCCAAAAGGGAGGCACTGTGATTGGAAGTGCCCGGTGCAAGGACTTTCGGGACCGAGAAGGACGACTGCGAGCTGCCCATAACCTGGTGAAGCGTGGGATCACCAATCTGTGTGTCATTGGGGGTGATGGCAGCCTCACTGGGGCTGACACCTTCCGTTCGGAATGGAGTGACCTATTGAGTGACCTCCAAAAAGCAGGTGAGGCATTGTTCGCATCAGTATCATTTGTTTGTACAAGTACATACACATGCTCCTTATCTTCCATTGGAGAAAATTGTCATCCAGACATTTAAATTATGCAGGCTTTGCCCTCCTTTTTCTACCATGGCTTACAATTACCCTTAGCTATAGCTTCTCTCTCTAGAAATCTCTTCTTTAGGCATGCCATGTACCTCACCCAGTAGCTCTTGGTTTTCTTCCCAATGTCAGGAAAGATCACAGCTGAGGAGGCTACGAAGTCCAGCTACCTGAACATTGTGGGCCTGGTTGGTTCCATTGACAATGACTTCTGCGGCACTGATATGACTATTGGCACCGACTCTGCCCTGCACCGAATCATAGAGATTGTAGATGCCATCACCACCACTGCCCAGAGGTAAGGGGCCTTGGGAGGTGGTAGCACAGGAAGATGGCAGCTAGGACAAGCTTAAGGGCTAGGGGCTGGTGAAGAGTAACGTATGTGAGCCATGGTGACTATAATGACTAGTTTATGAGGCTAGAATGTTGTTTTTAACTAAAAATGATCACTAGAGCACTGAAATCGCACTGCTCTTTAAATTCTGTAAGATTTGCCTTTTGAGGGCCATTAGGTGGTGTAGTGGTTAAGGTGGCTGGATTGCACATGGCCCACTGTGCAGTTTACATCCCAGACTCAGTGGCTTGAAAAACATCAGGTGCATGTGCATGTGTGCCAAAATCTGGAAAGAAGAGTGGAGGAGAAGGGATTGTGGTGTGGACATAGGCCCGGGGAGGGCTTTCTCTCTCTCCCCTCCACCCCCTCAGTGAGCACAGGTACCCCATGGCAAATTAAAAACATAATAAAAAGAAAAGATTTGCCTTTTGCCATTGCCCAGCGCACTATTTAAACACGTACTACCTGTGGGATTTCCTATACAATTCGTGTTCAGACTGAGACAAATCCAGAGAGCCCAAAACCTCAGCTTTACTTTCTAACCAAGTCATAAAGATTGCAGATGCTATGACCCCCAGTGTTCAAAAATAAGGATACTTCAGGGGAGGCCATGTAGAAGGAAGGGAGGATAGAAGGGTAACAGTTTGCCAAAGGCAATATAAGAGGATAAGTTTAGTCCTCTCTTCACTTCTTTTCTCTCTCTCCTTTCTTGACTCCATCCCTCTCTGGGACAGTGCCTCCATAGTGAAGCCTTTTACTGCTATGTTTCTTAGGCCTAGGAAGCCACACCTTATGACTAAAGTGTTTCCTCTAGCTCTTCCTTGTCGGGAAAATTTCTGGAAGGCTTAACAACATAAACACATCACTCAGAGAGGCTAATTGGGTTAGATGTGTGTGTATTGGCTTGATCCTGGCCATAGGAACACTTGGACTGTGTAAGTCCTATGTCTGTCTCTTTCAGCCACCAGAGGACGTTTGTGTTAGAAGTGATGGGCCGCCACTGTGGGTAAGACCCATTTCGACCCATTTATTCCCTGTACCCAGAATAGCCTTTCCTTTTCTGCAGAGCGTACAGTGAAGCTTCTCGTTAGTAGTAGATCTGAAGATGCATGTGCTCCTCATGGTGTGGTCCCCTTTCCCTGCCTCCACCACACTTCTCTTATGTACCTTCACACACACTTGCTCGGACACATGTGTAAAAGTGTGGACCGTGCTCTGAGATCAGAAGCCATTGTGGCAGGCGAATGTGAATAGAAGGTACTCTTCAGGGATGGACCGTCTATCATTGAGAGGCTCTGGTGCTCTCATGCTCACCCCAAGAAAGAAATGGAGTATCCCCAGACCTTTCACCAACTGTGGGACCTAGAGAATGTGGAGTGTGGATGAGGCCATTTGAGTGTAGCTCAATAGCATGATGCTTCTGGTTCTCCTCTCAGATACCTGGCCCTTGTCACCTCTCTCTCCTGTGGGGCTGACTGGGTTTTTATTCCTGAATGTCCACCAGATGATGACTGGGAGGAACACCTTTGTCGTCGGCTCAGTGAGGTACTTAATTTTGCTCTTAAAAAAATCCTTCGCCCTGTTACACTGATGACTCACTTCCCATCCATCAGTTTCATTCCTGATCGTTTTTCCCTTTGGTCTTGAACAGACAAGGACACGTGGTTCTCGGCTCAACATCATCATTGTGGCTGAGGGTGCGATCGACAAGAATGGAAAGCCAATCACCTCAGAAGACATCAAGAACGTTAGTATGGGTGAAGCTGGAGAGGCCTTAGCACCATAGCCATCTGGCTCATCCCACTAGGTTTCTAAGTCCCTGAGACTTCATCTCCCCTTAGTCTTTCTGTGCATCTCTGCCAGGCCCCTGCCTCTGGTTTCCAGCCACCAGAAACCACTATAAGACGAGTCTTAAGCTGTGTATGGTTTATCTAAGTCCTTGTTTGTTTTCTCCCCTTGACTCTGTGTATCCCTCTCTCTGTCCCTCTCTTATTCCCTTCAGCTGGTGGTAAAACGTCTGGGATATGACACCCGGGTCACTGTCTTAGGGCATGTGCAGCGGGGCGGTACACCATCAGCCTTTGATCGGATCCTGGTAAGTCATGGGGCTCTGTAGGCCCTCATGCCCTAGAACCCTCAACAGATTCCCAGACTGGTCATGCCAGGCCTCCACCAGCTTCTGGACTGCAATGACCTTTGACCCATTTCCACACACTCCAACAGTTCTGTTACAAAAATTATGGGATGCTATATACTGAACTTACAATAATGAAATCTAATATCTTAGAGCTCAGTAAAATTACTGAGATCTAACGTTAGACATTCAGACGGAAACTTCTTATCCTAATTTCACTGGAAGAAAGAGGCAGTCTTCTTGTTTTATCAATAACAAGGGAATATTATTAAAGTCCCAGTAATCCTGTTGATTATTATAGTGGACATCTTTCTCTGGAATCAAGCTAAAAACCTTAGGGTCCTGATGGCAAGAGAACAAAGAGCTGTCCAGTTTAGATGAAATCTGGGTGGGGAGGTAAAGCCCAGTAAGTTCTTGGTTGCAGTCCTCAACAGAGCCCAACCCTGTGATTTGGAAAGGGCGGTGAGTGTCCTAGCTTCAGCCTAGATGAGGAGGCCTGAGCCAGACTCTTTGTTCCGGGGCTCCTGCAGGGCAGCAGGATGGGTGTGGAAGCAGTGATGGCACTTTTGGAGGGGACCCCCGACACCCCGGCCTGTGTGGTGAGCCTCTCTGGTAACCAGGCTGTGCGCCTGCCCCTCATGGAGTGTGTCCAGGTGGTAAGTCCTGATCCCAGTCCCCTTATTAATAGTCCCAACCCCCTACCTTGAAGCTCTTGGGGTATGAGATCAGCTTCTAAGGCCATTGCTATGGGAGCAGGTGGACAGGCAGCATGGTCTAGTGAGAGGCATGGGGCTTTGCATGGGAGCTGTAACTTCTTAACTAAGCTTCCGCAAAAACGTTCCTAGGAATATGGGAGATTCTTCATCCTCCCTAGTAATGAGATATAACATCTCCTAATATCTAACCTCAAACCCTCTTATTTTATCTGTATTGGAAGAGAAATATAACATTCCAACTTCAATACCCCAACTTCATTAGCAGTCTGGCTGGGTAGCTTTTGTCTCTGATTTCTACCTTGAACATGTTTCTCTGAACCCACATGAAGTTACATGTAAGGGTTACGCTAAGGATTACTGGAGAGAAGATATGAATGGGGTGCAGCACATGGAAAATGTTGAGCGCTCAGGAAATGCTGACTTTATTATAGATACTCTGATACGGCAGAGTGAACACTGGCTGAGAACTAGGGTGTCGGTCTGATTCTTAGGGCTGGTCTGAGTGCTCCCCGTCTTTTGGTCTGCTTCTGTCTGAAGCTCAGGAGTCCTGACAACCTGCAGCCTTGCTCAGAATTGTATCCCTAAAAGCTAAAGCGCTAACTCAGAACAGAAATCAGCGGTTGAGAAGCACGTGAAGGGATTAGTCTTTCTTCCTAACTCGGTTACCTGCAGGATTAATTCTTCCCTTACTCATTAGCTTAGAGGCTACTTTGAGGCTGGGGACCTGGATGTGGAATGGAGAAAGATATCTGTGAGGACTCCTCTACTCTGACTGTACTTTTTTCTTTTCTAAGTGTTTTTTTTTTTTTTTTTTTTTTTTTTTCTTTCTCTTTTTTTGGTCATATGGCACATGTGCTCGCCAGGGAGAGAGAGAGAGAGAAACAGTGAGAGGGAAAGTGAGAAATCCCCCCCACCTCCCCAGGGGATGGCCATGCCACAATCCTTTCTCCTCCATTTTCCTCCTAGGATTTTGGGCATGTACACACACACACACACCTAGTATAATTTTTAAGCTGCTAGATCTAGGATGTGAATTGCAGTCAGTCATGTGAGAATCTATTGCCTTAAATACTATGCCAACTACTGGTTCACCTTTTTTTTTCTTAGTAAGTTCTTCCTTCTATGAGTGAAAGATTGGGGAAAGACAAGCACACCCTCAAGAAAATCTATAGAGGCCCATGCCATGATCTCCCCACCAGCCCTTCTTCCCAGCCAGCCAGGATTACAGGCATGTGCATACATTCCAGGTGTATACAGGCCACCTCAGAAACCAAACTCTGACCTCCCAGCATGGGCTTCCAGCTTTGCAGAGCAGTGTGTTGCTGCTGTGCCCCCATGGCTAGGCCTCTGCCCATCCTTCTAACAAAGGATGCTTTTCTTTTACTGCTCATTACTCAGAATACTAAAGAAAAACAAGATAAAGTGGGGTGCAGGGTAGGCAGGATCCAGACAGAAGTTCAGAGTGGGCAGTCTGACTATGGGATGGAAATCTAGCTGTGCAGAACCCTGCCTTAGAGCCGTAACTGTTGCTGTGCTCCTTCCTCAGACCAAAGATGTGACCAAGGCCATGGATGAGAAGAAATTTGATGAAGCCATGAAGCTGAGAGGCCGGTGAGGAATGTCCAGGAACTCACTAACAGAAATCAAATACCAGAATGAAGCCAATAGTCTTCATAGCTCTGGACCCAAAATAGGAGCTTCTGCCTCTTTATTATCTCTTATAACAGTTTCTTTCTTTTTTTTAAAAAAAATAATTGTTTTATTTTATTTATTTACTTATTTACTTTAAATATGAACAGTGAAAGACAGAGCTAGAGAGAACGCAAGCTGCCAGGCCCAGGACTTGAGCCTTAACCACCATGCCACCTGCTGCCCCCTAAAAACAGTTTCTTTCCTGAGAAAATCAGTTGTGAGGTGGTCAGGAGGCTCACTTCTTCCCAGGAATGCTCTCCCTGGGAGCGACCTTTTACGATCTGTTCTCTCTGTACTTGGATGCCACCTAGATTATGAGTTTCCCTAGGCAGAGGACAGTCTGTTATGGTGCCAAGCATAGTGCCTGGGAAGAGTGTTGTCGGAGAGTGTTGTTTGATGAGTTCATTAGCGGCCCCTGCCCAGTCAATCCCTTCTCTGCCCAAGTTACATCCTTAGAGGCTGCCCTATGGTGTTTCACTCCTTCAGATCACGATCGCCATGGCTGCTGGCCATGGGAGATGGGCTGAAGATATCTTTGTCTCTTTGTGCTTTGTATAGGAGCTTCATGAACAACTGGGAGGTATACAAGCTTCTAGCACACGTCAGACCCCCAGTATCTAAGGTACTGTAACTCTCCTCTCCCCTTGACCTATCTCTCCCTTGGTATATACAGTGTACACACACACACACCTATTATAATTTTTAAGCTGCTAGGTCTAGGATGTGAATTGCAGTCAGTCATGTGAGAATCTATTGCCTTAAATACTATGCCAACTACTGGCCCACCTTTTTTTTCTTAGTAAGTTCTTCCTTCTATGAGTGAAAGATTGGGGAAAGACAAGTACACTCTCAAGAAAATCTATAGAGGCCCATGCCATGATCTCCCTCCCCTGGTCTGTACAGCCTAGGCCATGTCAGCCTCTTCGCCTCAAACTCTTAGTGTGGAGTCCCTCACTGCTGTGATGGCTTGCTCCTTGCTACCCCAGATACCAGTCCCATGGTCTTAGTGTGGCCTTCATTCTTCTAACACAAGACCTGTGCCTACATTAGGGCTGGCAGGATCGTAGCCAAAGAACGGGAAAGGGGGTCAAGGTATTTTCCTCCGGGAATAATCACACTGTACTGCACCTAGGTCACCTCTTCCACTGGAGCAGTGGCTCTCACTGCTTAGTGTATATATTAGGGTTATCTGGGTTCCTTATTAAAAATGCAGATTTCTGGGCCCTTCATTCAGGGGGGATTCCAATCTGGGTTAGAAGCCAGGATATGCAGGTTTAACAAGCTCCCCAGGGGGGTTCTAATGCAGGTGATCCAAGGATCCACTCTGGGAAATGGTGCCCTGAAAAGTCTCTTACTCATTGTCATGATTCTGGGATCCAGGACAACAGCTTCTTTTGTTGATTTGTGGTAAAGAGTCTTGCTTTCTTAGTATAAGGTGGGAAGCTGTCTGGCATTCCCTGGGAGAGGGATATGTACTGTCACGGGCAGATGTCCCGATCCTAGGACAGAGTTCTCCTCCCTTACTGACCCCACCCTCACCTCGCTGGGGTTTCTCACCTCAGCTCTGCTTCCTCTTCTGCAGAGTGGCGCATACACAATAGCTGTGATGAATGTGGGGGCCCCAGCTGCAGGCATGAATGCTGCCGTTCGCTCCACTGTGAGGATTGGCCTCATCCAGGGCAACCGAGTGCTGGTGGTCCATGACGGCTTCGAGGGCCTGGCCAAGGGGCAGGTATGGGAACTAGGAGGAGGAGGGCACGTATCCTGGGCCTGCTGAGAAGTCATGGGAAAGATAAGTGAGGCGGGGTGACTGTCTTCTCTTTGCCTCCCTGTCCCTCTCTAGCTCTCTCCTCTTTTAGGGTTGCGGCAGATGTAGGTATTTCATTTGGGGGCAAGGGGAGCAGGCAGGAGCCACTGGCATGAACCCTTGCAAACATCATGTTTTACTGAATTCTCCATTGCACAGCTTAGCACAGTACGGCCTCAGTAGGTGCTTAATGTGTATGGATGAGCAGTACGAGTGGATGGAGTTCCATGCGGGAGGAAAAGCCAATACCTGGTGTTCCTCTCCCAACCAAGGGGGAGTTAAGGGTGGGGTTAGAACTCAAGAAGTAGTGTCATTCGCACACAGGCCGCCTGTAGCTTTAGCCACAATGTAGCTAAACTGTGTGGCCCTCTTTCTGCAGATTGAAGAAGCCGGCTGGAGCTATGTTGGGGGTTGGACTGGCCAAGGTGGTTCTAAACTTGGGACTAAAAGGTAAGTGGCATTACAGGAGCACCTTCTTCCAGTCTTCCTCTAGTCATCATGTAAAGGTGTCCTTGAATGTAGGCATCAGCTCATTAGGTTAGGGTCTGCTCCCACCCCTTCTGAGTTCTCTACCCGAAGGCCCCAGTTGCTTCAGTGAAGGCAGACACACCCACCCAGACAACTTTCAGCAGCTCTGGCAGTTTAGGGCTCCAGAATGTATCCTTGGATAGGGTGATAAGGTGGGCTAGGGGAGCGGGCACAAGTCAAGAAATGATAAATAAAATGCTTTCTGATTCTAGCTTTTCTCTCCCTCGATCTGTTGTCTCTTCCCCAAATTCCAACTCCTCCCCTTCTCCCCACCTGTCGAACTAGAACTCTTCCCAAGAAGAGCTTCGAGCAGATCAGTGCCAACATAACTAAGTTTAACATTCAGGGCCTCGTCATCATTGGGGGCTTTGAGGTGAGTTCCCTCCCATTCTCCTGGTTTCCTACTCCCTGTGTCCCTTCTTCCCTATCCCCGTTCCTGCCTCTGTTCTCTCTCCTCAGGCGTACACAGGGGGCCTGGAATTGATGGAGGGCAGGAAGCAGTATGACGAGCTCTGCATCCCGTTTGTGGTCATCCCTGCTACGGTCTCCAACAATGTCCCAGGCTCAGACTTCAGCATTGGGGCTGACACAGCCCTCAACACCATCTGCACGGTGAGAGCCTGCCTCTCCCCATCCCTTCAGGCCAGGACTGTAATCCTGGGACTGAGCATGGCCCTGGAGGGTGAGCTCCCAAACAAGTGGCCTGTTTGAAAAACGCTTCCTCAGTCAAGGCCAGGCATTTAGGCAGACTTTAATGTTCATCCTTCTCACCTAGAAATGCATCTCTATCCTACTACCAGATGCTTTCTCCTTTCTGAGGCCATAGAGCCTGCTTCCCCTACTTTCAGCAACAGCTTCCATCCCAGAAGAGAGGCTCTACAGTGTGACTAGTGCCTGCGTCTTATGTGTCCCTGAATGTAAGAACTTGCTGAGGTCCAGGGGCTCTGTGACCTGGGGAAGATATATTAGCTTGTCAGAAAAGTCATGATGCATTTTTGCATAGAAAATACATCGTGCCTTTTTCCAACAACCCAATAGTTCCAGAGTTGAGTTAAATGGCAAGAACCAAGGAGGCGACAAGAAACAGACTTTCTGTTGTCATGTCTTTCTGATTATCACCCATTGTCTTTGCAGACCTGTGACCGCATCAAGCAGTCGGCAGCAGGCACCAAGCGTCGGGTGTTTATCATTGAGACTATGGGTGGCTACTGTGGCTACCTGGCCACCATGGCGGGACTGGCCGCTGGGGCTGATGCTGCTTACATTTTTGAGGAACCCTTCACCATTCGAGACCTTCAGGTATACCCACAGCCTGCTAGGTAGCTCTCCCTGCCTCGGTCCACCCCGAGCCTCCCCACCATGACCCGAGCTCTGGCACTAATGGAAGAGGACAGAGTTGATTGGGAGGACTAGACAGTGCACCATGCAGTCATTGTCCATGTAACCGCACACATGACTGTGCAGGCATTCCCCGTGTAACCACACACATGACTGTGCAGGCATTCTCTGTGTGACCGCACACATGACTGTGCAGGCATTCCCCGTGTAACCGCACATGTGACCGTGCAGGCATTCTCCGTGTGACTGCACACGTGACTGCAGGCATTCCCCGTGTAACCGTACATGTGACTGTGTAGGCATTCTCCATGTGACTGCACACGTGACTGTGCATTCTCTGTGTGACTGCACACGTGACTGCAGGCATTCCCTGTGTAACCGTACATGTGACTGTGTAGGCATTCTCCATGTGACTGCACACGTGACTGTGCATTCTCTGTGTGACTGCACACGTGACTGTGCAGGCATTCTCTGTGTAACCACACACGTGACCATAGCAACTGTTGCTGGGCCACTTTTCCGAGTCAGGCAGGATGCTGCTAAGGCCTTTACGAGCAGCTTTGCATTTGTCTTCACGACAGGCAGGCAAGGAAGACATCTTCTCCATGTCACAGATGAGGGGCATCTTAAGTCCTAAGTGAGCAGGTGATTTAACTGATTGAAAAAGTCAGTGATCTTTCTCCTACATCCTGCTTTCCTCCCGATTTCTGTGCTATCGTTCCATTTTTGAGGGAGACACTCTTTTGCCTCCTGGCTATGATTCTAATTCCTATTTCTTTCTTATTTTTAAGGGAGATTTTTGCTGTAGGGTGCGTGTGCTTGCCAGAGACAAGCAAAGAGACAGAGAGACAGGAAGTGAGAGATCACCTTCCCAGGGGGGATGGCCACACTGGTTCAATCCCTTCTCCATTCTCTTTTTGGGATTTTGGGCACCCATGCACACAAGCCCGGTGTGAGTAACTCCTGTTTCATGGAGGGCCGTATGAGCCTCCTTTTTTTGATTCTAGTTCATGGAGAAGAAAAAAGATACGAAGTGGAGGTGTAGGAGCAGGCTGAGGGAACTGGCCAATCCAAGATCCAGCCAGTCCTGGCAGGAGTAGACGGGGGTGTCTGCCTTCTCCACGCCCAACTCGAAGCTCAAATGCAGGAACATGTTCCTTCTGGATGAGTCACTGCTGTACATATGAGCAGCCGGTTTAAAAACCGACTCTGAGCAGTCAGCCCTCTGAGGGAAAGGCAATCAGAAACCCCTGGAAAGGGGTATTGAGGGTGAGGGACTGAAAACTGATGGTTCTCACGGCTATCTCTAAACCTCCCTTTCTAATTCTGCTTGCTTCATCCGGAGTCTGTTTCAGTTTCAGTCCACGCTGAACTTCTTAAAGGGACTAGGCCCAGAGTAGGCCTAGGGTTGTGGGAAACTCCCTTCCATGTCTCCCTCCTTGTGGGCGTAGTCTGGTATAGAAGAGAGATTGTGCACTTGCCCAACCTTTTCCACTCCCAGCAAGGCTTAGGATTCACTCTTTCATTTTCAGGCAAATGTCGAGCATCTGGTACAAAAGATGAAAACAACTGTGAAAAGGGGCTTGGTGTTAAGGTACCTCATCTATGGTTTGTTCCTAAGTAAAAAAAGAAAACATAACAAATAGTCAAGCATTGGCCCTAACCCGCAGAGCCAGTCCATGATTGGGGCACCCCGAGGAATCTGTAGATTCAAAGGGAAGGGGGCTTCTATCCCTTGTCCTCTGGGAGGAGATAGAAAATGGACGAATACAGTCTACAAAGGCAGATTCTGGGGTCAGAGTCACAGGCTTTTTGGTCTCTACTTGGCAGAAACGAGAAATGCAATGAGAACTATACCACTGACTTCATCTTCAACCTGTACTCCGAGGAGGGGAAGGGCATCTTTGACAGCAGGAAGAATGTGCTTGGCCATATGCAGCAGGTAAGGACACTCAGTCATGCCCTTCACCAGGCAGCCCTAGCCCCAACCTTCGCGGCTTCCCCCAGCTTCCATTCTGCCGGAGCCTTGCAGTACCACCTTAAAATATGGGCTTGCAGTTTTTTTCCTTTTCTTTTTCAGTTTTTGTGATAGGGAATGTGTTTTACTAGAAAGAGACAGAGAGAGAGGAAGAGAGGGAAAGTGAGAACACACCCACCCTCTTGGGGGATGGACATGCCACAATCCCCTCTACTCCATTCTCCTCTTAGGATTTTTGGTGCACACACATGCACATATGCCTGGTGTGCTTTTCACGTCTGTGGATCTGGGATTTGAACTGTGGGATCCAGCCACTTTAACCACCACAGCACTGGCTGGCCCCAAGCCTGGAATTTCATACAGTGATACAGTCAAAATGTTTTTATCTTGGAAATGATCTTAAAGATTACAAAGTCCACCCTCTTCATTTAGGGCAGGGTTTCTCAGCCTTGGCACCATCACCATTTGGATTGGAGGATTCTTTGTGGTGGGTGGCTATCTTAATGCATGTAGAATGGTTTAGCAGCATCCCCGGACTCTTCCCACTAGATACTAATAGTACCTCCCCTCATCTCCAATGGTAATAAAAATGTTTCTAAACATTGCAAATGTCCCCTGAAGGGCAGAATTGTGTCCAGTTGAGAACCACTGATTCACTTGAAGAAAATGAGGTCCAGTGAAGAGAAATTATTTTTTCAGGGCCACTCATCCAGCTTGGGTCAAGCCAGAATGAACTTAGCACAGTGATTTTCCCACCACACTGCTGCCTTTCACGAGGAACCGGTTGAATGAGTATAGGCTGGTGTTGGGCTCCACCTCCACTAACTGGGGTTTGCAGGGAAGGGAATTCCTTCCTGCCACTGACATTCAGTCCATTCCAGGGCAGATCTCATTCACAGATGGTACTAGTGGCCGGAGGCCATCCCCATCCCAAATGTCCACAGCTGATGTCCCCTAAGCACTGACCTTCCTCTACCTACAGATGAATTCTCATTGTGTTATTTTGAATAGGCTTAGTCCCTGCAGGAATGGGGTGTTATTAGCTAAAGTATTAAGACCTTTTCCTTGCTTTCCCTTCTTTATTATCTACTCTTAGTTGATAGGAAATCCATGTAATATTTTATAGTATTCCATGGTGCTACCAAGGACAGCCAAGTTAGGCCACAAGGAACCCTCCCATGTCATCGATGATGGTGACTGACAAAAGCTGCTAGGCTGAAGTGGGGTGGGGAGTTAATCTGGTGGCCAATAAGACTGAAACAAAATCTGGCTATAATAGAGCTAAAAGAGGGACTTGGGGAACTAGTCATCTCCTTTAACCAACTAGTCACTTTTTCACCTGGTAATAGCCAAAAATGTGGGGCCAGCTCACCTTGGATCCTGGCACTGTCTTGATGTATCCTTTCATAGCTAGGCCTCTGGATCCTGTTTCTGGCTGTGACCCTGAGGACCAGTCTTCCATTTTTCTCTGTGTTTTATCACTGCCAGTTCTTTATAGAGTTCTTCCCTTTATAATTTTTATTATTCTTTTTTCAGGGTGGAAGCCCAACTCCATTTGACAGGAATTTTGCCACTAAGATGGGCGCCAAGGCTATGAACTGGATGTCAGGGAAAATCAAAGAGAGTTACCGTAATGGTAAGTGGGGTGTGAGGGTAAACCCCCTCTCCAGAGGCTGGTTCCCCAGTGTAGAAGCTGATTGCCTACCCCTTATTACAGGGCGGATCTTTGCCAACACACCAGACTCAGGCTGTGTTCTGGGAATGCGTAAGAGGGCCCTGGTCTTTCAACCGGTGACCGAGCTGAAGGACCAGACGGATTTTGAGTGAGTACATCTCCTCCCTGGTAGTTTCGATATTCTTGTCACTGCTCTTCAGTACTGTATTTTAGGAGTAACACTGTAGTCTTCACATCTGATACCTGTGCCCTAAATCCAGCATCTTCTGCCCAGCTTCTTCCCATGAGCCTTCAGTAGAAGAAGATTGGGGTGCTAAAGACTGTATTCTTTATTATTCTGTAGGCACCGAATCCCCAAGGAACAGTGGTGGCTGAAGCTGAGGCCCATCCTCAAAATCCTAGCCAAGTACGAGATCGACCTGGACACCTCTGACCATGCTCACCTGGAGCACATCAATCGGAAGCGGTCTGGGGAAGCAGCTGTCTAAACCTTATTGGAGTGTTTGGAGTGAGGGGGACAGAAGATCTGGTCACAGTCACCTTACCCCGATAGCTCTGGTCCATGTTTTCTCAGTGTTTTAGCTCTTTCTTCATTAGGTTTCCTTTATTCTGTATCTGTGCCATGGCCAGCTCTGGCCAGGAGCTGAGGGAGGGGGCAGTGTCGGAAGCTCCTTTTAGGTAGAGTTTATCATGTCTATCTTCTGTCCCAGTTTCACCTGTCACACAAGGCTGGGCTCCTCTAGTGCTACTGCTAGATTTCAGTTACTCAGAGTTTTCCTAAAAATAAGCTTTATTTATTTTTTTTGTGATAACAAGGAGTCTTGGTTCCTCTACTACTTTTATGCAGTGACAAACTATAACTACACTAATAAATGCCAACTGGTCACTGTGCTTTTGGTTCTCCGGTTATCATCTTCACAAGTGGAGTGCAATACCATCAGCCCCCGGCACCAGACCTGCCCAGACAGAACACCTGGAAAAACACACCCCATGGGACCTTCTGGGCACTTCTGCCTCTTAGATGATTTGTCCGTAGCATCTCTGGGTTCTGGTCCCAGGACATGGTACACTGACCTTCATCCTCATTCTGCACCAGTTCCTCCTGCATCTTCCACAGCCAATGGCATGCTCCCATGTTCCTTAAGCATAAAGTTGTACCTGTACATCGCATACCCATTACCTAGGGTTGACTTTTTCTGTCACCCCTCAGTCTGCTTCTCTAAGAACCTCATTCTCAGCTTTTCTCTTGTACTCCTTCTCAGATGAAAGGCAGACTTTGACAGAACCTTTGTGGGGAAGGCATGTACATTTTGAAAGCCTGGAAAATAGAGACACCTAGTCCTGGACCTGGTTTAGGGGGCTGATTGGACTACTGCTTTGGAAAGGTGTCATTCTTATTCAGCTGCAGTTTGTCTTGTTCCATTGCAGCTGCTGCTTCCCTCCCACTGCCCAAATGCCCATGTAATGCAGTTGGTTCTTGGGATTGGGACCAGACACTGTACCCCAAATTGACAGGATGGTGCCCTGTTTTAATGCCAGGTTTATTATTAGCCTCCGAAGACCAGATCCTGCCTCTCAGCACAGGTGCATGTTCCTCCCACCCCTCACAGTTTGCTCACTGTGATGAAGCAGGAAAGACATTCTGGTATTGGATGGGTGGAGGGAGGTATTATCTTATCTCCAGGACATCACTCTTGCTGGCAGTCCAAACTATTCCTGCTATACCCTAAAAACAGTTCTAAACAGTGAGAATGCTTGTTATCAGAGTCAGAAACTAAAGTTTTTTAAATGCTCTTTGCACAGCTTCCTAGTGGAGAGAAAGAGAAAATAACAGTAAATGTCAAGCACTTTGTTAGGCATTTTACATGTTACCACTGAATCCTTAATGAGGGGGGTTACTGATAGCCCCGCTTCAGAGATAAGGACACTGAGCCTCAGGGTAATTAAATCCCTCTCTCTTAACATTATTCAGGTAGAACTCACTTCTGACTTCAAAGCCCATCTTTTATGCCCTGTGTTTTCCTCCTTACCATGCTGCAGCTAATCCAGAAAAACCACAAGGGCTGTGAAAATGAAGTGAAAGATCAAGCATTCAGTGAAAACACTTTAAATGCTCACTACTATTAATTTATAGGTTTGCTTTCCTGTCTTTAATCTCAGAGCTGTTTCTTAAGAGAAAATAATGAGGGACCAGCAGATGGCATAATGGTTATGTCACTGGACTCCCATATGGCCAACCGTGGTTCAAATCCTGAACCCAGTGGCTTGAAATTCACACCCGGCATGCGTGCCCAAGATCCTGGGAGGAGAATGGAGGAAAAGGGACTGTGGCATGGCCATCCTCCCTGGGGGGTGATTTCTCGCTTTCTGTCTCTCCAGCAAGGGCATGTACTCTAGCAAAAATCTCTCTCTAAAAAAAGGGAGAGAGAGAAAATGATGAGGGAAGGGATGGCTGGGTAGAAAGCTAATCACAGAGAGAAAATATTACTTTATAAACAGTAAAAAATTTGAGATCATAATAGTATCTGGAAAAAACCATAGTAAAGACCATTAAAAACAAAATACAGGGACCAGCAGATGGCGTAATGGCTACGTTGCTGGACTCCCATGTGGTCGACCGGGGTTTGAGTCCTGGACCCGGTGGCTTAAACTCACGCCAGGCACATGTGTCTGTGTGTGCCCAAGATCTCAAGAGGAGAATGGAGGAGAAGGGATTGCAGTATGGCCATACCTCTAGGGGGTGGTGAGCACACGCTCCCTATAGCAAAAACCTCTCAAACAAACAAAAAACAAAAACCAAAACAAAACAAAAACAATGGGCCAGCAGGTGACAAGGTGGTTAAGGGCGCTGAACTCCCACATGGCCAATTGTGGTTCGAGTCCTAGACCTGGTGGCATGCTTTCTCACTTTCCCTCTTTCTCTCTCTGTCCCTCTCTGGTCAAAATTTAAATAAATAAAGTTACATAAGAAATAATTTTTAAAAAAGGAAAAACAGTAATAAACAAAACCTGTGAAGGTGCATGCCACTTCCCAAGAGCTGATTAATAAAATTGTGTTTAAACTCTAAGTGGAGGTAAGCAGAATTTATTAACCACCAATTGCATGAGTGATTATGAAGTAACTGAGAAGACAGGTAACATCTTTTTCCACATAGACAAAATATTTTCTTTCCAGAATATTAATAGTGTCTACAATGAAAAATGAAACAGCATCTAAAGCAGTGTCCATAAACTTAGTCTGAATATTAGAACCACTTAGGTGCCTTTAAAAATACAGCTGCCCAAGACCAGCAGATGGCATAATGGTTACATCACTGGATCCCACATGGTCAACTGTGGTTCAAGTCCTGGACCCAGCAGCTTGAAACACACCAGGCATGTGTATGTGCATGCCCCAAATCCCAAGAAGAGAATGGAGGAAAAGGGATTACACTCCTGGGGGAGGTAATTTCTCACTTTTTGTCTCTCTGTCTCTGGTGAGCACGCATACCCTATAGCAAAAATCTCTCTTTAAAAAATATAGATGTCCTGGCCTTTGTACCAATCAAATCAATTTCTGGGGGTGGAGCCTGGGCCTTAGTGTTTAAAAAATTTCCCTAAGTGGTTCTAGTTAATTGCTAGGCTTGAGAACCACCGATTAAAGCAGTGGCTTTCAGTCTTTGTTACACATGAGAAGCATCTGGAGAAACTTTAAAAAACCCACTCTCGCCCCCACCAGCCCTACACCAGGGAATCCTGAACAACTAATAAGGAGTGTGTATTAGTAGGGTTCTCCAGAGAGTCAGAACCAATAGTATATACACATAGATATATGAGAGGGGATGTATTAGGAGAATGAGCTCATGTGATTATGGCAGCCAAGTCCCACAACAGGCTGTTAGCAACTGGAAACGTTGGCTGGGATGCCTGTAGTGTGGCTCAGGCCAGGTCCGAAGACCTCGGAACCAGAGATGCCATGGTGCCATGGCAGGGGGCAGGGGGATGGAGAAGTGCTGGTGTGAGTCCTGGAGTGCAAAGGCAGGGGCGCCTTGAGTTTGGAAGGCCAAGGCAGCAGCAGCAGCCTTTCCCTACTTGAGAAGAGACCAGCTGACCTTCTGTTGCTCTCTCCAGGCTCATGGGCTGATGAAAGGGATGACTGCCCACACCCAGGGTGCATCTTCCCCACCTAGCCACTCAGACTATGCATCAGTCTCCTCTGGAAACACCCGCACAGACACACCCATGTAATGCTGTACTCAGTTTCTAGGTATTCCTTAATCCAAATCGACACCTAAAATTAACCATTACAAGGTAAAATCTTGGCATCAGTGTCTTTAAAAAGCTCTTGGTGATTTAATGTGCAGCTGGGGTTGAGAATACAGAGGCAGTGATTCCACATTTGGGGTGGGGGGAATATAAAGGAAGGGGAAGTTTTCTAAATACTTAGCTCAGGCCCTCCTGTTCACTCCACCAATGCCCAGAATCACTGTTGCTGTCAGGAGAGAGGCTGGTAGAACGCCTGAAGAGCCAGGCCACAAAGGGAGAATTTCTAAATGAGGAGAGGTGGAGGCTGGGTAGGGAAGATAGAAATGGCCAAATTTGCTTTTAGAACTATTTATTTCTCTCTCTCCCTCCCTCTCTCTCTCTCTCTCTTCTCTCTCTCTTTTTTTATTTTTTACTGGGCAAAAAACAATAACAGCAAAAGGACAAAAGCAGACATACTTTTTCAAATGAGCTATGTCAGCAGATCCCATTCATTTTGTTTGCAGTTCCCAATTAGCTTTAAAAAGAAAGGTGTTTCAACATACAGGTCATCCAGGCTCACTAACGACTTGAACTGGTTTAGGTACATGAAAAGGAAGAAGCTTGCTAAGTACTGTTCACTAGAACACCCTTTTTCAGATAGTAGGCTATCTCAAAAGAAGCTCTTACATGCTCTTTCCCCACTCCCTTCCCAACCCCCCACCTATGTCTTTTAAGTCAATTAAATGCAAAGTTTCCAAAACAAGTGAAAGAAAAATAACTCCAAATTCTCAGCAGAGTGCACTTTCCATAGGGAAATGAATTCTAGAGGGAATGAAGACCCATGAGGAAAGGCAGCCCGGCCCATAATTCCTCTTTTGCTAGAACACCTTACTCTAAGATGGAGGAAATGCCTGCTAAGCCCATTAGCGCAAACTGGTTTATGGCAAAAGAATGCACTGCATTAGAAGAAAAGTTCTCAGGATTATCAGAAGTTCTTGGGACTACTTAGAACCTGCCACCTCTTCTGAGGAAAGCAACAAGATAATCTTTCCGGAATAACATTGCCTGACCACTGTAAACCTTTGGGCACCCCAAGAAAAGAGGCAAAGATTGCTGGTTTCTTGGATGAGGAGAAAGGGGGCCAGTCTCTTCCGAATACCCCATGACATGGCACTCTAGGGATATCATCCAGCCTAATTCTGCATGTGCACCCCACTGGAACTGGTAGCATCTTCATCATTAGGATGCAACTGTTGTTAGCTGGAATGGTGATTTTTTTCAAAAAGTTCTTTGCAGATCATTTAAAATGCTTTCTAGAAATGATTCTTCTGGATGATAATCATGTCCCCAATGGAAAAACACACACACATTGTTTAAACACTTTCCGTCTTCCTAGGGAAATTTAGGTGCACAGTTGACTCATTCCCTAAAGGGGAGGATTGGGGAGACTTCTTCTTTTGCAGGGTGCAATATAAAAAGTCAAGGAAGCAATAAACAGAAAAGAGAAGTGAAGGATTTTTTTGTTTGGTTGCTCAGTCTGGGTAGGGGAGGTGGTGTGCAGGTCACTGTTGTGAGATGTTGTCTCAAAATCTATAAACCACACAACAGGAACAACTGCTTTTCTGTTTCCCATGACAAAGCGATGGTACTGCAGGGAATTCCTCACCCAGAGTTGTCTGCACGATGGTGCGAAAGTCTCTGCCAGGCTATTCTATGAGCAACAGGTATTCTTTCAAAGAAGCTGGCAGTGGAAGGCCCTTCACTGCATCTGGCAGATACTGGAGTCCCAGGCTACGACGCACAGCATAGCGAGAGAGTGTTTTTAAAGTTCCTGGAGCTGAGCACAGAACAGTCAGTTTTTCACATAGCTGCTGGTCTCTGGCCACCTCCCGTGGCATGGTGCCATTTTTCCTCAATTCAAAGTGTCCAACAGCTCTGTGGAGGAGCTCAAAGCAAGAGTCCTCTTTCTCTGTTCCAAGTCCCCTGACTAGCAGAGCCACCAGGCGGGAGATGGGAGTCTGGCCTTTCAGGTTGATGACTCTCACCTCTGCGCCATAATCAAGAAGGATGCTGACACTCTCGAGATTCCCCTTCATGGCAGCCCAGCTGAGCGGGGTATCATTGTTGTAATCCAGGGCATTGACGGAGGCCCCACTCTCTAGGAGAGCCCGCACACACTCTGCATTGTTCTTAAAGGCTGCCCAGTGAAGTGGGGTGTCTCTGTTGCCATCCAGTGCATTGGGATTTGCACCATACTCCAAGAGGACCTCCACACAAGCCTCATCTTTCTCTGCTGCATAATGGAGGGCTGTTCGGTTGTAACCATCCAGGGCATTCACCTGTAAGAAGGGAGGAACTCTAGTATAGCAGACAGACTAGAGGAAGGAGGAGAGGAGGGCCGCAAAGAAGCATGCACGTATTTACCCCCACTTTTGTTCCATAATCGGTAGTCTGAACTAGAGGGTCAATAAACAATTTCCAAGGAGTTTTAGTGATAAAGATGACAGGAGCTTAGGAGCAAGTATGAAAAGAATTGTCCCAAATAGTCAACAGTTTATTGTATGCCCTGACCAGCTGGCCTGCATTAGTTAGGTTTCTGTGGCAACATTCACTTTTCTATTTATTAGAATCTTTACCTAGAGTAAGGGGAAAAGCAGGAAAACATGAAGTCTTTACAACTGCTCCAAAGAGATTTATTGGAGAGTTACTTGAACATTCAGCTAGAGTAAAAGTTTTAGATTATTTTGCTTCTCCTGAGTCTGTATCCTGTGACTAATGGCAACCAGACCAAAAAATAATGAGGTCGAAGCTCTGTCCATTTAGCCTTGCTGTGTTCATTACACATATGGGGAAGCTCAGAATGTTCATCTGAGTCAGCCCTTTGCAAAAACATGCTGTGGATTCACAAGAGAACCCAAAGGAAAGCAAGTGGAGGGAAAAGCAAAAATTTTCCAATGCTGAAAAAAGCAACTGACTTACTAAAAAAGTCAGCATCATCTATAAATCTTACTTTGAATTCCCAAATTTCTAAACAGTGTATTATCTTCTCCCATAAGATGTAATAAGAAAACTGAAAAAATTAAGTGACTTCAACCTCTTATTTTACTAAAATCCATGTTTTTTTGTCCTGGGTATTTTCACTTTTTATTATTGGCATTAATCACTGACTTTCACTTCAGAGTCACTCATAGAAAACACATTTAATCATAAAAGTTATGGTATAGAAAATGACAAGTTGAGAACAACATGCTATGTGGAGACGAGGATGGTGGGGTTGCCCAATTAGGCTCACTGGCCAGCATATTGAGGGATGCACTCCAGCGTCACAGCTTGTCTGATTCGAATTAGTGTCTCAGTACATGTGTGTTCAAGACTGCTCGCAAATGGTGAAAACTGCTAGCTTATTTACCAGGCAGCTGGCGAGTACTACATATGGTGCTTCAAACCCTTTACAACCACATGAACAAGATACCATTTTATTATCCCACTTTACAGGTGGGAAAACTAAGGCAAGTTTTTTTTTTTTAAGTATCTTGTTCAAGGTCACATAGCTGGGAGTGGCTGAGCTGGAATTCAAATCCGTGCAATCTGGCTCTAGAGTCTATTCTTTTAGCTATTCATTCTATCATGCTCCTTCATTCCAATGCTAAGGGTATATTTTATTTTTTTTTCTTTTAATATTTTGCCAGAGGGTACATGCATTTGCCAGAGAGAGAGACAGAGAGAGAAAGAGCGGGAGAGAGAGACGGGAGAGAAAAAGGGAGAAAGCGCCCCCATGGCAAATGGTCATGCAGCAATCCCTTTTCTTCCATCTCTTCTTCCTTTTGGGATTTTAGGTATGCATGCACATGTGCTCAGTGTGTTCTCAAGCCACAGAGTCCAGGACTCAAAGTGTGGGGTCAGCCATGTGGGGTCCAGCTGCCTTAACTACCAAGCTATGGAGCCAGTCTACTTCCAAAAGTTACTCTTTGTTTTTCATCATAAGATACATTAGAATGAAGGAAGAAACAAAATATATTAAAACGTAATCTGATAGTTGGTTTAGATGGTTTAGATTTAATCAGAGTTGAGGAGCCTCTGTACTTATAACTCCGGGACATGCAATAGGCAACAAGAGGATTAAATGGATATATAAACAACCCCTAGATGGTAAGTTGGGAGTGAAGAGAGAGGCAAAGCTCCTTCCTGGACCCATGGGCTGCTTAAAATGAAGAGGAGATAAAAAGGCAAAGAAATGAAAGTTAAAATCAGTTAGAAGTTAGAATGCAGGGGGGAAGAGATGGAGAAGAGATAGGGGAAAATTCTATGAAATGTAAAGCTCAAGACTTAGTGACTCATGGCTCCAGTCACTGAGCTGCTGCTGAGAACACAGTAGCCTCCCTGCCTCAAGCTCCCTCGCTTCCAGATGGTCTGTTCCCCGCTGCCCGCCTTTTCCTGCCACTGCCTTCCACAGGCTGTTTCCACCGAGGAAATGGAATTGTATTGTATGTCCACTATCCAGAACCCTCACTGGCACTGAGGATTATATCCATGTAAGAATTCAACAGAGAAACGGCAGGAAGACACTTATTAGTGTCCAAGGGATCACTGATGATTATAATAAATAAAACAAAACAAAAAAAACAAAAACAAAAACAAAAACAAAAAACTAGTGAAGGTGTTTAAGAACAAATTTGCCTGCAATGGTACTGTAATTGAGCATCCAGAGTATGGAGAAGTAATTCAGCTCCAGGGTGACCAATGCGAGAACATGTGCCAGTTCCTCGTAGAGACTGGACTGGCTAAGGACCATCAGCTGAAGGTTCGTGGGTTTTAAGTGCTTGTGGTGCATTGAAGCTGAAGTGAGGATTTCCTTGCAGTGAGTAAAATTTCCCTACTGTCCCTTGTCACAAGTTTAAAACCTCACAGCTTGTATAATATAACCATTTGCAGTACACTTTTAACTTGGACTAGTGTAACTCCTTCATGCAATAAATGGAAAAGAGCCATCCAAAAAACAAACAAACAAACAAACAAACGAAAAAAAATGGCTCAGCGACTCATTAATGTGAAAGTGTCCAAAATGTTACCTCGGCTCCTTTTTCCAGGAGTAACTCCACGCAGTCAGCATCTGACACCATGCAGGCACAGTGCAGGGGCTTCAGCGTGCCATGGGTACAGTTCACGTCTGCTCCCTACGGGCAGAAGGAAACCTCAGTCAGAAAACTTGGCTCTGGCCTGCCCAGCGCAATGAGATTCAGAATTGAGTCCCAAGGGAAGAGTTATAAGCCTGAGGATATTGTAAACACATCACTGACTCCCAGTTTCCATTTCTGTTATTAACTGCATATTACAACGCTAATATCCAAACTAAGGGAACAATGAAGATGAAGAAAAGGAACTGTCAATTCCTTAGATCACACTATCAAATTTCTCTATAAGGCAGCCTGCCAGATGGTCACCTGGACCTCACTGAAGGAATAACCTCACGTGTAAAAGAAGTGGGAACCTTATCAGGAAAGCTGGGCCAGTGATTCATTTTCTCTCTCTCTCTCTTTTTTGTTTCAGTGCACAACGATTCATTTTCTATGGCCACTACGCCCTGAAAGTCAGGAGTGACTCCATCAGACTGGCCAGAACTGGAATGCTCTTTTTTGCCATTCAACAAATGACCATCACCACCAGTGAGATCATCTTGATGTTATTTTTGTTTGTTTGCTTATAAACATCTTCAAAGTAGCCTCAGTATCAGCAGTTCCTGTCCCTAGCCCCTGCTGGTGCTTCTATTCAAAATCTGATAAAGGAAATGGAGATGCCAGTCAGACCAAAGTCACTGGATGACTCAGCATAGAGCTAGAATTAGAACGTGACAGTTTCTGCTGCTGAGTCTTCTCTTACCACTTTTGCTAAGAACAAGCTAACTCTGTATGACTTTTCCTTCTCCAGTTGTGCCACATTAGCTCCGAAGCAGATACATAGCTCCAGGCCATAAATGAGGATCCTAAACTGGTTAAAAATAAGAATGTCTAGAAATATTCTTATATCGGATGCATTTTCTAATGATCAAAAAATTATTCTGTAACTCCTCTTCAACAGGAACAATACACAGACTAGGGTATCAAAGACCTTCTAGGATACAAGTCACATAACAGAATTACTGAAGAGCAACTGTTAAATTATATAGTTAAGCTAGTTTCTGAATCTATGCATTTTCTCAGGCTATGCATTTTATAACTATTATATAGTTAAGGTAGTTTCTGAACTCTGGAGAGTTGATATCCTCCACAGAACTAGAAGTGGTAGCTGTTGTTAAGACACAGGGCAAGTGAAATCTCTCTGTATAATTACTATAACCTATAACTATATAGACAAAAGCTCACAAGGACTTAAAAACTGCCTCTGCTTTGCTCACCTCCTTTCTCCCTTAGTAAAACATATATAGAAGTCTTTGAGCTTGATGGATCCCATATGTACCATATCCGATTGAGATTTTACAAAGAACATGAGATTAGGGTTATTGGGAACATACAAGGTAGTCTTCAAAAAGTTCACAGAAAAATGTATGATGAAAAGAATCCATAGGCCTGCATTTCAAAATATTTTTGCACCAAAGTAAACTCATACTTTAAAAAATAGTAATTATTTTATTTATTTACTTACTTATTTAAATTTGACCAGAGAGGGACGGGGGGGGTGGGGGTGGGTGGGGAGAGTGAGAAAGCAAGCTGCCAAGTCTGGGACTTGAACCAGGGTTGGCTATGTGGGAGTCCAGCGCCCTCAACCATCATGCCACCTGCTAGCCCCAATAAACTCATACTTTAATTCCACTTTTCCACCTACTCTTTGAAGTCCCTTCCTAGTTCATGAAAAAAATATCAGACAAACTGAAAGAGAAAAGGGAAGAGAAGCAAAACAGAGGATATATACATATATGTGTGTGTATATATATATATATATATATATACACACACACAATATTTTAATGTGTGTGTATATACATATATATACACATATATACATATATGTGTATATATATATATGTATGTATGTATATACACACACACACACAATATTTTAATGATCACGTTAATATATTTAGGAAGACTGTAAAGACTCCTTGTGATCTTGTGCTGAGTCAAAGCTGCAAACCTGCAATCAACTGGGATTCACCAGTAATTCTCCCATTTCACCTCCCAAGAGACTCTCATGCCAATAACAGCACACTTACCCCTCTAATGAGGTCTTCTACGTTATCATGTGGGAAGGAACGGATGGCAGCGATTGTTCGGATTAAGCGCTCTGAGAGAGAGTATTTGCTCTGAATGCTCTGCATAATATACCACATACTGGAACTCATCAAGGCTCACAGCGTGTTCACATGCTCCACACTGCCTGAAACAAAGAAGTTTTAGGCATATATGATATCACCGAGCGCACCTGTCATTAGGGTTAAGTGTTCTCTGAGGCCTTCCTGATACTAAGAGCAGATTTTAAGATTGGTGATAAATTAATACCACTTTTCTTAATCATAAGGAACTAGATTATGACGGTGGCATAGGGAGCTGAGTAAACCTGGATGCAAATCTTTGAACCTCAGCTCCTCTGTTCTGCCTCTGTCCTAATGTAGTATGAGATTTCCCTAAGAGGTACTAAGATTCCCATGGAGTTCTGGGTAGTTAAGAAAAGACTCAGCAAGGAATGGGATATTTTTAAAGACTGAAGATGCCACAAAACATTCTTCTCCTGCTCTGAGTTTTTGTGATCTTTATTATCAGTACCACCTTTTGGTTATTTATTAAAATTTCTTATAGTATAGTTTTATGTATAATATACATATATACATATATACATAAAACTATACTATAAGACAAACTATATATATATATATATATAACTATACTATAAGACAAACTTTAATAAATAACCAAACGATATAGATATATATATCGTTTCTTTATTTTTAAAAGAATTATTTAATCCGTTTATTATTATTATTTTTAAATTTGCTATAGGGCATGTGCGCTCACCAGAGAGAGAGAGTGAAAAATCAAGCTGCCACGTTCGGGGCTCAAACCAGTCAGTCATGTGGGAGTCCAGCACCTTAACCACCATACCACCTACTGAGCCCTGCTTCTCCATTTAAGTCATAATCAACTGGAAGAAAAGGACCTTGTCTTATGCTTTTTTGCATATGTAAGGCCAGCCACAGAATCTCACAAAAGTAGGTATTTAATAAATTTTTGTTGGGTGACTGATTGAAAGGTATGAAAGTGATTGTTACCTGTAGAAGAGAGGGAAAAGGCTATAGAATAAATACATCTATCTTAATAATAGTAAGACATCTGTGAAAAATTCTCAAATGTCTTCAACAGAGAAAAAAATAGGAAATATTTGAGGTAATATTTTAAAACAAGGAAGCAGAGCAAAAGTATAACTACTCTGGAGTCACATAAAATTAGGAAAAAAAATCAAAGTTCATACTAATGATAAATGCTTTCAGTTTAGAAAAATAAGCATATTTTAAATGAATTAAAACTTCTAATAATTGGTTTATAATGTCAACAAGAAATAGATTTGGAGAAATTTGTGTTGAAACTACTATGACAGAGTTCTAAGTTGAAAGTAGAAAATAATGCAATATTCAACAACAATAAAACTTTTGGCTGCATAAAAGGTACTAGTTAGGGAACATATAAACTTACAGCCAAGAAGATATTTCTATAAAAAAGTATATATCAAACCTGTAGGGAAAATACAATCTGAAATGTCAGCTCCCCTAGATGTAACTGCATATGACTCTGTGTGTTTTTTGTTTGTTTGTTTGTTTTGTTTTGGTTTTGTTTTTAAGAGATTTTTGCTATAGGGTGTGTGAATTTGCCGAAGAGAGAGACAGACAGAAAGAGAGGGAAAGCAAGAAATCACCCTGCAGGAGGATGTCCACACCACAATCCCTTCTCCTCCGTTCTTCTCTCAGGATTTTGGGCACACATGCATACTCACCCAGTGCGAGCTTTAAGCCACTGGGTCCAGACTTGAATGGCAGTCAACTATGTGGCAGTCGAGCAATGTAACCATTATACCATCTGCTTGTCCCAGACTCTGTGTTCTGATTAAACCATAAACTCTTTGGGAGTAAAGACAGTGGTTCTTTTCAATAGTGTCTGGCTCCTGGTAGGTCTTCAATAAATATTTGGTGAACCAATGTAAAGCTTATTACTCTGTATTCTAACAAATTCAGTACTTGCAGTAATTAAGCACATTATGCATATGATGATTACCAAGGGAAAAATACTGAAATTATTTTGGTCATTTCATAATATATAATTTCTGCTTTCTAGAAAGACTATCCCTTTATACATTACAATAATATACTGTGTGATCTAGCAGTTTCTATTTTGCTCATTAATAGCTATTTATAATCTATCTGTTAAAGTATATACAATAATTAATTAATTAAATGCAATTAAAACCATTTAATTCGTAAGTATCATGATTCAGATTGGGTATTCCTTTCCCTTTATTGTGAAATGAACAAGTTTACACACTTGTTTTTAAGTCTCTTTGAAAATTTCTAAATAGTTTAGATTTAGCATATATTTTAATCTATCCAATAGCCACTACATACTTTTGTAGCAATAAAAAGGGAGTGGGGGGAAGGGCAGAGGGGCAATTGAGTCGGTGATTCCAGAAGACATAATCTAAAGAGGTGAGGCTTGGACTAACGTGGTTCGGTTAACCATTTCCAGGTCACGGTTAGCCGATGAAACTAAACCCAGCACTCATTTTCGAGGCGCCTTGGACTTCGGCCTAGGAAGTCCTGAGTATGGACAGTGGTCCTCCGGGGCTGCCTCAAAACTCCTGATAAAAGAGTGAAAATTTGGGGTAGATTGACCACATTCACTGCCAGGTTAAGGTCAAGGAAATCTAAACGCGGTCCTTTTTGCACAGCAGCCGGTGCAGTTTAACCCCTAGTGGCCCTTTCCTCTGATGGGACTGAAAGCCGTCTCATCTCCCACTTTCTTCCGCTGCAGTAGCCAGGGAAAACACCAAAGGTTTATACTGCGACGCTAAAAGCGAAGTGGAAGACAGGCGACACTCAATAGCTCTAGTGCCAAGGAGGCCTACGCTTCAGCCCCTCTGGGAGACCCCAGGCGCCCCAGACCTCGCTGCACCTGCTGCGGGAGAGCTCGCGGCAGCACAGCGTCCCAAGCTGGCAGGCGAGGACACGCAACGCAAGGACGTGCGGTGACATTTTCTGCAAGGGGTCCCGACAGATCACAGCAATCCCAGCAGTCTCCCTGCACCAGTACGAGAAGGGGTCGCGCAACCTCTCCTAAAAGCGGCCCACTCTCGCCCCGATATTCGCCTCGATATTCGCCCCATATGCCCTCCCAAGCTCAGAACGAGGAGACACCCTCGAGGGCTCGAACCCGCAGCGGGAGTGAAGGAAGCGTTACTGGGCTTGGTGACCAATGCAGACCTTTCTGCACCGAAGACCGCACTCACCGAGCCGCGGGACTAAGCAGGGGCTAAGCCGGGTCGTGAAAGCGGCTGTCAACGCGTGACCCGGAAGCAGAAGTTGCCGGCAGCTGGCCCCTCTGCTTACAGGACAGGAAGACCGACTAGGATGGGCACCTGCGCACTGACCAGTGCGGGTGAGCAGGAGGCGCATGCGCAGACATGTGATGCAGCCTCGGTCCTAGGGCGGCCTGGTTAACGGGTTTCTTCCTCCGATAGCCCAGAGCACTTGTGCGCAGGCGCGCAGTCTGGTGCTCTTGGCCGTAGCGCAGTGCCTCGAAAGTGCGTCCTGCGTTAGTGTAAAAAAGCTCACGAACTCTGGCCATTCGACCGATTATGTACTGCCGCGTCTGCGTGCACCAAACCTTCAGTGCATCCATCCCACTTCCTTCCTCTGCCTCCCACAGTACCCACCTCATATCAGGCCTGGGCACCTCATTCCCAGGTTATTCCCAAACTTGCTAAGGTAAACGCCGCTTTTGTCTGCTAAATTCACACTGGATCAGTTGCGCAGAAATGTAAACTTAGTAAGAAGTGCCTTTGTCAAACTAAAAGCACGTCTAGCATTTTTCATAATGTTGAACTTAATCTTTGTTCATTAGAATCCTCCCGAATATGGTCCACCCTTTTTTAAAAAGAATTGTTTTATTTAGCTGTATTTATTACTATTTTCCAGTTTGATCAGGGAGAGACAGAAAGGGAAAGTGAGAAAGCAAGCCACCAGGTCCCAGACTCAAACCACAGTTGGCCATATGGGAGCCCAGCACTCTTAACCACCATGCCACCTGCCAGCTTCTCCACCCTCCTTTAAAATGAACTATATAACGACAAACACGATCACCCAGGAGGTGAATAGTATTCCAAATGTTGAGAACTAAAGCGCACCTACTGACAGTAATGTTCCCGCTTAGTGAGACGTTGGCACCTCTGAGTAAGCACTTTCTGTGTAAAGCAAACACTAAGTCAGCAAGTCATGACGATGCATGTAAAGAGTGAAGCAGCTCACACCTGTGACCGTGCTGTGTCCTAGATGTGCTTCGTTTTACCACCTTGGCCTGTTTAACCAAGAATGCTTGGCGTTCCCTGAAGTTTACTACAAGCATCTAAGCAGTTCGAAATCAAAGTAGGCCCAGGACAGTTCAAGTACATCAGTGAGGGGATGGCGAACTGAGTTAAACTATTTTGGCCTAAAACGGCCGTTGTGCTCCCACACTTAAATTCCTATACATAAACCAATATTGTACATATTAGGCTGTTTTTCTAGCTGGTTGTTAAGTTATAGCCAATCATACTAGCCATACTTCAGTCAATCACAAAAAGCTGACTCTTTGGACTGTTTGTACTGCCTTCCTGTACCTGTAACCAATCCAGTTGTTTCTCTACCTCATTCCTTCACTTGTGTTTTCCCACATCATTTTCCCTTTTCTAAAACTTAAATACCAAGTCGTCCACAGGGTTAGCCAGAATTGTCCAAAAGTCCAGAGACAGCTGCCCAATTTAAATCATATTAAAATTTGCTCAATTAAAACTCTATTAAATTGACTGGTTTACTTTCCTTTTAACAACTGAAAGTTCATAACCTGAGGAGTGAGCCTCCTCTGATTTCTAACTCAAAGGAACTTTGCCATGCAAGAATGCATCCCCCAACTCTGGGCATCGCCATGGGGAATCGTCCAATTTTCCAAAAGAAGCTAAAATCCAGATTTTTAAAAAAGTGAAGTGTGATGGTTAGGAGCGCTGGATTCCCACATGGCTGACCATGGTTTGAGTCACGAACCCGGCGGCTTGCTTTCTTGCTTCCTTTTTCTCTCTCTGTCTCTGGCTGGTCAAATTAAAAAATAAGAATAACAAATGGAATTCAATAAGTAATTATTTGTGAATTCATCTATATTGAAAATGTTAGCAGTTTCTTTTTTTAATTTCACAGGATCGTTTTCATTTTTATCTATTTTTAAAGGATCACTTAAAATATTTGTTTTATTCATTATCATAATTATTATTTTCAGTTTGCTATAGGGCATGTGCACTCACCAGAGAGAGACAGAGAGAGGGAAAGTAAGAAAACAAGCCACCTCATCCAGGCCCCAAAACATGGTCAACAATGGAGGAGTCCAGCGCTCCAACCACTGCACCATCCACTGGCCCCAAAGGATATATATATTTTTTTTTTCAATTATTTTATTTTAACTTTATTTGTTATTATTTTCCAATTTGACCAGAGAGAGAGAGAGAGAGAGAGAGAGAGAGAGAGAGACAGAGAGAGAGAGAGAGGGAGAGGGAGAGAGGGAAAGTGAAGAAAGGAAGCCACCAGGTCTGGGATTTGAATCATGGTTGGCCATGTGGGGGTCCAGCGCCTTTAACTACTATGCCACCTGCTGGCCCCTATTTTTAATTTTTTTTAGAGATTTTTGCTATAGGGCATGTGCTCTTGCCAAAGGCACAGAGAAAGACAGAGAGACAGAAAGTGAGAAATCATCCCCTGTTGGTGGATGGCCACACTGCAATCTCTTTTCTTTCATTTTATGCCATCTGCTGGTCCCTCTTTTTTTTTTTTTTTAGAAATTTTTGCTATAGGGCACATATGCTCACTGGAGAGACAGAGAGAGAAATCATCCCCCAGGGAGGATGGCTATAATACCTTCTTCTTCATTCTCCTTTTGGGATCTTGGGCACGCATGCATATGCACCCATCATGAGTTTCAAGCCTGGGATTTTAACTGAGGTCGAATATGTGGGAGTGCAGCGATGTAACCATTATGCCATCTGCTGGTCCCAAGGTTCATTGAAAAAAAAAAGAATTATTCATTTAATTTTATTTGTCATTATTATCATTATTTTATTTTAAAATTTGCTGCAGGGCACACACACTCACCAGAGAGAGAGAGAGAGAGAGAGAGAGAGAGAGAGAGAGAGAGAAAGTGAGAAGGCAAGGTAGGGGGCTGCTGCTAGATCTGGGACTCAAACCATGGTCAGTCATGTGGGATTCCAATGCCTCAACTACCACACCACCTGCCAGCCCCGAAAGGATCATTTTTTAAAAGCAGGCAACATTTAGCCAACAGGCCTCCTCTTCCAGACTCTGGATCATTAACAAATCTGTAGAAGAATTTCTGGCCAGTCCTCTCTTGAGAGGGGGTCTGGAGGGTTGACTTGAAGCTGTAGTTACATAGTAACCACATTATTTTTATTTAATTCATAGATTTAGTCTGGAAAGTTCTACAGAATCTGAATGAGATTACATGGAGTCTCTCTACCCCAATTCCTCAAGCCATTCTAAGGCCTTTGCTCAAATTCAATGAATGGAAACAGTTTGATTCTTACATGCTGCTTATATGCCAGTGACTTAAGGAATATTAAACTCCAAATACAGATTGTAAATATACCTGAGTTAGTGCTGATCCAAAATAGGAAATGTATTCTGAGAATGTAACTCCTTCCTATTTACCAGCAGGGAAAAATCCCAGAAAAAAATAAAGCCACCTACAAAACCTAACCTCGTTCTAGTCATTTCCTCTCAAACTCCCAGAGACCTAACCTCATTCTAAGTATTTCCTCTCAAACTCCCATCCCTGTGTCTAAACTCTGTGACTCACATCAATAGCCCAAAGATACATTCTCTCCTGAACACCCTTGCATCCTACTTGGCTAGGTGATTACAAGACTTGAGACAGAGATGTAATAAATTCTATTCCATGATGTTGTGGGCTCAGGCCTGCCATCACCTTCTCTCTAGATCTGCTTGGCATCGCCCAGAACTCTCTCAAAGTAGAGAACAAGACTGAATCTTTGGCTTCATTTTACTAAGCCTAGCTTTAGTGGGTTCACTGCCCAAAAAACAGGTCCTCCTCTATACACTGCAGAGATGAGAGAGCCAAAGTGCCTAGCAAAGGAAAATATTGCCCTTGAAGGGTGGCATCCATCCCTTCTCTGAGGTCCCATGCCTTGGAAGCTCTTGCTCAATATGTGCCATCTAGGGTGGTAAAAAGGATGCAACACAAGAGTACTTAGACCGAGGGTTTAGTTCTGACTCTGAGATTGAACAGTTGCTTATTCCATTTCTCTGGGTACCATTTTTTTTTTTTTTTTTTGTAAAGTGAGAGCATGGGCTGAAATGATCTCTAAGTATCTATTTCTGTAGATTCACATTCTGATTTATTCCTAAGCAAAAATTCTTTGTTCTAAAATTTTTACTCTCTAGTATAAATACGAACACTTTTATGACTATCATAATACTACAATATTTAAAAATTTTTTTGAAGAGGTTTTTGCTATAGGGCACATGCGCTCGCCAGAAAGACAAGAGAGACAGAAAGTAAGAAGTTACCCCCCCAGGAGGAATGGCCATGCCTCAATCCCTTCTCCTTCATTCTCCTCTTGGGATCTTGGGCATGCATGCACACATGCCCAGCGTGAGTTTAAGCCACTGGGTCCAGGACTCGAACCGTGGTTGACTACATAGGAGTCCAGCGATGTAGCCATTACGCTAACTGTTGGTCTCAGACTGGAAACATTCTAATTATTCAATTGAGACTATCTTTTTTGTCATTGTTTAATTAAAGTGATTTACTTAAAGGATTGTCAACTAATGAATGAAACACAAAGTTAGAGAATCTGTCCAATTTTCCATTCAGGGACAGGAGAATCTTGTCCCTCTCAGTAAAATTTATTTTAAATAGTAAAAGCCAAAAGATAAAGTTGTATTTTGATAACACCTAATAAATCTTGCATTCAACATCCAGCTTCCTTCTCTATATATTTTCGTTGGTTATTTCTGTTCTTCGTGTTTCAATTATAAGTGATTCCATGAGGTTTCTGTTTTTGTTGTTATTTTGTTTTTTATGTGCTGTGTATTGATAAGAGTTTTAGGCCATTATTTTTTCTTCTCTTCTCTGCTAATTCCAGTGCTGCACTCAAGAAGAGTCCGACGTGTCGATTGACAGTACAACTAGTGTTCCTATTTTCAGACCTTGGCGTAAACTTGAACTGGAAATTTGATAATTATGTTTTGCTTCTAATGATTGCTGCTGTCACTGTTCAACACCTATGAGTACCCAGATGCTATAGGTAGATGCCATAGAGGCATCTCAAGTTACAAATCTGGGTATCTTGTCCTTTGAGCCTTTAGGGTACCCAACGGCTGAATAAATTTGTGTGATTCCTTTTTGGAGTGAAAATCTCCTTTCTTTACCTGCTGGCTCCAAACTCTTCTGATTTTGACCTAGAGTGACAGGGTGTAGAGGAGAGGAATTTTACCTTGCAACTTTTTAAGTGGTAACATGAAACTTTTCACAAGTTTTTTGGCCTCTGGCCAGAACTCATCAATTATTCTCCTGTCTCAAAGGCCTCATCCTTCTCCTTCAGGGACCATCTGGTTCATGTGGATGACACCCTTTTTAGAGAGAGGTGACTTAAATAAGAAGGAATTCCTTCTAACTAAGTTCTTCCATCATCACAGAAAATGAAAGAACCTGAGAGGAGACAGCGATACCCCAAGAGTAGAGGAGAGAGAAGGGATCAGTAGAAAAGTGATTATGTGAAAACGTTAAGATCTAAGAACCAGACTAGTTGACTAGTTAAGAAAAATTGTATTCCTTCACTAATAAAATACTATATTATGCTTTACTTTTGGATTTCTTCAATGTTTAAATTTATCCTTATAGCACATTCATCATATTTAGAAACAATGAAATATCATACAAACACCACAGAGGCTAGGGTTCTAGTTTTTTTTTTAAGAATTTTTAAAATTATAATTATTATTCTTTAATTTGACCAGAGAGAGACAAAGAAAGAGAGAAAGTGAGAAAGCAACCACTGGGTCTGGGACTCGAACTGTGGTTGGCCATGTGGGAGCCCAGCACTAAACCACCATACCTCTGCTGGCCCAAGGTTCTAGCTTTTATAGTAATTCTAGTTACTTTGCCTGTCTATGCAAGTTACATAACCTATCTAAGTCTCGATTTACTAATCTATACAATGGGATGAGATAACAATACCTTCTCCAATGGTTAATTTTATAAAACCTGGATTACATTTGTGAAAGGTAGTAGCATGGGAACCAGCAGTTAGCGTAATGGTTATGTCGCCGGACTCCCACGTAGTCGACTGCAGTTCGTGTCCTGGACCCAGTGGCTTAAAACTCACGCCGGGCGCGTGTGCGTGCGTGCCCAAGATCCCGAGAGGAGAATGGAAGAGAAGGGATTGAGGCGTGGCCATGCCCCCTGGGGGGTGATTTCTCGCTTTCTGTCTCTATGTCTCTCTCTGTCTGTATGGCAAGCGCACACACCCTATAGCAAAAACTTCAAAAAAAAAAAAAAAAAGAAAAGAAAGGTAGAATCATGAACTACATAAAGGTTGGGTCTAATTTATGTAGTTTTTGTATTATTTTATATTTGTTTAATGAGGTTACCAAATTTCTAGTTCTCCCAGTTACCTTGTAAACATCTCTAGGACAGAGTCTTGAATTTCCTACACTCATCTTCTCCTTTTTAGCACAGTAGGTATTTGATAAATATAGGTAGGTATTTGATAAATATAAACTGAACTGAACTAGAGGGGAGTGATCAGAAAACAGGAATGATGGAATGCCTTCATGTTCTGGTACCTGAGCCTGAGAGAGACCTTTCTTTCTCATATTCAGGAATCAGCACATAGAAAAATTAGAAAAAAAAATGGAAGAGGAAGCTTTGGAACTAGAGCAAAGAAAAAGAAAATTCAGAGGAACTACAATACAAGTCTCAAGAAACTTTTTATATGCGTAAGCCTTGTGCTAGAGAGAGTAAGTCAGCAAAGAAAAGAGCAGTATTAATGTGCAGCAGGGATAGTCTTCCAAGATGTGCCATCAGGATTAAACAAGGGCTTCTTTCAGAAACTGCTCAGAGACAGACATGCTCCCAGTATTCAAACTCTACTCTTTTTCTTTTTTCTTTTAACTTTCCCCAAGGCTCAGGGATATTTATGAATCACTGGGTTTTTAAAATGAACTTTTCATCAATATTTTATTATTTTTTTTGCCTACAGGCTACCAATATTTTTCACTATCAGAACAATTTGAAAACGTTTTGATTCTCCATAGAGAAAGATTGCCTGAAGAATTTTGAAAAAAATAATTGCAGTAAAAATGCAAATAATAGGGTCAACCGGTGGTATGGTGGTTGGGGCAGCTAGATCTACATGGCTGACTGCACAGTTTGAGTCCTGGACCCAGTAGCTTGATGAGCACGTGTTTTGGGCACATGTGCTTATGTGCCCAAAATCCCTAGAGGAGAATGGAGGAGAGAGGATTGAGGTGTGACCATCCCTCCTAGGGGGTGCTTTCTTTCTCTCTTCCTCTCTCTCTCTCTCTATCTCTCCAGTGAGCACACACACCCAATAGCAAAAATTACAAATAATAATAACTTAAAATAATAATTAACAATATTAATTACAAATAATAATAATTAAAAATGACCAATAACAATAGTAACGTAATATAAATATTGAAATTTCATAAAAATTATACTATTTTCTCAATACACGTATCTACAGCTAAAATGCCTAGCAAACCAAGACTGAAATAGACCAAGTATGAGGTGAGTTTTTAAGATTGTTCAAGGAAGGGAAACTAACAGAGGAAATAGCCACCTGCTTGATGCCATTGGGTGGTCTAGACTGATGTGGAGAGTCCTACTAGCAAAGAAATACTCTAATTCTCTCAATCAATTTCAGGGGCTTGGGAAGCCCATTACCGTAGTTCTTAGAATCTTATGCTCTCCCGTTTCTAGAAGGAGTGTGTCGCCCCCTGGAGGGGAAATAGAGCAGTTGCTCCTTCAGGCTTCCTACCCATAGCTCAATAATTAATTTATTGTACATTTATTGATTCTTAGATTGGTTGATTTATTCATCCACCCATTCATTCAACATATACTTACTAAATCCTATTACTGTACTGTTCACTATGATAGTTACTAAAGATCTGGATGAGAATAAGGTAAATAGTCTCTGCTTCTAAGAAGATAACATTTAATGTGAGAAACAATTATTAGATAATCACTTCCATGCCTAAATAATCCACAATAATGTCTAAAACCACATTATTATGACTTATATAGAGGACAAATACAATGGTTGAATATTTATATCTCTCCAAATTTCACGTTGAAATCTTTTTTTTTTTTTTGAGGGGTTTTTGCTATAGGGTGCATGCGCTCACCAGAAGCAGAGAGAGAGACAGAGAGATAGAAAACGAGAAATAACCCCCCCCCCAGGGGGGATGGCCACGCCGCAATTCCTTCTCTTCCATTCTTCTCTTGGGATCTTGGGCACGCACGCACATGTGCCCTGTGTGAGTTTAAGCCACCGGGTCCGGGATGCAAACCGTGGTCGACTACATGGGAGTTCAGCAACATAGCCATTATACTAACTGCTGGTCCCCATATGTTGAAATCTTAACCCTCAAGGTGATGTATTAGAGGGTAGGTCCTTTGGGAGGTGATTAGATCAAGAGTCTCCCCCCATAAGGGGGACTACTGTAACTGTATTAAAGGTATGGGCAAGGTAAGAGGAGTGGGCCTTCCAGCAAACGGAGCAGTGTTTATGACCCTAAAAAGGAAAAAGCTTAGGAGGTTGGAGGAAGAGTAGCCAGAATGATAAGGAGGTAAGGGGCACAAGTTCAGGCTGGAAAGACAGGGACGTTTTAGATGACACAGGGTCTTGAGGGGACATATTAATGATTCTGAACCATGTCCCCAAAGAACAGAGCTATTGACAGGTTTTGTGCAAGTGATCTGATCACATCTGTGTTTTTAAAGGATCACTTTGGGGGCCCAGTAGTGGTCTACTGATAAAATGAGATGTTCTGCAAAGCCGATCCACATGGGAATGTTCTGGCTTTGCCTGTGGAGACCACCCTGAGTACTCCTGGAAGGTCTCTAGACACAAACCCCGAACTTGCATGCGCCTATGATGTGGGGTGGCTGAAGCTGGAGAGGAATCATGATATCAGGACCTCATGGGGGGGTGTTGTCCTCTCTGTCTCTGTCTTTGTTGCACTCATGGAAGAAATAAATACTACTAATAATAAACCTCTAAGGCTCTGTTTGACTTTTGAATGAATCAGGACAAGGATTACAATAGAGAAACAGCTATCTAAGTAGACAAGAAGTGATGGCAGCGTGGGTGAGCATGGTGGCCATAGAAAAGGAGAGAAGTGGGTGAATGTGAAATATTTTAATGTCAGAATTGATGGGAGCTGGTGACTGATTATAAGTTGGAGATGAAGAATACAGTAATCAAGAATGAGTCCTAGATTTTTTTCCCTGTGAGTTCCCAAATGAATTGAGGAGCCTTTAACAAAGATAGAAACTGAATCATCAAAAGACTGATAAATTCTATTACACACATTAAAAAAAATTGGGTAGCCCAAATATTCTAAGCAAGGCCAAGACACATGACTTACTGAACAAAGTGTTTTCAATTTACACCACAGGAAAAAATGTAATCTCCATAATATATGAGGAGCTCCTAGAAATTAACAACAAAAAACTCCACAAATCCTCTAGAAAAATGAGCATAAGCTACAAACAGATGGTTATAAAAATTCATGCAAGTGGTTCTTAGAATAGCAAAACATGCTCAGCTCTCTCAGAAAAGAAAGGTAAATTACATTACATTGAAGCAGCATTTCTTATGGGGTTGGCAAATATCCAAAATTGTGCGAGCTCACTTTGTTGCCAAAGCTGTGGGGAAAGAGAGATACTGACATTCTTCCGGTGGAAGTGTAGAGTAATACAATTCCAAAGGAGGGGAATTTGGTACAATCTAGCAAAATTAAAAATAGATGAATTTATCCTTTAACCCAGCAATTACATTTTCTAAAATCTATACTAAAAGTACATCTCCACGAGTTTGAAATAATATATGCATAAGATTATTCTTCATGGTATTTTTTTAAGAGCCAGAGAACAGAAACACCCCAAATATATCTCAACAGGAGAAGCAGTGAGTAGTTAAATAAGCTATGATACATAGTGGAGTACTATGATGCTATAAACATAATGAAGAATATTTATTTGCTATAGTGTGATTGCCACAATATATTATGGGAAGAAAAGTGCAGAACAATATATATGATAGCAACATTTTGTGCAAATAAAATATTGGAGGGATAATCCAGAAACTAATAAAAAATGGTTATTTATAAAGATGGGAAAGGAGAATTGGGATCAGAGAATAGAGACTGAAAGCACACCTCTGAGTATGCTTTTTTATGTAGTTTCAACTTTAGAATCATATAATTGCTTTATTTTATTTTTAACTTTATTTATTTATCCATTTATTTATTTCAATTTGACCAGAGGGATAGAGATAGAGAGAGAGAGAGAGAGAGAAAGAGAGAGAAAGCTGCCAGGTCCAGGACTGGAACCACAGTCAGCCATGTGGGAGTCCAGCACCCTTAACCACCTAGCCACCTGCCGGTCCCCATGTAATTGTTTTATATATTCAAAAAGTAAATAAACCAAAAAAGCAATCCCTAAAACTGAAAACAGATGAACATTTAAAATATAAGAATATATGAGACTGGTCACATAAACAAAAAAAAGATTTATTTTAGATGACTTTTGCACACAAAGTTTTGTTCTTCCTTGGTGGAAAATATTCTAAGAAAAAAACAAATGGTAAAGAACTCTTAAACTTCATTCCATGCTTTTATTGCTAGTACTAATGCTGGCATTATGAAAGTACTTTGTATATTTTATAGAACAAAGCAAATAGGTTCAGTTTAAGAAGTAATAAAAATGTAAAATTGAAGTTAAAAAATCAAATGTTTAAATTAAACCTGCAAGCTACAAGAGTTCTTTCTTTACTTTTTTTTTTTTTTTTTTTTTTTTTTTGGGCGGGGGGAGAGGTTTTGCTATAGGGTGCCTGCGCTCACCAGAAAGACAGAGACAGAGAGACAGAAAGCGAGAAATCACCCCCAAGAAGGATGGCCACACCACAATCCCTTTTCCTTCATTCTTCTCTCAGGATCTTGGGCATGCATGCACACACGTTCTGCGTGAGTTTAAGCCACCAGGTCCGGGACTCGAGACGCGATCGACTACATGGGAGTCCAGAGACATAGCCATTACACCAACTGCTGGTCCCGAAGCTACAAGAGTTCTTAAGATGTCAATAATCTTCCTGAAGAATATGAACAAGCTGAACAATTTGAAGCTGTGGATGGATCTCTGAGTGGAGAGAAAAAGACTTCTTCAGTGGACCAAGCATGATGAATCCTCAGGCCACTTCTGTAAAGCTAATGACATGCAGTACCCTGATGCTGAATATGTAGATTGCTCCTTAACCATGGGTGTTGCGTGGGTTATGAGGTATCAGATGTGTGGGTTATAAGGTATAAGATGTTTGGAAGATATGGAAAATCATTATCTATGAATAAAACTCTTGAATCACAGATGATTAAAAGACCTTTGAATATTCTGGCCTCACTGTTAAGGGAAACAAGTGAACAGAACACTTCTTGCGGTTGGTTAGAAAGTCTCTGTATAAAAGAGCATTCTATAGGGACCAGCAGTTGTTGTAATGGCTATGTCACTGGACTCCCATGTAGTCGACCGTGGTTCGAGTCCCAGTGGCTTAAACTCACGCCCTATAGCAAAAACCTCTCTCAAAAAAAAAAAAAAAAAAAAAAAAAAAGCATTCTACAGATGTATACCCAGATGACATGCAAGTATAAATGTGCAGCTGAATGCAAGGTAGCTTTTACAAGATACCTGTTTGAAAAAGAAACAAGAATACACATTACAGAATTTCATCAGTGGTTTGACAGGATTTGGACTGAAGGGGAAGGTCCAAGAAGGCTCAAGAAACTATTTAATAAAGTCTTTATCTTAAAAATAGCCATTCACTGAGCACCCAGATTTGCAATGATTCACTAAAAGTGAAGTTCAAGATTCAGAAAACAAAATATTTTATGAAGTCAAATAATTTTGTTTACATTTTGATGGAATTCTTTTTTTCCCCCTTGAGCTGGAAAAAGAAGTCAGCTAGCTACAGGCAGACTTTAGGTGGCATTATGGAACTGTCTCAAAAATTATAAATTGTGTTGGTTGATTTAAATGATGACTGTGAGAAAAGCTTCAGACTGTATTTGGGCACTGTTCTAAAGATTTTGTCTTCAGAGAAATTGATAGCAAAATATGCCAGAAAATGGGCCCCGTTATGAATTCCGTCTCACCAGACAAGAGATAGTATCATTGTTCAGTGCGTTTGGAAGAATTTCCGCAAGTATGAGAGAACTGGGAAACTTCAGGAGCTTGCTGCAATTGTTCATTTAAAACTCATTTCAAACGTGCCTGTTTCTGGACACTAGAGGCCAAAGCGGAAGTTTGTCCACTAATAGATAACAATGCTACTCTGAAACCAAACCTTTTATATAAAGTTCTTCTATTCAAGAATAGTTATATCATTTTAAGTAGACAGTTTTATTTTGTAATCGTGTTGGGTTTACATATATATTACTGTGAGTCAATAATGTGGCACATATTCTAAAGTTTCATATTGAAACAGAATGATAATTTTTGAAAATGAATACAATTTAAAAATTTCACAGGAAACATTAATTGTAAATGACAGACAATAGAAGACAAGATTAGAGAACGTGAAGACATAAAAATAGAAACTATTTAAAATGAAGCACACAGAGAAAAAAGATGAAAAAAAGAAAGATCAGAGCAAAACTGATCTGTGTGACATGTCAAGGGGTTTAACACACGTGTCGCTGAAATTTCAGAAGAGTTTTGGCAGAGAAAACTATTTAAGAAATAAAAGCTACAAAAATTTCCAAATTTGGAAGCTTGGTGAAATGCAGACAAAATAAAGGTAAAGAACAACCAAGTCAAGGTAGATTATAATCAAGCTACTAAAAACCAAGAATGAAGAAGAATATTCTAAAAGCAGCCAGATACCAGAAGACACTTTATAACTATAGCTGAGAATGGCAAAATATGGCCCATGAGTCCAATCTGGATTGCCTCTTACTACTGTAAATAAAGTTTTATTGGAACATAGCCATATGCACTCATTTGCATATTTGCTACGGCTGTTTCTTTGCTACAATGACAGAGTTGAGTAGTTGAACAGAGACCACATGACTTGTAAAGCTTAGAAGATTTACTATATGGCTTTTAACAAAAATGTTTGCCATGTCTGGATTAGAAGAACAAAGAAAATTTGTAGGTAGTATAGACTGTGGTAATCATCCCATTTTGAAAAATACAATCACTTCAGGACTTTTTCAACTTTTGGTTTCTAGTTAAAATGTGGGCAGTAGAGTTGCTGAAATTTCAATTAATAGGAGTAAATAATAATAGTATTGCTTTCTAGGCTAAATCCAGACAGGTTAGACTCTCTTGGAAAAGACACTTAGGTGCTTTCAACTCACATATCCATCACTCTAAAGGAGTTCTTTAGGAAATGTCACCTAAATGCCTGACCCTATATCTTACGCTTGCCGCGGAAGTGGGGAATAATGCTAGTTTGTCTCTGAGTTACAAATCCACTGAGAAGTTCTTTCTAGCTTTTCCTTCTCTCATATCTCTATTGTTTCCTTTTCCATTAGACTTTAGGTCTCAAATGATAGCCTTAGGTTTCAAATACTATTATCTCCATGTACCATCTCCATCTCTTAAACCCTTTCTTCATAATCAATCGTTTTTTTATCAAAAGAATGTCCTAGCACACTAATAAAAGTCCACAAGTATGAAGCAGAGGGGCTAAATTTATATTCTGCAGACTTCATTGCAATTAAACAGCAGTGATTTTGATGTGAATAATATGAAATTGTGAACAGCTTATTATCTATCACACCTGGAGGAGTTCTGGATGCTACTCATTGTTTTGCTGAGCAGCAGAAACCACAAATCCCATCGGAAGAGGGAATGGGTTTTTAATAAAATAAAAAGCAACTGGGAATGAGCATGTGATACGCTGATGGATGATCTGGGATGAGCAGGAGATTGGATATGTGATTCCAGAGCACCCTCTGAGGAGAACCCAGTCCCAGTTTAATTCACTTGATCCAGATAATCACCAGTGAACTTCACATAAAGTGCCCCTTTGCTTCTTACAGACTCAGACAATACTTGGAGAAAAACAAGGCCTTATGGAAATTATCTCACTCACGTTGTTCAAAAACTAACTTCGGGACCAGCAGTTAGCGTAATGGCTATGTCGCTGGACTCCCACGTAGTTGACCGCGGTTCGCGTCCTGGACTCCGTGACTTAGAACTCATGCCGGGCGCGTGTGCCCAAGATCCTGGGAGGAGAATAGAGGAGAAGGGATTGCGGCGTGGCCATCCCCCTGGGGGGTGATTTCTTGCTTTCTGTCTCTCTGTCTCTCTCTGTCTGTCTGGCAAGTGCACGCGCCCTATAGGAAAAACCTCTTCAAAAAAAAATAAAAAACCAAAAACTAACTTCCACTCTTGAAATATTATTCTTCTGATCCACATTTGTTTAGTTCTTATTTAGTTTTACTATCCTGGAAAGACTGATCTTTACATATCTTTTGTTATATATTTGATCAGTGTAGAGAATTTTTGTTTACTTTGATTTTAAAACAGAAGCAGGGAAGAACACAAGTGAGACACAAAAAGGTCTCAATTTTATAATAGTAAAAAGTATCCTGGGCTAATGTTACACTAAATTACAACAGTTTTCTCATTTAGGAATTCAAAGAATAGAGACGTATTAACTTTAAAGCACAGTAACCTTTATATTCATAATATCTCTTTCCTAGTTAACTACCAATTTAATAACCAGTTACATGGTACTTTTATTGAGTCTGTTTCCAGCAGAACAAGAGAATAAATGAGGAGTTCTCCTCGACACATGATCTGGGAATACAGGCTTGACATCATCCCATTCTCAAACAATGCTGAGGGAATCAGAGAGCATGCAGCCCTTTGATCCTGAGTTCTGACAAAATTTTATTTCAATATCTTTGAGACTTTGATGGGTATTTGTAAACATGCTGATGAAGGTTAGAATAGGTGAATAGACAGAAGCTGCAAGCATTTTTCTGTTTTGCAAGAGGTGGAGAATTCCATGTGTATCTCAAGTAAGAGTTCCTCTGTTCAAGAAAGTCTACTGAAAGGGCCATTTAATTGTGTGAACAAAGCTGCAAATTACCAAAACAGATGGGTGAAATTAAAGATGCTTAAATGCTTTCTAAGATAAGATAGATCTGGAGATCTGCAGATAACATCATTAAGGAAGAAGTTTCCTTTTCTAGATAAAGATTTCAGACTTCATTCACACATCAGTCTTCACAACAAATACTTATTGAGCCCCCACCATGTGCTAGGTACTATTCTAGGTACCAGAGAGATGGTAATGAACAAAAAATAGTCCCTGGGCCTTACACCTTAGTTGGGATGAAAGAGAAAAAGGAAAGACAGAAAGATGGCAAAGGAAGAAAGAAAGGAAGGGAAAGAAAACAAGTCAGTAAGAATATAACAGATGTTGAAACTGACATGGAGAAGAGAGAAGGGATTAGAACATTCCAGGGAAGGGGGTCTTTGTGCCTTAAACGAGAAGTAGGCACTGTGCCTATGACATGGGAACATGTGCTTGATCATAGAAGATGAAGCTGTTGGGACCAGCAGTTAGCGTAATGGCTATGTTGCTGGAATCCCACGTAGTTGGCTACGGTTCGAGTCCCGGACCCGGTGGCTTAAAACTCATGCTGGGCACGTGTGCGTGCATGCCCAAGATCCCGAGAGGAGAATGGAGGAGAAGGGATTGCGGCGTCGCCATCCCCCCTGGGGGGTGATTTCTCGCTTTCTGTCTCTCTGTCTCTCTCTGTCTGTCTGGCGAGTGCATGCGCCCTATGGCAAAAACCTCTCCCCCCCCCCCCCCCAAAAAAAGGAAGATGAAGCTGTTTTCGTGCAAGACTTTTAAAACAGGGGCTTTAGATCTCAGTGAAAGATCCTTGGGAAAAGGGCCCTCCTCTTCACTTCTGCTTAATGTCCAGCACTGCTGCAGTACTTTTTAAAGACAAGGATTGCATTTTGGGGAGAGACCCTGTCCATGATATCATCACAAATACTAGTGAAGTCCCATGTACGTGTGGACTGAAAATAGTGCATGCTCATAGTGTGCGCTTAACTGGAACTGAGCGCCCCACTAGTGCCACCTCACAGCAAAAGGGAAGTGATAGCAACTGCTTTTGACATATGTTAAAGGCCTCTGAGAGGGATGAACAGAGTATAACTAAACATACGAGGAGGAATGAGACGTACAGAATTTTGTATGGATTGCCTAGGGTGGAATATCACAGACTTCCTCAAGATGACAGGTGAGAAGGGGCCTGGAAGTTTACACTAATAAGCATTGAGGAACCTTACACTTCCAAAAATCCTGTTAATGAAAGGGAAATTTGTGGCACACACTTACTCCCCTGGAAACTTGGGCATAATCTCCTCTGAATTTGGACTGATACTCTGGGAGAGGCAATTTGCCAAGAAGAATTTCCCCCATCAAATCAGAAACTCGATGTCTTCAGGTGGTGCAGCATCATCATTGCTTGACAAGGATTCTGACTTGGGGCCAGACCCAATTCTGACCTGTTTCAAGAGTGACAACTTTTTGGGACCAGCAGGTGGCATGGTGGTTAAGGTGCTGGATTCCACATGGCCAACTTCTGTTTGAGTCCTAGATGCAGTGGCTTGAAACTCACACTGAGCATGTGTGCTTGTGCACCCAAAATCCCAAGAAAAGAATGGAGGAGAAGGGATTGCAGTGTGACCATCCCCCCGGGCAGTGATTTCTCACTTTCTCTGTCTCTATCTCTCTCTGGCAAGCACATGCACCCCATGGCAAAAACTTAAAAAAAAAAAAAAAAAAAAGCAAGTGACTTTTTGGAGTCCAAAAACATGTAGAGGATGGGGGATGGGTAAAATGTACAGAAGGCCCTGTACTAGGGATCACCAGTGGCTCCAGAGTTATGAATGCTTCTATGTCTGTGGTCAATGGCCCAGGAACACTTGGACTAGAACTGGTCATGCCACGGTGGTGCAGAATATGTGCCTGAACACACACTCAGGAGAGAAAAAGCCTCTGTGAGTGTTGATGTAAGAGAAGCTGTTGCAGGGGGCAATGCAGAGAGGGGAGACAGAAGGGACATCAGCAAAACATGTTTGATTGGAATGAGGGGTGGAGACTCACAGCATGAGAAGTGGGAAGTTCCTCTGGAATTCTTGCTCTGAGTAAAGTTAATATGAAATAGAAAGTAGGGGTTAGGGGTGGCCTTAAAGACTCCTAAAAATAGTGCCAGATCACAGTGAGCCACTGGAAGTGCAACTTGAGCCTTAAGTGTAGGTAGGTGTGCAGCTTATCTCATAGTTTGATGTTATAGACTCCTGAGGGTGTAGGTAGTTGGACCTCTCTACACTCAGAGGTTCATAAGGATCTAGGGTCCTTGCAAACCACCATATCTATTTCTCCTTACAAATATGGGGGAATAAGCAAAACAAGTTGGCCACAGCATCAAAAAAACACCCTCTGGTGCTGGGAAAAATCTAGTGCAATGTGACAGACAAGATGTACAACGACATGAGTATTCTCAGCTTCTCATTCTTTTTTTTATCCTCTGACAAGACTCCTGTAATTGATAACTAGGGCTCTTGGTACTTGATACAGGAGAATGAAGGACAGAGTCAAAGAAGCTGAAAGAAGCTTGAACTGAGCTGTATTAGAAGGGCAAGAAGGTTCTTCTTATAGGAGAGAAAAAAGAATACATGCAAGAAGAGAATGGGAGAGTGAGAGAACAAGGGTCAAGTTTGGGTGTATTTGGGGAACAAGCAAAGATACCAGTAGCAACAACCATGCCAGAATGTGAGATCAAGAAGGAAGGGAGAGAAATTTAAGATGTTTTACTCTGTGCTAATAATGTAAACCCCTTTAGAGTTTTCTCAGAGACTGCAATAAAAACTAAATTGCTTTTTAATTCTTTTTGGCTAGTAGATGTGTTTCTTTTGAATGTGATATCCTGAGATGTGCCACAAGGCAGTTCAGCTTCGTACAAATTATATTTGGGGGTTATTGTCTGCGCCTTTGGACCTAGGGTATAGCAGTCAGCTATACCCTTAGATCATTGTTTTAGAACTGAGTCAAGCAAACCTCTTCACTAGGTTTATAGTACAGAAATACACCAGCTATATAAAGTAGGGGTAAATTAGACACCAGATAGAGGAAATGGCACAAACTATTCAAAGTCACAATTTTAGTGAGAATGTGATGTTTGAAATTAGGTGTACCTGATGGAGACCTATGTCTATACAGTAAAGGGTCTTCTCTCCAAACGGGCTGGTGAAATTGGGATGAAGATGCTTCCCAGCAGAGAAGACAAAGGCAGGAAGCAGAAGAGTGTACTGGGGTTATTTTCTCTTACTGTGTGGCAGTTTCCTTCAGTATTCTAGTAGGGTGACAGGGAAGCCACCTAGCCCCCTTTTGGTTGTGAATGGATCCACAAAACAAATGCCAGGGCACTGCATTTAGATGACCCGGCCTTGTAATCCAGCTAGGTGACCAAAGTTCTCTCTGTCCTCTGCCCCTTATTTTCTCTCCCCTTCATTTTCCTGAGACTAGACCCTTTGCCTATCTTCCCTTATCTCATTTCCCACAGAATTCTTGAAATAATCAGGTTCTGAATCTTATATACCAATGTCTCCTCCCTATATGTTCAAGTCCTGTTCCTGGTCCACTTCCCCAGTACCCACCTACCCTTGGCTCTCAAATGTCTGACCTGAAACTTGACTGGGTCGGCCACACCCCTTGATTTCTGCACCTGTTTCCCATGATCTTTTGCTCTTCTCCAATAATTTCTCCTCCCTGTGGGCTCAGATCCCCTGGGCTCCCTGCAGGCTTCATGGCCAGTGGCTGTGGGCGGCATGATATAGCTTATGCTGAAAGCCTTGACATACGTGGTTCCCTCAACAATAGTGGCAAAGGGCTTTGTATGATGGCATAGGCCAGCTCTTACTGTGTGTGAGCCGTGCTGAATGTAAGCTTAAGGGACTGATACACTGGATGGAGACAGGGCCAGTCTTTGTAGGTAGAAGACAGGGACCCACCTGAAAAGTGAGAGAACTGGCAAGATGAAGTCTTCAGTGTGATGTGCTGGTCCATTACTTGTGAAGTCATGGACCCAGCAGAAGCCCACAAGCCATGCCAGTCTTTCCTGGCTGTAGCAGAGCTCTCCTGGGAAGGATGAAAGCAGGGCTGAACCCAAGCCCCGAGACCATGCCTGCTGTAGCATGTTCAGAAATTTGTGCTGTGTAAGTTCAGCCATTTTTGTGTTTCCTGTCTGCTTACAGTTTTCCTATAGTTTATTTTTAATAAAGTATGTTCATAAATACCAGCCCCCTTTGGCTATGCTTAGGAAAAACAGGAAAAGCATTTCTGTTCTCCTCTGAGACACAGCTGCAGGATTAGCCAACAGTGTTATTAACTATGTGTGGGGCTCATGGTGGAGGTTTGAGTGACAGCAAAGATGACAGTCCCATGCCTGAGCTTTATTTTCTAAAAGTAACCATTCAATTCTAGTTGAATTCTATTAAATGATTCATTTTATAAAATACAATGTTCTTTTTAAATTAAATGATTAATTTTAGAAAATACTGTGGTTTTTTAAAATGGGTTAATACATTAGTATTGGGATATCATTTTTTTAATGGCCAGAAGGCATGTCCACTCAGCAGAGAGAAACAGAGACACAGAGCAAGGGAGTAGAGTGGGACAAAGCACTCCCCCATGAGGTGTGGTCACATTGTAGTCCCTTTTCTTCTATTTTTTCATCCTGTTGCAATTTGGGGCATATGTGTCTGGTGTGTTTTTCAAGCTGTTGGGGCCAGGATTTGAACTGTGGCCAGCCATGTGGTATCTGGCTCCCTTAACCACTAGGCGACCTGAATGGCCTGGAAAATCAAACTTTTTTTCTGAGAGATTTTTGCTATAAGGCACATGTGCTTGCCAGAGAGACAGAGAGACAAAATGAGAAATTGCCCCCTGGGGGGATGGCCACACCACAATCCATTCTCTTCTTGAGAGTTTGGACATGCACGAACACATGCCCAGCATGAGTTTCAAGTCTGGCCTAGACTCGAACCATGGTCGTCTACGTGGGAGTTCAGTATCTTAACCACTATGCCATCTGCTGGCCCCAGAAAATCAAATTCCTAATGGCTGTGTAATAGTTTATTATATTGGCAATGCTTTAGATTATTTAGACATTGTACTGTTGGACATTTAGGGTATTCCCAACTTGTTTCTGTTTTTTTTTTTTTTTTTTTTTTTTTTTTTTTAAGAGGCTTTTGCTATAGGGTGCGAGTGCTCGCCAGAAAGACAGAGAGAGACAGAGAGACAGAAAGCTAGAAATCACCCCCCAGGGGGATGGCCACGCCACAATCCCTTCTCCTCTCGGGATCTTGGGCACGCATGCGCACGAGCCCGGCATGAGTTTAAGCCACTGGGTCCAGGACACGAACCGCTGTCGCCTACATGGGAGTCCAGTGACATAACCATTATGCTAACTGCTGGTCCCTTGTTTCTGTTTTAATAGCAGTAAGACCAGCATAGGTCAAGCAGTTCTTCAGTGCCACAAGTGTTTTCCTGGGCCCGCCTCATTCTTTATCACTATAGCACACAATCAGGAATACCCTGAGGTAATACATTCACTGTCCCTGAACCACCAGAATACCAAACACTCACCCATACCTAACTCTTCTCTATTTCTACTCCCCAGATTTATCTGTTCTTTGAACTTCATTTTTGGATTCTGATCACTTGGCTTCTCCAATTTACTAGTGCCACTTTTAATTAGTATGCTACTGCCCAGGTGCTGACTGCTTGCTACTCTGATGTCATCTGTAAATATATTAAACCCAACTTTTCTTCCTTCTCTCCATTCCCCCTTCACTTCTCAAATAGGGAAAGGAGTTGTCGCACTCAGTGTATGTCTGAGCACTGGTGCTGAGTAGTCACGGGAGTTGCTCACACTTCTAACCCTTCCACCCAAGTGCCAGCAGCTTACCGTTTCTCCTGCGATCCGCTGCAGTGTTACTCGGAGTTAGAAATAATACTCTAGATCATGTAGTGCAGTCCCCTAACAGATTATGAAAATGATTTAGTCAAGGTCTCTGAATTAATTACAGAAACAAACTTTTATTTAGGTCTCCTGAAATCTACTATGTGTGTGCTGGAGAGTTCTGAATGAGGGGATGGGACTTGGTTCTTGTTAAAGTACCAGTATTTCTTTGACAAATGTATTAAGCACCTATTTACTATTACGGGCCAGGTACTATTTCAGGTGCTGGGGATTCCGCGATGGTGGGTGCAGGGGAGACAAAAATCTCTGCCCCAATGGAACGTTCATTCTCAAAACCTAAGTAGTTGGCCTCACCATCTTGGAAAAACTCCCAGTGACCCGTGTAGGAGCGGCTGGGTCCCCTCTGGGAGGAAATCCCATCCTTTCTCAGCTCGCGTGCTTACGTGAGAGCTGATTTACTGCAGAAGCCGGAGGGAGGCAGGAACCTCCGTAGTGCCCTCCCCGCGCCTCTGCACCGCCAGGCCCACCGCGGCGGCTCCAGGGCGCCACCGCGCGCCAGCTCCGGTCTAGGATGATTCGCCCGGCCTTCCTCACCCTCTCGGCGTTCCTGCCGACCGCTGGAGGGCAGGGAAGCAGGACGCCGCGGTAGCGCCGTCCTAGGAGAAAGGGATGCGGGCTGCTGGAAATCCAAGTCAGTCGCGCATCTAATACCCAGACTGAGGGAAGGACGATCTCTCTCCCGGGCTTGAGGTTTAAGCAGCAAACTGCTCTCTCGTGCTTGTCTATTAAACATTGCAGCAGCACGCCCTTTCCAGCCTCGGCTGAGGCCACTGCAGCGTCCCCTCCCCTCCTGCCCCACCCTCTAGCTAAGACTCCAGAGCCCCACTGCAGCCTCCCAGCCGTCCTCCCTTTTTCTTCTCCACTTCCTGGTTACCATGGTGACACACGTCATTTACGTGCCGTGCGTCGCCTTGGAAACAGGGGAGCATCCGCGGCGCCGGGGGGAGACCCGCCCCTGCCGCTCCAGCCTCACTCGCGGGCGCTGCCCGTTAATGGCCCGGGGGAGTCCCCAGACCGTGCGCTTCTGATCTCGGCTTCAACGCGGGCTGGTCCACGAGTACCTCTGTGACCCAAGAAACTGGCGAGCGCTCGGTGATCTGGGCGCTCGGGTGGCGGCGCTGACAGGGGCGCAAACCAGGAGGTGAAGTCGGGCAGGGCGCTTTTGCCCGGGGCGACGAACACTAGAGACGCCGACCCTGAGACCCTCCCAGGTTCTCGTCCCACTGCTTCTTCCCGGACTCCGCGGATCCTGCCTGTGCCTGGTCTCCCCAGGTCGGCTCCTGCCACTCTCCGGAGCACCCCCTTCCCTCTGCTCCTCCTTGGGACCTCTCCCCCTTTACCTCCCCCACCCGGAGGCCGGGCAGGACGCGACCCGGAGCCGCCACCGCCCGCTTCTGCCATTCAATGGAGGACGGTCTGCTGGAGATCATGACCAAGGACGGCGGCGACATGCCAGCGCCTCTGGAGGTGTCCACAGTGCCGGCCGTGGGGGACGTGATCTCCGGGGAGTACAACGGCGGCATGAAGGAACTGATGGAGCACCTGAAGGCCCAGCTGCAGGCCCTGTTTGAGGACGTGAGGGCCATGCGGGGTGCCCTGGACGAGCAGGCCTCGCACATCCAGGTGCTCTCGGACGACGTGTGCGCCAACCAGCGGGCCATCGTCTCCATGTGCCAGATTATGACCACGGCGCCCCGCCAGGGCAGCCTGGGCGTGGTCGGCGGCAAGGGGAACTTCCCGGGCGCCCCCGAAGAGCCGGAGACCCCTTCTCCTGGAATCGGGGACAACGACTTGCTGGATCGCGATCCCGTGGACGAGGAGGACGACGAAGAAGAAGAGAAAGAGATGCCCAGCCCCGCCACACCCACCAGCCACTGTGAGCGCCCCGAGAACCCCTGTGGTGGTCTCCTTGCCGGGGACGCGTCACTTGTGGAGCCCCTCGACCTGCCCGACATTACCCTGCTGCAGCTGGAGGGCGAGGCCTCCCTGTGAGGGGACTTCGCCAGGGCACTACCTTCCCGGGCTGACTTTGGGTTCCAAGTGCATGACGCGAGGGGACTGAACCGCGCGGTGCGGCATGCTTCGCTCCGACGGCTGCTCTTGCTGGTGGAGCAGAGAGACTCCCTGGAGGGAGGAAGAATTTGTAGGTGAAGGAATTTGGGAGCATCACGAATTCTTTCTGCTCAACCAAGAGAGTCATTGCAAACTGCGGAAAGGTGAGGTTCCGGGAGAGGACGCGCCCGACTCTGGACTCCCATCCACCCTTACCCTGTCCTTTCCCCCCTCCAGACAACAGGAGAACTCCTGAATTGTGTAAATAAAATTCTGCTTTTTCTATTCTGAAAAAGGACTTATCTAGGACCATGGCAAATAATCTCTAACGATTTACCTAGAAATTAAAGAATTGGGGGTATTCTGTTCTGGCAACAGGAAATTTACCCTTCTGCTGAAATCCAAGCTATTCAGTGTTCTGCAGGAGCGTCTCTCCCTCACAGATCTCTGCGACTGCTGATTGGTAAAGGAAGCTTGAGGAGGGAACTGCAGCCCTAGGAATCTGGGTGAATGGGGTTCCAAGGGCCCCGGCTGGGAGGAGCTGGCTGTGAATGTGCATGAAGATGTAATAGCTCAACCTCTAGGATTTTGCATGCAGAGCTGATCCTGCCTTGTCACTGACTTCATCTGGGATTGCTTTTCCACTCACTGGGGTTCAGAGAACAAAGCCCAGTTCACAGGCAGAGACTCGGGTGTGCTCAGTCACAGCCCAGATTTAGGGGACATTTGAGGGACTCTTGGGGGCCGCAGCCAAAAACTCTCTCCTGGCTACACCTGCTTAACTTCAGTTCCTTTTTCTGTCAATGCGTCCCTGCCCGCTGCCTCTTGGTGTTGCCTCCATAATGTCTCATGTGTGTTTTGTGTGTCCACTGGCGTAGTAGCGTGTGAGCCCTGAGGGGCAGGGCTTGTGGCTCTGGTGTTAGGTTCAGGGGCTGCAGACCCTTCTGTGAGCCCCGGGCTATCATGGCGCTTTCCTCTCTCCTCCCCCACTCCCCAACCAGGGCATGAAGCATGTGCTGTCCTGAGGTTCCTAAACTGATGTGCCTCCCTCCCACCCCAGTGATGACTTTGTGTGCCCCTCCTCCTCCTTTGTGTACTCCCTCTCAGTGCTTTCCTCGGTGTTAACCTGAATAAAAGGCGTCATCTCCCTTCCTTGCTGACTGGTACTAGGGGATGTCAGGGTGGGGTTTCTGGGACCACTGCATGGACCAGGACTTAGTGGGAACTGCCAGGACTGTGCCTTCCCTCCTCTTTCCCTGTCTCCAGTTCCAAGGAGTTGATTGCCCCTGCTCTGGCTGGGACAGCATTGCAAACTCTGCCTGGTTTCCCTTCAATCCTGGACCTTGACCTCAAGCTGACCTGGTGAAGAAGGGGACATGTGCTGAGTGAGACTCAACAAGGGTTTTCAGTAGCCAGAATTTCACATGTGCAAGAGACACAGTGAAGCATCTGGCTCTTGGGCGACGATTTCCAAATCTGGGCCCTGGAATGTCAGGCATGACACCTGTTCCATGGGAGGAGTGGGGTGGGGGTATCATTCTGGAGGGATTACCGGGGATCTCTGTGAGCAAAGTGACACATCACAGAGGAAACCACAATAGCTGCCTCAGGCCTCTAGTGGAGAATTCCTGTGAGGTGTTTCCCGGAGAGAGAGCTTAGACTGAAATCAGCTCTCGTCTGCTCCCTTGGGCAATGGAGATTTCCCAAGGCTGCTCTTGATCAACATTTGAGATGAAATAAACTGGGGTGGTGGTGGTGGTGGTGGTGTGTAGTGTGTATGTGTGTGTGTGTGTGTGTGTGTGTGTGTGTGCTGGCTACTAGTTGCTGCAGTATGGTGGAAAGAACTGGAGGCTCAGATTTGTGCTTAAATCTCAGTTCCAACTCTAAATCAACTGTTTAAGACTTAGTTTCTGGATGTGTAAAATGGGAGTAAGAAGTTATTGGGGAAAAATATACAGAACCCCTAGGAAGTCTTGTGCAAATGTTAGTTTCTTTATAGTTTTCTTGGGCTGTAGGGGTGATGGTAACTGGCTCCTATAGGAAAACAATACCACCCCAAGAACATTCTAGAAATTATTTTATATAATCTTTCCCTATCTAAACTCTATGCTTCTGGATAGAATTAAGGAAAAGGAAAGGAGGATTGTGATATTCCTGAGCTAGCCATATAGCCATGGACATAAAGGTTGTGGGGGTTAGCCCTATACCAGAGGAAGTCTTGAATTATGCAGTGGTTGGAGAATGCATGCTGGGGGTTCTAGAGAGGATAACGAGAGGACTAGGAATAGGTTCCCATTATAGTTCCAGTATTCAGCACTAATAACTATAATGATAGCTACCATTTATTGGGCACTTGCTGTGTGCCAGACGCTATGCCCTATTTTATCTTCCAATAACCATAGGAAGTAGGCACTAGTATTATTTTTACGTAACCGTTCAGAAACAGACTCCAATACTTGCTCAAGGTCACAGGCAAGCACTTGGCAGAACTAGGACTTAACCCTGGATCTGTCTGTCTCAGCATATCTCCTTGATTGTTAGGGTATTGAAAGTTACAGGCCGTATGTCTTGGTCTGTCACAATTGAAACAATTTCCTTTTGATTTTTGTTGTGTAATTTCCTTTAGTGTAGCTGCTAAAGCCATACCTTGGATTTGTGGTCCTCCAATGTCCTGACATAGTCTAATGAAATTATTTACTGTCCTCCCTTTCTTTTTTGGAGCAATAGTTGTTTTACAAGAGGCATTAGCATTTTTAAAAGCCAATTGTTTTAATAAAATTTGTCTTGCCTCTTGATTAGAGACTATTCGTGATATGGCCTGTGACAAGCGGGAAATAAAATTTTGATATAACTCACTAGGTCTCTGTCGTATACTAGAGAGCCCTAGATGAGAACCATTTTAATTTTTCTCTTAATCAGATCTTCAGAGAAGGAGAATCCTTTATTTCTCCAATCAAGAGCTAAGAGTCCTGAAAAAGGAAATAATCTTAATTTTCATTACTTTTTATCTTCTCAGTTGGAACAAGAAGTTGCAATTCAGATTTTGGTTAGTGACCCTTCTCAGAGTCCAGTAGGTGGTAATTCAATAATAGCACCAAGTGATGACTTCCTGGACTGCTTTCTTGAGAGGAAGAAGCTGATACGTCCAGGTAGTTACTCCCTTCATTCTTGTGCTTTCTTGTTCCTTGTAGCTCAGATTCTCCAGATTCTGACTTCAATCTCAAGGTCACCTTAACCCTCTAGCCTCTGTAAAGGTTCTGATTGAGTTCTCTAACCCTTGACTCCATCTCAGTTTTCTTCCTATGCCCACTGTCCTAAATGTGTCCCAGTCCCTTAGCTAGGGCCTTCTAGAATTTCTCTAGCTATTCCCCCCAAGCCCTAATAATAAAAAATCTCCCCAGAAAGAGCTATTCTTCAGCCTTCTTCAGTCACCTACACCAGCATCTCGCAGGGATCCGCGTAGGTTGGTCTCCCACATCCTTCACTCTGTCCTCCCCATTCCCCACTTTTGCCTTTCTTCTTTGGAATGTTCCTAATGAAGTTCACATGGGATTCCTAAGTGGACTCATGTGCAGGGGTCACTAATGAACTTCATGGGGCCACAATCCCCTGAAATCAAATGCAATATCTTAAAACTGTTCTCTTGAGAGGGGGTTCATGGTTTCAACTTAATCCATTAAAAGTACAAGTTAAATTAAAAAAGTAGGAATTGCTGAGATGAAGGATAATGAGACTTAATTTTTGTTTTAATTGCTAAAGTGTTCATGCACTTGTGGAAAGAGATGGAGAGACAGAGAGAGAAGGAGAAGGGAGAAAGCACTTCCCAGTGGGATATAGTCATTCTGCAAACCCATCTCTCCATTTATCCATCTGGGCATTCACATACACATGTCTCACACGTTTTTTCAAGCCACTGGGGCCAGGATTCAAACCGTGGTTGACCACATAGAATCTAGCTCCTTCAACCACTAGGCTACGAGGCCAGCCCAAGTACTGAGACATTTTAACTTAAAAAATATCAGGGCCAGCAGGTGGCATGGTTGAGGGTGCTGGACTTCCACATGGCTGACCACGGTTCGAGTCCCAGACCTGGCAGCTTGCTTTCTCACTTTCTCTCTCTCTCACTCTGTCCCTCTCTGGTCAAATAAAATAAATAAGTAAGTGGATAAATAAAGTTGAATAATTCTTTTAAAAAAATACCAAAGAAGAAATGACCCTGCCCAAACCTGGCACTCTTAGTACCCTTGCCTCTTGGGGCCTCTAGTCTAGTTCCCACAATAAACTAAATCTTCATATAAATCTGATTACTCTCCATCTATTTAACAAATTCAAGTTATATTGATTTCCGTACTAAAAGCCTTGCTTCCCATTGCTTTCAAATCTGCTGGTATTTGGAGTTTGCCAGAGCACTGGTGTGGTATCAGAGAGGAGGAAATGCCCCCACCCAAAGCTTTGTGAGGTTCTTTACATCTGGGCTGCACAATGCTGCATCCCAGCTTTTTCAGTTTCTGGTACTCCCATCTCTCATTGGTCTAAGGGGCCCTTCTCAGAGTTTGGCTCTTAATCCCCAAATAAACACACACACAGCTTCACAGTAATAAGTTGCAACGTTAGCCTGGTACAACTATAATCTGCTCTTAGAGAAATAGTTATTTCCCTAAAGGATGCAACGGAACAATAAGGTCTCCAACATAAACAAGCTGTTTTATATGATCTCAGTATCACCACAGATTCTGGTGTCTGCTTGATATGTATAGTGAAATGGCTCACCTAGACGTTTCCCAGAACCTAGGAACAGTTCTTTCTCAAATATATTTAAGCCCATGCTTCTTGCAAGATGGAAACTTGCTCGCATCTTTGAAAAGGCAGGTTTTCATAAGCATCTTTCCTCATTTACACACTTAAGAAAAGAAATTCACTCAGAATACCCTGCTACTATAAGAAATTATATAGGCGTACAAAAAGAATGTCCTTGAATCTTCCATTCTAGCTTCTATTCCTCCCTCCTTCCACCACACATACACTTCTATATTGTCCCCAAAAGGTGAATTCCCTTAGAAAAACAGCCTTTTGGCTTGAAAGCACTGTGCTTGCAGGAGCCCTGCTCTGTAAATAATGTTGTAATGGTGCCACCTGTCGAGGAATAGAGACATTACAATGGGAGCCTCTGAATTTATGGCTTTCACTTTAGCAAGCAAAATGAACTGCCTACTAAAGGCCTGGCTTTCTGCCAGTTGGTGGGTGATGAGGAGAGATGGGGAAACGAAATAAATAGAAAGTATTTGAAGAATATAAAAAGCAACTGCAATAACTTTTAACTGGTCTCCATGGTCTCTTCCACACCTCTGATCCAAAAATTTGTCTTCCTAAACCAGAATTCTGAACATTCATTCTCAGAAATCTGCATCATGTCTTTATTACTTCCTGAAGCAAGTATAAAATCTGGTGTGTGTGCACGCGTGAGTGAGTGTGTGTCTGGGGGGAGTCAAGGTCCTTCCTAATAAGGCCCTGGCATACTTTTTACCCAGATGTTTTTCAGCTACACTTTCTAGACATCATCTCACCAGGTCAGAAGCCCTTATCCTCCAAGTCAGAATGCGAAATAATTCCCAAGTGTAACCCAGTTCCTTGAATCCTGGGTGACTCACCTCCCAATCCCCCAGGCTCTGGATTCGATTTCATCTTAGTCTTCTCAAGTGCAGTCAGATGTAGATTTCTCCTCTAGAAAAGGAACTTCTGTGGTCTTGGACACCCACACCAGCCTCTCATAGGGTATCCAGCATGGCCACTTTTCTACTTTCCTTGTCCTTTCCCCCTTTTTTATGCTACCTGTGAATGGAAAATCCCTAGAAATAGTTTGCAAAGCTTTTGGACTATAAACATGTTCATTTAGTTCTACAAGTACAGTTCATGATTTCCATCAAATTCTTAAAGGGGTCTGTAAAATGAAAAAAAGTAACAAACCCTGTAGTCAAAATATGCTCCTCACTGTTTTTCAGAAGTGCCTCTCATTTTCTGGTTCTTTGACATCTTTTTTACTTTTCTACTCCATCCTGTCTCTGCCATTTGGAATCCTACCAGTGCTTCAAGGGCCTTCGGTAATGCCACCTTCTTCATGGAGACCTTCCTGACGTAATCTCTTCTTCCTGTAAATAGCCAGATCTTTCTGTTTGTACTTATTTTGGGGAAAACAACTCTATCTTGGCTTCTGTTATTCTTTACATGCTTTTGTTATTATCCCAAATTATGAGTGTCTTGAGAACTGGAACTACTTTCTCATATTTATGCTTTCTGAAGTATTTACCTTATTTTATTGACTTTGAGTTACCAGAGACTATATCATGTGCTTGGTACCATTAAGAAGGGGGAAAAATACTACCATTTAAACCATCAGTATGTTTTTTTACCATTTACATTTTAAAGTATTATTCTCATTCAAGGAACTCATCTAGGTCTATTTAGAAATACCTTGTTTTTTTAGAGGTTTTTGCTATGGGAAGCATGCGCTCGCCAGAAAGACAGAGAGAGACAGAGACAGAAAGTGAGAAATACCCCTCAGGGAGGATGGTCATGCCACAATCCGTTCTCCTCCATTCTCCTCCTGGGATCTTGGGTATGTACGCACACATGCCCTACGTAAGTTTAAGACACCAGGTCCAGGACTAGAACCGCGGTTGACTACATGCGAGTCCAGCGACATAGCCATTACGCCAACTGCTGGTCCTGAAATATCTTTTTTTATATCTCTAAGGTGTACATGACATATAATAAAGTCATTACAGTATAATTCCTTTACAATGAGTCTGACACTTATGAATCATTTTTGACTCAGTGTTGTCTGTATTTTCTCATGCATTTCTATTCTCAGAGCCATTTTGAGTATTAGTGAAGCAGCCTTTCTTATAAAGAAAAAAGTCTTCTACTATTGCCTCTGAGATTTTCTTCCAGGCCAAAATACCTAGTCTGCAAGTTTTAATCCCGGTAATTCTTCGATCTTGCTGGAAGGTGCTCAGGGAAGATGTTGAGACAACAACCAGAACTAACATTTCTTCAAATGGTTGATTAATTGAAGTATCAAGGGATTGTAGATTTCCAGTTATGCCACTTAGAATAACAACTTGGTTCAGGCACGGATAGGCAGGCAATGATAACTGTTATGTCTGCTGCTTGGCCAGCAGTAATCGTAAGATGCCATCAATTATGAGACAGATTCTATTTCAGAGGTGTTAAAGTGTATAGGTGTAGTGGGGGAGGATGTGTGTCTGGAATGAATGGAGTTGGTACAAGGGATTTTTCATAGGCAGAGAGAGTGTTTAATCGAATCTTAAGTATAAAAATAAAAAACTACAATTTTTAAAGAGTAAACGAGAATAAAACAATGCAGATGGGGACCAGCAGTTAGCGTAATGGCTGTGTCGCTGAACTTCCATGTAGTCAACCAAAATTTGCGTCCTGGACCTGGTAGCTTAAAACTCATGCCGGGCGCGTGTGTGTGCGTGCCCAAAATCCTGAGAGGAGAATGGAGGAGAAGAAGTTAGGGCGTGGCCATCCCCCCTTGGGGGTGATTTCTCACTTTCTGTCTCTCTGTCTTTGTCTTTCTGGCGAGTGCACGCGCCCTATAGTAAAAACCTCTCCCTCCTCCCCAAAAAAATGCAGATCGCCATCTCTTTGAATCTTCGAAAAGTTTATTGCTGAAAAACACCTTCATGATGATTATATAGCCATTTTACATGTAACTTGGGTGTCTTTACGGACTTCCCATGTCAGTTAGAGACCTGATTAGATTTGAATCCAATTCTTATTCCCATATCTGGGAAGTCCACAGCACACAATTTCTGCAGCATCCTCTGTTCTTTTTCTTGCTTCCCTCCATATCCACACCTCTGAGTCTGTGCAGGGTGCCTCAGTTTGATTCCTTACCAACTCTAGGACACATAAAACAGCTCTTTCACTGGTTTCAACAAGAAATAGCATCCTAAGGGATATTTAAATTTTTTAACTGTAGACTTGAATAGAAAAATGTGTGTCGAGTAGGGCAGGGAGAGTGATCACAGGGAAAGCCTTACTGAGGAGTCTTCCTTTCACAGGCTCCTGCACCCTATTCTTCCTTCTCTTCTTCCTGCTTGCTTGTCCCCAAATAGCAAGCAAACTCTTTCTTACATTGTGACAAAAATAGTTTCTCTCACGTTAGCTCCCTATCTTATTTATACCTCAAGTACTTTATTAAAAAGTATGATCTCTTTCTAAGAGGATTTCCAGTGAATAAATATTAATTATTTGCTTGCATGTAACTAAGGAAATAGGTGGGTGATATGCCTAAGATTGCAGAGTTAATGACAGTATTAGGAACAGAACCCTGTTCACCTAAACGATAGGCCAGGATTTTTTTCCTCACTAAATTTTTCTGTACCTTATTCTGTTATAAATAATTACAGTAAGCTAAGGGAAACTTACTGTAGCTTCAATTCAGCTTTGAGAATAAACAGGAAGAGTCACCATTTCTTTTATAGTGGGTGAATGGAAAAACACACGCAAGAAGAGAATCTTGACTGAATCTATCAGTGAGGGTTTGCCAACTGCCTCCCCTGTCTTATGGAAGGTGGTAGGCTCTGCAGCAGACTTCGGGAAGGACGGTCCCTATGTTTAAGGAGCTCACAGTCTGATAATGAGGGAATATGTTCTTGAACTGAGACAGAGTATTTCTCAGAAGATTGAAGAAAATCTATTTTCTGTGAGCATGGCTAACAAATTGAGAGCACTTTAATTTTAAAATGGGAATGGTTTGTGAGCGTGTGTGTGTGGGCCGCAGGTATGTATCCAGATGGGATAAGGTAAAATAGGGGAGAAAATAAAGATAAAACTCAGAAAAACCATAAATATCACAACTACAGGGGACATCAGTATGACATTGGAGGAAGAGCAGGAGCAGAGATAGCATCCTAAAATTCCCTGGATAAAGTAAGTAGAAAAGGGTGGACAAAACAACAAACACTATGTATGGCCTCTACACCAATTCACCTGTTTTTATAGGTAATATAAAAATGGAATTTCAGATTCTATATAATGAGGAATATAAAATCTCAGATACAAAACAAAAACATTGTAGGATGGGTCTCATGCCTAGGACGTGGCAGTAAAAAAAAGATACAGTAAAAAAAGAAAGGAAAGGAAACCGCTGCAGTACAGAATTCCAGAAAAACAGAACTAAGTTCTGACATGCAGCTGGAAAGAGTTGCTGGTCATGAGAGGCACGCTACATGTTCATGGGGACCTGCTCCTGGGTCTCAAGCAGTTTCTCTGCTGTGCTACAGAAAGTCAGCTTTAGCGTCTGGCATTTGTAAAATTCAGCAAGGAAGGGAGAAATAAAAGGGACAGGGAGAGGAGGAAGGAAATAAAACAAGTTAGAGGAATAAAATAAAAACAAGGAAATGATAGAAGGGAAGTCAGAGTAGAACTTTACCTCACAAAGACAGAACCTTGCCTGAGATTTTAATATCTTTGAGCATGGAAAAGAGAAAGGAATAATTTAGGTGAAAATAAAGAGAGGAAAAGAAGTGATTGTAAAGATGTGCCAGAGGCTAACAAAACTGGACAATAAATCCCTGGAACAAATAATGAAAATGGCACAAAGCCAAGTTCTAGGCGATCAGGGGAAGTTTATTTAATCTAAAGATTATCTCTCAGAAGGAAAAAGATGACATAACAAAGGTTGCTATTCTGTATTTAATTTTGATCCATGAAAATGGAATTGATTAATGAAAAGGGAGTGAGGAAAATTTTCAGGACATGTAGTCCTATTGAATTTCTAATAACCAACGAGATAAGGTAAAACAATATGTGGAAACCTGACTTCAAATGTGATTTTCATAGCTTGAGACTCCATGAAGCGAAGGCTCAAAGAAGATGAATCTAGTTAGTACAATTACTTTGGAGTCCAGTGAAGAGGACTGGAAGCAATGGATGAGGGGATCTCTCCAATGAACTTAGATTTAGAGATGTCAGGTAGAGATCAGGCACAACTAAGACTGTGCTACCCACATTGCAACACTTCCAAAATCATAAGCCAGGAGCTGCAGGTGTCATGGTGGTTAAGACACTGGATGTCTACATAGCCAACTGCAGTTGGAGTCCTGGGCCTGGAAGCTTGCTTTCTCTCTTTCCCCTTCTCTCTCTCTTTGGTCAAATTAAAAATTAACAAGAACAAATAAAATTAAATAAATAATTATCTTTTTTAAAAAATCACAAGCCATAAGCAAAACTGAAGAGTTTAATTACTAGAAAATTAAAGATTTCTGTCCTATTAATACAGAGGGCATCATGGACAAAGTCAATAGGCTGATGACAGATGGTAAAATATTTGTTGTGTTTAAAACTGGGAAAGGTATTACACCATACAAGGTGTGCCTGCAAATAAACAGAAAAAAGGCAGAAACCCAATTTAAAAAAAAAAAAAAAAAGGAAGCAAACGATATGAATAGGCAATTTACTGAAGAGAAAAAAAACCCCTAAATATATGGAAGTCTAATTAAAAACATTCACAATCAGATGCAAATTAAACCAATAATGAACTATCACTTTGTAGCTATCAAACCAGCAAAATTAGAAATCTAGAAAATTTGTATTGTCAGGCATGTGGAATCTTGCACTGCTGCAAGACTGGCTTTGCCACTTTTGGAAAACAATCTTGCATTACTTGGACTAAGTAATATAAAATAAATTCTTAACAAGTCTAGAAGGGAATTAATACACAGAAGTTCAATGCAGAGTTATCTGTAGTGGTGCAGAGTTGGAGGCAACCTGGGAGTTCATTACTGGACAGACAGGCAGACAGGTAAAACATGGTGGATGCATACTATGGACTACTAGGTATCAATGTGAAGTAAGATGAAATTTAACATCTGGACACGTGGATGGAGCTAAAAAACAGTGATAGTGAAAAAAGCGAGACACAGAAGGAGACGCATAACTTGAGACTTTGGGGTACATTTTACAATACATGCTCACAAAATAATAATATGTTTGAAAAACACATAAACAGAAATATATATATTATGCACATTATAAAATTGCCTATACTAGAGAAAAAATGAGTAAAGAAGAAGGGATCAAATAAAAGGGGCTTTGCTTACAGGGAGTAATGATGGTGTTATATGAATTCAATCCTTTGAGGAACAAAAACATAAGCAAAGTATGAAGTGGATGTAAGGTCATTTCTCAGAACCCAAGAGTAAGAATGCAGCTGGCCTCTGAGGCTAAGCAAAACCAGGGTAGCCATTAACTCAGTTCTTTGGAGACACAGTCTTTTATCTTTGCTTCCCTCTGTCCTCTGACTTCAATCTATTTTCTCTGCATGCCAACTTTTCCTACTTCACGTACATGGCAAAAGACAACTTCCCAGTTTGAGTCTCTTGCTTGTTCTAGTCAGAAATGACTGTACCCACTGTACACTAATTCCAAAATCTTAGGAAAGAACTTAATTGAACTGGCTTTTGGTGATGGTGTGTGGGTGGGTATCTCATAGTACCATCTCATAGTACTAATTTGGTTTCCAGAGCCCTCTCTGGGAGTTTGGGGATAGGTGATGTAGTTCCCTGAATCTAGTATCAGAGATTAAAATGAAGAGGTAATGGGAGACTGAGGTATCAGAACATGGAACAGAGAATTGGGTGGAGAGGGCCATGTCACAGGAGTTGAAATCTCAGGTAAAGGGACTCGGGTAAACTAGCCACAATTCCCACAAATATGCAGAGAATTAAATACCCCAACCTCATGATCCAGTCTCCCTCTGATCCCCTCTGATCTTTTGCCTATGCTACTCATTGGCTGAACCCAACAGAACACAGAAGTAAGGGAACCAAGGTAACCTGTTGGCGTGGCCCATGCAGTTCAGCCTCCCAAGCCCAGAGATCAGTGAAGAGGGTGAAGAACTGATCTGAAGAAGCAAACAGTAGTTATCTAGATTTTTGGACTAGAAAAATAAAAAACATAATCATAAAATGAATAAAAATGCAAATCATACTGGAAGCCCCCAAAGACAAGCTTTTAAGTACTCCTAGAAGCTGGTTTTTTTTTTTTTTTTTTTTTTTTTTTTTTGCCCTGGATGAATATTTGTGTTAAACTAAATATTTAAGAGGAGGTCACTAACTAGTAACAGGTGTTTCAAGGGCTTCCTTGGGGGTTCAGAACTCTGGGCTTACTCCACTACTATCACAACAGCTTTGTTTTTATTTGGTTAAATCGTAGGGATTCTGTTCAAGTAGTGCTACATCATCTATTTATGGCTATATATTGTGTGAGGGATTAGAAAATGAATCACAGACTAGTGGGGAAGACAGAAAAGTAAAAAAGTTCTAAAACAATAAGGGAATACAGTGATAGAAAAACGCCCAAGATATTATGGGAACTCAAGGGAAGTACAGTAAACCTAGAAAAGGACAGGGAGGTTTTCTGAAGTGGGTGTCTGAAAAAGAGGGGTAAGCAGCCGAGAGGGCACTGCTGCTGTTCAAAGACCAGAAGAGGAGCCCAGCAATTACACAATTTGCTGGAAACAGGCCTAGGGTTTGCTCGGCGGACAAGGCAGGAGCTACAGAGGCTCGGTGTGACTGGCAGAGACCTCCGCTCAGGCCTGGCTCTAGCCGCGCTCCTCCTCCTCCCACCCTCTAACCAATGAGCGCGGCATCTCACAGTTCCACTGGCTGGGAGGGTGTTCCAAGCCCTAAGGTCCGCATCTCCAGCTGGAGTGGGGGGGCAGCTGTAGCCTCACCAGTCTCCCAGAATAGTCTGTGTTTCCCTGAGGTCGTCAAATTAGCGTAATCAGCACCAGATGGGGCGGCCCACAAGCAGGAGCTCATTGGTTGCTACAGCGGCGATCTGAGCTGCTGATTGGTCGCAAGTCTCTCAACCCGGGCTACGCCCATCTCCTGGTTCTAATCAGGTCAGGAGCCCCACAGCCTCATGGGTAGTGTGGGCGTTCGGCCCCCGGGCTAGACCTGGGGAGATGGCGTCCGCTATTGATTAGAAGAAACCGAGAGTGGGGCCACATCTTACGGGCGGCAGTTCCCGGGTTCCCTCACATTTTTAGCCGTTGGGCCGTGCCAGGTAACCCCGAACCTGGTTGCGCGCCCTCCAGCGACAAGTGGCTTTGCATCCGGAAATGAAAGGGGGCTGGTGGAGTGTGGCTTTTGATTATTGGTTTTTCATGGGGGTTCGTGTCCCTCTCAGGGACCAGGGCCGAGGCTACAGCATGGGAGTCGCGGCCAGGGCAGTGGCTTCTCGTTCGAACCTTTCTCGAGTCCCTGTTCTTCTGCTGCCGCCTGGCGCCTGGGCCCTGGACCCTGGTAGCCCATGACCTTGAATGGGAAATTGCTCGCCCTTGAAAAGACAGTTGTAGGTCATTTGGCCCGCGCTTCCTGCATTCCAGTCACCTTCTCCATCTACGCAGAATGCGCCGTTTCTACAACGAATGCGGCGATTCCGCTTGTCTGGAATATTACTCGTAATGAGCATCCAACCCAGCTGTCCCTTTTTCTACCTTACAGCTTCTGCTTGCTCTTAGCTAGTATCGCCCTCCTTGGTATAAAGCCTGCCTGTTTCCCTGCACCGTCTCAGGAGTACGGGTTCCGGAACAGGCAAGCTGGAGTTAGAATGTATGCTACTTAAAATGTTTAACATTTATAAGCCTCGGCTTTTACTCCTCAGAAGGAGACAATACTAGTACTTAATAAAATTTTGCGAGGGTTACACATAAAACTTAGAACATAAAGGCGACTTGGCTGTGACCACTGCGTAGACGGGACATTGCTCTCCGTGTCTGGTTCAGCCCCTCTGCAATCATGTCTGACAAACCCAATATGGCTGAGATAGAGACATCTGATAAGTCGAAATGGAAGAAGACAAACACAAGAGAAAAATCCACTGCCTTCCAAAAATAACGATCGAACAGGAGAAGCAAGCAGGCAAATCTTAATGAGATGTGTGCCGCCTGTATGAGCTGTATATTCCACAAGCATTGCTTTGTTGTTTTTCTCCTTTTAGCTGTTTAACTTTGTAAAATGCAAAGCCTTTGGATCAAATTTAAATGACTGTACTGCCCCTTTCAAATCAAAGAATTGAGAGCTACTTTACTTGCCTCTCCCATGTGCCGGATTGGCTGGCAGGGAATGAAAAGCACTTGCATATTGCTGAAGGAAGAAGCTAGGAGCGATGGCAGTGAAATGTAACAATCAAGCGGATCCACAGTGTCCTGCAGACTGCCAAATGCAGTTTATAACTAGAGTGCCATATTTTTTTTTGTTCAAATTATTTTAAGACTGCACGACCTTTATTAAAAAAGTTTTAAAATCCAAAAAAAAAAAATGAAATGCTTAATAAATGTGAACTGTTACTATCTGTGCTTCCAAAATACATCGTAAAGATTTAATAACACTTGCTCTTTGTTGCTACGGTTATTTTGTTTTGTCTGCACTACTAGACTTTGAGCACCTTAAAAGCTGAAACTATTTGGTTTGTAATCTTAGTGTTCAACATTAATGGACAAATTTAGAACTAAGATTATTTCTCAATGCTTTCCAAAAACACCCTCTCTTTATCATTCTTCTTTTCCTTCACTCTTTTACTTTTAAAGGCGTTTTGAGACAGAAATTTTCCAATCTAGAGAAGAAACTGACAGTGCTGGGTTGGGGTCAAGATAAGCACTTTTTTTCTTTTCCTTAACATTCCATGTCCTTCAGCTTGACTGCTTGTGACAAGTTTCTAAAGCACCTGACCTTCCTTTTCTTAGAGCACTTTCTTTAGAAAAGTTGTAACTGCAGATTCTTTCTCTGAACCTTTGAACCGTATATAAATCTCCTTAGAACTTTATTGCCAGTTTTAGGACCCAGGGACCTGGGAACTATTCCTTTGAAATATAGTGATCAAGGAAAATAGTGCCTCTCTCTGTTAGTCTTGGTGGGAGAGTGGATGCCTTGTTCCAAACTGTAAAACTACTGTTCATCTTGAAGATGTGGAGTGTTAACTTTTTCTTTGGTCAAGACAGGAAACACAGCTGTTTTGTGATGTAATCAGCTAGCAAACACAGTTGTCCTGTTATACCCTGTACAGTAGCTCTTTTTTTTATTTTTTAAATTTTGGTATAAGGTATTTGCATTCTGATGGAAATAATGGGGAGAGTAAGGAGGAAAGGGGAGGAGGGAAGAAAGCACTCTGCAGGGGGAAAGGCCACACCCTAAACCCTTCTGCTCCATTTCTCTCCTTTCAGGATTTTGGGAATACAGGAACATGTGCCCAGAGTGTTTCTCAGGCCCCTGGGTACGGGTCTCAAACCGAGCAGTTGGCCATGTGGTAGCCAGTTGCCTTGCCTTAACCACCATGCCACCAGCTGGTCTAGCAATGGAAATCTTTAGGTTCTGCATTTATCATTTCTTTCTGATTACAATGGTGTCCCATTTCTTTCTCATTATAAGGAGCTTCTCACATTCTTTGAATTCTGAGAATTCAGTTCTCATTCAAAAGACTAGAGTTTTGCGGAGTAAGCTACTGCTTTACACCATGATTGCAAAGGGTGACATACGATATGTGGGATGTGTACATCTATTTGAGGGAATCCCAAATGGGGCATGTTCATATTAGGAAAGTGGCACTGGAAAATAAAGAACAGGCCCATCCTCCTTCCTTCCCTAGTTAATATGAAAAGAGCATCAGGGAAATGTAATTTTCAAAGGAAAAGAACTGCTGAGAATGTATCTCCTCTCAAAGAATTCTACGTTTGCTTAAGGAGAGAAGCTGTTTGCAGATAGGCTTCTGTAATGGTAGAGGTAGGGTGGAGAGCTACTTCTTAAAAGTACAGGGAATGAAATGGATCCGTTTAAGATGAGGAGGTACAATAAAGTGGGACTGAATTGGGATAAAATAGAAGAGAAAAAGGAAGTAGGGGAAAGGGAGAATTAATTTGGGGTGTGGATAAAAGGGAAGGAAGCTAGTAGCCTGAGGAGCTTGGAACAGGTACATATGACTTGCATGGAAAATGAAATATCAGGCAGCATCCCACTAAAGGAAACGACAGTATTTAGGAGAAGAGGTTTGACATAATGGCCCCTCTCCCATTCCTCCCCAACAACACATATGCACGAATTGAGCAATGTTGACATTTACTGCCATCACAGATTCTCTTGGGGCTGGTAGAGGCTAAGAGGGTCGAGTTCAGGGTACTGATTTTTTTTTTTTCTTTTCTCTAATTAAAAAAAAAAAAAAGTTTATTTAATTTGTGAGAGAAAACTCACGTGCACTTTGATGGGGCACCTTTGATAGGAGGTTGTTACACTGTGATTCACTTTTCCAGCCCTCCTGCCTGTCAGGATCTTAAATATGCATACCTGGCGTGTTTACCTATCAATCACCTCAGGATCCAAACCCTCAGTTGGTAAGGTGGCATGCAGCACTGCAGTTCAGCATGGTACTGTCTGTGTTACCCAGTCTGGGCCTCTAACTGATTTTTCTGAAGGTCAACATAGCTCCCTAGTCCCGTTTCCTTACTTCTCCACCCATTGTTTTCTCACTTAGTAGTGGGGTGGATGAGGACAGATCCAGGAAATGAGAGTTGAACATGAGACAGAAAAAAGTTTATTCTTAAATGTATATAAAATTCGGGCTAGAGAATAGCATGTAAAAGTATCATATGAATAAAATAAAATGAATTGAATCCTGTTGACAAAATTTAGAGGAAAAAAGAATCCCAGTGAAGTCTCAGATTTTTTTGAGGAAGGTCCAAGAGAATATAGTATTGGAGGTGAAGTCAGAGAGATGAGCATTAGACATTACAGAGTAATTTCTAGGTCTGATTTTAGTATAATTTTAGTATAGAACACATGAATGCTTTTCCTGGAGCCTTTCAACATTGGAGAGTTACTCACCTGTCTGGGCTGGACAGAGGAAATCTCCTTCCTCCTTATGGGAAGGAGCTCCTTTTTTTTTTTTTTTTTTTTTTTTTTTTTTTTTTCGAGAGGTCTTTGCTCTAGGGCTCATGTGCTCACCAGAAAGACAGAGACAGAAAGCAAGAAATCACCCCCCATGGGGGATGGCCATGCCACAATCCTTTTCTCCTCCATTCTTCTCTTGGGATCTTGGGCATACGCATACACACGCCTGGTGTGAGTTTAAGCCATCCAGTCTGGGACTCGAACCACTGTCAGCTACATGCGAGTCCAGAGACACAGCTATTACGCCAACGCTGGTTCCCCAGGAAACTTTCTGCTAGACAGACTCTGCCTGGGCCTGGCTGGCTCTCCAAAGGGCCCTCACCATGGCTCCCTTCATTTCCTTGTTACGGAAACTGTAGATGATGGGGTTACACATGGGGGTGATGATGGTGTAGAGGAGGGAGAAAGTCTTATCTTTGTCAGGCCCATGTGTGCTGCGGGGATTCATGTAAGAGAACATGGCCGAGGAGTAGAAAAAGACAACCACAGTCAGGTGGGAGGCACAAGTAGAGAAAGTCTTCCCCCGACCCGAGGAGGAGGCTCTGCCAAGGATGGAGGCCAAGATGCGAGCATAAGAGGTTACGATGAGCACCATGGGGCTGAGCAGCACCACAATGGCATCAGCAAAGATCACCGTCATGCTGAACTGTGGGTCCCCACAGGAGAGAGCGATCACTATGGGGGCCTCACAGAAAAAGTTTTCTATGTGGTTATCTTTGCAGAAGGGGTTCCGGAATGACATATACTCAAGCAGGATGCCATTGATCAGCCCAAAGAACCAAGCTGCACCCACTAGCCTGACACAGACCTGCCGGCTCATGATCTGGGCATAGCTAAGTGGGTGACAGATAGCTACGTAACGGTCATAGGCCATAAAAGCCAAGAGGATGCACTCAGCCACACCTACACTGAAGACCAAGTACGTCTGGGTCACGCAAGACACAAAGGAGACAGTGTGGTTCTTGACCACCAGGTGGATCAACATCTGTGGGATGGTGGTGGTGATGAAGCAGACATCCAGGAAAGACAGGTGGCCCAGGAAGAAGTACATGGGGCTGTTGAGCCTGGGGTCTGTCCAGGTGATGAAGATGATGAGACCATTCATGGCCATGGCAAGGCTGTAGAAGAATAGGAAGACGGCAAATAGCAGTGCCCGAGTAGAAGGGGAACTCTGCTCAAAGCCTACGAGGATAAACTCTGTCACTGTGCTGCTGTTCCTCGGATACACCACCTGGGGTCTGCTTGAGGAAGGATAAGAAAAGCACAATGGAGACAGCTTTAAGGTAACGCATAGAAGGTACTGAGTTAGGCTCAGAAACCCAACTGTATAAAATGGGATAGACGAGCAATGGTACACATTCTGGAACTTAGTGAACTCCAGGAAGTTGGCAGTGTTTAGAGTGATGAATATGCTAGAGTCACATATAAATATGGAACCATGATACCAAAAATTGTGGGGGTAAAAGTTATAGTCATATGTCATTTAATGACATGGATATATTAATAGAAATTTCTGGTTGGGTGATTAAGTCATTGTGTAAATGCCACGGAATGTCCTTATAGAAGCCTAGATAGTATAGTCTGGTATCCACCTAGACTATTTGCTCCTAGGCTACAATCCTGTACAGCATGTAACTTTACTGAATATCATAGGTAACTGTAACTCAATGGCAAATATCTGTCTATCTCAACGTAGAAAAGGTACAGTAAAAATATGGTATAAAAGATTAAAAATGTTACATCTGTATAAGGTACTTACCAGGAATTCAACTTGTAGGGCTAGAGGTTTCTCTGGGTGAGTGAAGGAAAATGAATATGAAAGCCTAGGATATTACTCCTGTACACTGCTGTAGACTTAATACACATGATACACTTAGGCTGCACCAGATTTATGAAAATACTTTTCTTCATTTAATAATCAGTTAACCTTCCTTACTATGACATTTTTTTCTTTATAATTTTTTAAAATTTTAAAAAACGTCTTACTCTTTTGTAATACCACTTAGATTAAAACACAAATGCATTGTATACCTGTACAAAAAGATTTTCTTTCCTTGCATACTTGTTCTATATACTTTTTTCTATTTGAATTGTTCATTTTTAATTTCAGCTTTCATTTTTAAACTTTTTTGTTAAAATTTAAGACATATACAAAATGATCTAGGCCTACACAAGGTCAGGATCATCAATGCCACTGCCATCTTCCTCCACATTTTCCTAGGGAAGGTCTTTAAGGGAAAAACATGCATGAAACTGTCATCTTCTGTAATAATGATGCCTTTGTCTGAAATAAGTCCTTGAGGACTCGTGGGAGGCTCTTCTTCAGGATGTTTCACTGTATTGAGAAATATGACCATGGTGGTTTGCTTGATTTGTCTTTCAATTTTTCTCAGAATAAGTTTGCTTGTAAGCACACGGTGTACCATGAACACGTCTATTAATGAAAACAGTTCAGTGTTAGGGTCTGCGTTCTCAAGCTATTGCTTGTTGAGGACCACAAAAACTTCTGCTAATTCACTGTGAATTTTCTCAAGGGTTCTTTTTCTTCTCCCGTAGTTTCTTATGCCTTGCCTTTTCTCTAGCTATGTGTTCCTGTTCCTGGTCTGACAACTCCTCGTTGGTCAGTTCTTCAGGGATCACCTCACAGAGCTCCTCAATGTCATCCCCAGCCACATCCAAGTTAAAATCGTTTGCCATCTCAACCGCAGCATCCTTGATTTTTGCAACATCTTCATGCTTGGCAAAACCTTTGAAGTCATGGATGAAGTCCTCGGGTATTTTCTTTGAAACCCTATTCATACATTCCTTGGTGACATCCCCCAAGCCCAAGCAAGGCTCTTTATGCAGTTGTAGGTGTTGTAATCTTTCCAGAATTGCCTAAGTGTCTTCCTCATTTGCAGCAATAGGCTGGGCAAAGGTTCTCCTCAGGTAGTGGGTCTTAAGAGTCTATAACTCCTTAATTCACTGGTTGGATCAAAGAAGTGGGGTTTAGAGAGAGAAACACCACTATGACATCGGAATGAAGAGACCAGTTAAGGGAGGATGCATGGTTTCATTACCAACAATAAACACAATTTTGAAAGGTCTGTTACATGCTGGTCTCCAGTAGTATTCTACTTTCCCATTTTTCTGGCACAATAATTCAGGAGGGTATCTTGAAAGAGAAGCTGGGCCATCCATGGCGACTTTGGCTCCTGTAATAAACTGGCAGTGTGTGCTTATTGATGTGCTTGAAGGTCCTGGGTTCTTATTATGCAAGAGCACAAAGGAATTCAGTTTGTAACCTGCAGTGTTGCCCCCAAGAAAGACTGTTACCCTGTCCTTAAAAGCTGTGAAATCTGGCATTGACTTGGCCTCCTTATGGACGAAACTCCATTTAGGCATCTGTTTGCAGAATAGGGAGGTTTCATGCATATGGAAGATTTACTCTGGCAAGTAATTTCCCTCCACAATCAGCTTATCTGGAGTTTCCAAAAATTCTCCAGCTGGCTTCACGTCAGCATTCACAGACTCATCACTCATGTTCACATTATGTAGTGAATAACGATTCTTAAGCTGTTTAAACCATTCAGAGTGAGCAGTAAATTCAATATCATAGTCAGGTCTAACATTTCTTTCAATATCACAAATAAAGGTTTTGCTTTGACTTTGATTGTCATGGTGCTGAGATGGATTTGTTTCTGCATTTGATCTTCAGATCTGCTTGTTAGAAGTTTCTTCAGCTTGTAAGAAGCCCTCTCTGAGGACTTATCTAACATAGGCCCTTCTCAAATTTTTGTTGGCCTCATTGCCTTCAGTGGAACAGGCCCTTTATCAACTTCTGTAACTGTTCCTCAAGAGCATAGCTGTGGTAGAATGGAATGTGACTGTCTAGAAACACAATATTGATCACTAATATTCCTCCTTCAGATTCCTTAGTTACTTTAATTTTAATTTTTATTTTTATATAGAGATTTGTGCTATAAAGCACATGTGCATGCCGGTTAGACAGAGAGACAGAAAGTGAGAAATCATTCCCCAGGGGGCATGGCCACTCCACAAACCCTTGTCCACCATTCCCCTCTCAGAATTTTGGGCATGTATGCACATGTGCCTGGTGTGAGTTTTAAGCGGCTGGGTCTGGGACATAAACTGTGGTCAACTACATAGGAGTCCAGCGATGTAACCATCTCACTGTTTTTCTCACTACTTAATAACTTTAAATTTCACTTCTAGTTCTGTCACTTGATGTGGCCTCTTGCTGACAATATAAAGCAGTGGATTTTGTACATGTAGGGGTTGTCATGAACAAAACAACATGTGATTAAATTAAACACAAGAAGAAAAGATACACCAAAAGACATGGTGAACTCAAGATACATGGGGATATTGTTGGCATAACCTTTCATCTTGTTTTAGAGTTAGTATGGATCAGTTCCCACTTCCTTCAGATGGTTCTAAATACTTCTGCTTTAGCTTTCGTTCTGCCAACCACTCCTTTTCTTTTGTCTTTTTCTGCTCCCTTTTCTATACCCTCTCTATTCCTTCTATGATAGTCATTTTTTTTCTTTTTACTGCCTGCATGCAGTCCTCACTCTTCTCTATTCCCTATGCCTTTCTCGTTACGGTGATGGATGCCTGACATTCATCTAAGTCAAACTCACTTCTCTTTACCATGTCTTTTGATCTCTCATATTCTCTATTGCATTTTAAAAGCTACCTATTCTATCCCTATCATTATTCGCAGCTCTAGAATCCCTCTAGATGTGACTTCCTGATAGGTCAAGGCAGTGTCCAGGCAGTAGACTTTTCTCATCAGCATCAATAGAGTCTGGGACTTCTCTTAGGAGCCCAGCGGGGAAGAGAATGGAAAAAAGCATCATTTTTGTATTTATTTATTTAATTTAGTTTATTTTCACAGATATTTCTGCTATAGGGTATATATACTCACCTGAAGACAGAAGAGAGGGAGAAAGCAAGCAAGAAATCACCCTCCAGAGGGTATGGCCATGCTGCAATCCCTTCTCCTCCATTCTCCTCTCAGGATTTTGGGCACACAAACAAATGCACCTAGTGTAAGTTCTAAGCCACCAGGTGGACTCCCAGGACTTGAACCGTGGACAACTACATGAGAGTCCAATGATGTAACCATTATGCTATCTCCTGGTCCCAGAGAGCACTGTTTAACATGTGGCTTAGGAGCCAGTGCTCAAAGGACATGTTGGGACTGAAGTTGGAGTCTGGGCAAGGTGGTCAGTGAACTCTACTCCAGAGATGCCTGGAAATTGACCAAGAAATTGACATTTGACCTGAGGAACCACTAAAACCTACTGGAGGAAAAATGCTTACCTATGGTCCATTGTGCCATGTAGAATAATCTGTGGTATCTGGCACTAGTACCTTATTACCTACTATTAGGGGTTAATCAGTTAAATATTTAGGATAATATAATGGATATGACATCCTACCTCATTCTGCTGCTCTGCTACTAATGGCATTTGTCACTGAATCACTGTGTCAAGTAACAGAGAAGTTCTCATGGTGTTTGAAGAGGAGCTGGTCCAGGGAGGCTGGTCAGACCTGGTGGGGCAGTCTGGAAGAGAAGGTGTATCTGATGACCTTGTTAGTCCTTTGACCTCTATCATCAGAGATGAATGCTTATTTAAATAATATAGTAAATTACTTGTGTGTAGTGACTTATACTGTAACTGTGAATTCTTACATAGCTGTATACCATTTAATAGTTTTCTGTCACTTTTCTTTCACATTGTATGGTTTTTGGTCCTCTCAGACTTTTAAAATTTTGTCTCACTGCTAATTGAATTCTAGTATCTCAACTTAATCCTTACAAGCCTTCAGTTAGTTGAAGAAATACTAGCAAGAAAATAAGGAGAAATCATTCATTCTGCCGGTCGCAGATAAGTAAATGTTATTCTGTAGCATAAGTTCTTTCTTGTAAATACCATTTGTAACAAAGAATCTTTCAAGAATAAACATCAGAAACTGTTGCTATGTCTTGTAAAACTAACTGTGAACCTCTAAAATACAAGGTTTACTGGTTGTTTTAGTTAATAGCTATGGTAATATTTAAATTGATTTCTCTATTTTATGAAAGATATATATGCTTTCAAGATTTACTTGTTAACAGATATGAGTATTGTGCTTTTTTCTCCTACCATTTTTGTAATGATAAAATGAAAAACTACTCATGACACGCTGGGTTTTCTGTTTAAAGAGTAGAGAGTCTATAATCTCATTACAAGACATTAGAGTAGTTAATATGTATCATGACGTTTGGCCCTCATTTTACATTTTATTGTATCTTGATGGACTATTAAATTACACGTGTACAGCACTTAGCAGCACAGGTGTGAAGCCTTACATGTCCCGTATACCATTTGTCAATAATTATACTAGGGGAGAACCTCTAAGTTGGACTGGACACAGTTTGGCAAGAAGCAAAGAAGAGAAAATGATTCTCAGCTGTGGGTCTAGAGTGGCACCATAGCTGATCTAATTAACCTACCGTTCTGACCCATTTAAAATCCATCTGTAAGCGAAACTGAAATTACCCAGCTTTTCCAAGAACTTTTCATAAGGGCAGTGATTTGAATTGGAGGAGCAGCTACATGAGAGAGAAGCAAGACTGTTTTGATGACTCTATCCCTGGTTAACCATGGACTTAATGGGTTAAGAGAATAAAATGTTGGATACTGATATGGGTGGGGTAGGTTGGGAATAGCTTCCTCCATATTGCTGATGTTTCCTTTTTTTTTTTTTTTTTTTTTTTAAGAATTATTTATTTAATTTTATTTATTATTTTAATGAGAGAGAGAGAGAGCAAGCCACCAGGTCTGGGACATGAACTACAGTTGGCCATGAGAGAATCCAGTATCTTAACCACCACACACCTGCTGGCCCCTGCTGATGTTTCCTTTCATGTGAAGGGAATTGTAATAACACTCCTGACTTTTCTCTTGTCCACATTCACATCTTTGAAGGGAGGGTTGTGGCCTACCTCACTGGTGGTTTTAGGGGAAACTGAGCAGTATGTTCCATCCCTGTCTTCTTACCTTCCTGTTGGGAGTGCAGGGCCTTCTCTTGGGCAGACTCTGCCCCTGTTTGGGAAGGCACTGTTGTTCAGAGCTGCCAGTGACTGGGGAACAAGTCTGTCTGTCTAACTCTGTGTTTCTGTTTTCGGAACTTCATGTCTGCCTTTCTATTATTTAATTTTTTAATTTTTGGAGAGGTTTTTGCTATAGGGCGCGTGTGCTCGCCAGAAAGACAGAGAGAGACAGAGAGACAGAAAGTGAGAAATCACCCCCCCAGGAAGGATGGCCATGCTGCAATCCCTTCTCCTCCATTCTCCTCTTGGGATCTTGGGCATGCATGCACACGCGGTCGGTGTGAGTTTAAGCCACTGGGTCCAGGACTTGAACTGCGGTCGGCTACATGGGAGTCCAGCGACATAGCCATTATACTAACTGTTGGTCCCTGCGTTTCTATTATTGATGGAGACATTTTGGCTTCTATCTGAAGACTCTGCCTTATTTCTCAATTGATTCAGAACCACAGGGGAGGAGTAGCATTATTTTTCAGAACCCCCTCAAAACGCCAAACAGTCATTATTAGTAGTAGCATATCACATATATGGAAATAAAATTGTAAACAAGGAAATCAGATAGAGTTTTGGTGAAAATAGAGGGGAACTCTAAGTCATAACAATGTGTGGCATGTCCTGGAAGGAAAGAATATTGTTGAGACACACATTTGAACTCTAAGTGTGGTGCTGGTGAGTTAAGGGGGAGAAGTCTATATTCCATGGTCACAGGAGCACAATGAACAAAGTGTGGCACTGTAGATGAGGCTGGTGGGAAAATGTCTCATTATCATGGGAGACTCTGGTTCTTGTCATATTTACTGAGGAAGAGCACAGAGTTTCTGTTGTTCTCCTAGCATGCTCTGACCAAAGGAGTAAGATCCAAACAGCACTTTGTTTTCAGGTGGGGGCCTTGCCATAAAGTGTGTGAGTTCTCCAGACAGAGGCAGACAGCAAGAGGGAGAAGGGGAAAGTGAGAAATTGTCCCCCACTAGGGGATGGCCATGCCGCAATCCCTTCTGCTCCGTTCTCCTTACAGATTTTGAGGACGTACTTATGCATTCCCAGTATGATTTTCAAGCCTCCATGTCTGGGGTTTGATCCACAGTTAGTCATGTGGAAGTCCAGTGCCTTAACTACCACAGCATCTGCTGGCGCTTTGATGCCTTCTAAAAATGTAATGTACCAATTAGAAATGTGTTTTTTTAGTATTAGTAAGTGATACAGATTTGGTGACCTGGCAGAGCATGCAGTGCAGTTGAGGGTAGGTTTGTTAGACAAATAAAAGATATGTAATATGGCTAAGAATTCTAATAGGGTTTCAGAAAGTACTGGGAAATCTCAAGAGCACTAAAATGAAAGTCGGGAACAATGTGCATAAAGAATTAAAAAATACAGCTGTAAGAAAATATATCGTTTGGGACCAGCAGATGGCGAAACAGACTCCCATGTAATCGACTGTGGTTTGAGTCCCGGACCCAGTGGCTTAAAACTCACACCGGGCATATATGTGTGCATGCCCAAGATCCCAAGAAGAGAATGGAGAAGGGATTTTGGTGTGGCAATCTCCTCTAAGGGAGGATTTCTTCCTTTCTGTTTGTCTCTCTGGTGAGCACACGCGCCATATAGAAAAAAAAAAAAAAACTCTCAAAAATATATCTACATATATATTGGGGCCAGCAGGTGATGTTGTGGTTAAGGGCATTGGACTCCCGCAGGGCCGACTGCGGTTCTAATCCTGGACCTGGTGGCTTGCTGTTTCATTTTCCCTCTCTCTCTCTCTCTCTGTCTGTCTCTCACTGATCAAATAGGAAAATAACAATAATAAATAAAGTTAAATAAAAAATAACTCTTAAAAAAACATATGTTGGTTAATGACTGATACATTTGAAGAAGTTGTTCTGTTAAAAAGTTATCTTTTTAAAATGATGAGAAGAAACAAAAAGACAGTCCTAGTGAGAACAAGTGTTAACCCTCAAAAGCCTTTGATTCCATTATTAACTTGAAATTGTACCTAAAGTTTTTAATTAATTAATTAATTAATTTATTTATTTTGGAGAGGTTTTTGCTAAAGGGCGCATGCACTCGCCAGACAGACAGAGAGAGACAGAGAGACAGAAAGCGAGAAATCACCCCCCAGGGGGGATGGCCACGCTGCAATCCCTTCTCCTCCATTCTCCTCTTGGGATCTTTGGCACTCACACGCACGCGCCCAGCATGAGTTTTAAGCCACTGGGTCCGGGACTCGAACCACGGTTGACTATGTGGGAGTCCAGCGACATAGCCATTACGCTAACTGCTGGTCCCCCTAAAGTTTTTTTAATTAAAAATGTTTAGTTTATTTCCTCCATGAGTGAGAGACAAAGAAAGAGAAAGAGCACACCCTTAACAGAGTCTTGACATGCAATCCATCCCAAGCTTCAAACAGACCTCTTTCATGGGCAAACATGGATCTGGCATACTCAGGGAGGTCTACGGACATGAACCTGGGACCTTCCCATGTGAGTCAGCTTCCTAGAGCACTGTGTCCTACTGCTATGCCCCCACTGGCCTCTCATATCTAACCTTTGAAGAAGACCATAAGGGACAAAAAGTAGCCATAAAAAGATGTTCTTGAAGAAAATGGAATTATTAATAGATATGTTACTGTGGTACAGAGGCTAGACTTAGTGATGAAAAGCAATTTCCCTCAGTCTTTACTAAGGAAGGTAAATAGAGATTCCTGTACCCAGATCGACAGTGAGTGGACAGACTGAATGTACCTAATTCCTTAAGAGCCAAATAGTTAATCATCTTGACATTAAATATATAAAATAAGTTACTGTAAATGAATTGTGGCTTATGTGAGAAAAGAAAGATTTCCTTTGCTACTCAGGGTTGAGAACTAAGAGCCAGCACAGGATTTACAGCCTGTATTTCCTCTTCCCTCTGAAAATTCTGCAGGTCAAATAAGATGAAATCAACTGCCTGCCTGCAGGAAGAAGGCAAAGACTTTCATCCACCTGATTCCATCCCAGAGAGCACATAGTTGCCCTTAAGTGACCAATCCATGTTCCTTTGACAATTGAGAATAAGAGAATATATGTATTTGCATTAAATGAGAAAAGTAACAGAACTTAGAAATCAGATTAGTAGGGACTCCCACATGGCTGACTGCAGTATGAGTCCTGGACCTGGATGGGCAAACATGGATCTGGCATACTCAGGAAGTATGCATGCATGCCCAAAATGGAGGAGAGGGATTATGGCATGGCTATCCCGACTGGGGGTGATTTCTCACTTTCTGTCTCTCTGTGGCAAAAATCTTTCTCTCAGGACCAGCAGATGGCATAGTGGTTATGTCACTGGACTTCCCACGTAGTCAACTGTGGTTCAAGTCCCAGACCTGTTGGCTTGAAAGTCACTCAGGGTGCGTGTGTGTGTGTGTATGTGTATGTGTGTGCCCAGAATCCTGAGAGGAGAATGGAGGAGGGTGAATTTTGAAGAGAGAAGGCATGGCCATCCTCCTTGGGTAGTGATTTCTCACTCTCTGTCTCTCTGATTAGCACACGCACTCTATATCAAAAAGCTCTTTAAAAACAAAACTTTCTTAAAAAAAGAAATCAGATTAATAAAAGCAAAAAAAAAAAAAAAAAAAAAACAGGCACAAATCATACAAAATACAGACATAGTGACAAAATCTAGAAAACAATAAAGAATGAGTCCTAGAAGTTGCCTTGCTAGAGTATGAGTACAAGCAGGACCTACAGAGGACCTTATTAGTAATCCACGACAAGAGATAGGGAAGAACACACAAGCTGCAATGTGTTTTGGAAGACCTTGTTGCCTCTTTGTGCAGAGAGAAAGCCAAGTTACTGCATCTGGTTGGGTAGGCATCTTACATCTGGAAGGTCAGAAAGAATGGAAACTATACTGAGACTCTTTACCAGTTGCAAAAATGAGAGAAATCTGAGAAACAAAGTCCCTAGAAAATCCTTTAAGAACAAAATCCTCACCTGTCAGGCCTCTCTGACCCTCTAGCCTATCACAGCTGTCCCATCATTAGAAAGACAAAGCCAGGCCCTTACCACATGACTAATGGCCAGAAAAGAGTAGTTCTATCTCCCATCTGATTTTCACATTACACAAATGACCCTGGAAATAGGACATATTTAAGATTTAAAAATTTGAGATGTAATTTTGGAATTCCTTGATTTACTAAAACATCCACCTGATGCTTGAAGAATTTAGGAATTAAAATTGGTGAACAACAGGTAATAATCATTTTGCTGTATGTTTCCTAAGGAAGTTGTAGAGATAAATGCATAGGGATTCATATATGGACAGACATTTGGACTATAGACATACAAGAAGGAAGGAAAACTAATCATTAGTGAGTTCCTGCAGGACTTTGCTGACAACTGTATTACTGTTTAGCAATCTGTCCATTACAATGTCTCACAGACTCACTCCAGAAGTGACTTACCCATTTCCCCTTTTTATACTTAAGTTCATTCCCATTTCTCTTTCTTCTGCAAGATGGACAGTGAGTAGTTTCTTCGCTCACGTATTATTTTTATTATTATTAACGGTGTTTCATAATCGCCTTGCCACAAAGATTTCTAAATTGAATTAAATTGTAGAAGTGTTCTAAATTTTTCTTTTTCCTCTCAACATATTCTTTTTCTTTTAAATTTCAATATAAGGTGCATGTGCTAGCAGAGAAACAGAGAAGGAGAGAGGAAAGTGAGAAAGCACCCTGGGAGGAGGGCCATGCCACAATCCTTCTCCTCTCCTTTCTTCTCAGGATTTTGGGCATGCACATACACACACCTGGCATGATTCTCAGTCCACCTGGTCCAGGACTAGAACTACAAAGATGGCCATGTGGGATCCAGTAGCCTTAACCACCACTCTGCCAGCTGGCTCCCCCCACGTGTTTTTCAGTCTCCATTTGGCTTCATTCACCTTTTTGTTACTGGATGTACTTCAATTGCTCCACAGCCATCTGAAACTGAGAGTCCCTGAAGTACCTGCAGTCCCTGAAGATGCCTGGCCAGGGCCAAGTGTAATAAATGTACCAAAACTTGGCATTTCAGACCCCTGTGTAGTATTGAAGATAAATGTAGGTCACAAACCTTCAGGAAGGAACGTCCTTCTTGTTGATGTACACTAATGGGAGATGCCATAAATTACAGAAATAGGAAAAATAACCTCAATATCATTTTATAGGTGAAGCCCTAACTTTGTATTGTGCTTCCCTCCTTCTTGTAAGACTTGTTTTCCTTTACGAATCCCTATCTGTTTCACAGTTCAGCTCTAAGTGAATTTCGTTACAACAGCTGTAACAAAGCCAGACTTGCTGCACACATCCTTCTCACACTCTTCCTCAATACAGAGATTTAATGAGAAATAAAATGGGGCCATCAGATGGCATGGGTGGTTAGGGGCATTGGACTCCCAACTGCAGTTCGAATCCTGGACCTGGCAGCTTTCTCACTTTTCCTCTCTCTCTCTCTGTCCATCTGGTCTAATTAAAATGAATAAATAAATAAAAGTTAAATAAAATAAAATAATTCTTTTTAAAAAAAAGAATAAAACAATCAGAAAACTAAAGGAAAGAGAGAGAAAATTATATGGAAACATATCCGGAGTAGTGCTTCAGAACCTGTGTATTTGTTCAACTATGGGTGAGAAATAAACTGGAGAGAAGAGCTTAGGAATCAAGAAAAACAATGGGACAACAGTGGACTGGACAACTTCTGTGGCATTGATTAATTTGAGCCAATTTGCTATTACATTTTGGAATTACTCTAAGTAACCCAAAAAAGAAAGATAAGAGATTAAAATCGTGAGAGATAGAGAGATAGATAGAGATAAATATTTATAGAGAGAGAACTGGTGTGCTCTTCTGTACTCATAAGATGTAGAAGAGAAAGAGCTGAAACACAATCAAGTCCCCAGCTAAAAAACTGATGGTTTAAAGGAGTAATGAATATATATTTATGAGAGTTAAAAGCTGAAGACAACTCAATAGCAAGAAATCAGATACCTAATTAAAAGGAAAGTTAAACGACTTGAATAGAAATTTCTCAAAAGAACACAGAGAAATGGCCAACAGGTATATGAAAAAATCTCAACATCCCCAATCTGCAAGCACAGGGAAATTGAAACCAAAATGAAATATCGCATCTCATCTGTTCGACTATTATCAAAAAGATGGAAGACAAATGCTGGTAAGGATGTAGAGAAAAGGGAACCCTTGCATATTACTGGTTGGGAATGTAAATTGACACAGCCACTATGTTAAATATTTTGGCGTTTCCTCAGTAATATTAAAAATAGTATTGCTATGTCATCTAGCAACCCCTCTACTAGGTATACAGCCAAAAAAAAAAAAAAAAAAGGATATGTCTAAGAGATATGTGCACACTTCTATGTTCATTGCAGCATTATTAACAATAGGCTAGACATAAAATCAACCTGTGTCCATAGTAGATGAGTGGAGAAAGAAAATATATATACACACAATAGAATAATATTCATCCTTCAAGAAAAAGAGATTTTGTCATTTGTGACAGTGTAGATGAATCTTGTGGATATTCTATTAAGTGAAATAAACCAGACACTGGAAAAATGAATATCATATTGTCTCACTCATTTAAATGATTTTCAAAAAGTTTATGGTTTATGGAAAATGTGTATTATGAAAAAACAATACAATTTAATTTTTTTTGCATCAAAATAAACTTGTGGACCCTTCTGAATCTCCACGCATCCCCACCGTTTCTCTTCCTTGGACCCCAGGTTGGTTGTCTGGGACTTTAAGGTGAACTCCCACCCCACCCCACCCGCAACCTGGATCGAGCCGGCCAGCAGTTCCGGGCTCCAGGTGGACTGAGGCTGCAGGCCCGACCCTTCTGAATCTCCACGTATCCCCACCGTTTCTCCTCCTTGGACCCCAGATGACATGATGGTGTACTTAGAAGACCCAAAGGTATCCATGAAAAAACTGCTTGAAGTAATAAGTGAATACAGTAAGGTGGCAGGATACAAAATCAATATCCAAAAATCTATAGCATTTCTATTTATGAACAACAAGTTGAAAGAAGCAGAGCTGAAGAAAGGAATCCCTTTCACCGTAGCCACAAGGTGTATAAGATACCTAGGGATAAACCTAACTAAGAAAGTCAAAGACCTTTATAAAGAAAACTACGAAAATCTTAAAAGAGACATTGAAAGTGACATAAAAATGTGGAAGGACATCCCATGCTCCTGGATTGGAAGAATTAACATAATCAAAATGGCAATTCTACCCAAATTAATCTACATGTTTAATGCAATTCCAATCAAAATACCAGAGATATTCTTCAGAGATCTAGAAAAGGCAATCATAGAATTTGTCTGGAACCATAAAAGACCTTGTATTGCAAAAGCAATCCTGCGCAAGAAGAATGGAGTAGGAGGCATATCACTCCCTGATCCCAAGATATACTATAAAGCTGTGGTCATCAAAACAGCATGGTATTGGCATAAAAACAGACAAGTGGACCAATGGAAGAGAATAGAGACCCCAGAAATAACCCCCAAAGCTTACAGCCAACTGATCTTTGACAAAGGATATCAGTCAATCCATTGGGAAAAGGAAAACATCTTTAGTAAATGGTCCTGGAAAAACTGGGTATCCACCTGCAGAAAGATGAAACTGAACCCCCATCTTTCACCATTAACAACAGTCAACTCAAAATGGATCAGAGATCTGAACCTAAGACCTCAAACAATAAAACTACTGATGGAAAATGCTGGGGAAACTCTGGGGGACATTGGAGTAGGCAAAGACTTCTTAAATAAGACTCCCAAAGCACAGGCAATAATCCCTAAAATAGACAAGTGGGACTATATTAGACTAAGAAGTTTCTGCACAGCAAAGGACACAGTAACAAGTGTGAACCAACAACCCTCAGAATGGGAAAATATTTTTGTTAAATATGCCTCAGACAAGGGACTGATAACCAGAATACATAGGGAACTCAAGTGCCTTATGCGAAAAAAAATGATGAACCCAATTAAAAGATGGGAAAATGAGCTGAACAAAAGTCTCTCAAAGGAAGACATTCGAACAGCCAAAAAGATATTCAATGTTAAAGTGGGGAGATTAATGTCTCTGTACTGACTGATAGGCATGGCATTCCCTTTTGAAAAAGCAATGTAATACACTGTAAAGTTATATGTAATTCAATGTAATATAATAGAAGAACATGATGATAATAAAAAATTAAAAAAAAAGAAAAAAAAAAAGAAAATATAACACACACACACACACACACACACAAAAAAAAAACTTGTACTTTAATTTCATTTTCCACAAACTTTTTAAAGTCCCCTGATAGGCACAATTTTAAGTCATACTCATAGATTCTGAATAGAATTGTTACTAGGTCGGGCTGGAAGTTGGGGAGATGATGATCAAAATATACAAACTTTCAGTTAAGAGGATAAGTTTAGGAGATCTATTGTGTATCAGGGTCCTATAGTTAATCTCAATGTATCACATATTTAAAAATTGCTAAAACAGGGAACTAGCAGTTAGTGTATTGGCTATGTGGCTGGACTCCCATGTAGTTGACCACAGTTTGAGTCCTGTAACCGGTGGCTTAAATTCACACCGGGCACATGTGCATGTGTGCCCAAGATCCCGAGAGGAAATGGAGGAGAAGGGATTGCATCATGGCCATCCCCCCCGGGGGGGTGATTTCTTGCTTTCTGTCTCTCTCTCTCTGTCTTTCTGGTGAGTGCATGCACCCTATAGCAAACAAAACAAAACAAAACAAAACAAAAAAACCAAAAAAACTCTCCCCCCCAAAAATTGCTAACACAGTAGATTTTAAATGTTTTCACCACACACACACACACACACACACACACACACAAATGATAAGTGTATGAAGTAATGGATTGGTTACTTATCTTGATTTAGCCATTCTATGATGTCTACATATATAACATTGTGCTGTACATTATAAATACGTAAATTTTTGTCAACTGACCAAAAAAAAAAAAAAAAAAACCTCACTGTTTAATTTTGACTCATATTAGGGGCAAAACAAATAAATGACTGTTATCTTAAGAGAAATAAATAGCTGAATAATTTTTTTCTTGCAGTCTTAATCCCTTTTTTCCCAGACTTAACAGTTTAAAAACATTTGTGAGGAGAGGCAAGGGGCAGACCTTCAGAAGAAGACTCGTCCATGGCTCCTGAAAACTAGTGATTTCAGAGAAAAAGAGAAATGAAGATTTTCTACTGATAATGTAGCCTCCAGCCCACAAACTCAAGTGGAGAGGCAAGGGGCAGACCTTCAGAAGAAGACTCCTCCATGCTTTCTGAGAACTAGTGATTTCCAGGAAAAAAAGAGAAATGAAGATTTTCTACTGATAACTCAGCCTCCAGCACCCAAACTCAAGTGGTAGGGAGCCCCTCTAGCCTTCTCTCTGTCTCTGTCTCTCTCTGCCTCTGTCTCTGTCTTCTCATTTTTTGGTAATTTTTTCTTTTTTAAATTTTTGAAGATAAAGTATTCTCTAGGCTTTCAGCCCCTCCTTTATCTCATGAATAATCTCTTTCCCCTCACCTATCCAGGAGAGGCAAGGGGCAGGCCTTCAGAAGACTCCTCCATGGCTCCTGAAAACTATGCACCACCAGTTTTTTATTTTTTTATTTTTATTTTTTTAAAATTAAATTTTTTTTTTTCCTGGGACCAGCAGTTATCGTAATGGCTATGTTGCTGGACTCCCATGTAGTCAACCGTGGTTTGAGTCCTGGACCCGGTGGCTTAAACTCATGCCAGGTGCATATGAATGCATGCCCAAGATCCTGAGAGGAGGAGAATAGAGGAGAAGGGATTGTGGCATGGCCATCCCGCCTGGGGGGTGATTTCTCACTTTCTATCTCTCTGTCTCTTTCTGTCTTTCTTGTGAGGGCACGCACCCTATAAGCAAAAATCTCTCAAAATTTTTTTCCTTCTTTTTCTCTCTTTTTCTTTCTTTTTCTTTTTTTCTCTTTCTCTCTGTTTCCTTTTCTTTTACTTCATCACTCTGCTCCTCAATCTCCATTCTCTGTGTTTCTAGATGGATCTAAGGGAACCATGGCCAAACATCCAAGTACTATTAGGGTGAACATATTCCTCAATATCCACTGAATCTGCTGCACAAAGGGATAATAATGAAATGGCAAAGAGATTTCAGATCACCTCCTTCTGCATGTTCCTGAGTGCTCAGATTGAACTTCAAGAAATAGGAAGAAACACACCATCCATCAGATGACTAGAAATCACTGCAGAACCACAAGGAATATGGGAAAGCAAGAAAATACCTCTCCTCCAAGGGAAAAGAATAACTCCTCTTAATCAACAGGCAGTTAAATAGAAATCATAGAAATGTGTGATAAAGAATTTAGAATATTCATAAAACGAAGCTAACAGATATGGAAGAGAAGAGAGACAATGAACTGCAGAAAAGGCAGGCGAAAGGAGCTGACAAGTTCCAGGAGGTGAGGGAATTCTTGCAAGATCTAAAAGAGGAATTACACACTTTAAAAAAGAATCAAATGGACCTGTTAGAGATGAAGGCTATATAATACAGGAAGTCAAAATCTCCCCTGAAAGTATTAAAAGCAGACTAGAATATACAGAAAATAGAATCTCAGACATAGAAGAGAAAATTGCCAACCTAGAAAAATCCACCATGAAGACTGAGAAAATTGCCCCCCAAAATGAGAATAATATGCAAGAAATACTAGATACTATCAAACTTCCAAACATTCGGATAATTGGTATCCCAGAAGGCTAAGAGATTCATAAAAGCATTGATAATCTATTCCATGAAATCTTGCAAGAAAACTTTCCAGACCTAGAGAGGCACTCAAACGTCCAGTCCCTAGAAATACAAAGGACCCCAAATAGAATCAACTCAAGAAGATTTCCAAGAAACGTTATAGCCAGATTGATCAAATCCAGAGACAAAGACAAGATACTAAGATTGGGAAGAGAAAAATGGCAAGTTACCTACAAAGGACATCCCATCAGGCTAACAGCAGACCTCTCATCGGAAACAAGGCAAGCGAGAACAGAATGGGAAAATATATTCAAAGTGTTAAGGGAAAAGCAATTTCAACCAAGAATACTGTACCCAGCAACATTATCCTTCATATGGGAAAAAAAGACAAGAACATTCTCAGATAAACAAAACTAGAAAGAATGTGCCAACACCAGACTAGATCTCCAAGAAGTTCTCAAGGGAGTGCTATATCAGAAAAATTAAATATAAACACACAGAAATAAGAGTTCGAAAACTAAGGAAACAGCCAACTTAATCATAGGGACAAGTCTGGAATTGAATATTATATCCCAGAATTTAATCTGGAAGATTGAACCACAACAGAAGATAGATTAAGTACATGAGACTAAACTGGTGAAATAGCATTTTATGACTTTTGACTAAAACATTGCTGATTTTCTTCTAGGCTTTGTTTTCTGATTTTAAGGATTTTTGTCCTGTCTTGAGCTGTTGATAGGTTCATGTACCTACTCTTTGAACAGAATCCTAACCTGTTTCCTGGCTTTAAGTTTTAAGCAAAGTTCCTTAGCATTTCTTTGATGTATTAAAGTTAAAACTGCTTTTCTTGAAATTACCAGCTGAACTTGCTATTGAACATAGTTAGATTATATAAGAAACTGTGTGATCAATAAAATGTGGGGGAAAAAGAAATGGAAAACAACTGTAGACAGCAGAGATAGTGTGGGAGGAGGGTGGGAAAGGGCAGAGGGTCAGAAATAGGGGATATATATATGTACACACACACATATATGAAACTAGAAATGGAAAATTATTGATGATAACATGCATGATTAAGCCACTATGCAGTATATGCTGGATGGGAAATCACATTTTGTATACTGTGATGATGCTTAGGGAATGAATGTAAATTAATTAATTAAAAAAAAAGTCTCAGGAAAAAAAATCTCATGGAAATATGTGTAATGGGAAAACTATGTACGAATTTCAAAATGTTTTTGTCCCAAAATAAATTCATAGTTTAATTGTAAAATAAATAAAAAAACACATTTGTAAAGGTGATGCATAAATTAAAAAATAAAATATATAAATTCATAGGAACTTCTAGGGAAAAAAAACACACCTTAAACTTAATTATGTCACTACATAGGGAAGCTGTGAGGCACAGCATGGGATAAAGTAGAGGAACTCCAGAGTCTGGTGCTCCTGAAATTCAAAACCTTTGCATTGCCACTTACTACATAGAGTAGACTAGCTGAGTCTCAGTTTTTTTTTTTTTTTTCCCCTTATATTAAATGACGACTATCTAAAACTAAACACATGATTACCAGCTCAGATTAGACAATAAACATTAGTCGTGATCTCTGTTTCTTCTCCATTTCCTATGCTTTCCCTTCACATGTGGAAGAACTGGTGGAAAGACTGCAAGTCTCTCACTTGTGAGCTAAACTGCTCCTGCTGAAATCAGGAGGGAGAGGACCTCACCTACCCTTTGTAACCCATCCTAATGTTCTTACTTCTCACTGTCAGGAGATCTTTACTTCTAACTCAGCCTTTGTGGATCTATTAAGTCCTTTTTGCTCTCCATCTGGCTCCCAGAAACACTGAAACAAAGAGAGAAAGAAAGAAAAGAGGGAAAAATTCATTCTCTGTATCACACTTTCTAAGAAAAGACCATCTTTGACAGCCTCCCTTTCCCAGTGAACAAGAAAGAAAATGCCAGATAGATAGGAAATATTGACATGCACAAATGCAAAGGGCTTCCCTGAAAGAAAGAAAGAAACGTGAGGAAGTAATCATACAGATGGGAGGAGATCTCTTCACACTAAACTAAAAAGAAAGAAAAAATGTTAAAGTCAAAAAAGAATTAGAGACTGACATAGAGGGAGAGAGGAAAAGTGTGTGAAAATATAGAGGTTTATATAGAGAAGAACATCAAGAGAAACAGTCTCCAAGTATCCCAAAATAGAGAAAAAAGAGGACAAGAAAAGCCAAGCATGGAAAAAAGATGGAGAGGCTGAGCGGGCATGCTCGGCATGTCAGCCTAGTGATGTGGAATTAGAACACAGAGCCAGGTGCTTCCCAAGCTCTAGGAACAAGAGATAGACTGTCTGATCGTCTCCTGTCTAGTTTGGAGACAGGCCTCAGCAAATCAGACAGGCTCCATCAGTCACATCCAAGTCACCTGTCCCTCAGCCAGAGCCAGGAGGGCAGATAGGCAGATGGGGAGATCCTGATGGAAACACAGATGGGAGTTGCAGAACAAGGAGCCAAACAGAGAGGGAGAAATGGAGCAAGGGAGAGGTTAACAGAGAAAAGCAGAATAAGGATCTGTGACACCTCTTCTTAGCCACTGTGGGCAGAGTTCTGGTGGGTGATCTGAACATATGTGGTCCCTGAGGGATCCGGGGAGTGTTTATTCACTGACCTTGTCCATGAGAGTTGGCATATGCTGGTGAGGACATTGGCTTTGCTGATCTCAGGCTCAGAGGAGGATCCAAAGGTGCAGAGTGAGGGTACAGATGTTTTGCTGCAAACCAGCTGCTCATTTATAGGGTTGGAACTATAGGCGCCTTCTCCCTCCACCCTCCTTTTCCATCCCTTTTACCTGCTTATTTGTTTGTATGCATATTCACATACGGGGACACACACACACACACACACACACACACACACACACACACACGGGCAGGGGTTTCTAACTTGGTCCTATTGGGAGCTACATGTAATAAGGTCAAATACCTATTTTTGAAGCCTGGCCATTCCAGTTTTATCTCTGGGGATAGTCTTGTGCTAGTCTGTTTCAAAGCTCCCTTGTGAGGACATGTCCATGGCAAGTGGCTCTGATATGTCTCGTATTGCCCCAAGTTTTCCCAGGGAATTTTGGCTCCTTCTACTGGCTGATATGATCCTGTGGCCTCAGCTTCCAAATTGGGAACCCTTTAACTCTTGTCCACCTATATCCCAATTTTAATTAATTAATTAGTTAATTAATTAATTAACACAGAGTCTTGCTATGTCATGGCCTTCTAAATAGCTGGGACCACAGAAGCCCATCCCTGCACTCAACTTTTTAGGATGATTTGGGAATCAAATTGTGGCCTCCATCTGCCAAGTAGCATCAACCAGCATGTGCTCTCATGACTGAGTTCATCAGTTTTATTTAAATTAAATTTCTAGGTAGAGTTTCCATTGACTTCTTGTGCCCATAATGAAATACTTTTTCATATCATTGTTCTATATTCACTAGTACATAAATACTGGCTGAGGACCCACGACCCATTGTGTTTCAGACCCCATATTAAGAGCTGCTGATAAGGTGGTGGCAGACAAAAGATCTTCCTAATGGGGCATACATAGATGATAAATTTCTTCTCTTAACCTCCAACCTTTTAACCTCTTCATTATCACAAATATCCTCTTCAAATCTGGAATATCCTTCTTTCCCTAATCCATTCACTAGTTCACTATTCTTTTTTTTTTTTTTTTTTTTTTTTTTTTTTTTTTTTTTTTTTTTTTTTTTAGAGAGAGATTTTGCTAGGGCACATATGCTTGCCAGAGAGACAGAAAGAGACACAGAAAGTGAAAAATTTCCCCCCCAGGTGGGATGCCACACTGCAAATCCCTTCTCCTCTCAAGATCTTGGTCATGCACACACAATGGGCCCAGCACGAGTTTCAAGCCACCAGGTCTGAGATTTGAACCATGGTCAGACACACAGTAGTTTAGCACCTTTAAACACTATGCCACATGCTGGTCCCACCATCCACCATTCTTTAAAAATCCTGCCATTTAAATTTTGCACAAATCAAAGAGCTTCAACAATTCTTCACTCCCTCAATTCTTGGCAACTCTTCTTTCTACTTCTAGAATACTTACACGGCAATAAAATTAAATTTCTCGTGCTTATATCTTTCGAATATGGTAGGATGGCTTTTTCCCCTACCCTACCAAATGCCTCCACTACCATAATCCAGTCTGGGTCTTATCAAATCTAATATAACTGGGACATTTTGGTAACATATCAGTTTGTACACAGGCACATAAACTAAGCATTAGAAATTAACCTTTGCAGTATAAGGTGCCTGATGATGCTTCATATATCCACTTAAAACCTCCCCCCAAAAGCAAACTCTTCAAGTAATATAAAAGCATCTATTTTTATACCATCAATATGCTAAGTAGGAAGATTATTGGACTGCTCATTTCCATATAATCTTTGGCCTACAGAATTTGACAGAATTCCAACTCAAACATGATGTGTAATTCAAATGGTTCTAAGTGATAATCTCTCCCTAGACAGGAAATTAGTGAGGTTGTTTTTGTCTGACATAACAATATAGAAATATCACTTCTTACAGTATATTTATGTAGTATGTTTTGGGGTGAAAAATAATAATACCAACAAAAATTGTTCTAAAAATGGTACAACTTCAGGAGCCTTTGGAGTGAAGAGTTGTTAACTTTGTAGATGTTTCATCAGGTAAGTCTATTTATATTTTTCTATTTACTGTTATTTTCTATGGTATTTTTTCCCACGGAGGAGTACCCTTGTTCCTTAGATTTATTCCTATGAGCCATAGTTGCTTCCTGTTTTCGGTAGAGTTGTTGTTGCTAGAACCACAGTGGCTGCAAAGATGGCATCTATCAGCCATTTGGATGCTCTTCCAAGAGTCATGTGTCCAAACCATCCAGATGTGATTTTAGTGGAGGACTACAGAGTTGGTGATATGATCTGTCCTGAATGTGGCCTGGTTGTAGGTGACTGGGTTATTGATGTAGGATCTGAATGGAGAACTTTCAGCAATGACAAAGCAACAAAAGTCCATCTCGAGTTGGAGATTCTCAGAATCCTCTTCTGAGTGATGGAGATTTGTCTATCATGATTGGCAAAGGTACAGAAGCTGTAAGTTTTGATGAATTTGGCAATTCTAAGTACCTAAATCAGAGAACAATGAGTAGTTCTGATCAGGCAATAATGAATGCATTCAAGGAAATCACTATCATGGCAGACAGACTCAACCTCCCTCGAGATATAATTCATCAAACAAATAATTTATTCAAGCAAGTATATGAATAGAAGAGCCTGAAGGAAGAGCTAATGATGCCATAGCTTCTGCTTGTCTCTATATCACCTGTAGATAAGAAGGGGTTCCTAGGACATTTAAAGAAATATGTGCCGTATCACGAATTTAAAGAAAGAAATTGGTCGATGTTTTGAACTTACTTTGAAAGCTTTAGAAACCAGTGTGGATTTGATTACAACGGGGGACTTCATGTACAGGTTCTGTTCCAAACTTTGTTTTCCTAAACAAGTTCAGATGGCAGCTACACATATTGCCCGAAAAGCTGTGAAACTGGACTTGGTTCCTGGAAGGAGCCCCATCTGTGTGGCAGCAGCTATTTACATGGCCTCTCAGGCATCAGCTGAGAAGAGGGCAAAAAGAAATTGAGGTGTTGCTGGTGTTGCTGATGTTACAATCAGACAGACCGATCTATCCTCAAACTCCAGATCTGTTTCCCACAGACTTCAAATTTGACACCCCAATGGACAAACTACCACAGCTATAAATTGAGTTGGCTAATATCAAACTTATGAATACAGAACTTTGCCTGTTGTATATAGCCACACAAAGTGCTAGGCTGAGCCTTTCATGAAGAAAAACATAAGACATGGTATACATTTCATGGCTAAATATTATTGCTTGGTGTTCTGTACGTATATACTAGCAAAGCATATTTAATGACTTAAATTTCTTATTGAATTTGTTTTGTAGCAATCTAGGAAACTTTATTTTGGAAAATATTTGAAATTATGTAATTATTGAATAAAACCTTTTTCCAAACTAAACTCTTTGTTATATTTACATGTTCTATGTAATTTATAATATATAATTACAAATAATGCATATTGTTGCAGCTAATAAAGTTGATAGAGGTCCTTGTTTCCCATTTTCTTCTATATATTTTTTGGAGTTTTTTTTTTTTGTTTTTTTTTTTGAGAGATTTTTTGCTATAGGGTGTGTGCGCTTGCCAGAAAGAGAGAGACAGAGAGACAGAAAGTCAGAAATCACCCCCCAGGGGGGATGGCCACACTGCAATCCCTTCTCCTCCACTCTCCGCTTGGAATCTTGGGCACGCACACACAAGCTCCTGGCATGAGTTCAAGCCACCGGGTCCAGGACTTGAACCATAGTCGACTTCATGGGAGTCCAGCAACATAGCCATTACGCCAACTGCTGGTCCCTGGAGTTTTTTTAAATCTTAATAAAGTCATAAAAGTATTTTTAAAAAGTATTATTCTTATGTACTTTATATCTTGAATACTATTTAAAGTGGTATCTTTAAATTTACACTAATTTGATTGCTGGTAATAGAAATCAATTATATTTTTGCATATCAATTTTGTATTCAGTAACCTTGTTAAATTCTATTAATTTTAATAAATGATCTGTTTAATCTTTTAGCATTTCTATGAAGACAATCATATCACCTATATATAGACGTTCTTTTTCATTTTCAGTTCCTATTCATTTATTTCTTTTCTTCCCTTTTCGTACTGTCCGGGATCCTTAATATAATCTTGAATAAATGTAGGGATAATATTTACTGTAGGTTTGTTTATGATATTAAACTTAATGTTTTTAATATTTCACTATTAAAGATATTGGTTGCTATTAGGTTTTGATATATTAGCACTTCGATAGCTTCAAGAAGTTCTTTTCTATTCCTAGCCTGCTCAGAGATTTTATTTTAAATTATTTATTTAACTTTATTTATTTATTTACTTATTTTAATTTGACCAGAGAGCAACAGAGTGGGAGAGGGAGAGAGAGGTGGAGGAAAGAAAAGAGAGAGAGAAAAAGTGAGAAAGCAAGCCGCTATGTCTGGGACTTAAACTATGGTCAGCCATGTGTAAGTCCAGCATCCTTAACCACCACACTACCGGATGGCTCCATGCTCAGAGTTTTTAAAGCGAGTTATGAACAGGAGAATTTTTGATAAGATATGTGCCTTTCCTGAGTCTATTGAGATGATTGTGTGTTTTTTCCTTCATTTATTTGTTAATATGGTGATTTATATAAATTCATTTGTAATGTTAAATCTTTAAATTTACTAGATAAACTTGATTTGGGTCATGATACTAGGTATTATCTTTTTAATACACTGTAGAATACAGTTAAAGCTGTGTAGGAATTTTGCAACCATGTTCATAAGTGAGATGAGCTTATTTTGTTTTTGTCAAGTTTTGTTATCAAAGTTATTTTAATTAACACCATAAAAAGTTGGAGTGTTTCCCTTTCTTTTAGTATATCCTAAACTAGATTTTTCCCACTCCCTGATTGTTTGGTAGTATTTGCCTTAAAATCAAGTGTCTGGCTTTTTATTTATTGAAATATTTTTAAACTATTGACTTATTAGGTTGTTGGTAAAATCATAACATGTGTTTCTGTTTTTCTATAAAAAATGTATCACGACTTTCCCGATAAACCCAATAATTTCATACTTGTTATATGTTTGTTCATGTTTTTCTTTTCCTTCTTAGTTACAAAAATATACTTTTCTAGTAATTTTCCATTCATCTACCTTTTCAGATTTTTATGAATTTTTTTCTTTATTCACGATAGATCATGTGCATGCACATGAGAGAAAGAGAGAGAGAGAGAAGAGAGAAGAGCACCCTCCACAGGGTCCGACCACACTGTAATCTCCCTCCTGCAATTCTCCAGTTCACTGGATATCAGGCACTTGCTGATGTGCCCAGTATGTTTCAAGCTGACTAGGTCAGGGATTAGAACCATGGTCACCACGTGGCTTCCAATTTACAACCCTTCTCTAGTTTACTATGATGGAGTCTTACATAAAATACATTTTATATTTTGACTTTCATCATTGTGAAGGAAGTTATTAATTTGTGTTACCTTTGAAGGTAATTTACTTTTATTTTTTCCAGGCTGCTGTGAGGTTTTTCTTTTTGCCTTTACTATTCAGAAGTGTGTTTTTTTTTTTTTCTTTTTTTTTTAGAGAGTTTTTTTTTTTTTTTTTTTTTTTTTTGTTTTTGTTTTTGTTTTGTTTTTTTTTGCTAAGGGCGTGTGCACTTGCTGCAGAGACAAAGAGAAAGCGAGAAATCACCCTCCAGAGAGGATGGCCATGCTGCAATCCCTTCTCCTCTATTCTCCTCTAGGGATTTGGGGCATGCATGTACATGTGCCTGGTGTGTTTTTAGCCGTCAGGTCCAGGACTCAAACTGCAGTTGACTACGTGGGAGTCCAACAACGTAAACTTTATGCCATGTGCTGGTCCCTGTATTCAGAAGTTTTAAAGATGTGCTCAGTTACAACTTTCTATTTATATAACAAAACATTTTGGAGGATATTAAGGACCTCTTTAATCAATGGAATGTCCTTCTCAGGTTTGGAAAATTCTCACCTATTTTCTCTGCAAATTTGCTTTTGTTTTATCCATTCTTTCTTTTATCTTTATGACATAATTTTACAAATTTTCTTATTGGCTGTTTCCAAACTTAAGTGCATATTGAATGCTCCTGGATCTTGGCCCTAAAATTCTTCAATGCCTTTTAAATTCTTTAATGTCTGTAGGTAGATGTTTTAAAATATTTGCCAAGGTTTGGTTGTTCTCAGTAAGATGTTTGGTCCAAATTACCTAAAGCACGAGCCCCTCTCATAATTCAGTCTGCAACATCAATGCCCCTTTCTTTCTTTCTTTTTTTTTTTTTGTTTGTCTGTTTGCTAGAGGGTGCATGTGCTCAACAGAGAGAGAGAGTGAGAGAGTACTCAAGAAAGCAGTCTCCCTGGGGAATGATCATTGATGTCCCTTCATTTTTTCCTTCCTTTTTGGGATTTTGGGTTAGGGTTAGATAGAAGTGGCACAGTGCCAAGGCCTTGGCAATGGTTACATGTGCCCAGCGTGTTTTCAAGCAGCAGGTTTGAGACAAGGACTTCATGGTTGGACATTTGGGATCTAGCAGCATTAACCACCAGGCCATGGGTAGGTCCCTTAATATTATTTTAAAAATCTTTTTAAGTCTTTTTTTTTTTTAAGTTATTCTAGAGATCTGTCAAACTAATTTCTTTAAAGTAATGTAACCAATCATCGATCTGGTTGAATCGGTCAATTACATACACTTTCCCTTATACTGATTTTCTTGCATAATCTGTTTGTAATTAAGTTGGTTGCTTAATTTACTAATAATTTTTTACTTTTTGTCCTACTAAGAGAAAGTAGTGAGCTAATTATTAAAAGTAGTTAGCTAATTAGCTAATTAGTGAGCTAATAGCCAGAATATTGTATGTAGCTTAATTGTTATTTTGGGTCCATACGTTTTTCTAATATTTAAATTATGTTTTTCTGTTGAAAGCCATATATTATGCACTGGTACAAGAAACTGAGTTATAGGCCTTAGTGTGAGGTCTTACGTTTACTTGATAAGGAATTAGGCTGTTTATTGTTTGCTGTAGCTATAATGTCAGTTTGAAATTCTTTCTATGACCCTATTTTTGTCTTCTCTGTGGTCTTTTGGTTTCCCTACAGATTCCTTCTTAAATAGCACCCGAGGGTTGCTGTTCTTTCGTCTGTAGCTCTTAGGAGCCCTGTAGATATATTGGAAAGGTGTTGGGGAGGGGCCATTTATAGTTTAATGATGAGGTATGTCTTCCAGTGTACCAGGTTCCTGAGCTGTGACCTTCACAAGTGTTTCTTAGCACTATTTGTCCTCCTTAGCTAAGATAAAAAGGAGCTTAGAGGGGGCTGGAGGTGGGTATTTTCTTTCCCCCAGGGAAACTGGTAAAACAGTTTCCCTTGAGGGCAGGCTGTTAAGGAGAACAGAATTGTCTGGGCTTATTTCAGAACGGTGAAACTGATACTGTTCCTCCCCTTCCTCTGCCTCTCCTCCCTCCCAAACACACATACACACAGACTTTTCTTTCACCTTCATCCTGAGAACCTACTGGGCCTCTTGTTGGTAGAACTAATGAAAGAGTAGGAGGTTTAAGTATTTCTACAAGTTTTCATCTTCAGCTTCTGTTCACAGTAAGCTATAATTCTTTGTTTGTTTGTCTCCCAGTTTTTGGGCTGTGGTCCATCCTATGACCTCAAAATCTCTAATGGGTCTAAAAAGTGTAGATTTTGAAGTCATACAATTTTTTTTTTTGATGGAGCGACAACTCATAAGCTTTTTACACTTTACATCTCAGATTGAATTTATAATTTACTCTTTATCTGTAGGTTAATTATGCATTTTTCTACACAAAAATGCATCATGACTTTTCCTATGACCCAACAAATATGTCTCTTAATCTCCAAATATACAGGCTTCTTTCTAGTTATGTCATTGGTACTGATTTCTAATTTAACTGCAATATGGTCAGAGAATATGGTCTGCATGATTTCAAACTCTAAAATGTTTTGAGATTGGCTTTATGGGTCATTATGTAGTGTATTTTGAGAAGTTTTCTCTTGGTAGTTGGTAATATGTATCTGGTACTAGTTATTGAATCAGACAGCGTGCTGGAAGGAAATGGATTGCACCTTGTAATGAACAAATGGAAGGACTTAGAAAGATTTCGGCAGGATTAAGGGGAATCAGACAGAGATGCTGGAGCATCCTGTGGCTATCTAGCAAAAGCAGAGAGCAAGAACTATCTTAATTGGGCAAGGAAGGGAGCAGAAATACCTGTGGAAGAAGGCCACAGGACAAGGGCTCTGGGAAATAAGGGAAGAAACCAGGAGAATAAACACCCTTACACACTTTATTCCTGTCCTCCTCTATCCTGCTGACAACTCTCTTTAGCTGCATCGAACTGGAGCCTAGAAAGCAATGAATCTCAATTGAGGTAGTCAGTAAAGGTCTGCCTATCAGGAGGAAAAGATGAGTATTTGGATCTGGGGGTGGGGAGAAGCAAAAGAAGACTAGTAGGACACATGAAAGGGAAAGCAGACTCTTCTGGATGGTGGAGCATATACCCTATGTTGAGGTGTTAGGAAGAAGAAACACTGGCATCCTAACATGGGAATGGGAGAAGTGAAGCTATTATAAAAGGGTTACTTAAGTTTAGTGTGCTCTATGGAAAGACATACACTGATAAAGGAAAGGAGATTGGGAAGGGCAGAGGTGATGAGGGGTAAGATAGCCATCGGGGTAAGATAGGAGTGTGAAATTAGGAGGAGAGGATTAAGGAAGGATGACTGCTAAATGGAGGAGGTTTGGTCTAAAGTAAACAAAAAGAGCAGAATTTAAGTAGAAATCCATGCTAGTGGTAAATGGAAGAAGGGCATGACTGGGTAAGGAAAAGTCTCTCAAACTTGGGAAAATTGAAGAGTGGTAGTGTTTTGCAAGGTTATCTCCTCTGGACAAGAAGTCAAAGTGAGAAGCCAGGGGTTGAAAAAAGACACGGAGCACTTGAGGCACAGAAGACATAATGTTTATTTTCCATTCATCCAGCCAGGCCATTTTAGCCGCAGCCCTATGTCTTATACAAAGCTGATACAATAGTGGAACAGTGCCATGGCCATGACCGTAGTCACATAATGTAGTGCATGCACAGTGTGGACACTTACCTAGCTTCTTTATTAACAAGTATGATTGTCATACCCTGTGAGGGAGTCAGACTGACTCCATTTTCCCCACAAGTAGTTAGCTAAGATGGAAACAAACAAAAGTATAGAGAGGTTTTTATCACAACTATTTACATAGATTCGGACTTGCAGAGGCTGGTGATAGGCTATAGGAAGATGGCTTTGTAGATAGAATGCTGTATTTTGTTTTCTTATGTTTCCTCTCTTCACATATCAATATGCCTCATAATCTTTCTGTTTCTGCTCCTTTTTCTCTTTTTTTTTTTAGTTTTTTGTTATAAGGCGTGTGTACTTGTCAAAGAGAGAAAAAGAGAGAGAGGAGGGAAAGCGAGAAATCTGCCTCTAGGGGTGATGTCCTCTCTGTAATCCCTTCTTCTCTATTTTTATCTCAGGATTTTGGGCATGCATGCACATGTACCTGGTCTGATTTTCAAGATGTCAGGTCTGGGACTTGAACCATGGTTGGCCATGTGGGAGTCCAGCACCTTAACCACTATGTTATTTGCTGGCCTGTTTCTGCTCTTTTAATAGCCTTTCTTAATTGCCTCTTGAGGTACATAATTCTTTGTTGTGAGGCTGTCTTCTGTATTGTGGGATATTTAGTAGCATCCCTGGCTATGTCTTCTAGATGCCAGTATACATTCTCTCCCCAAGTTGGAACAACCAAGAATGTCTACAGACATTGCTAAGTATCTCCTTGTAGGCAAAACTGTCCCTGTTTGAGAGCCACTGCTGTAGATCATAAGTAAAGGAAACGGGCAAGGGAGAAAGAAGTTAAAGTTGTGAGTAAAGAATCTTAGGAAATGGGGGGAATGAATGTAAATAAAATAAAAGAAACCTTTTTTTAAAAAAGAGGATAAATCTAATTATACAACATACATCCTGGCTAGAGGTAAAATTTGGAAACAAATAGATGTACACATAATTAAAGTGATCTTGTCATATTCTTGTACAATGTAGATGTCACTTGAAGTTTCCCTGACCCTGGGAGGTTTTCTTATATCGCATCCATCTTCAGTATACAACTTGGGGAAGATGGTGCTCTCCTCAGGCTTCCTATTCTTTCTCCTGTCCCCCCTGTTCTTCATTAATCTGCATATATCTGACATACAACACCTCTTCTTGCAAACTTTGATAAATAATACAATCCTATTAATTATTTATTATTTTTTCTGGAAACATTCTTGAAGAATTTTGAGGTCATTGTGTAGGAATGGAATCTCATATCTCACAGCATATTTCTCTACTCCATTGCTTCCACACATCCTTTTATGGCTCTCAGTTTGCTCCTAAAACCAAACCTCCTATTCATTGGTGTGGCCTCTAGAAAATAATGTCTTTTTAATATTTTTCTTTTTTTGAGAAAGATGTTTGCTATCAGTCCCATGTGCTCATTGGAGAGACAGAGACAGTGAGATAGAAGTTGAGAGATCTCCCTCCAGGAAATGACCACACTGCAATCCCTTCTCTTCCATTCTCCTCTCGGGATCTTGGGCATTCATGCACATGCACCTGGCATGCGATTTTAGCTGCCAGGTCTCGGAATTTAATTGTGGATGACTCCATAGAGTCCAGTGATGTAACCATTTCATCATATGCTGGTCCTGAAAGTAATGCTTTTGAAAAATGGTCCTGTTATCTTCTTAATGATTTTCTCTGAAAGAGAGCAGTCTCCTTTTCATCAAATTTCAGAATCAACTTGTCTGTTGCTTTGCATTTGGTTCACCAATCATGAAAATGTGCCCAAAGTGATGTCAGGAGATGAGCCTTAGATATGCAGAGGAACTTCAGACCTGATTCTAGTATAAAGGAAGGAATGAATGCTGCTTCCTGGAGCCTTTCAGCACTGGAGGGTTACTCACTTTTCTGCACAGGGCAAAGGTAATGCCCTTTCACCCCAGGGAAGGGAGTTTCTCCACCCATAAATTTCCTACTAGACAGACTCTGCCTGGGCCTGGCTGGTTCTCCAAAGGGCCCTCACCATGGCTCCCTTCATTTCCTTGTTACGGAAACTGTAGATGATGGGGTTACACATGGGGGTGATGATGGTGTAGAGGAGGGAGAAAGGCTTGTCTTTGTCAGGTCCATGTGTGCTGCGGGGATTCATGTAAGAGAACATGGCCGAGGTGTAGAAAAAGACAACCACAGTCAGGTGGGAGGCACAAGTAGAGAAAGTCTTCCCCCGACCCGAGGAAGAGGCTCTGCCAAGGATGGAGGCCAAGATGCGAGCATAAGAGGTTACAATGAGCACCATGGGGCTGAGCAGCACCACAATGGCATCAGCAAAGATCACCATCATGCTGAACTGCGGGTTCCCACAAGAGAGAGCAATCACTATGGGGGCCTCACAGAAAAAGTTTTCTATGTGATTATCTTTGCAGAAGGGGTTCCGGAATGACATATACTCAAGCAGGATGCCATTGATCAGCCCAAAGAACCAAGCTGCACCCACTAGCCTGACACAGACCTGCCGGCTCATGATCTGGGCATAGCTAAGTGGGTGACAGATAGCTACGTAACGGTCATAGGCCATAAAAGCCAAGAGGATGCACTCAGCCACACCTGCACAAAAAACCAAGTACATCTGGGTCATGCAAGACACAAAGGAGACAGTGTGGTTCTTGACCACCAGGTGGATCAACATCTGTGGGATGGTGGTGGTGATGAAGCAGACATCCAGGAAAGACAGGTGGCCCAGGAAGAAGTACATGGGGCTGTTGAGCCTGGGGTCTGTCCAGGTGATGAAGATGATGAGGCCATTCATGGCCATGGCAAGGCTGTAGAGGGTTAGGAAGAGGGCAAAGAGCAGTGCCCGAGTGGATGGGGAACTCCGCTCAAAGCCCACGAGGATAAACTCTGTCACTGTGCTGCTGTTCCTCGGGTTCACTGCCTGGGGTCTGCTTGAGGAAGGAGGGCAAGAAAAGTACAATGGAGACAGCTTTAAGTTAACACATATAAGATACTGATTTGGGGAACGAGTGGTTAGCATAATGGCTAGGTCACTGAACTCCCATGTAGCCGACAGCATTTGAGTCCCGGACCCAGTGGCTTAAACTAACGCCGGGCACGTGTGTGTGCCCAAGATCTCGAGAGGAGAATGGAGGAGAAAGGATTGTGGTGTGGCCATTCCCCCCTCCCCCCCCACCGGGGGGGTGATTTCTCTCTTTCTGTCTCTCTGTCTCTCTGTGTCTTTCTGGTGAGCACACATGCCCTATGGCAAAAACCTCTCCAAAAAAAAAAAAAAAAAAAGATACTGATTTGGGCTCAGAAACCCAACTATATAAAACTGGATAGATGAGCAGTGGTACACATTCTGGAACTTAGTGAACTCCAGGAAGTTGGCAGTGTTTGGAGTGGTGAATATGCTAGTGTCATTACAGCTATGAATATGGGACCATAATACCAAAAATTGTGGATAAACATTATACATTCATGTGGCTTTTAAGGACATGGGTATATTGATATAAATTCCTGGTTGGGTGATCAACTCATTGTGTAAACACCACAGAATGTACTTACAGAAGCCTAGACAGTACAGTCTGGTGTCCACCTAGACTATGTGGTATAACCTATTGCTCCCAGGCCACAATCCTGTACATCATGTTACTTTACTGAATATCATAGGTAACTGTAACTCAGTGGTAAGTATTTGTGTATCTAAACATAGAAAAGTTATAGTAAAAATATGGTATAAAAGTTGAAAAATGTTACATTCATGTAGGGTACTTACCACCAGTGCACATGTAGGACTAGAAATTTGTCTGGGTGAGTGAGAGAGAAATGAATATGAAGGCCTAGGACATTACTACTGTACACTGCTGTAGACTTTACAAGCACTGTAAACTTAGGCTGCACTAGATTTATGAAAATATTTTTTCTTCCTTTAGTAATCAATTCACCTCCACTTTCTATAACATTTTTTCTTTATAATTAAAAAAATTTAAAAACTTTTGACTCTTTTGTAATACCACTTAGCTTAAAACACAAATGCATTGTATACCTGTACAAAAAACATTTTCTTTCCTTTCATCCTTATTCTATATATTTTTTTCTATTTAAATTGTTCATTTTTACTTTAAACTTTCATTTTTAAACTTTCCTGTTAAAATTTAAGACATATACAAAATGGTTTAAGCCTACTCAAGGTCAGAATCATCAATGCCACTGCCTTCTTCCTCCACACTTTCCTAGGGAAGGCCTTCAGGGGCAAAACATGCATGAAGCTGTCATTTTCTGTAATAATGATGCCTTTGTCTGGAATAAGTCCTCCAGGACTCGCGGGAGGCTCTTCTTGAGGATGTTTCACTGTATTGAGAAATATGACCATGGTGGTTTGCTTGATTTGTCTTTCAATTTTTCTCAGAATAAGTTTGCTTGTAAGCACACGGTGTACCATGAACACGTCTATTAATGAAAACAGTTCAGTGTTAGGGTCTGTGTACTCAAGTTATTGCTTGTTGAGGACCACAAAAACTTCTGCTAATTCACTGTGAATTTTCTCAAGGGTTCTTTTTCTTCTCCCATAGTTTCTTATGCCTTGCCTTTTCTCTAGCTATGTGTTCCTGTTCCTGGTCTGACAACTCCTCGTTGGTCAGTTCTTCAGGGATCACCTCACAGAGCTCCTCAATGTCATCCCCAGCCACATCCAAGTTAAAATCGTTTGCCATCTCAACCACAGCATCCTTGATTTTTGCAATGTCCTCATGCTTGGCAAAACCTTTGAAGTCATGGATGAAGTCCTCGGGTATTTTCTTTGAAACCCTATTCATACATTCCTTGGTGACATCCCCCCAAGCCCAAGCAAGGCTCTTTATGCAGTTGTAGGTGTTGTAATCTTTCCAGAATTGCCTAAGTGTCTTCCTCATTTGCAGCAATAGGCTGGGCAAAGGTTCTCCTCAGGTAGTGGGTCTTAAGAGTCTGTAACTCCTTAATTCATTGGTTGGATCAAAGAAGTGGGGTTTAGAGAGAGAAACACCACTATGACATCGGAATGAAGAGACCAGTTAAGGGAGGATGCATGGTTTCATTACCAACAATAAACACAATTTTGAAAGGTCTGTTACATGCTGGTCTCCAAATAGTATTCTACTTTTCCATTTTTCTGGCACAATAATTCAGGAGGGTATCTTGGAAGAGAAGCTGGGCCATCCATGGCGACTTTGGCTCCTGTAATAAACTGGCAGTGTGTGCTTATTGATGTGCTTGAAGGTCCTGGGTTCTTATTATGCAAGAGCACAAAGGAATTCAGTTTGTAACCTGCAGTGTTGCCCCAAGAAAGACCGTTACCCTATCCTTAAAAGCTGTGAAATCTGGCATTGACTTGGCCTCCTTATGGACGAAACTCCATTTAGGCATCTGTTTGCAGAATAGGGAGGTTTCATGCATATGGAAGATTTACTCTGGCAAGTAATTTCCCTCCACAATCAGCTTATCTGGAGTTTCCAAAAATTCTCCAGCTGGCTTCACGTCAGCATTCACAGACTCATCACTCATGTTCACATTATGTAGTGAATAACGATTCTTAAGCTGTTTAAACCATTCAGAGTGAGCAGTAAATTCAACATCGTAGTCAGGTCTAACATTTCTTTCAATATCACAAAGTTTTTGCTTGGCTTTGATTGTCATGGTGCTGAGATGGATTTGTTTCTGCATTTGATCTTCAGATCTGCTTGTTAGAAGTTTCTTCAGCTCATGAGAAGCCCTCTCTGAGGACTTATCTAACATAGGCCCTTCTCAAATTTTTGTTGGCCTCATTGCCTTCAGTGAAACAGTTCCTTTAACACCTTGTCTCTTTGTTCTTGTTCCTCAAGAGTGAAGCTGTGGTAGAATGGAACGTAACTAACAGGCAATAAAGATGCCATTGATGATTAATTTTCCTCTTTCATAGTACTTAATAACTTAAAATTTTTTTATAGAGAGATTTTTGCTATTGGGCACATGTCATACTGGAGAGACAGAGATACAGAAAGTGAGAAATCACCCCCCACGTGGCATGGCCATGGCATGATCCCTTCTTCTCTATTCTCCTTTCAGGATTTTGGGCACAGACACACATGCACATGTGCCTGGTGTGAGTTTTAAGCTGCAGAGTACGGGACTTCAACCGAGGTTGACTATGTGGGAATCCAGTGATGTAACCATTTTGCCATCTGATGATCCCAGTACTTAATAACTTTTAAATTCATTTCTAGGTCTGTCACTTGATGTGGCCTCTTGCTGACAATATCAACAGTGGATTTTGTACACTTTGGGACTGTCATGAATAAAACAACAACATAATTCAGGTGGGTATCTTGGAAGACAAAACATACATCAAAAGACATGGTGAACTAAAGATACATGGGGATATTGTTGGCATAACTTTTCATCTTGTTTTAGAGTTAGTATGGATCAGTTCCCACTTCCTTCAGATGGTTCTAAATACTGCTTAGCTTTAGTTCTGCCAACCATTCCTTTTCCTTTGTCTTTTTCTGTTCCCTTTTCTACACACTCTTTATTCCCTCTATGATAGTCATCTTTTCTTTTTACTGCCTGCATCCAGTCCTCACTCTTCTCTACTCCCTATGCCTTTCTCATTACGGTGATGGATGCCTGACATTCATCTAAGTCAAACTCACCTCTCTTCACCATGTCTTCCAATCTCTTGTATTCTTTATTGCATTTTAGAAGCTACTTATTCTATCTTTGTCATTTTGTAGCTCTAGAATTCCTCTGGATGTGAATTCTAGGTAGGTCAAGGCAGTGTCCAGGCAGTAGATTTTTCTCATCAGCATCGCTCGAATCTGGAACTTCTCTTGGGAGCCCAGCAAAGGGAAGCGAAGCATAGGGAGCACCATTTGTTTGTTTACTTATTTTTAAATTTAGTTTCTTTAGAGAGACTTTTGCTATAGGGTATGTGTGCTCATAGGAGAGACATCGGGACTGAAAGGAAGAAATCACACTCCATGGTGGATGGCCATGCTGCAAACCCTTCTCACTCCATTTTCCTTTTAGGATTTTGGGCACACACACAAATGCACCCAGTGTGAGTTTTAAGTTGCATGTATGGGATACGGACCACTGTTGACTATGTGGGAGTCCAGTGACATAACCATTATGCCATCTGCTAGTTCCAAGAGAGCTCTGTTTAACGTATGGCTTAGAAGTCAGTGCTCAAAGGACATGTTGAGACTGAGGTCGGAGTCTGAGCAAAGAGGTCAGTGAGCTCTCTTCTAGAGATGCCTGGAAATTGATCAAGAATAAATTGACATTTGACCTGAGGAACCACTAAAACCTACTGGAGGAAAAATGCTTACCTATGGTTCATTGTGCCATATAGAATATTCTGTAGTATCTGGCATCTAGTACCTTATTAGCTTCTATTAGGGGTTAATCAGTTAAATATTTGGGATAATATCATGAATATTACATCCTACCTCATTCTGCTGCTCTCTACTAATGACATTTGTCACTGAATCACGGTGGCAAGTAACAGAGAAGTTCTCATGGTGTTTGAAGAGGAGCTGGTCCAGGGAGGCTGGTCAGACCTGGTGGGCCAGTCTGGAAGAGAAGGTGTATCTGATGATCTTGTTAGTCCTTTGACCTCTATACTATCAGAGATGAGTGTTTATTTAAATAATATAGCAAATTACTTGTGTGTAGTCACTTATACTGTAATTGTGAAGTCTTACATAGCTATATGCCATTTAATAGTTTTCTGTCACTTTTCTTTCATATTGTATAGTTTTTGGTCCTCTCAGGCTTTTAAAATTTTGTCTCACTGCTAACTAATTGAATTCTAACATCTCAACCTAATCCTTACAAGCCTTCAGTTAGTTGAAGAAATATCAGCAAGAAAATGAAATCATTCATTCTCCCTAAGGTGCAGACAAGCAAATGTTATTCTATAGCATAGGTTCTTTCTTGTAAATATAATTTTTAAAATTAAATTTATTTATTTACATTCATTCATTGTACATCATTACAGCATAGAAAGTGAGATTTTCCATCCAGAGTACACTGTATATTGGCTCAATCAAGTGCATCAACATACATGTTATCATCAACAAATAACTTTGCATTTCTTGTTTCCTGTATGTTTTGCTTTTTTTTTCCATCCTTGATTCCTTATCTCTTATCTTCTGCCATCTCTCACTCTCCTCCCACACTGTCTCTGGTATCTATGTTTGCTTTCTATACTTTTTCCCCCCACATTTCATTGAATCGCTAAAGATCTTAATTAATCTAAATATTTTCATAACAAGCACAGCTGATATATACATTTCCATGAACACAAGTCCAACTACCGGCATAAGCCTCAGTGAATAGAATGAACATCCTATAAAGTAGCACCTAGCTGGGGCTATATATCTTACCGCAGTCATTGAATAGGTATTTTTAATGCATTTTTTTTTAATTTCAAGAAAATCAGCTTTAGTTTTCTTTTTTCCTGAAACTTTTTTTAACTTAATTTACATTCTTTCCCTAAGCATCATCACAGCATACAAAATGTGATTTCCCATCCAGAATATACTGCATAGTGGCTTGATCATGCATATTATTATAAAAAATTTTCCATTTCTAGTTTCTAGAATTATTTTTAACCCCTATTTCTGACCCTCTGTTCTTTCCCACCCTCTTCTTACACTATCTCTGGTGTCTACAGTTGTCTTCCATTCCTTCCCCACCACCCCCACATTGTACTGATCACACAATTTCTTAAATAATCTAACTACTTTCAATAGCAACTTCACTTGGTACTATTAAAAGAACTAGTTTTAACTTAAATCAAAGAAATGCTAAGGAACTTTGCTTAAAGCTAGGAAACAGGTTAGGATTCTGTTCATATGGTAGGTGTATGAACCTATCCATATCTCAAGACAGGACACAAATCCTTACAACCAGATAACAAAGTCTACAAGAAAATCAGCACTATTTTAGTCAAAAGTCATAAAATTATACTTCACCAATTCAGTCTCATGTACTTTATCTTCTGTTGTGGTTCGATTTTCCCGATTAAATTCTTGGATATAATATTCAACTCCCGACTTGTCCCTACAATTAAGTTGGCCACTTTCTTAGTTTTCCAACTCTTATTTCTGTGTGTCTGTATTTAATTTTCCTGATATAGCACTCCCTTGAGAACTTCTTGTAGATCTGGTCTGGTGCTGGTAAATTCTTTCAGGTTTTGTTTATCTGAGAATGTTCTTGTCTTTTCTTCCCACATGAAAGATAATCTTGCCGGGTACAGTAATCTTGGCTGAAATTGCTTTTCTCTTAACACTTTGAATATATTTTCCCATACTTTCCTCGCTCACATTGTTTCCAATGAGAGGTCTGCTCTTAGCCTGATGGGATATCCGTTGTAGGTAACTTGATGTTTTTCTCTTGCCAATCTTAGTATCTTGTCTTTGTCTGTGGTTTTGGTCAACCTGGCTATAATGTGTCTTGGAGAAGATCTTCTTGGGTTGATTCTATTTAGGGTCCTTTGTATTTCTTCAGACTGGATCTTTGAGTGTCTCTCTAGGTTTGAAAAGTTTTCTTGTAGGATTTCATGAAATAGATTATCAATGCCCTTATGAGTCTCTTTACCTTCTGGAATGCCAATTATCCAGATATTTGGATGTTTGATGGTATCTTGTACTTCTCATATATTATTCTCATTTTTTGGGCAATTTTCTCAGTCTTCATGGTGGATTTTTCTAGGTTGGCAATTTTCTCTTCTATGTCTGAGATTTTATTTCTGTATGATCTAGTCTGCTTTTAATACTTTCAAGGGAGATTTTGACTTCCTGTATTAAAGCCTTCATCTCTAACAGTTCCGTTTGATTCTTTTATAAAGTATGTAATTTCTCTTTTAGATCTTGCAAGAATTTCCTCACCTCCTGGAACTAGTCAGCTTCTTTCTCCTTTTTCTTCTGCAGTTCATCATCTCTCTTCTCTTCCACCTCTGTTAGCTTTGCCATTATGAATGTTCTAAATTTTTTACCATACATATCCATGATTTCCATTGAACTGCTTGTGGATGAAGAGGAGTTATTCTTTTCCCTTGTAGGAGAGGTATTTTCTTGTTTTCCTATATTTCTTGTGGTCCTGTGGTGATTTCTAGTCATCTGATGGATGGTGTGTTTCTTCTTAATTCTTGAAGTTCAATCCTGAAACGACTAGTTTGCAGAAGCCATGAGGAATCTTCTCCTGAAGGCCTTGCCTCTTCTGCCATGCTAGCTTGTTTGCTGGAGGCTGAATTATCAGTAGGAAATCTTCATTTCTCTTTTACCCTGAAATGACTAGTTCACAGGAGCCATGAGGAATCTTCTGAAGGCCTCACCTCTTCTGCCACGCTGGATTGTTTGCTGGAGGCTGAATTATCAGTAGGAAATCTTAATTTCTCTTTTACTCTGAAGTGACTAGTTCACAGGAGCCATGAGGAATCTTCTCCTCTCTTGTAAATATCATTTATAATAAATAATCTTTCAAGAATAAACTTCAGAAACTGTTACTATGTCTTGTAAAACTAACTGTGAACCTATAAAATATAAGTTTTACTGGTTGTTTTAGTTAATGGCTATGGTAATATATAAATTGATTTCTCTATTTTATGAAAGATATATATACTTTCAAGATTTACTTGTTAACAGACAAGAGTATTGTGGTGTTTTCTACTACCACCTTTGTAATGATAAAATGAAAAATTACTCATGACATGTTAGGTTTTCTGTTTAAAGAGTAGAGAGTCTGTAATCTCATTACAATACATTAGTGATTAACAAGATCGACATACCATTGGCTAAACTGATCAAGAAGAAGAAAGAAAGAAACCAGATTAATCAAATATGTGATGAAACAGGCAATATTACAACAGACACAGTTGAAATACAAAATATCACTAGAGGATACTATGAGCGACTATATGCCAACAAACAAGATAACTTGGAGGAGATCGACAAATTTCTGGATGCATATAATCTCCCAAGATTGAATCAGGAGGACATAGAGAACCTGAATAGACCCATAACAAGCCAGGAGATTGAATCAGTAATAAATAACCTCCCAACAAAGAAAAGCCCAGGTCCAGATGGCTTCACTTCTGAATTCTACAAAACTTTTAAGGAAGAGTTAACCCCTATCCTACTAAAATTATTTCTAAAGATTCACAAGGAAGGAATCCTTCCAAATTAATTTTATGAAGCTTCCATCATCCTCATCCCCAAAACAGATAAGGACAGGACAAAAAAGGAAAACTACAAACCAATAATATTGATGAATATAGATGCAAAAATTCTCAACACGATACTCGCAAATCATATCCAACAACATATAACAAAGATTATTCATCATGACCAGGTAGGCTTTATCCCAGGGATGCAAGGGTGGTTCAACATACACAAGATCATAAATGTAATACACCACATTAACAGAAAGAAAGATAAAAACCATATGATCATTTCAATTGATGCGGAGAAAGCATTTGATGAAATACAACATCCTTTTATGATTAAGACTCTCAGTAAGATTGGTATGGAAGGGTCATTTCTTAACACAAGAAAAGCCATCTATGAAAAACCTACAGCTAACATTATACTGAATGGGGAAAAGCTGAAAGTTTTTCTGCTAAAAACGGGTATTAGGCAAGGCTTCCCACTTTCTCCACTGCACTTTAATATAGTACTGGAAGTCTTAGCTATGCAATAAGAGAAGAGAACAATATAAGAGGCATTAGAATAGACAAAGAAGAGTGGAAAATATCTTTATTCACAGATGACATGATGGTATAATTAGAAGGCCCAAAGGTCTCCATGAAAAAAACTTCTTGAAGTAATAAGTGAATACAGTAAAGTGGCAGGATACAACATCAATATCCAAAAATCTATAGCATTTCTTCTTTTTATTTTTTGGAGAGATTTTTGCTATAGGGTGTGTGCGCTCGCTAGACGAACAGAGAGAGACAGAAAGCGAGAAATCATCCCCCAAGGGGTATGGCCACGCCGCAATCCCTTCTCCTCCATTCTCCTCTCGGGATCTTGAGCACGCACGCACACGTGCCCAGCATGAGTTTAAGCCACCGGGTCCAGGACTCGAACTGCGGTCGACTACATGGGAGTCCAGAGACATAGCCATTATGCTAACCACTGGTCCCCTCTATAGCATTTCTATATGTGGACAACAAGTTGAACGAAGTAGAGCTGAAGAAAGGAATCCCTTTCACCATAGCCACAAGATGTATAAGATACCTAGGGATAAACTTAACTAAGAGTCAAAGACCTTTATAAAGAAAACTATAAAAATCTTATAAAAGATATTGAAAGTGACATAAAAAAGTGGAAGGAGGGAACCAGCAGTTAGCGTAATGGCTATGTTGCTGGACTCCCACGTAGTCGACCGTGGTTCGCGTCCCGGACCCAGTGGCTTAAAACTCACACCGGGCGCGTGTTCGTGCGTGCCCAAGATCCCGAGAGGAGAATGGAGGAGAAGGGATTGCGGCGTGACCATCCCCCCTGGGGGGTGATTTCTCGCTTTCTGTCTCTATGTCTCTCTCTGTCTGTCTGGCGAGTGCACGCGCCCTATAGTGAAAACCTCTCAAAAAAAAAAAAAAAAGTGGAAGGACATCCAATGTTCCTGGATTGGAAGAATTAACATAATCAAGATGGCAGTTCTACCCAAATTAATCTACATGTTTAATGCAATTCCAATCAAAATACCAGAAATATTCTTCACAGATCTAGAAAAGAAAATCATTGAATTTGTCTGGAATCATAAAAGACCTCGTATTGCAAAGGCAATCCTGTACAAGAAGAATGGAGTAGGAGGCATATCACTCCCTGATCCCAAGATATACTATAAAGCTGTGGTCATCAAAACAACATGGTATTGGCATAAAAACAGACATGTGGACCAATGGAAGAGAATAGAGACCCCAGAAAAAACCCCCGAAGCTTACAGCTAACTTTTTAAAAAATTTTTTTTATTTTTACATTTAATCATTGCACCTCTTTATTGTGTACAACATGGTTTTTCCCAGCATGAATACAGTGCACATTAGTCAAAACAATGATATTACCATATACATTATCATCAACAGACAACCCTCCATTTTTGTGTCCATTAAGTGTGTTGTTTGTTCCCTGAATCCCTTCCCTCCGTCCTCAATCACTCATTCCCATCACCTCTCCCATACTGTCTCCAGTATCCGCAGCCGCCCTCCCTGCTACCACACCCTCCGGTTCCTTCAGTTTTTTTTTTTTTTTTTTTCAATTATCAGCTCATAAAGTTTTTAACAATAGGGAGCATAGACTCTATTCAGGGTTGGATTAAGGGTGGGTCTCGTGCAGTTCCACAATTGTAGGTGAATCTCCATGGGATACAGTTTCAGGAAAGTGGTTCTGGAAAGCAGAGATGATTATCAGTTGATGCGGCACAGTATCCATCCTGTGACCACCGGGAATGGTGTTGTGGGGATCTGCAGCGTGAGTCATCCTCGGGTATCTGGCTTCCTTAAGAATGGTAGAGTAGTTCTTGTTTTTCCCTGAGGTAATGCAGGGCTGGTAACCATCATCTTCTCACTGTCCATAGGCAGAGAAAATCCTCCTATACAATATATTCCTCAATTGGTTTAAGACAGCTAAAGTTTCTTTCTGTTGCTTGTAGCTGCAAGTTCTCAGTCCTAGTTTTCGGCTTCAGTTTGCTGCCTGCGGCCGGTGGCCACGCGCAGGCGCAGGCCCGGCAGCCACGCGCGGGCCCGGGGGCCATGTGCGGGCCCGGGGGCCACGCGCGGGCCTGGCCGTCATGCATGGGACTGGCTGTCAGGCGCAGGCGCAGGCCCGGCGGCCACGCGCAGGCCCAGTGGCCACGTGCATGCCCAGGGGCCGCGCGCAGGTCCGGTGGCCGCGCGCTGGTCCGGCAACCACATGCAGGCCCGGCGGCCATGCTCAGGTGCAGGTCCAGCGGCCATGCGCAGGCCTGGAGGCCACGCGCAGGCGCGGGGGCCACGCGCGGGCCCGGCGGCCATGCTTGGACCCTGCAGCCATGCGCAGACGCAGGCCCGGCGGCCACACGCAGGCCTGGCGGCCACATGCCAGCCCCGAGTGCGCGAATGTGCACGGGATCCAGCGCCACCTCCCGCTCGCCCGCCCGGCTGGAGAAAGGAAGGACCGTGAGCTTGGCCGGTCCGCGCCGCCGGCCCGCGTTGGTGCCGAGTGCGGGACACACCCAGTGCTGGAGGGGCAGCGGGGGCCGGGCGGTCCAGGCCGTGGCACGCGAGGCGGAGTCCCCGGGCACGCAGGCCCCGGGTGGGCGCACAGGCCCTGGGCGCGTGAGGCGGGGCCACAGCTAACTGATTTTTGACAAAGGGTATTAGTCAATCCATTGGGAAAAGGAAAACCTCTTTAGTAAATGGTGCTGGAAAAACTGGGTATCCACCTGCAGAAAGATGAAATTGAACTCCCATCTTTCACCATTAACAACAATCAACTCAAAATGGATCAAAGATCTGAACCTAAGACCTCAAACAATAAAACTACTGGTGGAAAATGCTGGGGAAACTCTGGGAGACATTGGAGTAGGCAAAGACTTCTTAAATAAGACTCCCAAAGCACAGGCAATAATCCCTAAAATAGACAAGTGGGACTATATTAGACTAAGAAGTTTCTGCACAGCAAAAGACACAGTAACAAGTGTGAACTGACAACCCTCAGAATGGGAAAATATTTTTGTTAAATATGCCTCAGACAAGGGACTGATAACCAGAATACACAGGGAACTCAAGTGCCTTATGTGAAAAAAAGATTAACCCAATTAAAAGATGGGAAAATGAGCTGAACAAAAATCTCTCTAAGGAAGACATATGAACAGCCAAAAAGCATATGAGGAAATGCTCAACATCATTCATCATAAGGGAGATGCAGATAAAAACCACAAGGAGATACCACCTAACCCCTGTCAGAATGGCAAAGACGAAGAATATAAAAAGTGATAAGCGTTGGAGGGGATGTGGTGAAAAGAGAACCCTCCTACACTGTTGGTGGGAATGTAAACTGGTTCAACCACTGTGGAGAACAATATGGAGGTTCTTCAAAGATCTACAAACAGAACAACCATTTGATCCAACAATCCCACTTCTGGGTATCTACCCAAAGGACAGGAGAACACTCAGTCAGAAAAGTGCTTGCACATCAATGTTTATTGCAGCATTATTCACAATCGCCAAGACATGGAACCAACCTAAATGTCCACAAACTGATGAATGGATTGGAAAAGTGTGGCATATATACTCTATGGAATAGTCAGTCATAAAAAATAACAAGACCCTGGAATTTGACAGAAAGTGGTCAGATATGGAGGATCTATTGCTGAGTGAAGTAAGCCAGGCTATGAAAGAAAGGTATTGTATGTATCCACTTAATATATACCGACTATCCGTACTCTATGGTAGAGAGCGAAATATTGGAGGACATAAAAGCAGTGAAAGTACTTAACGAGAATAAGACAGTGTGGAATGGATGGGGGGGCTGGTGAAGAGAAGAGGATAGAGAAAGATAGGAAGAGAACAAATAGAGAGGCAGGATGTTATTGGGAAACAGATATGGCTTATTACCTGTTGATGATGACATGTATAGTATTCTCAACTGGATTGGTCTGAGAAGTATTTCATGATGGGTAAAGTATTTTTACAAGCAAAATTATTAAAAAAACAATTGGAAGAATAATAATGATGATTCGGAAAAACAATGAAAAGATATTGAATGATGAAGTGGGGAGATTAATGTCTCTGTATTGACTGACATGCATGGCATTCCCTTTTGAAAAAGTAATGTAATACAGTGTAAAGTTATATGCAATCCAATGTAATATAAACAAGGTTATGATGATAATAAAAGAATAAAAAAAGAAGTTTTGAACTAAAAAAAAATCAATACATTAGTTAATATGTATCATGATGTTTGGCCCTCATTTTACATTTTATTGTATCTTGATGGACTATTAAATTACACGTGTACAGCACTTAGCAGCACAGGTGTGAAGCCTTACATATCCCATATACCATTTGTCAATAATTATACTAGGGGAGAGTCTCTAAGTTGGACTGGACACAGTTTGGCAAGAAGCAAAGAAGAGAAAATGATTCTCAGCTGTGGGTCTAGAGTGGCACCATAGCTGATCTAATTAACCTACTGTTCTGACCCATTTAAAACCCATCTGTAAGCGAAACTGAAATTGCCCAGCATTTCCAAGAACTTTTTTTTTTGTTTGTTTGTTTTGGAGAGGTTTTCGCTATAGGGCGTGTGCGCTCGCCAGACAGACAGAGAGAGACAGAGAGACAGAAAGCGAGAAATCACCCCCAGGGGGGATGGTCACGCCGCAATCCCTTCTCCTCCATTCTCCTCTCGTGATCTTGGGCACGCACGCACACGTGTCCGGCGTGAGTTTTAAGCCACCGGGTCTGGGACGCGAACCGTGGTCGACTACGTGGGAGTCCAGCGACATAGCCATTACGCTAACTGCTGGTTCCCTCCAAGAACTTTTCATAAGAGCAGTGATTTGAATTGGAGGAGCAGCTACATGAGAGAGAAGCAAGACTGTTTTGATGACTGTATCCCTGGTTAACCGTAGACTTAATGGGTTAAGAGAATAAAATGCTGGATACTGATATGGGTGAGGTGGTTGGGAATAGCTTCCTCCATATCGCTGATGTTTCCTTTCTTTTTTTTTTTTTTTAAGAATTATTTATTTAATTTTATTTATTTATTTATTTATTTATTTCTTTTTTTTTTTTTTCTTTTTTTGGAGAGGTTTTTGCTACAGGGCGCGTGCGCTCGCCAGACAGACAGAGAGAGACAGAGAGATAGAAAGCAGGAAATCACCCCCCGGGGGGATGGCCACGCCGCAATCCCTTCTCCTCCATTCTCCTCTCGGGATCTTGGGCACGCACGCACACGCGCCCGGCGTGAGTTTAAGCCGCCAGGTCCGGGACTCGAACCGCGGTCGACTACGTGGGAGTCCAGCGACATAGCCATTACGCTAACTGCTGGTCCCTAATTTTATTTATTATTTTAATGAGAGAGAGAGAGAGAGAGAGAGAGAGAGCCGCCAGGTCTGGAACATGAACTACAGTTGGCCATGAGAGAATCCAGTATCTTCACCACCACACACCTGCTGACCCCTGCTGATGTTTCCTTTCATGTGAAGGGAATTGTAATAACACTCCTGACTTTTCTCCTGTCCACATTCACATCTTTGAAGGGAGGGTTGTGGCCTACCTCACTGGTGGTTTTAGGGGAAACTGAGCAGTATGTTCCATCCCTGTCTTCTTACCTTCCTGTTGGGAGTGCAGGGCCTTCTCTTGGGCAGACTCTGCCCCTGTTTGAGAAGGCACTGTTGTTCAGCACTGCCAGTGACTGGGGAACAAGTCTGTCTGTCTAACTCTGTGTTTCTGTTTTCGGAAGTTCATGTCTGCCTTTCTATTAATGATGGAGACATTTTGGATTCTATCTGCAGACTCTGCCTTATTTCTGAATTGATTCAGAACCAGAGCGGAGGAGTAGCATTATTTATCAGAACCCCCTCAAAATGCCAAACAATCATTATTAGTAGTAGCATATCACATATGTGGAAATAAACTTGTAAACAAAGAAATCAGATAGAGTTTTGGTGAAAATAGAGGGGAACTCTAAGTCATAACAATGTGTGGCATGTCCTGGAAGGAAAGAATATTGTTGAGACACACATTTGAACTCTAAGTGTGGTGCTGGTGAGTTAAGGGGGAGAAGTCTATATTCCATGGTCACAGGAGCACAATGAACAAAGTGTGGCACTGTAGACGAGGCTGGTGGGAAAATGTCTCATTATCATGGGAGACTCTGGTTCTTGTCATATTTACTGAGGAAGAGCACAGAGTTTCTGTTGTTCTCCTAGCATGCTCTGACCAAAGGAGTAAGATCCAAACAGCACTTTGTTTTCAGGTGGGGGCCTTGCCATAAAGTGTGTGAGTTCTCCAGACAGAGGCAGACAGCAAGAGGGAGAAGGGGAAAGTGAGACATTGTCCCCCATCAGGGATGGCCATGCCGCAATCCCTTCTCCTCCATTCTCCTCATGGGATTTTGAGGATGTACTTACGCATGCCCAGAATGATTTTCAAGCCTCCATGTCTGGGGTTTGATCCACAGTTAGTCATGTGGGAGTCCAGTTCCTTAACTACCACAGCAGCTGCTGGCCCTTCGATGCCCTTTTTTTGGGAGAGTTTTTTTTTTTTTTTTTTTTTTTTTTTTTTGCTATAGGGTGCATGGGCACACCAAGTAGACAGTGAAAGACAGAGAGACAGAAAGCAAGAAATTACCCCTGAGGGGGATGGCCATGCTGCAAACCCTTCTCCTCCATTCTCCTCTTGGGATCTTGGGCACGCACACACACATGCCCGGTGTGAGTTTTAAGCCACCAGGTCTGGGACTCAAACCGTGGTCGACTACATGGGAGTCCAGCAACACAGTCATTATGCTAACTGCTGGTCCCCCTTTGATGCCTTCTAAAAATGTAATGTACCAATTAGAAATGTGTTTTTTTAGTATTAGTAAGTGATACAGATTTGGTGACCTGGCAGAGCATGCAGTGCAGTTGAGGGTAGGTTTGTTAGACAAATAAAAGATATGTAATATGGCTAAGAACTCTAATAGGGTTTCAGAAAGTACTGGGAAATCTCAAGAGCAATAAAATGAAAGTCGGGAACAATGTGCATAAAGAATTAAAAAATACAGCTGTAAGAAAATATATTGTTTGGGACCAGCAGATGGCGAAACAGACTCCCATGTAATCGACTGTGGTTTGAGTCCCGGACCCAGTGGCTTAAAACTCACACCGGGCATATATGTGTGCATACCCAAGATCCCAAGAGGAAAATGGAGAAGGGATTGTGGTGTGGTGATCCCCGCTAAGAGGGGATTTCTTTCTTTCTGTCTCTCTGTCTCTGGTGAGCACACACCCCATATAGCAAACAAACAAACAAAAAACAAACAAAAAACCTCCCAAAAAGCAAAAACAAAACAAAAAAAAACTCTCATAAAAATATATCTATCTATATATATATCGGGTCCAGCAGGTGATGTTGTGGTTAAGGGCACTGGACTCCCACAGTGCTGACTGTGGTTCGAGTCCTGGACCTCGTGGCTTCCTTTCTCACTTTTCCTCTCTTTCTCTGTCTCTCACTGATCAAACAGGAAAATAATAATAATAAATAAAGTTAAATAAAAAATAATTCTTAAAAATATATATGTTGGATAATGACTGATACATTTGAAGAGGTTGTTCTGTTAAAAAGTTATCTTTTTAACATAATAAGAAAAAACAAAAAGACAGTCCTAGTGAGAACAAGTGTTAACCCTCAAAAGTCTTTGGTTCAATTATGAACTTGAAATTGTACCTAAAGTCTTTTTAAATAAAAAAATTTAGTTTATTTCCTCCATGAGTGACAGACAGAAAAAGAAAGGGAAAGAGCACACCCTTAAAAGAGTCTTGACATGCAATCCATCCCAAGCTTCAAACAGACCTCTTTCATGGGCAAACATGGATCTGGCATACTCAGGGAGGTCTACGGACATGAACCTGGGACCTTCCCATGTGAGTCAGCTTCCTAGAACACTGTGTCCTACTGCTGTGCCCCAACTGGCCTCTCATATCTAATCTTTGAAGAAGACCATAAGGGGCAAAAAGTAGCCATAAAAAGATGTTCTTGAAGAAAATGGAATTATTAATAGATATGTTACTGTGGTACAGAGGTTAGACTCAGTGATGAAAAGCAATTTCCCTCAGTCTTTACTAATGAAGGTAAATAAAGATTACTGTACCCAGATCGACAGTGAGTGGACAGACTGAATGTACCTAATTCCTTAAGAGTCAAATACTTAATCATCTTGACATTAAATATATAAAATAAGTTACTGTAAATGAATTGTGACTTATGTGAGAAAAGAAAGAAGATTTCCTTTGCTACTCAGTGTTGAGAACTAAGAGCCAGCACAGGATTTACAGCCTGTATTTCCTCTTCCCTCTGGTAATTCTGCAGGTCAAATAAGATGAAATCAACTGCCTGCCTGCAGGAAGAAGGCAAAGGTATTCATCCACCTGATTCCAGCCCAGAGAGCACATAGTTGCCCTTAAGTGACTAATCCATGTTCCTTTGATAATTGAGAATAAGAGAATATATGTATTTGCATTAAATGAGAAAAGTAACAGAACTTAGAAATCAGATTAGTAGGGACTCCCACATGGCTGACTGCAGTATGAGACCTCAACCTGGAGGTTTGAAACTAATGCCAGGCATGTGTGCTTACATGCCCAAAATAGAGGAGAGGGGATTGTGACATGCCATTTTCTGTCTCTCTGTGGCAAAAGTCTCTCTCTTGGGACCAGCAGATGGCATAATGATTATGTCACGGGACTTCTCACGTAGTCAACTGTGGTTTGAGTCTCAAACCTGGTGGCTTGAAACTCACTCTGTGTGTGTGTGTGTGTGTGTGTGTGTGTGTGTGTGTGTGCCCAAAATCCTGAGAGGAGAATGGAGGAGGACGGATTTTGAAGGGAGAAAGCATGGCCATCCCCCCTGGTTACTGATTTCTTACTTTCTGTCTCTCTGTCTCTCTGGTGAGTGCACACATCCTATTGCAAAAAAAATATTAAAAAGAAGGAAAAAAAGCCTCTTAAAGACAGAAATCAGATTTATAGGCACAAAAAGAACAAAAAAGGCACAAATCATACAAAATACAGATACAATGACAAAACTTAGAAAACACTAAGGAATGAGCCCTAGAAGTCACCCTGCTAAAGTACAAGTGCAACCAGGACCTTATAGAGGACCTTATTAGTAAGACTGGGGTAAGCCACAACCAGAGATAGGGAAGAACACACAAGCTGCAATGTGTTTTTGGAAGACCTTGTTGCCTCTTTGTGCAGAGAGAAAGCCAAGTTACTGCACCTGGTTGGGTAGGCGTCTTACATCTGGAATGTCAGAAAGAGTGGAAACTATACTGAGACTCTTTTCCTGTTGCAAAAATGAGAGAAATCCAAAAATCAAAGTCTATACAAAAACCCTTTAAGAACAAAATCCTCATCTGTCAGGCCTCTCTGACCCTGTAGCCTATCACAGCTGTCCCATCATTAGAAAGACAAAGCCAGGCCTTTACCACATCACTAATGACCAGAAAAGAATAGTTCTATCTCCCAACTGATTTTCACATTACACAAATGACCCTGGAAATAAGGCATTTTTATGAGCCACGGCTTTGGGAGCCATTTTTCCTTTTTTCGAGAGGTTTTTGCTATAGGGAGCATGTACTTGCCAGACAGACAGAAACACAGAGACAGAAAGCAAGAAATCACCCCCCAGGGGGGATGGCCATGCCGCAATCCCTTCTCCTCCGTTCTCTTTTCGGGATCTTGGGCACACACGCACACGTGCCCGGCGTGAGTTTAAGCCACCGGGTCTGGGACGTGAACCACAGTCGACTACATGGGAGTCCAGCGACTTAGCCATTAAGCTAACTGCTGGTCCTGGAAATAAGGCATTTTTTAGATTTAAAAATTCGAAATGTAATCTTGGAATTCCATTATTCTTACTAAAACATCTATGTGAAGCTTGTGGAATTTAGGTATTAAAATTGGGGAACAAAAAGTAGTAATCGTTTGTTGTATGTTTCCTAAGGAAGTTATAGAGATAAAAGCAGATGGATCCATATATGGACAGACATTTGGACTATAGACACCTAAGAAGGAAGGAAAACTAGTCATTAGTGAGAGTCCCTGCAGGCCTTTGCTGACAACTCTTATAGTTTAGCAATCCATTCCAATGTCTCACAGATTCACTCCAGAAATGTTTTATAGACTTACCCATTTCCTCTTTTTTTCCCTCTATTTTAAGTTCATTCCCATTTCCCTTTTCTTCTGCAAGATGGACAGTGAGTAGTTTCTTTGCTCACTTTTTTAAATTATTTATTATTAATGGTGTTTCATAATTACTTTGCCACAAAGATTTGTAAGTTGAATTAAATTGTAGAAGTGTTCTGAATTTTTCCATATATTTCTCTCAACATTTTCTTTTTCTTTTAAATTTTGTTATAAGGTGCATGTGCTTGCCAGAGAAACAGCGAGGAAGAGAGGGAAAGTGAGAAAGCACTTTCTCAGGGAGGATGGCCATGCTGCAATCCTCCTCTATTCTCCTCTTATGATTCTGGGCATGCACATACACACACCTGGCATAATTCTCAATCCACCTGGTCCAGGACTAGAACTATGCAGATGACCATGTGGGATCCAGTGGCCTTAACCAGCACTCCACCGGTGGCCCCCTCTTCGTATTTTCAGTGTTCTTTTGGCTTCATTCACCTTCTTGTTACTGGATGTACTTCAGTTGCTCCACAGCCATCTGAAACTGAGAATCTCTGAAGTACCTGCAGTCCCTGAAGATGCCTGGCCAGGGCCAAGTGTAATAAATGTACCAAAACTTGGCATTTCAGACCCCTGTGGAGTATCGAAGATAAACGTAGGTCACAAGCCTTCAGGAAGGAATGTCTTTCTTGTTGATGTACACTAATGGGAGATGCCATAAATTACAGAAATAGCAAAAATAACCTCAGTATCATTTTATATATGAAACCCTATCTCTGTGTTTTGCCTCCCTCCTTCTCATAAGACTTGTTCTCCTTTACAAATCCCTATCCCTTCTCTAGATCAGCTCTAAAGTGAATTTCATTACAAAGGCTGTAACAAAGCCAAATTACACTCACTGCTCACACTCTTGCTGCGTACATCCTTCTCACACTCTTCTTCAATAGAGATTTAAACGAGGAATAAAATGGGGCTGTAGGTGCATAGTGGTTAGGGGCGCTGGCCTCCCACATATCTGACTGCAGTTTGAGTCTTGGACCTGGCAGCTTACTTTTTCACTTTCCCTCTATGTCTCTCTCTCTCTCAGTCCCTCTGGTCAAATTAAAACAAAGAAAGAAATAAAATAATTTAAAAAAATACAAGGAATAAAACAATCAGAAAATTATAGGAAAGAGAGAAAATTATATGGAAACATATCCATAACAGTGCTTCAGAACCTGTATGTTTGCTCAAATATGGGTGAATAAGAAATTGGGGAGAAGAGCTTAGAAATCAAGAAAAACTATGGAACATCAGTGGACTGGGTAACTTCTGTGGCATTGATTAACTTGAGCCAATCTGCTATTGCATTTTAGAATTACTCTCAGTAACCCAAATAAGAAAGAGATTAAAATAGTGAGATAGAGAGATAGAGATAAATATTTATATAGAGAGAACTAGTGTACTCTTCTGTACTCATAGGATGTAGAAAAGAAAGAGCTGAAACACAATCAAGTCCCCAGCTAAAAAACTGATGGTTTGAAGGAGTAATGAATATATATTTATGAGCGTTAAAAACTGAAGACAACTCAATAGCAAGGAATCGGATACCTTATTAATAAGGAAGTTAAAGGTCTTGTATAGACATTTCTCAAAAGAACACAGAGAAATGGCCAACAGGTATATCATCTCCAATCAGCAAGCATATGCAAATTGAAACCAAAATAAAATATTGCATTTCATGTGTTTGGATTATTACAAAAAAGATGAAAGATAAATGTTGGTAAGGATGTAGAGAAAAGGGAACCCTTACAATATTACTGGTTGGGAATGTAAATTGATACAGCCACTATGTTAATTATCTTGGAGTTTCCTCTGTAATATTAAAAATAGTATTGCCATGTAATCTAGCAACCCCCCTACTGGGTATGTAGCCAAAGAAAAGGACATGTCCAAGAGATATGTGCACACTTCTATGTTCATTGCAGCATTATTAACAATAAGGCTAGACATAAACCCATTCTGTATCCATAGTAGATGAATGGAGAAAGAAAATGTGGTATATACACACAATGGAATGATATTCAGCCTTTAAGAAAAAGAGATTCTGTCATTTTTTACTTCTTCGAGAGGTTTTTGCTATAGGGCATGTGCGCTCGTCAGAAACATGGAGAGAGACAGAGAAAGGAAACGAGAAATCACTCCCCAGGGGGGATGGCCAGCCTGCAATCCCTTCTCCTCCATTCTCCTCTCGGGGTCTTGGGCACACACGCACATGTGCCTGGCATGACTTTAAGCCACCGGGTCCAGGACTCAAACTGCGGTCGATTACATGGGAGTCCAGCAACATAGCCATTATGCCAACTGCTGGCCCCTTTGTCATTTGTGAAAACGTAGATGAATCTTGTGGACATTCTATTAAATGAAATAAACCAGACACAGGAAAAATGAATACCACATTGTCTCACTTATTTAAATGGTTTAGTTTTTAAAAGTTTATGGTTTATGGAAAATGTGTATTATGAAAACACTATGAACACGTTTCAACTTTTTTGCATCAAAATTAACTTTTACTTTAATTTTCCACAAACTCTTTAAAGTCCCCTGATATGCAGAATTTTAAGTCAGACTCATAGATTCTGAGTGTGGAATTGTTACCAGGGGTTGGAAACTTTCGGCTAAGAGGGTAAGTTCAAGAGATCTATTGTGTATCAGAGTAACTATAGTTAATCTCAATGTATCATATATTTAAAAATTGTCAAAACAGTAGATTTTAAAAGTTCTCACCACCCACACACAAATGGTAAGTGTATGAAGTAATGGATTCGTTATTTGTCTTGCTTTAGCCATTCCATGATGTCAATATATCTAACATTGTGTTGTACATTATAAATATACAATTTTTGTCAACTGAAAAAAAAAGAATTCACAATCTTATTTTGAGTCATATCAGGGGCAAAACAAATAAATGATTTTGTTATCTTGAGAAATAGATAGCTAAATAATTTTTCTTGCATACTTAATTCCTTTTCCCCCCAGACTTTAAAACATTTTGTAAAGCTGGTGTATAAATTTAAAAATAAAATATATAAAAGCATAGAAACTTCTAGAATAAAAGAAACCACCTTAAGCTTAATCTCATCACTACATAGGGAAGCTGTGAGACACAGCATGGGATAAAGTAGAAGAACTCCAGAGTCTGGTGCTCCTGAAATTCAAAACCTTTGCATTGCCACTTACTACATAGAGTAGACTAGCTGAGTCTCAGTTTTTTTTTTTTTTTTTTTTTTTTTTTTTTTTTTTTTCCCTTATATAAAATAAGGACTATCTAAAACAACACATGATTACCAGCTCAGATTAGACAATAAACATTAGTCATGATCTCTGTTTCTTCTCCATTTCCTATGCTTTCACCTCACATGTGGAAGAACTGGTGGAAAGACTGCAAGTCTCTCACTTGTGAGCTAAACTGCTCCTGCTGAAATCAGGAGGGAGAGGACCTCACCTACCCTTTGTAACCCATCCTAATGTTCCTACTTCTCACTGTCAGGAGATCTTTACTTCTAACTCAACCTTTGTTGATCTATTAAGTCCCCTTTGCTCTCCATCTGGCTCCCAGAAACACTGAAACAAAGAGAGAAAGAAAGAAAAGAGGGAAAAACTCATTCTGGTTTTTTTTTTTTTTTTTCATTGTCTCTAAGAAAGGACTATCTTTGGGACCAGCAGTTAGCGTAATGGCTATGTCGCTGGACTCCCATGTAGTCGACTGCGGTTCGCGTCCCAGACCCGATGGCTTAAACTCACACTGGGCGTGTGTGCGTGTGTGCCCAAGATCCCAAGAGGAAAATGGAGGAGAAGGGATTGCAGCATGGCCATCCCCCCCGGGGGGTGATTTCTCGCTTTCTGTCTCTCTTTCTCTCTCTGTCTGTCTGGCGACGGCACGCGCCATATGGCAAAAACCTCTTCAAAAAAAAAAAAAAAAAAAAAAAAGGACCATCTTTGAGAGCCTCCCTTTCCCCAAAACAAGAAAAATGCCAGATAAATAGAAAATACCAACATGCACAAACGTAAAGGGCTGCCCTTCAAGGAAGAAAGAAATGTGAGGAAGTAATTGTACAGATGGGAGGAGATCTCTTCACACTAAACTAAAAAGAAAGAAAAAAATGCTAAAGTCAAAAAAGAATTAGAGAGACTGACATAGAGGGAGAGTGGAAAAGTGTGTGAAAACATAGAGGTTTATATAGAGAACATCAAGAGACACAGTCTCCAAGTACCCCAAAATAGAGAAAAAGGACAACAAGAAAAGCCAAGCATGGAAAAGAGATGGAGAGGCTGAGCGGGCATGCTCGGCATGTCAGCCTGGTGATGTGGAATCAGAACACAGAGCCAGGTGCTTCCCAAGCTCTAGGAACAAGAGGTAGATTGTCTGGATCGTCTCCTGTCCAGTTTGGAGACAGGCCTCAGCAAACCAGACAGGCTCCATCAGTCACATCCAAGTCACCTCCCCTCAGCCAGAGCCAGGAGGGCAGATAGGCAGATGGGGAGATCCTGATGGAAACACAGATGGGAGATACAGAGGAAGGAGCCAAACAGAGAGGGAGAAATGGAGCAAGGGAGAGGTTAACAGAGAAAAGCAGAATAAAGATCTGTGACACCTCCTCTTAGCCACTGTGTGCAGAGTTCTGGTGGGTGATCTGAACATAGGTGGTCCCTGAGGGATCCGGGGAGTGTTTATTGACTGACCTTGTCCATGGGAGTTGGCATATGCTGGTGAGGACATTGGCTTTGCTGATCTCAGGCTCAGAGGAGGATCCAAAGGTGCAGAGTGAGGGTACAGATGTTTTGCTGCAAACCAGCTGCTCATTTATAGGGTTGGAACTATAGGCTCCTTCTCCCTCCACCCTCCTTTTCCATCCCTTTTATATGTTTACTTGTCTGTATGCACATTCACATACGTGCGCAAGGTGGACACACACACACACACACACACACACACACACAGCAGGCATGAGTTTCTAACTGGGTTCTGTTGGGAGTCAATTGTAATAAGGCCAAATACTATTCTGGAAGCCTGGCCATTACAACTCTATCTCTGGGGATAGTCTTGTGTTAGTGTGTTTCTTTCTTTTCTTTTCTTCCTCTTTTTCTTTTTCCTTTTTTTTTTTTTTTTTTTTTTTGGTTATCTGACCTTTATTTTATTATCTTACCTACAAATCATGCACAAATGCCTTGAAATAAGTTTTCATCAAGTAAGCTCATTTTTACTCAGCACAATTCAAAGGGGAGACATTAGGCCTTTCTGGTGTAGAAAAAGTCTTTGATAAGTCCTAAGTGATTTTCACAAAATATAAAATGGACCTTAATCTTGCAGAAGTTTTGGCTTAATTTTACCAAGCACCAAGATGTGCCACAATAGTTAAGGGAAGGCAAAGGCAAGCTAATAAAAATGTTATTAATACAACAATATATCGCAGTCTGAAAACAGCCACTCTGTTTATTTACTGACAAAATTATAAAGATAATCATGGTGGATACTTTAGCTCATCCTTCTAATAACTCTGTTGATCTGGTCTTCCCTGTTGCCAGTATCTCCATCTTCTACAAAATAGATGGTCTTTTTCTTTATTCCAACACATGGAGAAGATAATTTGAAGGGCCACAGGAAGTTATTTGCCTCTTTGAAGTATTTACAACAGTATAGAGTTCACGAATCAGATCCTTCATGCAGATGATGCCAAATTTACCAAGAGATTGAGCAATCAGAGTTCTCTGTCAATGCAATTCTCTTATTGATTTTGCCATAAACATGCTTGTAGATTGGTTCATGTACTGACTTCAAGTTCAGGTAACCTCATGAAATATATGATTCCACAATTCTCAGCATATTAATTGAGGCCTTGTTGACCTTAACAAAGGTGCCATTGAAGATTTGGCGAAGATGAAGCTATAACACCTTTCAAACCTGTGGTCTCACTGCATTGATACTTCTGATCCTGATGACAAACACCACTTTGGGTTCTGTAGGTACATAGAAGTTTCCAGCTTTTCTTGCCATCCTGGCCTGTACATCTGCCTGTATTTCTTATGATAGTGCTTAGCTTTTTTCATAGTAAGCTTCCTCGCCTTTCAAAGCATCTTCTGAGCAAACTTCTTTCTCAGGTGCTTAATCTCCAGCTCACAAAATTCCTTCACTTTTTAAGGGTTTCTGGCATAGCAAGAACTTTTTCTTGGTGGCTTCCACTGCAGCAGAAACCTTTTTTTTTTGTTTGTTTCTATGACAGCAGGAACCTTCTCTTTCTTCTCTTGAATGCCCTCCATAGTCCCAACAGGAAAAGAGGAAGCTAGCGCATGTGCACTCTCATTTTCAGTTCTTAATAATTTATTTCTTTTTTTGCCTCTTTGTACTGTCTGGAATCTTTAATAAAATCTTGAATAAATGTAGGAACGCGGCTCAGGAAAGCAGAGACGGCCATCAGCGGTTGGGGCACGCGGGGCAGAACCCAGCCACGGCACGCGGGGGCAGACCCCGGCCACGGCACGCGGGGCAGACCCCGGCCACGGCACGTGGGACAGGGCCCCGGTCACGGCACGCGGGGCAGGCCCCGGCCACGGCACGCGGGGCAGAGTCCCGGCATAATGTTTACCCCGGCCACGGCACGCGGGGCAGAGTCCCGGCCACGGCACGCGGGGCAGAACCCGGCCACGGCACGCGGGGCAGAACCCGGCCACGGCACGCGGGGGCAGAACCCGGCCACGGCACGCGGGGGGCAGAACCCGGCCACGGCACGCGTGGCAGACCCCGGCCACGGCACGCGGGGCAGACCCCGGCCACGGCACGCGGGGCAGAGTCCCGGCCACGGCACGCGGGGCAGACCCCGGCCACGGCACGCGGGGGCAGACCCCGGCCACGGCACGCGGGGCAGACCCCGGCCACGGCACGCGGGGGCAGACCCCCGGCCACGGCACGCGGGGCAGAGTCCCTACCACGGCACGCGGGGCAGAGCCCGGCCACGGCACACGGGGGCAGAGCCCGGCCACGGCATGCGGGGCAGAGCCCCGGTCGGGCCGGATCTCAGGATAGGGCATGCGGAGCAGAGCCCCGGCCACGGCACGTGGGGCTAGGCTTGTTTATGATCTTAAACATAATGCCTTTAATATTTCACTATTGAAGATACTGTTTTCTATTGGGTTTTGATAAATTAGCAGTTCAATACCTTTAAAAAGTTTTTTTATTCCTAGTCTGCTCAGAGTTTTTAAAGAAAATTATGAACAGGGGTGTTTTCTATAAAATTCATGATTTTCCTACATCTATTGAGGTGATAGTGTTTTTTTTTTTCTTCATTTGTTTGCTAATATGGTCATTTATATCAATTCATTTCATTTTTTAAAAGAATTATTTTATTTAGCTTTATTTATTTATTTTACCAGAGAGAGACAGAGTGAGAGAGAGAGAGTCGGAAAGCAAACTATCAGGTCCAGGACTTGAACCGTAGTTAGCCATGTGGGATTCCAACGCCCTTGACCACCACATCACCTGATGGTCCCTCAATTTACTTCTAATGTTAAATCATCATTGAATTTACTAGATAAACTTGATTTGGTCATGATACAAGATACTATCTTTTTAATATATTGTAGGATACAATTTTCTAAAAACTGTGTAGGAATTTTTCAACCATGTTCATAAGTGAGATGAGCTTATTTTGTTTTTGTCAAATTTTGGTATCAAAGTTATATTAACACCATAAAAAGTTGGAGTGTTTCCTTTTCTTTTAGTATATCCCAAACTTGATTATTTCCCCCTTGATTATTTGGTAGTATTTGCCTTAAAATAAAATGTCTGGCTTTTTATTTATTGAAATATTTTTTAACTATTGAATTATTAGGTTGTTGGTAAAGTCATGACACATTTTTCTGTTTTTCTATGCAAAAACATGTCATGACTTTCTCGAAAAACCCAATAATTTAATACTTGTTATATGTTTGTTCATGTTTTTCTTTTTCCTCTTCAGTTAGCTTCAAAAATGCATTTTCTAGTAATTTTCCATTCATCTACCTTATCAGATTTTTATACATTTTTTCTTTATTCATGATAAATCATGTGCATGCACATGAGAGAGAGAGATAGAGAGACAAGAGAACACCCTCCACAGGGTCCAACCACACTGTAATCTCTCTCCTGCAATTCTCCAGTTCACTGGATATCAGGCACTTGCTGATGTGCTCAGTGTTTCAAGCTGACTAGGTCAGGGATTAGAACCACGGTCACCACGTGGCTTCCAGTTTACAATCTTTCTCTAGTTTACTATGATGGAGTCTTACATAAAATAAATTTTATATTTTGAATTTCATTGTTGAGAAGGAAGTTATCAATTTGTGGTACCTTTGAAGGTAATTTATCTTTAAATTTTTCAGGCTGCTGTGAGGTTTTTCTCTTTGTCTTTATTATTCAGAAGTCTTTTTTTTTAGAGAGAGATTTTTTTTTTTTTTTTGCTAAGGGTACATGCACTTGCTGCAGAGACAGAGAGACAGAGAGAAAGCAAGAAATCACCCTCCAGAGAGGATGGCCATGCTGTAATCCCTTCTCCTCTATTCTCCTCTCAGGATTTTGAGCATGCATGCACACGTGCCTGGTGTGTTTTAAGCCGTTGGGTGGGGGACTCAAACAGCAGTCGACTGCATGGGAGTCCAGCAATGTAACCATTATGCCATGTGCTATTCCCTGTATTCAGAAGTTTTAATGAGTTTAATGTGCTCAGGTACAGCTTTCTATTTATATAACAAAACATTTTGGAGGATATATTTTTTAAAAATAATTATTTATTTAATTTTATTTATTCATTCACTTATTTTAATTTGACTAGAGAGAGATACACAGAGAGAACATTGACAGGAACAAATGAAAGGACTTAGATTTGGGCAGGATTAAGGGGAATCAGACAGAGATGCTGAAGCATCCTACGGCTATCTAGCAAAATCAGAGAGCAAGAACTATCTTAATGAGGCAAGGAAGGGAGCAGAGACACCTGGCTGTAGAAGAAGGCCACAGGACAGAAGCTCTGGAAAATAAGGGAAGAAACCAGGAGAATAAACACCCTCACACATTTTCCTCTTGTCTTCCTCTATCCTGCTGGCAACTCTCTTTAGTTGCCCCCAACTGGAACCTAAAAATCAATAAATCTCAACTGAGGCAGTCAGTAAAGTTCTGCCTATCAGGAGCTAAAGGTGGGTATTTGAATCTAGAAAGGGCAAAAGAAGACTAGTAGGACACGTGAAAGGGAAAGCAGACTCTTTTGGATGGTGGAGCATATACCCTATGTTGGAATGATAGGAAGAGGAAACACTGGCAAAAGAAAAAAACTGGTGAGAAGAAGATTGAGTCTGCCATGAGAGCTGAGATCTAGTGATTTCAGAGATAAGAGCAATGAAGATTTTCTGCTGAGCATTCAACCTGGCCAACAGAAAGGGTAGGCCAGAAGGAGATTGAGTTTGCCATGAGGGCTGAGATCTAGTGATTTCAGGGATAAGAGCAATGAAGATGCTCTGCTGAGAATTTATTCTGGTGGAGCCCCTGTATCCTTCTCTGTCTTTCTTTCTGTCTCTCTTTCTGTCTCTCTGTCTCTGCCTTTGCATTTTTTTTTTTTTGAGAGGTTTTTGCTATAGGGCACATGTGCTCGCCAGACAGACAGAGAGAGACAGAGAGACAAAAAGCGAGAAATCACCTCCCAGGGGGATGGCCACACTGCAATCCCTTCTCTTCCATTCTCCTCTTGGGATCTTGGGCATGCACACGCGCCCAGCGTGAGTTTTAAGCCACCGGGTCCGGGATGCGAACTGTGGTCAACTACATGGGAGTCCAGCAACATAGCCATTACACTAACAGCTGGTCCCTGCCTTTTCATTTTTTAAATTTTTCTTTAAAAAAATTTTTAAGGTAAAGTTTTTTCTTGGCTCTGAAATCCTCCTTTATCTTGGTAATAATCCACTCCCCGTTCCCTTCCCATCTAGGCAAACAGAAAGGGCAGGCCGGAAGAAGAAGACTGAGTCTGTCATGAGAGCTGAGATCTAGTGATTTCAAGTGATGTGCTTGCGAGGTTTTCATTTTTTTGTTTTTAAAATTAACAAATAAATTTTTTTTGTTTGTTTGCTTTTTATTTTCCATTTTCTCTTTTTTTTGTCTCTGTTTTCTTATTCTTTTTCTTTTACCTCATCATTTTGCTGCTCAGCTGATTTTCTTCTAGCCTTTGTTATCCAGTTTTAAGGATTTTTGTCCTGTCTTGAGTTGCCAATAGGATCATGTATCTAGTATTTGAACAGAATCCTAACCTGTTTCCTGGCTTTAAGTTTTAAGCATAGTTCCTTAGCATTTTCTTGATTTATTAAAGGTAAAACTCTATTTCTTGAAATTAAAAAATATAGTAAAAAATAAATAATTATTGTAGTAAGCTATATTGCATCAGCTAGGTGCTACTTTATAGCATATTCATTCTATTCAGAATTTCATGCCTAAAGTTAGACGTGTATTCATAGGTATGTATAGATCAGCTGAACTTGCTATAGAAAGTAGTTAGGTTATTTAAGAAATTTTGTGAATCAACAAAATGTAGGGGGAAAAAGGAATAGAAAACAATTGGAAAACTGACATAGTGTGAGAGAAGGGTGGGAAGTGGCAGAGAGTGAGAAATAGGGAGAAAAAATATATATACATAAAACTAGAAATGGAAAATTATTGACGATAATCTGTATGATTAAGCCACTATGTAGTAGAGTCTGGATGGGAAATCACATTTTGTATGCTGTGACAATGCTCAGTGAATGAATGTAAATTACTAATTAAAGACAAAAAAATAAAAAAAAGAATTCTAAAACAACTAAGAAAATGGCTAGCTTAATGGTAGAGACAAGTCCAGAGTTGAACGTTATCTTCCAGAATTGAAACAGAAAGATCAGATCACAACAGAAGATAAAGTACATGAGTTTGAAATGGTGAAATAGAATTTTATGACTTTAAATTAAATTACTGATCTTCTATGGTTTGTTTTCCAGTGTTAAGGGGCTTTGTCTTCTCTAGAGTTGAGAACAGGTCCATGTTCCTACTATTTGAACAGAATCTTAACCTGTTTCCTGACTTTAAGTTTTACGCAAAGTTCCTTAACATTTTTTGACTTTGATTTATTAAAGCTAAAACTGCCTTTCTTAAAATTAAAAAATGTATTTAAAAATACCTATTTAGTAACCACAATAAGCTATATAGCCTCAGCTATGTGGTATTTTATAGTATATTCATCCTTCCCACAGTTTCATGCCTAAAGTCAACTTTTGTTCACAAATATGTATATACCAGCTGAACTTACTATTGAAAGTATTTAGATTAAGATATTTTGTGAATCAATATAATGAGGGAAAGAATAAAGGAATGGAATGCAACTGCAGACATCAGAGACAGGGTGGGAGGAGGATGGGAAATGGCAGAGGGTGAGAAATAGGGGGAAATATATATATACAAGAAACAAGAAATGAAAAATTATTTGTTGATGATAACATGTATGATTTAGCTATTGTATAGTGTATTCTGACTGGAAAAAATCTATTTTGTATGCTGTGGTGATGTTCAGTGAAAGTATGTCAAAATAAATAAATGAATAAAAATAAAAAAAGAAACTAAACACATGACTAAAGAAAGTAGACTATGTTTACATTATAATGACATTTTCTCAAGTGACAATTTTCATAAAAACAACTTCAAAGTTTATCTTTTTTTTATTTTGGAGAGGTTTTTGCTATAGGGCTCATGCGCTTGCCAGAAAGAGAGAGAGAGACAGAGAGACAGAAAGCGAGAAATCACCCCCAGAGGGGATGGTCTGCCACAGTCCCTACTCCTCTGTTCTCTTCTCGGGATCTTGGGCATGCAGGTACACGCGCCTGACGTGAGTTTTAAGCCACCAGGTCTGGGACTCGAATGCAGTCGACTACATAGCAGTTCAGCAGCATAGCCTTTATGCCATCTGCTGATCCCCAAAGTTTATCCTAAAAGACATGATGAGGATATTTAGAGTTACTGTCATTTTGGCTTCAGTGGAGAACAATTAATTTTTGTATATTATTAATTTTTATGTCAAAATAATGCTTCTATTGTGTTGCATTTTCCTGTTTAACTAGTAAATTGAACACAACTATGTCCCTCACCCCCCCCTCAAAAAAAAAGAAAAAAACTGGCATCCTAAAATGGAAATGGAAGAAGTGAGGCTATTATAAAAGGGTTACTTAAGTTTAGAGAGCTCTAAGGGGAAGACATACATTGATAAAGGAAAGGAGATTGGGAAGGGCAGAAGTAATGAGGGGTAGGAGTGAGCCAGACAGGAATGTGAAATTGGGGGGAGAGGACAAAGGAAGGATGATTGCTAGATGGAGGAGGTTTGATCTGAAGTAACAGAAGAAAAGGGCAGAATTTAAGTAGAAATCCATGCTAGTGGTGAATGGAAAGGCATGATGGGATAGAAAAAATCTAAAACTTGGAAAATTAAGGAATAGTAGTATTTTGCAAAGTTATTTCCTCTGGACAAGAAGTCAAAGTGAGAAGTCAGGAGTTGATAAAAGACATTGAGCACTTGAGGCACAAAAGACATAATATTATTTTACATTCATCCAGCCAGCCCCTCTTAGCTATAGCCATATAAATATATATATATATAAATATATATATATATATATATATATATATATATATATATATATATAATTTATTTATTACACAAAGTACAGTGTAAACCCTTAACCTAGGTTCTTTATTAATAAGTATGATGATCACATCCTACGAGGGAGCCAGACTGACTTCATTTTCCCTACAAGTAGTTAGCTAAGATGGAAACCAAAAGAAGTATAGAGTTTTTAAAAAAAAAATTTTTTTTAATCACTACTATTGACATAGGATATTGTCAGCAGAAATCTTACCCACAGGCTACAGGAAGATGACTTTGCAGATAGAATGCTGCATTTTTTTTTTCATAGTTTTCTTTTTTTTCTTTATTCACATATCAATATTCCTCATAATGTTCCTGTTTCTGGTCTTTATTTTTTTAGGCTTTTGCCATTGGGCACATGTACTTGCCAACTGAGAGACAGAGAGAGATAGAGAGAGGGTAAGTGAGAAATCAGCCTCTAGGGGTGACGGTCACTTTGAAATCCCTTCTTCCCCATTCTCCTCTCAGGATTTTGGGCATGCATGCACACTTGCCCGGTGTAGTTTTCAAAACACCAGATTTGGGACTTGAACCATGGTTGGCCAAGTGGGAGTCCAGCGCCTTAACCACCATGTTACCTGTTGGCCTATTTCTGCTCTTTTAATACCCCCTTTTAACCTTAACACTATTGCCTCTTGAGGTGCATAATTCTTTGTTGTGAAGCTGTCCTCTGTATTGTGGGATATTTAGTAGCATCCCTGGCTATGTCTTCTAGATGCCAGTATACATTCTCTCCCCAAGTTGGAACAACCAAGGATGTCTACAGACATTGCTAAGTATCTCCTAGGAGGCAAAATTGTCCCTGTTTGAGAGCCACTGCTGTAGATCATAGATAAAGGAAAGGGATAAGGGAGAAAGAAGTTAAAGTTGTGAGTAGAGAATCTTAGGGAATGGGGGAATGAATGTAAATAAAATAAAAGAAACCTTTTTTAAAAAAGAGGACAAATCTAATTATACAACATACATCCTGGCTAGAGATAAAATTTGGAAACAAATAGATGTACCCATAATTAAAGTGCTCTTGTCATATTCTTGTACAATGTAGATGTCACTTTAAGTTTCCCTGATCCTGGGAGGTTTTCTTATATCGCATCCATCTTCAGTATACAACTTGGGGAAAATGGTGCTCTCCTCAGGCTTCCTGATCTTTCTTCTATTCCCCTGTTCTTCACTAATCTGCATATGTTTGACATACAACACTTCTCTTGCAGACTTCGATAAGTAATACAACTCCATTAATTAATTATTATTTTTTCTGAAAACTTTCTTAAAGAATTTTGAGGTCATTGTGTAGGTGTGGTATCACATATCTCACAGCATATTTCTATAGCCTATTGCTTCCATATATGCTATTTTATGGCTATCAATCTACTTCCAAAACTAAACCTCTGACTCATTGACTTTTTCTCTAGAAAGTAATGCTATTATTATTATTATTTTTTATTTTTAGAGAAATGGTTTTGTTATAGGGCACGTGTGGTTGCTGGAGAGACAGTGAGAAACAGAGAGACAGAAAGTGAGAAATCACTTCACGGGGTCACACTGCAATCCCTTCTCCTTTATTCTCCTCTCATGATGTTGGGCATGCACACACACAAGCCCAGCATGAGTTTTATGCTGCCATGTCCGGGATGAGAACTATGGACGAGTACAGGAGAGTCCAGTGACATAACCATTACACCATTGGCTGGTCCAAAGTAGTGCTTTTGGAAGATAGTCTTGTTGTCTTCTTCAATAGTTTTCTCTGAAGGAGTAGCATCCCTTTAATCAAATCCAGAATCAACATGTCTGTTGCATTACATTTGGTCCACCAATCATGAAAATGTGTTACTAAGAAAAGTTTAGAATTATCATTTTTATGCCCCAAGTGATGTCAGAGAGATGAGCCTTAGATATGCAGAGGAACTTCAGACCTGATTCTAGTATAAAGGAAGGAATGAATGCTGCTTCCTGGAGCCTTTCAACACTAGAAGATTACTCACTTTTCTGCACAGGGCAAAGGTAATGCCCTTTCACCCCAGAGAAGGGAGTTTTTCCACCCACAACTTTCCTACTAGACAGACTCTGCCTGGGCCTGGCTGGTTCTCCAAAGGGCCCTCACCATGGCCCCCTTCATTTCCTTGTTACGGAAACTGTAGATGATGGGGTTACACATGGGGGTGATGATGGTGTAGAGGAGGGAGAAAGGCTTGTCTTTGTCAGGCCCATGTGTGCTGCGGGGATTCATGTAAGAGAACATGGCCGAGGTGTACAAACACACAACCACAGTCAGGTGAGAGGCACAAGTAGAGAAAGTCTTCCCCCAACCTGAGGAGGAGGCTCTGCCAAGGATGGATGCCAAGATGCGAGCATAAGAGGTTACGATGAGCACCATGGGACTGAGCAGCACCACAATGGCATCAGCAAAGATCATCTTCATGCTGAACTGCAGGTCCCCACAGGAGAGAGCGATCACTATGGGGGCCTCACAGAAAAAGTTTTCTATGTGGTTATCTTTGCAGAAGGGGTTCCGGAATGACATATACTCAAGCAGGATGCCATTGATCAGTCCAAAGAACCAAGCTGCACCCACTAGCCTGACACAGACCTGCCGGCTCATGATCTGGGCATAGCTAAGTGGGTGACAGATAGCTACGTAACGGTCATAGGCCATAAAAGCCAAGAGGATGCACTCAGCCACACCTGCACAAAAAACCAAGTACATCTGGGTCATGCAAGACACAAAGGAGACAGTGTGGTTCTTGACCACCAGGTGGATCAACATCTGTGGGATGGTGGTGGTGATGAAGCAGACATCCAGGAAAGACAGGTGGCCCAGGAAGAAGTACATGGGGCTGTTGAGCCTGGGGTCTGTCCAGGTGATGAAGATGATGAGGCCATTCATGGCCATGGCAAGGCTGTAGAGGGCTAGGAAGAGGGCAAAGAGCAGTGCCCGAGTGGACGGGGAACTCCGCTCAAAGCCCACGAGGATAAACTCTGTCACTGTGCTGCTGTTCCTCGGGTACACCACCTGGGGTCTGCTTGAGGAAAGAGGGCAAGAAAAGCATAATGGAGACAGCCTTAAGATAATGCATATAAGGTACTGAGTTGGACTCAGAAACTCAACTATAGATAGATCAGTGGTTGTAAAAGGTTTAGAATTTAACAGTTCTAGGGAGATGGCAGTGGTTGAGACAGTGAAAATGCCAAGGTCACCACAAGCTGTGTATATAGAATCATAGTAGCAAAAATTAGGTTAGTAGTGTTTATAGTCAGTCGTCACTTAACAACAGAGACACATTCTAAGAAATGTATCATCAAGTGATTTTGTCCTTGTGTAACTATCATAGAGTGAACTTACATAAACCTGGATTTACAGCCTACTTCACACCTAGGATATGCAATATAGCTTATCACTTCAGGTTCCAGATCTGTACGTCATCTTACTGTCCTAAGTACTGTAGGCAGTAGTATATGTGTATCTAAACATATCTAAACACTAAAAAACTATGGTAAAAATATGATATAAAAGATTTTTTAAAAAATAAGGACCACACAGTTGCACTCCAGTAAAACACAACAATCTTCAAGGCACTCTGACATGGGAAGGTTTCTGGTTTAAGTCCAGAGACTTCCCGTAGTACTCTGGGCATACATGTGACCATGATCCAGGGCTATGAAAGGCTAGAGGTAGATTGTGGCGTCAAAACCCTGTTGTTGCTACTTCTCTCTATCTTTCTCCTTCACTCATGAAGAACTTTAAAAGAAGAAAAATTGGTACCATCTGAATAGTCACTTACCATGAATTGCAGGACTGAACTCTGCTCTGAGTGAGTTGCTGGGTATTAGTGAATGTGAAGGCCTAGAACACTGCTATACACCACTGTAGACTTTATGAACACTGAACACTGTTACATGAAATCCATAAGAATTTTTTCTTCAGTAAGCTTACTTCAGTAAGCAGTTTTTCTTCAGTTATCTTACTGCAACTTTTTAACTTTATAACCATTTTAATTTTTAGAAACTTTTGACTCTGGTAATAGCTCTTAGCTTAAAACACAAATGCATTATACAACTATTCAAAAATATTTTCTTCTTTTATATACCCATTCTATAAGCATTTTTTTTTGTTTAATTTATAAACTTTTTTAGAAAAGTAAGATATAAGTACACACATTAACCCAGGACTACTGGATCAGGATCATCAATATCACTGTTTTCCACCTCCAAATTTTGTTTCACTGGAAGGTCTTTAGGAGCAATAACATGCATGGAGCTGTAATCTCCTATGATAATAATGCCTTTTTCTGGAAAACCTCCTGAAGGACTTGACTTAGGCTCTTCTAAAGATAAATATTTCTACGATGATTTGATTTTTTAAAATCATAAATCTGTTGGGGAACCAGCAGTTAGCGTAATGGCTATGTTGCTGGACTCCCACGTAGTCGACCGCGGTTTGCGTCCCAGACCCGGTGTCTTAAAACTCACGCTGGGCACGTGTGCGTGCGTGCCCAAGATCCCGAGAGGAGAATGGAGGAGAAGGGATTGCGGCATGACCATCCCCCCTGGGAGGTGATTTCTCGCTTTCTGTCTCTATGTCTCTCTCTGTCTGTCTGGAGAGTTCAAGTGCCCTATAGCAAAAAAAACCTCTCCAAAAAAAAAAAAAAATCATAAATCTGTTCAGTGTGGGGGTCCACATTTTCAAGCTTTTGCTTTTTGAGGATTGCAAAAGCTTCTGCTAAACATTTAATTGTGAATTGACTTAAGAGTTCTTTTTCTTCTTGTAAACTTGTGTTCCTGTTCCAGTCTCGACAACTTATTACAGGCACTCCTCACTTAACAACTGAATTCCGTTTCTACAACTAGGTCGTAAGCAAAATGGTCTATAAGTGTGCGCCATAAGGTATGTATTTTTCAAGATATCACACTACAATAATGTAATTCTGTGCATACAAAAAGTATACATTAGATAAGAGCAAGAAAACAAGACATACCACAGTATGACAGTATAAATCTGGCATAATTCTTATTTATTCTGGATACTACTATGGGTGCACAATAAAGCACAAATTTGTAAATAAAATACGTAGTCTTGTGTGATTGTACAACTTAATGTAATGAATACTAACAATTGTGGGAATGAGGTAAAGATTAAGAAAGGGGATTCTTGACTCACACAGGCTGTGAAAAAGGATTCCACATACTGGAAAAGTGATCCTAAGACTGAGCAGTCATTTAATAGGTAGGTCTTTAAGTGAACAGTGGCTGTAGTCAATTCTTCCTGAACCAACTCAAGAGAGCCTTATTCTACATCTGGGTAAAAATCATTTGCTATCTTAACCAGAGCATTGTGGATTTTTGCAACCTTTTTATGCATGGTAAAATCTTTGATGTAATAGATGAATTTCTTCAGTGTTTTCTTCCAAATACTATTCATACATTCCTAGTGGCATCACAACCAAATCCAAGTAAGGATCCTGAAGCAATCATAGATGTAATCCTTTCAGAATTGCATCAATGTCTTCTTAGTCATCTTCCTCAGTTACAGCACTAGGCTGGGCAAAGGCCCTCCTCATGCAGCTTGTCTTAAAGGCTGCTATGACTCCTTAATTCATTAGATCAAAGAGGTGGTGTGTAGAAGGAGAAATACCACTGTGATTTTGAGATAAAGAGCACTAGTTAGAGGAGGATGTATGGTTTCATGAGCAATATAAGCATAATTTTGAAAGGTATATTATTTTTCAAATAATACTTTTCCATTTTGCTGGCACAGCAATTCAGAACTTCTTGGAAAAGAAGTTGGGTCATCCATGATGACTTTTGCTCCTGTAGTATACAGGCTATGTGTGCTTATTGATATGCTTGAAGGCCCTGGGGTTCTTATTATGCCAGTCCAAAAAGGAATTCAATTAGTAATCTTCAATATTGCCCCTAAGCAAGACCATAATCCTGTCTTTCAAAGCCTTGAAACTTGGCATTGACTTGGCCTCCTTATGGTGAACGTCCTTTCAGGCATCCCTTTCCAGAATAGGGAAGTGTGATGCATGTGGAAGGTTTACTCTGGTAATTTTCCTCCACAATCAGCTTATCTAGGGTTTCCAAGAATTCTTCAGCTGGCTTCACATCAGCATTCACAGATGCACCACTTACTTTCACATTATGTAGTGAATAATGATTCTTGAATTGTTTAAACCATTCAGAGTGAGCAGTAAATTCAACATCATAGTCAGGTCCAGCCTTTCTTTCAACATCACAAATAAACTTTTTGCTTTGGCTTTGATTGTCATGGTGCTGAGATGTCTACACTTCTGTATTTAGTCTTTGATCTGGGTCATTAGATGTTTCTTTGCATCTTATATAGGCTCTTCTTGAACTTTGGTTAGTTTCATGCCTTCAGTGAAGCAAATCCTTTAACAACTTCTGGCACTTTGTTCTTGTTCTTTAAGATTGTGGTTGTGGTGGAATGGGACATGCCTGACTTCAAGTAATAGCTATCACTATTTTTTTCTCCTCCATAGTCCTTAATCAATTAAAATTTCATCTCCAGATCAATCACTTGACGTGCCCTCTTACTGGCAACAATAAGAATGCATTTTGTACATTTAGGCACCAGGATGCAAAACAAACAAACAAATAAAAAACTGCAGGAGAATAATCAAGCACAAGAGAAAACTGGTAAAATTGAGAGGCTCATTACAGCCAAGATGTATGAGGCTGTTGCCAACATAACATGATATACTTCTATTATTTTTATTATTTTTTTATTTTTAAGTAGGGCCAACAGATGGCACGGTGGTTAAGGTGCTGGACTCCCACATAGCCAACTGAGGATTGAGTCCTGGATCTGGAAGGCTTGTTTTCTCATTCTCTCTCTCTCTCTCTCTCTCTCTCCCTCTCTCTAGTGAGCACACATGTGCCCTATAGTAAATTAAATACTACTACTGGGGAGGGCCAGCAGGTGGCATGGTGGTTAAAGGTGCTGGATTCCCACAGGGCCAACTATGACTCACTCCTAGACCTGGCAGCTTGCTTTCTCATTTTCCCTCTCTCTCTGTGTCTCTCTGTCAAATTAAAAAAAAAATAATAATTGAAGTTGAATAAAATACTCCTTTAAAAACTACTTCTAGTAAATAAATAAAATTAAATAATTCTTTAAAAAATAAAAAAATAAGGAGAGGAATACACTCTGAAATACTGATAAAACATTATGATATAGCAAATACATAAGCAAGTAACATAGTTGCTTATTATCATGATCAGCTATTACATACTGCACATCATTGTATGTCTACATTGTTGTACGACTAGCAGCATAGTAGGTTTATTTAGAGTAGTATCACCACAGATATATGAGTACGTGTTGCACTATGACAGTAGGATGGCTACAACATCTCTAGATGATAGGAATTTCTCAGCTCTATTATAATCTTCTAGGACCACCACTGTACTACGAAATTTCAAAAATTTGTGGAAAATCAAATTAATGTGAGTTAATTTTGGTGCAAAACATTTTGAAGTCCATACATATTTTTTTCCTATAATACGCATTTCCATGAACTTCGGAACACCCCTTATATATGTAGTCCATTGTTCACTGAAATATAATCATGTAGCACCATGATTGTACTTTAGTTTGATCAAGCCTCCAGTGAAGTACTGCATAGAATCCAGAGCCCTATATATGGATATATTATTCACTAATCAACATGCATTCAAGGGTGAAAAAATAAAAAAGTTGACTCTGCATCTCATGCCAAATGAGGAAAGCTGTAAGAAATTGAAAAGTGGAGTATTTAAGGAGAATGATGGTGGCTATTACCTTATAGATCATATTTAGAAAGCATTTGAGAAATATTTAAGGTACATTTTTCTAGAAGAAAAAAATGCTGTCTTTGTGTACCTAATTTAGAATGGCGATTGAGTTAAGGTTCCAGAGCAAATAAAAACATCCATGGGCCTGCATCCATGGCATAGTGATTAAGGCACTGGACTCCCACATATTCGACCATGGTTCAAGTGTTGAACTCACGCCAGGCACACATTTTGTGTGACTAAAATCCCCAGAGAAGAATAGAGAAGGGATTGGGGGATGGCCATTCCCCTGGGGGGGGGGGGGTTAATTTCTCACTTTCTGTCTCTCTGTCTTTATCTGTCTCTCTAGTAAGCACATGCATCCTACAGCAAAAGTCTTTCTGAAAAAAGTAGAAAGACATTCTAAGCCTCAGGATTGTCTATCAGGTGAGAGTACTTTGGGAGATATTCATGTTTAGCTCTTCCCAGTCATCCACCTCTTTCAGACTGACCCTCCTGGAAGTTGCTGCTGCTACACCAACCACACACACTGTGCATGCTGGAGATGGCCTGGCTGTGAGCTCTGGCATGCTTTCCTAATGACAGATAGTTTTCCTCTTGGGGTTGGAATTAAGGCTATATACCATTGGGTGGAAAAGATCCAACAATCCCTGTAAGAAAAGGGTAGTTATGAACAGTGAAAAATTCCCAATCTTTCTGGAATTACCTTCAGAGAATTTTAATCTGTCCTTTCGCTTCCCAGGAATAAATCTTTTTTCATCTTCAGAGAATGAGGATCACAATTTTCATGATCTTATCTCACAATTTATTTTAACTTTTACAAAGTCATTATGCTCATAATTAAATCTCTCTTGGACTTCTCATCCTGTTCTGGAGTTAATGTAGGTCAGATCCCTCCTCCTTCAGATGCTTATAGATGGTTAATGTATTCCTGCTTAACTTTCAGTTGTCCCAACTACTCCTTTGAATTTTTTGACACTTTCATTCTACCCTCTCTGATAGTCTTTTTTATTTCTCCTCCTTTTTATTATCAACTTCTAGTCCTTACTCTTTTCTTCTCCCACTCCCTTCCTCATCTTTAGTGATGGTTGCCTGCCATTCATCTGTGTGGTTGAACCTCTCTCCACCATGTCTTTCAATCTCTCATATTCTCTCATGCATTTTTGAAGCTGCCATCCCATTACTGTCATTCTTTGCAGCTCTAGACCCCCTCTAGATGTGATTTCCTGGCAGGTCAAGATAGTGTCCAGGTGGCAGGCTTTTACTATAATCTCCACATGGAGATGTTCCCCTTATATGTAGGACTTCTTAGGGTTCAGCGAGGGAATGGAAGAGCAGAGAGAACTGTTTTAGATGTGGCTATGGGGCTAAGATCAGAGACTGGGCAAGGTGAGCTCTACTCCAGAGATGCTTGGAACTTTTCTAAGAAGACGCTGAGGTTTGACCAGATGAATCATTAGAACCTACTGGCAGATAAGTGCTTACCTATGACTCATTGTACTATATAGAATACTCTATGGTATCTATCATCTAGTGCTTTATTAGCTACTATTTGGGGTTAATCAGTTAAATACTTGGGATAATATAATGGAAATGACATCCTACCTCATTCTGTTGCTCAGATGGTAGTGATGTTTGTCACTGAATCACTGTGGCAAGTAACAGAGAAGTTCTCATGGTGTTTGAAAAGGAGCTGGTCCAGGGAGGCTGGTCAGACCTGGTGGGCCAGTCTGGAAGAGAAGGTGTATCTGATGATCTTGTTAGTCCTTTGACCTCTATACTATCAGAGATGAATGCTTATTTAAATAATATACTAAGTCGTGTGTGTACAGTACATTATAGTATAAATGTAAGGCTTTACATGCTCCATATAATTTGTTAATAATCATATTATATTCTTTTTCATGTTGTATATTTTGACTATCTCCAGTGTTTTAAATTTTTTCTCAGTGCTAACTAACTGAATCAGAGCATGTTGTCTTGACCATTACATCCTTTCCAGTTAATAGAAGAAATACCAGTAAGAGAATAAGAAAACATTCATTCCTCTTTAGCTGCAGATAAACATTATTCTGTAGCATAAAACTTGTCCTTGTAAATAGTTCTTTTTTTCAAGTTAATGAAAACAAGTTTTTATTAAGTAACTCTTAATATCAGAAAAATAAAACTTTTACAATTCTCTTTACAGCAAATATGTCAGTGCTTTGGCCATCTTGAGTTAAAGGCCTTTCATCCTAAAATATATGTTTTTTGATGTGTTTAGTTTTGATAGGTTTTTGCCTTAGGGTGCATGTGCTCACTGGAGAGAGAGACAGACAGACACAGTGAGAGGGAAAGTGAGAAATCACTCCCCAGGTGTATGGCCATACCACAATCCCATCTCCTCCTTTCTCCTCCCAGGATCTTGGACATGTCCACACACACACACCTGGCATGATTTTCAAGCCACCGGGTCTGAGACTCAAACAGTGACTGGCCATGTGGGAGTCCAGTGATGTAACCACTATGCTATGTGCTGGTCCCATAAAATATATGGTTTTAAACTTTACTCGAATTTATAATCCCTATGACTTCCCTACATATACATAACAAAAGAGTTATAGTAAAATTGGCCAATATTAAACTATGTTGATGATTTATCATTCTTAGTTTGTGGATTTTAAAAACAGTGTATGCACCTAATATATATGTCAATTCCTTGGTTTATTAGTTGCAATAAATATCCTTCTAAGAATAGACTTCAGAAACTTTGTTATGTCTTCTAAAACTAATTATTAACCTCTAAAATGTAACTACTATTGATTGTCTTAATTAATGATAATGGTAATATTTAAAGTGATGTTTCTGTTTTCTGAAAGATTTCTTAGTTAAACCAGAAGAGGATTATAATATTTTCTTCTCCCAAATTCATAATGACAAGATAAGAAACTACTCATGACTGCTTGACTTCCTATTAAAGAATTGAGGTTCCTGGGACAGCACCGTGGCCTAGTGGTTAAAGGAGCTGGATCCCACATGGCTGACCATAGTTCAAATCCAGACTGCTCAGCTTGTAAAACAAGCTGAGCACATGTGTATGCCTTTCCAAAATTCCAAAGGATTGGAGACTTGGAGAAGACAGTATTACCAAGTGATCACACCCCATTGGTGGGTGTTTCCTCCCTCTCTGTCTCTCTCTGGCAAGTGCATGTACCCTCTGGCAATGAAAACAAAAAAGAACTGAAGGTCTGCAATCTCATTTAAATCACTAATAGTTTACAAAGTAGCTAATATACATAATGACATCTTATTACTGTATCTTGATGGATTTTAATCTCATATACTAGTGAAAGCGACAGGTGTACAGACTTAGCAGTATAGATCTGAAGCCTTACATGTCCATTATACCATTTACTAATAATTATACCAGGGAAGACCCTCTGAGTTACAGTGTACAAGGTAGCTGAACACAGTTTGGCAAGGAAAGAAAAACAGAAAATGATTCTTAGTTGTGGGTCTAGAGTGGTGTCATAGCTGATCTAATTAATCTACTGTTCTGACCCATTTAAAAACCATCTGCAAGCGAAACTGAAATTGGCCAATATTTCTAAGAACCTCTAAAAAAAAGAGTGATTTGTATTGGAGAAACAGCCATATGAGGATGCAAATGAAACTCTCCATGATTCTATTCCTGGTCAACCATAGACTTAATGGGTTAAAAGAATAAAATGCTGGATGCTAATGGGGGTGGGGTAGGGTTGGGAATAGCTTCTTCCATATTGCTGTTGTTTCCTTTCATATGAAGGGAATAGTAATAACACTCCTGATCTTCCTCTTCTCCTTCATTCATACCTTTGAAGGGATGGGGAGTGGCCTACCTGATTGGTGGTTTTAGGAGAAACTGAGCTCATTCTGTGCAGATAGCACACCTGCAAACATGGTGAATGTTCCTAAAACCCACAGGACTTTCTGTAAGAAGTGTGGCAAGCACCAACCTCATAAAGTGACACAGTACAAAAAGGGAAAGGATTCTCTGTATACTCAAGGAAAGCGGCATTATGATAGGAAGCAGAGTGGCTATAGTGGACAGACTAAACCTATTTTCCAGAAAAAGACAAAAACAACAAAAAAGATTGTGCTGTGGCTTGAATGTGTTGAGCCCAACTGCAGATCTAAGAGAACTCTGGCTATTAAGAGATACAGCATTTTGAACTAGGAGGAGATAAGAAGAGAAAGTTCAAGCGATTTGGTTCTAAGCTTCATCTTTTGTTTTACTATGAAGATGACAAAATCTTGAGGTGAATGTTCACCTCATTTGATTACAGTTGTTTTTTCTGTGAGGGAATAAAGTAATCAATAAAATTCCCTTGTGAGGAAATTTTATTCATGGTAAAAAAAAAAAAAAAGGAGAAACTGAAACTGAGCAGTGTGTCCCATCCTTGTCCTCTCATCTTCCTGTGGTGAGTACAGGGGCTTCTCTAGGCCAGACTCTGCCCCTGTTGGGAAGGCTCTGTTGTTCCGCGCTGCCAGTGACTGGAGAATAAGTCTGACTGTCTAACTCTGTGTTTCTGTTTTAGGAAGCTCATGTCTGCCTTGTTACTAATGATGGAGACATTTTGGCTTCTACCTGTAGATTCTGCCTTATTTCTCAGTCAATTCAGAACCAGAGGGGAGGAGTAGCATTATTTATCAGAACCCCCTCAAAATGCCAAACAATCATTAGTAGTAGTAGCACATCACATATGTGGAGATAAAATTGTAAACAGAGAAATAAGAATTTTGGTGATAACAGAGGGGAACAATAAGTCATAACAATGTGTGGCATGTCCTGGAAGGAAAGAATATTGTTGATACACATATTTCGACTCTAAGTGTGGTGCTGGTAAGTTAAGGGGAGAAGTTTATATTCTGTGGTCACAGGAGCACAATGAACAAAGTGTGTCACTGTAGACGAGGCTGGTGGGAAAATGTCTCATTATGGAAGGCTCTGGTTCTTGTCCTATTCACTGAGGAAGAGCACAGTGTTTCTGTTGTTCTCCTAGCATGCTCTGACCACAGGAACACATGCACATGAACCTGGCGTGAGTTTCAAGCCGCCAAGTCTGGGACTCAAACTACTTCCAGCATGTGGGAGTCCAGTGCCTTAATCACTACAAAACCTGCTAGTCCCCAGGTAGATTTTACTCTTAGAAAGCTTTAGCCTCTGTAAGGCTTTGCTTTCTTCTTGCAAGTCTTCTGTAAATAAAATGTGTATGTCATAATTTAAAATCTAATATCACTTGAAACATGGTTTCTGTCATGCATACTTAAATCTCTATTTTTTTTTATAAATACATCATTTTATCATGCAGAGAAGCATCATTTTTCTGGGCGAGAAAACTTCATGGTAGATACATTTAACTTGGGGTTCATGGATGCCCAAGGAATCAATAGATATGTTGCAGACTGTCCCCACATCTCTGAAATGTTGTAGGAGCAATTGTATGCATTAAACCATTTGTCTTGGACAGTCCACAATTTTTCAACTTCTCAAAAGTAGTTGGAACACACAGTGTTTAAAACTTTGGATAGGGACCAGCAGTTGGCGAAATGGTTATGTTGCTGGATTAGCATGTAGTTGACTGTGGTTTGAGTCCTGGACCCAGTGGTTTAAGCTCATGCCAGGGTGTGTGCGTGCGTGCCCAAAATCTGGAGAGGAGAATGGAGGAGAAGGGATTGTGGCAGGGCCATACCCAGGGCACGGGGGTGATTTCTTGCTTTCTATATCTCTGTCTTTCTGGCGAGCGCACTTGCCCTATAGAAGAAACCACTCTCCCCAACCTCCCCCCCCCAAAAAAAAAAAAAAAACAACCTTCAGTTGTAGAGATTTGAAGACACTAAGCTCCCATGGACTTTTCTTCCTTATATTGAAAATTAAAGAACTTCAGATCAATGAGACAAAAAAATAAGCAAAGAGATTCAGGACCTAAATGATACCATAATCAGATGAACTTGACAGACATCCATAGACCTTTCCACCACAAATATTAATTTTTCTCACCCCTTCATGGTACCTTCTCAAAGACTGACCACATGATAGGGCACAAAACTAGCCATTACTGTTTCAAAGGGATAGACACTATATCCAGCATCTTCTCCGACCATGATGGGCTAAGGAGAACAATTTCCTGCTCTGTAGGTTTTTGAGACTACTTCAATGACAGTTCCAATATGTCAGGTCTGGTGTAGATCTGGTCTAGTCTAAAGACAAGAACAACAGTCTGCACTGCTATCAAGTCCTCCAGGAGGAATCTTGACTTCTCTCCCTAACCCCCTTCTTAAGTGGTTTAGTGTAACCAACATTTACTCACCCAAATCAGAAATCCAGAAATCACTTTCCTCTCCCTTCTTTCTAACCTCCATATTGCCAGTAAATGCTGGTAAATAGTCTTTATTTTCCTTTACTATTTTACTGGCACCCTAATATACAGCCATTGTTTATCTTTTCCAAACACTTCATAGTTTTTTGTTTGTTTGTTTTTGTTTTTGAAGAGATTTTTGCTATGGGGTGTGTGCACTCACCAGACAGACAGACAGAAAGCAAGAAAATCATCCCCTGGGGACATGGCCATGCCATAGTCCCATCTCTTCCATTCTCCTCTTGGGACCTTGGACACACACACACACACATGCCTTGCATGAGGTTTAAGCCACTGGGTCTGGGACTTGAACGGGAGTCTATGTGGAGTCTACCATGTGTGTATACCAGAGCCCAATATCCTGACAGGATGGAGAAGTGGAGGAAAAAATATTGTGATGTGACCATGACCATTGAGGGGTGTTTTCTCTCTGTTTCTCCCTCTCTTTTTTTTTTTTTTTTTTTTTTTTTTTAAGAGAGATTTTTGCTATAGGGTACATGCGCTCACTGGAGAGACAGAGAGACAGAAAGCTAGAACTCATCCCCCAGGGGGGAAGGCCACACTGCAATCCTTTCTCCTCCATTCTCCTCTTGGGATTTTGGGCATGCACACACAATTGCCTGGTGTGAGTTTTAAGCTGCCAAGTCTAGGACTCAAACTGCAGTTGACTCTGTGGGAGTCCAGTGATATAACCATTTCATTATCTGCTGGCCCCTCTCTTTCTCTTTGTCTCTCTCTCTCTCTATCAGGGGCATATACCCTTTTGGGGAAAAAGACCTCCTATAAACCTATTTTTCTCACCTGTAAAATGAAGAAATATGTATTTGTCTGATAGGTTTGTTATACAGATTAAGAGGGAAAAAAAAGTGTGTGTGTATATGTGTGTGCATAATTACACAACACTTGAGAACATAAATACATTTTGAGAAACATGTTGTTGAGTGATTTGATCCTTGTGAATATCACAGAATGTCCTTACACTACCTACATGGCATAGCCTCCTATACATCTAAGTCATATGGTACAACTTATTGCTTTTAGGCTATAAACCTATATGGCATATTACTGCACTGAGTACTATAGGTACCTATAACACAATGGTAAGTATTTGTGCATCTAAACACATCCGAACATAGAGAGGGTATAGTAAAACATGGTATGCAATGATTTGAATGTCCCCCCCACCCCATATTTATATGTTGAAATTTGATTGCTATTGTCATAGTTTTAAGAGGGTGGAAATTTAATACAAATATGGTATTAAAAGGTGAAATCTGCTTTCTTTCCAACTTAGGCCGGGCAGAATTGCTCCCACAAAGAAGCGTGGTGAGAAGATGGGCCATTCTGCCATTAATGAGGTGGTGACCTGGGAATACACCATCAACATTCACAAGCACATCCATGGCATGGGCTTCAAGAAATGTGCCCCTCGGGCACTCAAAGAAATCTGAAAATTTGCCATGAAGGAGATGGGGGCTCCAGATACCAGGCTCAACAAAGTTGTCTGGGCCAAAGGAACGTCCCATATTGAATCCATGTGCAGTTGTCAGAAAACGAAATGAGGATGAAGATTCACCCAACAAGCTCTACACTCTGGTGACCTATGTACCTGTTACCACTCTAAAAAATCTACAAACAGTCAATGTGGATGAGAACTAACTGCTGGCTTTCTTTTCTCTCTCTTTTTTTAAAAGAATTATTTAATTTATTCATTCATTTATTTTAATTTGACCAGCGAGAGACACAGAGAGAAAGGGAAAGTGAGAAAGTAAGCCACCAGGTCCAGGACTCGAACCATGGTCAGCCATGTGGGAGTGTCTAGTACCTTAACCACCACACCACCTGCTGGTCCCTGCTGGTTTTCAAATAAAGTTATAAAATAAAACAAAACAAACAAACAAAAAGAAGGTGAAATCTTTGGAAGGTAATTAAGATTAGATAATGTAATTAGGGTGGGGGCCCCATGATTGAATAGTGGTGGTTTTATAGGAAAGCAGACATAGACCAGGGCTGACAGGTGTTCTTCCCTTCCTGCCATGTGATGCCCTACCCTATACCTCCTAGTGACTGTAGAGAGCTGCTACCAACAAGAAAGTCCTAACTATTAACAGTTGTGGCCTCTTACCTTAGACCTCCACAACCGTGATATGAATAAACCTTTATTCTTTATAAATTACTCAGGGTGGTATTCAGTTAAAACACAGAAAAATGGACTAAAACATGAAATAAAAGATTAAAAAATGGTACAACAGTATAGGGGACTTACCATGAATGGAACTTGCAGGACTGGAAAGTTGCCCTGGGTGAGTTAGTAAGTGAGTGGTGAGGGATTGTGAGGGCATAGGGCACTACTGTACACTGCTATGAACTTCGTAAATACTGAACACTAAAGCCACGCTAAATTTATTTTTAAAATTTCCTTTTTTCGATGTTAAATGAGCCTTTACTCACTGTAACTTTTTCTTATTTCATAGCCTTTTAATTTTTAAAAACTTTTTGACTTTTAAAAATAACAGCTTAAAACACAAATGCATTGTACATTAATATTTATGTCTTTAGGGACCAGCAGTTAGCATAATGGCTACGTCGCTGGACTCCCATGTAGTCGACCATGGTTTGCATCCCGGACCCAGTGGCTCAAAACTCACTCCGGACGCGGGAGCGTGCATGCCCAAGATCCCGAAAGGAGAATGGAGGAGAAGGGATTGCGGTGTGGCCATTCCCCCTGGGGGGTGATTTCTCACTTTCTGTCTCTCTGTCTCTCTCTGTCTCTCTCTGTCTATCTAGCGAGCAAGTGCGCCCTATAGCAAAAAAACAAAACAAAACAAAACAAAACAAAAAACAAAAAAAATTCTCCAAAAAAAGTTTATGTCTTTATTCTATAAGCTTTTTACCTTAATTTGTTTTTTTTTTTGAGAGATTTTTGTTATAGGGTGTGTGTGCTCACTGGAGAGACAGAGATGGAAAGACAAAGAGTCAGAAAGTTAGAAATCACCTCCCAGGGAGGATGGCCATGCCACAATTCCTTCTCCATTCTCCTCTTGGGATTTTGGGCATGCACGCTCATCTGCGTGGGGGGGCGGGGGGGAAGTTACAAGCTGTTGGGTCCAGGACACAAACCTCAGTCAACTATGTAGGAGTCTGGTGATATAACCATTACGCCATCTACTGGTCCCATCCTTTAAGAATTTTTTGTTGTTTCTCAAGAACAAGAGAACAAGATGTATGTGGCTACTGTGGGCTTAAAACAGCATATTAATCTACAGTAAACATTTTTTTTAATTACTAGAAGTACTCTAAAATAGTGATAAAAGTATAATAAGTGGGGGCTGGCAAGTGGCGTGGTGGTTGAAGGCGCTGGACTCCCACATGGCCGACCGCGGTTCAAGTCTCGGACCTGGTGGCTTGCTTTCTCACTTCCTCTCTCTCTGTCTCTCTCTGTCTCTCTCTGATCAAACTGAAAATAATAATGATATAATAATAAACTTAAATAAAATAATTCTTTAAAAAAAAAGTATAATAAATGGATAAACGTGCAACATAGTTGTTTATTATCACTATCAAGTATCACATAGTATTTGTAATCTCATGTTCTATATTGTTATGTAACCAGGAACACAGTAGGTTTGTTAGCACCCACATGACCACAAACACATGAGTGATGCATTGTACTATGATGTGAGGACAGCTATGACATCAATAGGTGATGTGAATTTTTCAGCTCCATCATAATATTATGGGACCACCACTGTATACACCATCTGTGGTTGACTGCAATGTGTTACGTGGTACGTGACCGTATATGTAAATCCTACAGAACTGTATTTACAACAAGAAACATACTCAATAAACTTTAATTTACTGTTCCTTCTTCTAGGTCTTTGAATAAATACAAAACATTAATTTGGACATGTATGTTTTAAAAGTTGGTAATCTTCAAAATGCCTTATATCGTTGAAAAATGTAATACACCAATTAGAAATGTATTCTTTAATATTGTTAAGTGTTATAAATTCTGTGTCTTGGCAGACACAGTACAACAGTACAGTTGAGGGTAGGATTATTAGACAAAATATTACACAACATGGATAAGAGCTCCAATAGGGCTTCAGTAGGTACTGGGAAATTTCAAGAGTAATAAACTAAAAGGAAAAATGTATGTAAAGGATAAAAAAAATCAGTTGTAATAAAAAAATCTACTAATAACTGATATATTCAAAAAGGTTATTCTGGGGAAAAGATATATTCATTAGAAAAAATAAAGCTAATCCAAGTGAGGACAAGTGTTAAGCCTCAAAAGCCTTTGGTTTAATTATAAACTACCAATTACACTTAAACATAGAAAATTTAAAAAAATTAATAGTTCCCTTCATGAGTGAGAGAAAGAGAGAAAGAGAAGCAAGACAGCACCCTTAATGTGGTCTTGACATGTGATCCACCCTCAGCTACAATCAGCCCTGGTACCTGGGCACACGCATACTCAGTGTACTCAGGGCAGTTTTCATATGAAAACCTGGAACCTACCCATGTGAGTCAGCCTCCTAGAGCATTATGTTTTACGACTGTGTCACCATCCAGCTATCTATATGTAAATTTTGAAATGACCTTAAGAGGCCAAAAGTAGCCATAAAAAGATGTTCTTTAAGTAAATGCAATTATTAGTATATATGTGATTATTGTGGTATAAAGGATAGACTCAGTGATGAAAAGCAGTTTCCCTCCGTCTTTACTAAGGAAGATAGAGAGCCTAACCCCAAATTTGACAATGAGTGGACAGACTGAAAGTACCTAATTCTATAAGAGCATAAAGTATTCCATAAATACTTAATCATTTTGACATTAAATATATAAAATAAAAGATGTAAGTTAATTGGAGCTTGTTTGAGAATACAGGGAAGATTTCCTTTGCTACTCAATGCTAAGAACTAAGAGGCAGCACTTAGGATTTACAGCCTGTCCATCCTCCTGATTCCAGCCCAGAGAGCCTACAGTTGCCCTTAAGTGGCTAATCAATTTTCTTTTATTAACTAAAAATAAGAATATATGTATTTGCATTAAACGTGAAAAGTAGCAGAATTCAGAAATCAGAGTAGTAAGAGCAAGGACAAATGGCACAAGTCATTCAAAAGTTCAGATAAGCACTTATAAGTGTTGATAAGCCCTAGAAATCAATAAGAAATGAGCCCCAGAAGTAGCCCCACTAAAGTACAAGGACAACCATGATCTCACAGAGGTCCTTATTAGTGAGCCTAGGGTAATCCACAACCAGAGATAGGGAAGGATGCACAAGTTGCCATATTGTTGTGGAAGACTATTGCCTCTTTGCGCAGGGAGAATTAAGTTCGTATATCTGATGGGGCAGGTGTCTCACATCAAGAATGTCAGAGAGAGAGGAAACTACCATTAAGTGCTTTTACCAGTGGCAAAAAAAAAAAAAAAGAAAAAAAAAAAGAGAAAAGTCAGAAGAGCAAAATTCACACACACAAGCACACACACAGAAAACCAAAATGAAATACTACTCAACTTTTTTTTGAGAGGTTTTTGCTATAGGGCGCATGCGCTCGCCAGACAGAGACAGACAGAGAGGCAGGAAGCGAGAAATCACTCCCCAGGGGAGATGGCCATGCCGCAATCCCTTCTCCTCCATTCTCCTCTCGGGATCTTGGGCACGCACGCACACGCGCCCAGCGTGAGTTTTAAGCCACTGGGTCCAGGACTCGAACTGCGGTTGACTACATGGGAGTCCAGCGACATAGACATTATGCTAACTGCTGGTCCCTACTCAACTTTTTAAAAGGAAATTCTGTCATTTCTGACAGCATAGGTAAATCTAGAGGATATTAAGTGAGATAAGCCAGACACAAAAAGACAAATTCTGTATTATCTCATGTGTGGAAACTACAAAGTGAGAGTCATAGAAACTGAGAATAGAATTCTTGTTACCAGAGAATTGGAGGGCACTGGAGGGTAGGGAAGATATTACTCAAAGGATAAAAAATTTTGTTTAGACAAGAGGAGTAAATTCAGGGGATATACAACATGGTGACCACAGTAACAAAGTATTATATACTCGAAAATTGCTAGGGCAGTAAATTTTAAATATTTTCACCACAAAAAATAAGTATATGAGGTAATAGATTTGTTAATTAGCTTAAGTTAGCCATTCCACAATGTGTGTATGTATGTCTATGTGAGTGTACTATGGTGTACATTATAAATATATGCATTTTTTTGTCAACTAAAAAAAGAAATGAAAAGAAAGAATTCAGAGGGCCGGGACCTCAGGGCTGCAGTTAGGTGCTACACAGAGGAAGCTGGACCCCACATGGTTAACAAGGGCTTGAGTCCTATCTTTGTTGGCTTAAGAAAACATGCTAGGGGCCAGCAGATGGCATAGTGGTTATGTTGCTGGACTCCCACATAGCCAACTGTGGTTCTAGTTCTGGACCCAATGGCCTGAAAATCATGCTGGGCACATGTGCGTGTGTGCCCAAGATTCTGGGAGGAGAATGGAAGAAAAAGGATTGTGACATGGCCATCCTCCCTGCAATGTGATTTCTCACTTTCCCTCTCACTGTCTCTCTCTTTCCCTCATGAGCATATGTGTTCTAAGGCAAAAATCTCTTAAAAAGAAAAAAACAAAAGAACATGCCAGGCATGTGCCCAGGATCCTGATAGAATGGACAACTTGGAGAAAAAGGATTATGGTATGACCAAGCCCCTTTGAATGGTACCTTTTCTCTCTCTCGTATGCTTGTACATGCTTCCTAGCATCAAATAAAAACATTAAAAAAAATTCACATTCTTACTTAGAGTCAGATTTGGAGCACAAAGTAAAATGACTTTGTCATCTCAATATAAATAACAAAATAGTTTTTGTCTTGCAGACTTTATTCCTTTTTCCACAGACTAATAGGTTAAAACTGATTTGTAAAACTGATGTACAAATTTTAAAAAATACATAAATGCTCATGCATCACAACACATACACACACACACACACACACCTGAAACTTAGTCTCATCACTTTAGGAAAGCTGTGAGGCATGGCGTGGGAGAAAGCAGGGGGACTCCAGGGTCTGGCATTTCTGATATTCAAAACATTAGCATTGCCACTTAGTATAGAATAGACTGAGTTTAATTTTATTATCCGATTAAAGGAGGATTATTTTAAACTTACATGATTATTGACTGGTCCAGATTAGACAATAAACGTTAGTCCTGATCTCTGTTTCTTCTTCATCTCCCTATGTTTTTACCTCACAAGTGGAAGAACTGCTGTAAAGACTATGCCAGCTTCCTACTGTGAGCCAAACTGCTCCTATAGAAACCTGGAGGGAGAGGATCTCATCCACCTTTTTTAACTCATCCTAATGTTTCTTAGTTCTCATTGTTGGGAGTTCTTCACCTCTAATTTGGCTTTTTTTCTGACATATTAAGCCCCCTTTTTTCTCAATCTGATTCCAAGAAACGTTGCCAAAAAAAAAGTGAAACTCATGCAATGTATCACAATCTCTAAGGAAAGACCATTCTTGAGTCACTTACCAGACTCCCCTTTCCTGGGGTCACAAGAAAGAAAATGCCAGATAAATAGGAAATATCAACATGTACAAATGTAAAAGAGGAAGATTAAAGAAGAAAGAATGAAATGAGAGAATAATCATAAAGATATCATGAGATCTCTTCTCTCTAAACCAAAAAGAAGGAAAAATGTTAAAGGCAAAAAAGAATTAGACTGAAATAGGGGAAGAAAAGAATGTGAAAATATAAGCAGTTTATATAGAGAAAAACATCAAAAGACACAGCCACTAAGTACCCCAAAATAGAGAGAGAAAAAGGAGGACAAGAAAAGTCAAGCATGGAAAAGAGATGGAGAGGCTGACCAGGCATGCTGGGCGTGTCAACCTGGTAATGTGGAATCAGAACACAGAGCTAGGTTCTTCTCAAGCTCTAGAAACAAGACATGGACTGTCTGGATCATCTCCTATCCGGCTCAGAGACAGGCCTCAGCAAACCAGACAGGCTCCATCAGTCACATCCAAGTCACCTGCCCTCAATCAGAGCCAGGAGGGTAGATAGGCAGATGGAGAGATCCTGATGGAAACACAGATGGGAGATACAGAGGAAGAAGCCACTAACCAGAGACAGAACTAGCTGTCTAGAGAGGGAGAAATGGAGTGGTTAAGAGTCAAGATCTGTGACATCTCCTTTTAGCCACTGTGTGCATAACTCTGGTGGGTGATCTGAACATAGGTGGTCACTGAGGGATCCAGGGAGTGTTTATTCACTGACCTTGTCCATGGGCTTTGGCATATGTTGATGAGGACATTGGCTTTGCTAATTTCAGGCTCAGAGGAGGGATCCAAAGATGCAGAGTGAAGTGAGGGTACAGTGCTTTTGCTGCAAACCAGCTGCTATTTCTTCTTCCTAATCTTTCTTACTTGCTTGCATACATACTCACACACACACCTTCAGGCAGGCACGAGTTTCTAACTGGGTTCTATTGGGAGCCAACTATAATAAGGCCAACTAACTGTTCTTGAAGCCTGGCCATTCCAACTCTTTCTCTGGGGACAATATTGTGCTAGTGTGTTTCAAGGCTCCCTTGTGAGGACATGTCCATGGCAGTGGCCCTGACATGTCTAGAGTCACCCTGAGTTTTCCCAGAAAATTCTTGTTCCCTTTACCAGATGACATAATAGATAACGGGTCTGTGCTAGCAGGTGGCATGGTGGTTAAGGTGCTAGACTCCCACAAGGATGACCATAGTTTGAGTCCTGGACCAGGTGGCTTGCTTTCTCACTTTCTCTCTCTCTCTGGTGAGCACACATGCCCTGTAGCAAATTTTAAAATAATGATAAATAGGAAAAAAAAAAGACCCTTTTCACCAAGGTGGCGCTGAAAGCCAAGAAGGGAGCTCCTGCCCCTCCTAAAGCTGACGTTAAAGCAAAGGCTTTGAAGGCCAAAAAGTCAGTGCTCAAAGGCATCCACAGACACACACACACACACACAAAAGAAGATCCATATATCACCCACCTTCTAGAGGCCCAAGATTCTTTGGCTGTGGAGGCAGCCCAAATATCCTCTGAAGAGCGTCCCCAGGAAAAATAAGCTTGACCACTATGCCATCATCAAGTTCCCCCTGACTATCAAGTCAGCCATGAAGAAGACAGAAGATAGCAACACACTTGAGTTCATTATGGATGTCAAGGCCAACAAGCACCAGATCAAATAGGCTGTGAAAAAGCTCTATGATATTGATGTGGCCAAGGTCAACACTCTAATCAGGCCTGATGGAGAGAAGGCTTATGTGCAACTCTCTCCTGATTATGATGCTTTGGATGTTGCCAACAAAATTGGGATCATCTAAACTGAATCCAGTTGGCTAATCCTAATTACACACTTTTTCACTATTAAGAAGTAAAAAGATAAATAAAATGAAATAATTATTAAAAAAATAAGATAAGAGGCCTGGCTAACATGATCCCATGGCCTGAGTTTCCAATCTGGGAACCCTTTAACTCTTACCCACTTACACCTCATTTTTTTTTAAAGGTATAGCAAAGTAGGGAGATTATTAAAGGAGAGGGAAGTAAAAACAGAGCTCCCAAGAAGGGAGGGGTCCCAGAAAATGGGTTGCCAAAGAAGAACTGTGGTGAGGGGTTTTTATTTGGGTCAGGAAGGGAATTGTCTGGACTTGTTCTAGGTGGAACTTGTGCATGCATTCCCCTCCTGGTGGGGAAGGGTGCCTGCTGTATGGGTCCAATTATTTTCTTAATTTTAGAGTGTGTACCAAGGTCAGGAGATTCTTTGTCTAGAAGCTTTGGGCCATGAAAATCATTATCTTCTTTCTGGAATATGGTGAGGCCTGGAAAAAGCCTGTGTTTTAGGTTTAGGTCATGCTGCCTAGGTCAATTACTAAGCCATCAGAGACTTCGTTTCAATATTTAGCCATTTTGTGATTCCATTTTGGATCCATACCCTAGCTATGTTTTTAGGATCCCTGTCTCCTACCTTATTCCCCTCTGCAGAAGAATCCCTAACTGCTGTTAGGAGCACAAGGGTCAAAGACTGTTCTGATTTCTTCCCGCTGACATTGGGTGATGATGGGGGGGGGGAGGAGGAGCAGTTAAGGATCCTCTACCAGAGGTCTAGCTAGAGTCCCGTGCTAGAAATCATGATGGATATTTACTGGAGACTTTGTCCCAACCACCATTTGTAACTTGATGGATTCTAAAAGAGAAGAGCAGTTCGTTACAGTAGTGATGTAATGGACAAAGAAATTGAGCTATTATAGGGCTTAAAGTTAATATCCAGAATTGTGACTGACATATTAGTACAATCAGCTTTAGAACAATTATAAACAAAACTTTATTTTATCAAATTTTTTTAACTTTAAGACTCTTCCAATATTACTGAAACCTTCAACAACATGCTGTAGACTTGCAGTTTCTGTACACCATATGCATACTGAAGGTGGAGGAGTCCTAATTATCTTATCTAAGGCATATTTTGCTCTTTCTGAGTATGGTTGATCAGTATGAGGGAGATGAAGGAGGATTGTTCAACAGAGACTTTAGAACCCATAGAGAAAGAGGATCTCCTGCTCATTTTTGACTAGACCCATATGAAGAAGAAGATTCTGTGGTCTTGAGGGTGAGAGAGCAGGGGAACTCCTTTTGACACTCAGTTGAGCAGTGGGGGAGAATTTTCAACCTCACAGCCTTCTTGCACCCCAGAGAGTGGCCCTGGCCAGATGCCTTCAATTTCTCAAAGATATTCAGTTTCTCTCACTCAGCAGTTGGAGTACCTAGTTCCACCACCTGGTAGGCCAGTACAGCTAAGGGCAGCTTAACTTTCTTTAATGCATCATGGCAAGTTCCTGGATATGTGTCTTTTGCGGATAAGAGAAAGAGTCTGAAGGAAAGGAAAGGAAAGGAAAGGAAAGGAAAGGAAAGGAAAGGAAAGGAAAGGAAAGAAAGGAAAGGAAAGAATCTGCCCCATCATCCAGCTGGGCTATGAGGGACAACTGCAAATTCTCAGGGCCTTCAGGATACACCAGAGAGTAACCCTGGCATGCACCATCAATTGCCCCAGGAACATTCGCCTTCCCCACGACAGCTAAGATTCCAGAAATGCAAACAGAGTCACAGACAGTAAACATTTTAATAATGCTGAGGGACTGACTGACTGTTTCCTGGCTAGCCTCACACTGGAGTCTTGTAGACTGGCAGTCACCCTAAAGGTTTTTACATGACTGTCCGATGCCCAGTAATTTCATCTGATAGAGCTAGTTTCTAGGGACAAGAAGGGAAGTCTAAATGTTTCCCCTCCAACACACCAAAATATGACTCATGAACGTGGGAGTGCAGGGGGGATCAGGTCCACTCTCACAGTCAGACATGGGTTCTTGTCCCATGCTCAGGAAGAATCAGAGTCGCAGATACAGAGAGTAGGTATAGCAAAGTGGGGAGTTTATTAAAGGAGAAATTAGGAAAAACAGAGCTCCCAAAAAGGCAGGGGTCCTGAAAAATGGGTTTCCCACCCCTATATCTCAATTTTAACTACTTAATTTAGACAGGGTTATATTATACCATGGTCCTCTTGTCTTAGCCTTCCAAGTAGCTGAGGCTACAGGTGCCCATCAGTGCACTCAACTTTTTGAGGGTGGGTAGGGAATCAAACTCAGGCCTCCTATGTTGCCTCAGCTTACTGAGTAGCAGTGTCAACTAACAAGCACTTCTATGGGTGGACCTATAAATTATATTTAAATTATGTTTCTAGCTAGGGTTTTGCTGACTACTTGTGCCTTTAATTAAATATTTTTTCATCTCATTATACTTGTACACTACAACATAAATACTGGCTGAGCACCTACTATGCTCCAGTCACCATATTTAGAGCTGCAGATAAGGTGGTGACAGACAAAAGATCTCCTTGTGGGGGCATACATAGTTGATAAGTTGTCCTCCCACTCCCTTTCCCTTTCTATTTACTCCACTCCAAATCTTTTCTATTTACTTTTTTATTGTCATCAACCATTCTTCAAATCTGGAATACCTTTCTTTCCTGATCGTTCCACATACCCATTGTTCTTCAAAAATCCTGCTCAAACCAAGTTGTCTTTATTTACATTTTGACTAACCAAAAGAACTTCAGTAATTTTCTCACTCACTCCATTCACTGAAGATCTTCTTTCTACTTTTAGAATACTTGGACTGCTATAAAATTAAAATTTCCTATGTTTTTGACTCATTCTAAACATGGTCAGACAGCTTTTTCTACCCACACTACCACTATCACCATCACCTAATCTGGTCTTACCAAATCTAATATAATTGGAACAGTTTTGTAACATAACTCAGTTAGTACATAAGGCACAAAAGCTAAGTATCAGGAAATTGATCTCTGCACTACGAGATACATGATGATATTTCAAATAGTCACTCAAAAGCTCTTGAAGAAAGCAAATTCTTCAAGCATTTAATAAACATCTACTTTTTTTTTTTAAAAAAGAATTCATTATTTAGTTTTATTTATCATCATATTCTTTTTAAAAAATTTGACCAGAGAGAGACAGAAAGTGAGAAAGCAAGCCACCAGGTCTGGGACTCAAACCACAGTCAGCCATGTGGGAGTCTAGTGCCTTAACCACCATGCCACTTGCTGAGCCCAATGGGTCAGCTCCATTGCCTAGTAGCTAAGGAGGCTTGGTCCCACATGGTTGACCACAATTTGATTCCTGGTGCTGGGAGCCTAAAACGCATATCAAGTGCCTGTGTATGGTACCCCAATTCCAGACACAATGGAGAAATGTGGGAGAAGGGATTGTGGCCTGGCCATGCTCCATCAGGGAGTGCTTTCTCCCTGTCCCTTCTCTTTCTGGTGAGTGTAACATGACATCTGATTTTTTTTTTTTTTTTTTTTTTTTTGAGAGGATTTTGCTATAGGGTGTGTGCACTTTCCAGAAAGATAGAGAGAAACAGACAGAAAGTGAGAAATCACCCACCTGGGGCAATGGCCATGCCACAATCCACAATCCCTTCTCCTCCATTCTCCTCTCGGGATCTTGGGCAGATACGCACATGTGCCCGGCGTGAGTAAAAGCCACCAGGTCCAGGACTTGAACTGTGGTCAACTACATGGGAGTCCAGCGACATAGCCATTACTCCAATTGCTAGTCCCACATCTGATGATTTTTAAAAATGTATCTACTTTTTATGGAAGATTTACTGCTGAGTGAAGCAAGCCAGGCTATGTAGGAGAGACACTGTATGTCCTCACTTAATATATACCAAGTGTCTGCACTCTATGACAGAAACTGATTGACTAAAGGATATAGAAACACAGTAAATGGATGTGAATACCTGATATAGTGTGTGTGAAAGAGTAGAGTCTGAGGAACGACATTTAAAAGGAAAATAGAGAGGGAAAGAATTAACAGGACAAAGAAATGTGGTATTAACTGTTGAAGATAATTTTATAGTTTTATCAACTAGACAAGGGAGAAATGTTCACAAGTAGGAATATTCACCTTGTAAGCTAAATAACGTGATTGAATGTATAAAAGAAAATGAAATAAAAATATATGTTAAAAAAGTATCTACTTTTATACTATTGATATGCTAAGTAGAAAGCTTATTAAAGACTGTTCACTTCCCTATAGCCATTGGCCCACAGAATGTTATTGACAGAATTCCAACCCAAACATGATGCACAATTCATATTATTCCAGTTGATATTCTTGTCCTAGAATGTATTGTAGGAAGTAAATTAGTGAATATGTTTTTTATTTGCCATTGTAAAGCTAAAACATCGTTTTTAATAGATTCTTTTCCCCCATGGGGTGTGTGCACTTGCTTGAGAGGGAAGGTGAGAAATCATCACCTAGCAGAGCATGGCTACACCACAATCCCTTCTCCTCCACTGGCCTCTCTGGATTTGGGGCACACATGCCCAGCATGTTTTTCAGGCCACTAGATCTGAGAGTCAAAACTGCAGAGTTAACCATGTGGGAGCCAGTGCCTTAACCACCACATTATCTGCTGGCTTGAAAGGTCACTTTTTAAAAAAAGAATTATTTTATTTAGCTTAATCTTTAATTTGACTAGCCACCAGGTTTGGGACTAGAACCATGGTTGGCCATGTGGGAGTTCAGTGCCCTTAATCACCATGTCATCTGCCAGCCCCAAAATATCACTTCTTATGGTATATCTATGTAGTATATTTTGGGGTAAAAATAATTATACCTACAAAAGAATTGTTCTAAAGATGGTACAACTTAGGAGCCAATAGGGTGAGGAGTCATTAATTTCATGGATGTTTCATTAGCTAAGTCTCCTCTCTCTCTTTCTAAATATATATATATATATATATATATATATATATATATATATATATATATTTTATATCTATCTATATATAGACCTATATATATATAGACATATTCAATATATAGATATAGAAAATCCCATGGATTATCTTTTGCCATTAAAATTATTCTTGTGTACTTTATATTTTGACCATTGTTTGAAGAGTTATCTCTAAAGTTAATTTTCTCTTTTAAATAAAGAATTATTTAATTTTATTTATCATTATTATTATTATTATTTTTATTTGCCAAAGGGCACATGTATTCACCAGAGAAAGACAGCCAGGTAGAGAGAGAGAGAGAAGGAGAGAGAGGGAGAAAGCAAACCAGCAGGTCCAGAACCATGGTCTGCCACGTAGGAGTTCAGCACCTTAACCACCATGCCACCTGCTGGCCCCAAAATTAATTTTCTAGTTTGATTGTTAATGATAGAAATGCAATTAGACTCTTGCATATTGACTGCATATTGATTCAATAACTTTGTTAAATTCTACTAATAAATTATCTGTACATTCTTTTAGTTTTTTTTAATGAAAACAATCATGTCTGTAGTTTCATTTTTCATTTCCTGCTCTTAGACCACTTTTTCTTACTATTTTTTTACTTCCTAGAATCTTTACTACAATCTTGATTAAATGTAGGGAGAACCCTACATACCCTAGGTTTGTTTATGGTCTTAAAGATAATATTTTTAATGCTTCACTATTAGAGATAATGTTTGCTACAGGGTTTTGGTATATAATCACTATAATAGATTAAAGAAGTTCTTTTCTATTTCTGGTTTACATAGAGTTTTTTAAAATTATTATTATAAACAGTTAAATTTTCAATAAAATTTATCACTTTACTGCATATTTTGAGATGATTATGTAGTTTCTCTTCAGTTGTCTGTTAATGTGGTGATTTACATTAATTAGCTTTCTAATGTTAAATCAACTTTGAATTACAGGGAGAAACTAGGTTTTGATCACGATAGTGTGTACTATCTTTTTACACATTGAAGGATACATTTTGCTACAACTTTATTTAGGAATTTACAACCATGTTCATGAATGTGATAAGTCTGTTTTGTTTTTATCAAGTTTTGGTATCATAGTTGTTAACATCATTTAAAAAGGTGTGATGTTTCCCTTTTTTCTATCAGCCTTCTTGGCTTCAGGTTTCTTCTCCTTAGTATCCTGCTTTGCAGCTTTATCGCCTGCCATCGTGTATAGTGGGAAAGAGCTTAATCTTGTACTTCTATGTATGTTCATGTTTTTGATTACATAAGTCTGGTTGGAAAATTATATTTTTTAGTAATTTTCCATACATTTACCTTATCAGATATAATCACACAGGAGTTTCCATAGCATTATTCTAAAGCTTAAAAATGTTTACTAGTTCCTTTTGCTGTATAACATGTTACTGCAAATTTAATGACTTACGGTAAAACAAATTTATTATCTTACATTTTCCATGGGATAGGAGCTATGGTCTTCTGCTCTGGGTCTCACTAGGCTGAAATGAAGTTAACATCTGGAGCTATAATTTGCATCTGAGACTCAAGGTCCTATTTCAAGCTTACTAATTGTTGGTAAAATTCACTTCTGTGCAGTTGTATTACTGAGGTTACTGTGTTCTTGCTAGCTCTCAGCCAGTGATTGCTCTCAGCTCCAACAGACTGCTCTCAGTTCTTGGCTATCTCACCCCACAGGGAGTTCACTGCACGTATATTGAGGGCTTCTATAATCTGTGGACTGATGTCTTTTATAGTTTTAGACAATTCTCGGCTATTTTTCTCTTCAAATATTGCTTTGCTCTATCCATTCTTTCTTTCATCTTCTTTATGACATCTTTCATTTTACTAATTTTCTTATTAGCTTTTACTAATCTGCTCAAATGCACATTGAATGCTCCCTGCCCTGGCTCTGGCCCTGGAATTCTTCACTACTTCGCTTTTAGCTCTCTATTGTCTATAAGTAGACTATTTATTTATTTATTTATTTATTTATTTATTTATTTATTTTTGCTATAAGACACATGCACTTGCCAGAGAAAGCTAGAGAGGGAGAGAGGGGGAGAGAGAGAGAAAGAGAGAGGGTATAAATCATGCTCTACAGGGGTGTGCTAAGCTGCAGTCCCTTATCCTCCATTCCCCTCTTGATATTTTGGGCAAGCATGCACACATGCACATGAGCCTGGCATGATTTGCAAGCCACTGGGTCTGGGACTCCAAACTGCATAGTCAGCCATGTGGAATCCAGTGCCTTAACCTTCACACTATCTGTTGGCCCCAGTATTTTTAGTCATTGAGATTTATTTCATTTGTTGAGATCTTTGTGTTCTTAGTGAGATGACTGACCCAAATTATAATACCTAGTTCATCAACATCAGAAGCACAAGTTCATCTAAAATTCAGTTTGTGTCTGTGCCCCTTTCATTCTTTTTATTTAAGTTTTTTAAAAGATAAATCATGTCAGAGAGCTGTAAAAATAATTAATTTCTTCAAACTTTACTAACTTAACCTATCTCTGGATTTTGTTGAATTATTGTATTATAGGCATTTTCCCCTTCCTTCTACTTTCCTTGCATAACCTAGTATTCTGTGATTAACTTGGGTTGCTTAATTGATTAATTTTTATTTTTTACACATTAATCTCCCATTTCTTCATCCTGTAAGGATTTTGTCACCCAGCAAGTTTTTCAAGCTGCCAGGGCCATACTAAAACTGTAGTTGACCAAGTGGGATCCAACTACAAGGCTGACCTCTATTTTTTTTTCTTTTTCTAATAAAAAGTGCTGCCCTAATTTTTGCTTTAGCTATACTGCACAAAATTGCATGCAACTTGTTATTCAGGGGTCTGTAAAATTTTATGATTTTTAATTACAATTCATTTTTTTTTTGTTGAAAGCCAGACATGATGTATCAGTAAAAGAAATTAAATTACATTAGGCCTTTGGTGTGAAGTTTACTATTTGCTGTAGTTATGGTATCAGGTTAAGATTTCTCGCTTTCTGTCTCTCTGTCTCTCTCTGTCTTCCAGCGAGCGCACGCACCCTATAGCAAAAACCTCTCCAAATAAATAAATAAATAAATGAATAAAATAAAATTTCCTCAAGTGTCCCTATTTTTGTTCACTTTTAGTTTCCCTAGATAGTCCTTAAATAGCATCTGAGCCTTGCTGTGTTTTCAGTTGTGGCTCCTAACATCCGTTAGTCCTGTTGATATAATGGTAAAGTGTGGGGGAGGGCTAACATTTTTATAATCCAGTGATGATGAAATATCAGTCTTCTAGTGTGTCCCTGAGCTGTGATTTTTTTTTTTTTTTTTTTTTTTTTTTGGGAGAGATTTTCGCTATAGGGCACGTGCACTCGCCGGACAGACAGAGAGAGACATAGAGACAGAAAGCGAGAAATCACCCCCCAGGGGGGATGGTCACGCCGCAATCCCTTCTCCTCCATTCTCCTCTCGGGATCTTGGGCACGCCTGGCATGAGTTTTAAGCCACCGGGTCCGGGATGCGAACCGCGGTTAACTACGTGGGAGTCCAGCGGCATAGCCATTAAGCTAACTTGGTTCCCGTCCCTGAGCTATGATTTTTACAGTTGCTTCTTAGCATTTTCTTCCCCCTCCTCAGCTGAGACAAGAATGAGGTAAGAGAGGGCTACGGTTGGATATTTTTCTTCCTTCTTGTTTTTGGAGAGGTTTTTGCTACAGTGTGCGTGAGCTCGCCAGAAAGACAGACAGAAAGCGAGAAATCACCCCCCCCCCCTCCAGAGGGGATGGCCACGCCACAATCCCTTCTCCTCCAGTCTCCTCTTGGGATCTTGGGCACGCATTCACATGCCCCCCCCCTCCCCCCCCCCCCCCCCCCCCCCCCCCCCCCCCGCGAGTTTAAGCCGTGGGGGGTCCGGCACTCGGACCGCGGTTGACTGCATGGGAGTCTGGGGACATAGCCATTATACTAACTGCTGGTCCCTCCTTCCTTCTCTCAAATGAAGGCTGTTAAGGAGAACAGAGTTCTCGGGACTTATTTCAGAATGATTACTCTCCTCTGCACTGTTCCTGCTGAAAGCACAAGGGGATTTTTTTCTCTAATCTTTACTTTGACAACCTGATGGGGATCCTGGAGGAAGAACTCAGGAAGTATAGGAATTCACTAAGGGTGGGCCTCCAGGAATATTTCCCTCTCAGGCTGGCCTATGCTCAGTCTCCAGCACTTAGTGAATGGTAGGCTCTAACTCCAGCTCTAGATCCAGTTCCTGCTCCCAGTAAGTTGTGATTCTATGTTTGCCTGTCTTCCAATTTTGGGGCAGTAGTTTGCTCTGTGACCTTCATTCTCTAATAGATCTAAAGAGTGTTACTGGTTTTCAATTTGTTAAGGTTGTTTTTCTTTTTCTCCTAGGTAAGAATGGGAGTGACAGCTTCTAAGATTTTCATTCTTTACCTGTCAGACTAAAATTACAATGAACTTTATATCTGTAGTTTAATTAGAACATGTCTCTTACTTTCCAAACATATGGGTCTTGTTCTCTATATTTTTGATACTGATTTCTAATTTATCTGCATTATGGTCAGAGAATAAGATCTGTATGATTTAAATTCTTTAAAATGTTTTGAAAGGGACAAGCAGTAATGGTTACATTGCTGGACTCCCACGTAGTTGACCATGATTTGAGTCCCAAACCTGGCAGCTTAAAACTCTTGCCGGGTGCTGTGTGCATGCATACCCAACAGATTGGAGGAGAAGGGACTGCGGCATGGCCATTCCCCCTGGGAGGTGATTTCTCACTTTCTGTCTCTCTTTCTGGTGAGCGCATGTGCCCTATAGCAAAAACCTCTCAAAAAAAAAAAAAAAATCTAAGAGAAATAAAGACAGATTCCCTAAACAGATGCAAAAATAGAAAAATCTTACAGAGCTGAAATAATCTTATTATATGCAAGATAGCATGAATTTAATAAATGTGAATTTTAGGTGAACCTGTCATTGTGCAAGTTAATTATTCGGCTTCTAGAAGAATTAGTTTTAGGATACTTAAAATCTGTTCTCCTTTAGGCCATGGTAGAATTGATATCTAAATAGTTCTGGAGATTGTTAGGGAAATTTAAAAAATGCCTGGATATGTATAATCTATATCTCTTCTGCTGCTATGCATGTCATCTAAGCTTCAGGCAAATAATTAAATTTATATTTAACCTTTACCACTACCATGTAGTAAACAACTTTAACAAAAATTTGTTGAATTATAATAATTTCTATTATATTAGTTAGAGCCTTCTCAAGGTAAATGTGATTTCTTTCTCTTTTCTACATCAATTCCAGATTCTGTTCTTTTGTAACTGGATCCACTGCACATTCTCCACATCTCTGTAATTGAGGGGCCCTGAACTATACATCTAATGATGGTTTGACTGACGTGAGAACTCTTGGCTGGCATCCCAAGTTTTTACTACTATGGACAAGACAAAAGCACAACTTCTATTCATAAGGGAACTTTTCTAGCATTCCCACACATGAGAGAGAGCAAGATAATCTTATTTTAGACCATTGTTTCAGTCTATTTTCCTAATGCTAGATGTTCATATCCACTATATTTGCCACTAACATACTTGATAGCTGTTCATCATCTCCTTTCTAGAGTTTCTATCTAAATTACATATAAAGCAAAAATCTAACAAATATGGAAATAGACTTCTTTTCGTGAAAAATAGCCACTCCTAGAAGACGGTTTAAATAATATGAAAAAATGTGATACCACATAACCCAAGTCAGAATGGCTAAGTTAAAAAAAAATACAGAATGATAAATGCTGATGAGGCTGTGGTGAAAAGGGAACCTTCCTACACTATTGGTGGGAATGTAAATTATCCAGCCACTGTGGAGAACAATATGGAGGTCCCTCAAAAACCTACAACTAAAACTACCATACTAACCAGTAATTCCAGTCCTGGGTATCTACTCAAAGGATAGGAAAACAGTCAGAAAAACACTTGCACATCCACGTTCATTGCAACGTTATTCACAATTGCTAAGACATGAAATCAGCCCAAAGGTCCAAGAACAGACAAGTGGATTAAAAAAATTTGGCACATATACACTAAATACCACTTGGCCATGAAGAACAATGAGACTGATATTTGATACCAAGTGGATGGATATGGAAGATTTAATGCTTAATGAAGCAACTCAGACTGTGAAAGACAGGTGTTTATGTCCCTGCTTAATATATAAGAAATGTCTGCACTCTGTGGCAGAAACTGAAAGCTTGGAAGATATTGAGTTGTTGGAAAAGACATGATGCATTTTTGCATAGGAAAACAGAAAAAAATATGTCACAACTTTTCCAAAAACCCAATATAATGGGGGGGGGGCAACTGAAGATACTAGAAACAGTACAGGAGGTGGTGGGTAATTAACAAACAGTAATTGCTTAGTACATGTTATTTATTTTCTCCTTTACTTCTTTGATCACTTTTTTTCTTCTTTGCATTTTCTGTGTTGGAGGTGATCTTGTAAGGTCTGGACCAATATTCCACTTCCATGGAAAATGTGTGTGTAACATTTACTTGGCCAACACTAATTATACAGCATCACAATTCTATTTATAAGAAGTGTGTGTGTGTGTGTGTGTGTGTGTGTGTGTGTGTGTAAAAACCTGTAATCTTCAAAAATATCATTTTTCCAGATCAGGAAATTATTTCATATAGCAGAATTAACTCTTGTACCATCTCTGACTCCTCACCTTACTTCCTTTTTCTTTCCTTTCTTTCTTTTTCTTCATTATTGTTAGTGGGTGAATGTGCTTGCAGAGTGGGAGAGAGCTGGAGGGGAAGCACCCACAAATTGGGTGTGGTCATATTGCCATCTTTTCTTCCATTTCTCCATCCTCAGGATTGCACACATGCCTGATATGTTTTTTCTGTTGAAGGGTTGGAATTTGAACAAGGTTGGCCATATGATATTTGACTTTCTATGCAGTCTTTAACCACTGTGGCACGAGGCTGGACTCTACTTCCTTTTAATTCTATTTATTCTCTAGATTGTAGAGAAAATTGAAAAAAACTGGATATTCATGTTGATTTTATTTTGTAATATATTCATAAACCTTTTCAAGACACTTCAGACATCTTTTCATGAAAGAGCAGAAAAGAAAACACACAGATGAACAAGAAAACTATTCACACAAGCAAATGGATTGAAGAAACGTCTAAATGGGAAAGGAGGAAAAGAACTAAATTGTGTGACAGATAAAATGAAATGATAAGAGTAGATCATCAGGGGTGCCAACCCCCCCCCTCCCCGCGGCCCCGCGTAGCTCCGGCCCCCTCCCCCCTCGGATGTGGCTGGAGCTTGAGGCGCGTAGGGCCGGAGACGCCGCAGACTCGCGACCCGGAGCAGCTCGGAGCGGTGAACTCTTCAAGTCTGCAATAAAAAATGGCCTCCAATAAAACTACATTGCAAAAAATGGGTAAGAAACAGAATGGAAAGAGTAAAAAAGTTGAAGAGGCAGAGCCTGAAGAATTTGTGGTGGAAAAAGTACTGGACCGACGCGTAGTGAATGGGAAGGTGGAATATTTCCTGAAGTGGAAGGGATTTACAGATGCTGACAATACTTGGGAACCAGAAGAAAATTTAGATTGTCCAGAGTTAATTGAAGCATTTCTTAATTCTCAAAAAGCTGGTAAAGAGAAAGATGGTACAAAGAGAAAATCTTTATCTGACAGTGAGTCTGATGATAGCAAATCAAAGAAGAAGAGAGATGCTGCTGATAAACCAAGAGGCTTTGCCAGAGGTCTTGATCCTGAACGAATAATTGGTGCCACAGACAGCAGTGGAGAGTTGATGTTTCTCATGAAATGGAAAGATTCAGATGAGGCAGACTTGGTACTGGCAAAAGAAGCAAATATGAAGTGTCCTCAAATTGTAATTGCTTTTTATGAAGAGAGACTAACTTGGCATTCTTGTCCAGAAGATGAAGCTCAATAATTGTTTGCATTGTTTTTTATATATATTTATATATATATATAAAATCTGGGTCTTGGATTTTGATTTACTAGTGTGGAGAAAAAACTGCATTCTAATGGAAAAATCAAGTTTGATATGTTTGTTTTGAAAGTAGTATTGGGGAATTGGGGGGGGTTGCATCCCAATAGCACTGGTTACTTTGAACAAATAAAAGCTTTTCTGTAGTTGCTTCCTTATTGGAAAAAAAAACATTTCATACCATGGTATTTTGTCCTTTGCATTTGGGAACAGGTTTTCTAAATGTTGGGGAAATGTTTCATTGTCATGAACTTGTGTTTAACTCACATGCTTCAGTACCAGTAGGGGGTTTTTGTTTTCCGTCTTTGTGTGTTTGTATACATAAGATAATAGTACATGGCTTTCTGTTTTTGAAACCTTCACCAAAACAAAAACTGTGTATAAGCTTATATGTTTGAGATACTGTCATGCTGAGCAACCTCAGAATAAAAAATAAGTTCCCCCAAATTAAATTGAAAGTTTTCCCGAAGCCATAACCTTTCAAATTAATGATTTTGTAATTCGGCGATCTAAATTGGATAACTTAAAAGCAATCATATCAGAATTTATCTATCTGTAGTCATATAAATTCAATAGTTTATTTGCAGAATTCCTGAAAGGAGAAATTCTACGGTTACTAGTAAGCTCCCCTCCCACATGACAAAAATGGACAAATCCCAGTGTTTAGCTAAGAAAGATTATAAGTGAGCATTTTAATCCTCTAGTAAAACTTCCTTTATAAAAAGTTGAAATCCTTATGCTCTATTGACTGAAAGGTCATTATTCATGAAATGTCTGAGATTTGGCTCATGGAAACTTAATCAGATGGTTAAAGATGTTAGCAGTTTAGGACTTGCTGGCATAAATGAGTGAACAAATTTGATCTAAAACTATTGTGCATGTTTCTTTTCTTAACCCCAATTCATTCCTTATGTGTAGGCCTCAATCTTTGCAGTATTTGGGTTACTGATTCAGCAGAAGCAAGGAGAACCAATAACTCTGTAGTAATCAGAATGTTACCCAACTGTATATTGTTTACTTTATTGTAAATACTGGTGAACAGTGGTCAATAAATAGTTTTATATTCCTTTAAAAAAAAAAAAAAGAGTAGATCATCAGAAAACAGAAGATTAAGCCAAACAGGGAAACAAACAAGACAGTCATAAATAAAAGACAAGAATAGATATTTTAAAACATAATAATTGCAATAGTTTCTCTTATTTCTGTGTTTCTTCACAGTTTACATTCTCTCATATGTTCCTCACAACAATCTGCGAGGAATCTGAGGTCTGAAAAGTTGCTTCTAATAATACTTTACAATGTAGAAATGAAGCCTCAGAAAGAGTAGGTGACCTGACCTGACAAATAACTCAACAGTATAATGATAAGACACTAATTATGGCTTTTTAGTATTCCCCAAATCTCTGTGAGTCAAAGTTACTTAACCATAAATTATTTTAAAAAAATTTTTATTTTTAATTAATTAGTTTACATTAATTCACTGAGCATTGTCATAGCATACAAAATGTGATTTCCCATCCAGCATATACTGCATTGTGGATTAATCATGCATGTTATCGTCAATAATTTCCCATTTCTAGTTTCATATATATATTTCCCCCTATTTTTCACCCTCTGCCACTTCCCACCCTCCTCCCACACTATCTCAGGTGTCCATAGTTGTTTTCCATTCCTTTTTTCCCCAACATTTTATTGATTCACAAAATTTCTTAAATAATCTAACTACTTTAAATAGCAAGTTCAGATGATATATGCATATCTGTGAATACATGTCTGACTTTAGGCATGAAACTCTGAGTAGAATGAATATACTAAAGTGAACAATAGAGAGGCAGGACGTTAGTGAGAAACAGATATGGCTTATTAACTGTTGATGTTGACATGTATAGTATTCTCAACTGGATTTGTCTGAGAAGTATTTCATGATGGGCAAAGTATTTGTACAAGCAAAATGAGAAATTGCAATTGACTGTTTTAAAAAACAATTAGAATAATAATAATAATGATTGGGGAAAACATAGAAAAGATATTGAATGTTGAAGCGGGGAGATTAATGTCTCTGTACTGACTGACATGCATGGCATTCCCTTTTGAAAAAGCAATGTAATACACTGTAAAGTTATATGTAATTCAATGTAATATAAAGAAGAATATGATGATAATAAAAAATTTAAAAAAAAAGAATGAATATACTATAAGGTAGTACCTAGCTAATGCTATGTAACTTCCTACAGTAACTAATTAGTATTTTTTACCCTAGTTTTTAATTTCAAGAAAGGCAGTTTTAGCTTTACTAAATCAAAGAAATGCTAAGGAACTATGCTTAAAACTTAAAGCCTGGAAACAAGTTGGAATTCTGTTCAAATAGTAGGTACATGAACCTATCGGCATCTCAAGACAGGACAAAAATCCTTAAAACTGGAAAACAGACCCTAGAAGAAAACCAGCAATGTTTTAGTCAAACGTCATAAAATTCTAATTCATCAGTTCAGTCTCATGTGTTTAATCTATCTTCTGTTGTGGTTCGATTTTCCTAATTAAATTCTGGGATATAATATTCAACTCCAGAATTGTCCCCACGATTAAGTTGGTCATTTTCTTAGTTTTTGAACTCTTATTTCTGTGTGTCTGTATTTAATTTTCCTGAAACAGCACTCCCTTAAGAACGTCTTGGAGATCTGGTCTGGTGTTGGTACATTCTTTCAGGTTTTGTTTATCTGAGAATGTTCTTGTCTTTTCTTCCCATATGAAGGATAATCTTACCGGGTACAGTATTCTTGGTTGAAATTGCTTTTACCTTAACACTTTGAATATATTTTCCCATTCTTTCCCTGCTCATATTGTTTCCAATGAGAAGTCCACTGTCAGCCTGATAGGATATCCTTTGTAGGTAACTTGATGTTTATTTCTTGTCAATCTTAGTATCTTGTCTTTGTCTGTGGTCTTGGTCAATCTGGCTATAATGTTTCTTGGAGAAGATCTTCTCGGATTGATTCTATTGGGGGTCCTTTGTATTTCTTGGCACTGGATCTTTGAATGCCTCTCCAGGTTTGGAAAGTTTTCTTCTAGGATTTCATGAAGTAGATTGTCAATGCCCTTATGAATCTCTTCCCCTTCTGGGATACCAATTATCCAGATGTTTGGACGTTTGATGGTACCTAGTATTTCTCATATACTATTCTCATTTTTTTTTTGGCAATTTTCTCAGTCTTCATGGTGGATTTTTTTAGGCCAGCAATTCTATCTTCTACATTAGAGGTTTGATTTTTAGTATGATCTAGTCTGCTTTTAATACTTTCAAGGGAGGCTTTGACTTCCTGTATTATATAAGCTTTCATCTCTAACAGGTCCATTTGATTCTTTATTATAGTATGAATTTCCTATTTTAGATCTTGCAAGAATTTCCTTACCTCCTAGAACTTGTCAGCTCCTTTCTCCTGCCTCTTCAGCAGTTCATTGTCTTTCTTCTCTTTGATTTCTGTGAGCTTTGTCACCATGAAAATTCTAAATTCTCTTTTTTTTTGGGGGGGGGGACATTTCAAATTTATTTTCCAACAGATAGCATCACCAGGTACAACTACATGGGTTTCTCCGTAGATCATACATTTACAAGACAACATCAGGTCAACAGCAAGAAAGCCACTCGTGTGTTCTCTGTAATAATATCTGCTTCACAGTGTCAACAGTTACTATTCTGACATTTCCATTAATTTCATCATAGTGTCTGAGGATGAAGAGGAGTTATTATTTTTCCTGGGAGGAGAGGTATTTTCTTGTTTCTCCATATTTCTTGTGACCCTGCAGTGATTTCTAGTCATCTGATGGATGGTGCATTTGTTCCTAATTCTTGAAGCTCAGTCTCAGCGTTCAGAGGTGTGTTGGAGGAGGTGATCTGCAATCTCTCGTCCATTCCATTTTTACTCTTTGTGCATCAGAATCAGTGGGAATAGAGAAATATTCTGACCCTAATTTTATTCAGATGTTTAGATCCTGTTCATTTGGATCTGTCTAGACACTTAGTGTGTAGGGGTAGAAATGTGTGAGGGAGACGTTTCAGTGGAAAATCTTCATTTTAAGTTTCTGAAAGAAATATTTCACAGCTGAAGTTCAGGATGCATGTGGGGATGGGCCTGGGTTTGTGCCTTTCTAGAAATGAGTGAGGGAGACATTTCAGCAGAAAATCTTCATTTTAAGTCTCTGAAAGCAATATTTCACAACTGAAATTCAGGATCCATGTGGGGCAACCACAAATTACTAAAACCAAAATAAATAACATGGCTCCTGAGACAGTGCTCTTTCTGTTATTTCTTCTGAAAGAGGATGGGAAAATGATGAGAGGGAGATGAAGGACATGGGGAAGCCATACAGAGAGCTAGAACAAGAGACCAAAAAAATCCAGAAAGATGAAACAAAATGAGAGGCCCACATAAACATAATGGCACATATCCTTGATGATGTGGAATCAACCTTGTAACCCAGGATTTTGGAAGCCTCTCACCTCATCTAGGTAACTCTAAGCATACTTGGTCTTTTCAGGATTTTCCCACCCTGTAGATAGGTCACCTCAAAGCAAGACAGGCCCTCTTAGTCACATCTAAGCCACCTTTCTCTCAGCCAGAGCTAAGAGGGTAAGTGAGCAGATGGAGAGATCCTGATGGAAACACAGAAGAAAAATACCCAGCATACTCAGGGATTAAAACATCTATGAAAAACCACTGTTCTACTCATCAGATAGGAAAATACTATGAAGATTGATAATATAAAATATAGAGAAAGATATACATTGTTGGTAGGAGTGTAAACTGGAAAGGTCTTTTTGAAGGGCAATTTGTCAGTATCTGCAAAAATTAAAACAAAAGAAATTGCCCTTCAACACAGAATTCTTTGAGTATTTTTCCTAATGAAATATCTACAAAGGACCAGACAGTAGCATAGCAGCAAAATGTGATGCCTGAAAGGCAGTCCTACATAGGAAAGTTCCTAGTTCTAGTCCAGAGACCTCCCTGAGTATGATGGGCACATGCTTGCTCATGATTTGGGGCTGGATTATAGTTAGGGACTCTGTTGAGGGTTCTCTCTCCCTCTCTCTGCCTGCCAGACACCGAAGACAAATACCATATATTCTTAACTTATTGATAGAAGCTGAAAGATCTGGTTTCATACAAGTGGAGAGTAAAATAATAGATACTAGATACTAAGAAGTAGAGAGAGAGGGGTCTCTCTCTTGCTCTAGCTCATGGGGTAAAAAACAACTTTAAAAAATACCTACAAAATGTGGGACCAGCAGTTAGCGTAATGGCTATGTCACTGGACTCCCATGTAGTCAACCAGGGTTCAAGTCCTGGATCTGGTGGCTTAAATTCATGCCGGGTGCATGTGCATGCGTGCTCTATATCCCAAGAGGAGAATGGAGGAGAAGGGATTGCAGCGTGGCCATCGCCCCTGGGGGATGATTTCTCGCTTTCTGTCTCTCTGTTGAGCTCACACTCCCTACAGCAAAAACCTCTCCAAAAAAGAAAAAAAAAAACTACAAAATGTACAAGGAACTGCTCACAATAGTTTTTATTCACCACTGTTTATGAGAGCAAAATAATGAGAAGCATTGAAATATACACTAATTGTTAGTTGAATTATTCATTTGTACTAAAGATCAGTTAATTATACAAAAAGACTACAGAAATGACAGAGAATATGACAGACTAAATGAAAACCACCTTGCAGAACAACACATACTGAATTATATCACTTACATAAAAGAAAGATACAACACAAAACCATCACTTTATACCTTGTATGTGCATTTAAATACATGCGAAAGAACTGGAAGAACAACATCATTTTGATGACATTGGAATCTACACAATCTAGGGAAAGGATGCACTTGAACAGATGTTTAAGAGAAAAAGTTAAAGAATTCATTACTACTAAACTGGCTTCAAAAAATATTTAATGAAGTCTTATATCTGGAAGTGAAAGGAAGATACACAACATCATGAAAATATGCAAAGTTGGGGACCAGCAGTTAGCGTAAAGACTATGTCGCTGGACTCCCATGTAGTCGACCGTGGTTCGCGTCCCGGACCCAGTGGCTTAAACTCACGCTGGGAGCGTGTGCGTGCGTGCCCAAGATCCCGAGAAGAGAATGGAGGAGAGGGGATTGCAGCGTGGCCATCCCCCCTGGGGGGTGACTTCTCTCTTTCTGTTGCTCTCTGTCTGGCGAGAGCACGTGCCCTTATAGCAAAAAAACCTCTTCAAAAAAATAAAAAAGGCAAAGTTGCAAATTTCACCAGTAGAAAAAAAGTCGCACAAATAAGAAAGAGAAAGAGAAAGAAATCAAACCTTGTCATGATGGAAAACTACCAAATCAAACCACAAAGATGAACATTAATAGAGAAAGAAAGGAACAAAGAAAACACAAAACAACCAGAAAACAATCAACAGAATGACTGGAATAAGTCTGCATCTATCAAATAATAACCTTGAGTAAAAGTATTAAATTCTCCAATCAAAATATATAGCCAGGCTTAATTGAGTAAAACCAAAAAAACAAAAAACAAGAAGCAAGACCACCCTCCTCACTACATGTTGCCTGAAAGAACCTCAACTCATCTGTAAAAACATACATTATCTGAGAATAAAAGGATAAAGATGTTCTATGCAAATAGAAACCAAAAGTGAGCGGGAGTAACTATACTGGTAGCAGACAAAGCAGACTTCAAAATCTGTAAACGGAGATTAAAAAAGCAATTACATAGCATCAAAAGGATCAATTTACTAAGAGAATGTAACAATTGTAAGTAAATATGCATCCAATACTAAAGCACCCAAATATACATAACAAATATTACTAGACCTGGAAGGAGTGAGACTCTAATGTAATATAACTGGGGATTTTAACACCATACTCTCAGCATTGGACAGATAAGAAAAGTTAACAAAGAAAAATTAGAAATTAAATTGCACCATAAACCAAACAAATTTGGCAGACTTTTAGGAACATTTCATCCAACAGCCACAGAATATACATTCTTCTCATCAACACATATAACATTCTCCAAGATAAATTATATAATGGGCCATAAAACAAGCCTCAAAAATTTCTAAAAACAGAAATCACAGAAAATATTTTTTCTGACTACAATGAAATAAAACTAGAAATTAAAATGGAAAACATACAAATACCTGGAAATAAAACAACATAACAACATGCTCCTGAATGACTACTGTGTCAATGAAGAAATTAAGAACGAAATTTTGAAATTTCTTGAGACAAATAAAAGTGGAAACACAACATACCAAAACTTATGAGATGCAGCAAAACCAGTACTAAAAGAGAATTTTATAGCAACAAGGGCCCACATGAAGAAGAAGAAGAGTAGGAAGAGGAGGAGGAGGAAGAGGAAGAGGAAAAGGAAGAAGAAAGGCAAAGAATAATCTCATTATGCAACTTAAGAAACAAGAAATGCAAGGACAAACTAAACTAAAAAGTGGTAGAAGGAAAAAAATAACAAAGAACAAAGCAGTAATTAATGACCCTTCCCCATGCAAAAGAGTAATAAAATGAGAAGTTGAGATTTAAAAATATAAAGAAAATTGACAAGACAGTAACTGGGCTAAGGAAAAAAAGAGAAGATTCAAATAAATAAAACCAGAAACAAAAAAGGAAACATTATAATCGATATCATAGAAATGCAAAGGACTGGGGCCAGCAGGTGGCGTGGTGGTTAAGGGTGCTGGACTCCCACATGACCAACTGCAGTTCGGGTTGTGGACCTGGTGGCCTGCTTTCTCACTTTTTCTCTCTCTCTGTCTCTGTCTCTCTGGTCAAATTAAAATAAATAAATAAATAAATAAATAAATAAATAAAAGTTAAAGAAAAGAATTCTTAAAAAAATTCTAAAAATAAAAAAAGAAATGCAAAAAATTGTAGACTATTAAGAACAATTATATGCCAACAAAGTAGAAAACCTAGAGGAAATGGATAAGTTCCTGACACATGTAATCTACCAAAATTGATCAGGAAGAAATGGAAAGCCTGAACAAACCAATGGCAAATAATGAGACTGAATGACTAATAAGAAGACTCAAAATAAAGAAAAAAAATTAGATTGGATGGTTTCACTGCTGAATTCTACAAATCTACTAAAGAAGAGCTAACAACAATTCTTTTCAAACTATTCCAAAAGTTTGAAGTGGAGAAAATCCTCCCAAAGTAATTTCAATAGGCCATCATTACTCTGATACCCAAAGCAGACAAGGACACAACAAAAAAGAAACCTAAAAATCAAGTCTCTGATAAATATAGATGCAAAAATCCTCAACAAACTACTGGTACCAAATTCAACAGTACATTAAAAGGATTACACACCATGATCAGGTAGGATTTATCCAAGGAAGGCAAGGATTGTTCAACATATATAGATCAACAAACATGATGTATCACATCAACAAAATAAAAGATAAAACCTACATGATCATACAAACTGATGCAAAAAACTATTTGATGAAATATACCATCCTTTATAATTAAGACTTTAAACAAATTAATTATAGAAGGCTCACATCGCAACATAATGAGGCCATCTATGATAAACCCTCAACTAACATCATACAGAATGGAGCAGTCAAAAGTTTTTCCTCTAAGAACCAGAACAAGACAAAGATATACACATTCTGGGATCAGCAGCTGGCATAATGGCTATGTCACTGGACTCTTATGTAGTTGACTGCAGTTCAAGTCCCGGACCTGGTGGCTTAAACTCACATTGGGTGCATGTGCTTACGTGTCCAAGATCATGAGAGGAGAATAGAGAAGGACTGTGGTGTGACCATCTCCCTAGGGACTGACTTCTCACTTTCTGTCTCTCTGTCTCTCTCTGTCATTCTGGTGAGCACATACACCCTATAGCAAAAACCTCTCAAAAAAAAAAAAAAAAAGAAAAAAAGAAAAAAGAAAAAAAGATATCCATTTTCCTGCTTCTATTCAACACAGTACTGAAAGTCTTAGCTAAAGCAATTAGGCAAGGGAAAGAAATTAAGAGCATCCCAATGGGAAAGGAGGAATTAAAACTGTTTGCAGATGACATAATCATATATATATATATATATATATATATATATATATATATATATAAAACTTAAATAATGCCCAAAACATTTAAAACTGGTAAATGAATATAGTAAAGTGCAACATACAAAATCAACATATAAATATTGGTAAAATTTTTGCATACCAATAATAAGCTAGCTGAAAAAGACATCAAGAATCAATCCCATCTACAATAGCTATGGGAAAAAAATACCTAGGAATAAATTTAATCAAGAAGGTGAAAGATTGCTATAATGAAAACTGTAAAATGCTGATTACAAAATTGAGTAAGACACAACAAAATGTTGTGTTTATGATTTGGAATAATTGATAGTGTTGTTAAAATGTGTATACTGTCCAAAGCGATCTACGGATTCAATGCAATTCAGATCAAAATACCATCTTCACATAAATAGAAAAAACAATCAAAATAGTATGGACTGATAAAAGACCCCAAACAGCAAGGCAATATCATGCAAAAAGACAAGAGCTGGAGGCATCATACTACCTGCTTCAAGATATACTACAAAAATACAGTAACCAAACTGCATGGTACTGGCACTAAAACAGACACACAGACCACAGAACAGAAAAACCTGAAATAAATCCATATGCTTATAACCAAATGATTTTTTAAACAAATTTCCCAAGAATACTCAATGGGAAAAGGTCAGTCTTTTCAATAAATGTTGCTGGGAAAATTGAACACCATATGCAGAAGACCTATCTCTCACATATACAAAAATTAACTCAAAATGGATTGAGTTAAATGTGAGACCAGAAACCATGAGATTATTAGAAGAAAATATACAGGAAATACTTCAGGACACTGGTCTAGGCAAAAATTAAAAAAAAAAAAAAAAAAAAAAAAAAAAGGGAACCAGCAGTTAGCATAATGGCTATGTCGCTGGACTCCCACGTAGTCAACCGCTGTTCGCATCCCAAACCTGGTGGCTTAAAACTCACAGCGGGCGCATGTGCGTGCGTGCCCAAGATCCCGAGAGAAGAATGGAGGAGAAGGCATTGCAGCGTGACCATCCCCCCTGGGTGGTGATTTCTCGCTTTCTGTCTCTATGTCTCTCTCTGTCTGTCTGGTGAGCGCACGCGCCCTATAGCGAAAACCTCTCCCCCCCCAAAAAAAAAAAAGACCTCAGAGGAACAGGCAACAAAAGTGGAAACAGACCAACGAAATTTCATCAAGTTAAAAAGACTTCTATTCAGCAATGAAGACAATCAACAGAGTTAAGAGACAACCTACAGAATAAGAAAAATAATTTGCAAGTTACACATCCAACAAGAGATTAATAACCAGACTATATGAGGGATTCAAAAAGTAAAAAACCAAAATCGTCCACTATAAAAATAAAATAAGGTTTTAATTTTAAATTTTAGAGACAGTGATTGTGACTGAACAGTGGCAATTTCTTAGGATTCTAAGCAAGAGCTCCCCCCCCCCCCATTACATGTACTTCAGGAATTCTGAAACTATTAAATATTACTTTTACAAATTTCAGCCACATCACTTTTTGGCCTGTTTTTCATGCATTATCTGTTGTGAAGAAAACTTATTCCCCATTTAATATATAACATTTGTTACCATTTATAGGGAGACACCTAAGAATATAAAACTACCATCTTTACTGTTTTTTGGGGAACTTTCAGACAATAATTCAGTTAACTCTTAATTCAGTTTTGACTTTAATAGTGCAAAGACTTTTAAGAGACAATCACTGTAGTCAGCCTGTAGTCTCCCTGTAGTCAGCCGTGTGAGATCCAGCCACCTTAATCACCATGCCACAGGCTGCTCCAAAACAACTTCTAATTATAGAGACAGACAACCACCTGATATCCATTCTCACCTTTCTTCTTAAAAATGTATTTAAAAATACAATATGTTGGGACCAGCAGTTAGCGTAATGGCTATGTCGCTGGACTCCCACGTAGTCGACCGCGGTTCGAGTCCCGGACCCGGCGGCTTAAACTCACGCCGGGTGCGTGTGCGTGCGTGCCCAAGATCCCAAGAGGAGAATGGAGGAGAAGGGATTGCGGCGTGGCCATCCCCCCTGGGGGGTGATTTCCTGCTTTCTATCTCTCTGTCTCTCTATGTCTGTCTGGCGAGCGCACGCGCCCTATAGCAAAAACCTCTCCAAAAAAAGAAAAAAAAAAAAAAAATACAATATGTTTGGGGCTGGTGGTTAAGGCGCTGGCCTCCCACATGGCCAATTATGGTTCTGAACTTTGCGACTTGCTTTCTCATTTCCCACCACTCCCCACCCCTGTCTCTGGTCGAATTAAAAAAAAATAATAATGATAAAATATTTATTTAAAAAAATACAATATCAGTAAGATCTCTAGTTAAGTTAAAAAATGAAATAAAATTCTAGTCTTATTGAATGTAGTGAATATGCCAGTTGACACTGGCACATTTTTTTCACTCTTCCTTGCCCTTTGGAAACGCCATTTGACTAAGTTCTGGCCAGTGAGATAAATATAAGCAGAAGTTTTTGGGTGAGAATTTCTTTAAAAGAGCTGGGGACCAACTTAGCTGGTTTTTGCCCCTTGCCCTTCCTCTTCTCCTCTCTGGAATAACATATTAGTGCTAGATCCAGAGTTCTTTTGCAACTTTAAGATGACCTTGAGGATACTAGCATAATATAACTTCTGCCTATATTCCATAGGCCAAAGCAAGTCAAATGGCCAAGCCCAATGTTAAGGCATAGGACCCATATAGCCATATGACAATGGATAGAGATTGTTATCCTAGTATAAGGAGGGGGAAATTGTCCTATGTCAATCAACTTCTGCAATTCTCCATTCTACTCATGTTTGACTCCTCCATTTTCTGTGCTCCCCACATCAGGAAGTCCTGGTGTCTCTTTTGTTAAAATATAGAGAGACTCTATACATTTTCTTTTTATTTTAAAAGTTTATTTATTTATTTATTTACTTCATGAAAGGGGCACAAGCATCCTCCAGAGTGTCTAATGTCATAATCTCCCCACCAGCCTTTCAGCTAGCCAGGATCACAGGCACACCCATGCATCTAGCATGTAAAAGTCAACCTGGGAACTGAATCTTGATCTTTCATATGACTTCCAGCACTGTAGAGTGTTATGTTACCATGGTGCCACCATGGCTAGGCCAAGAATTCATACACTTTTTTCTCTGCCACCCTAATTTGAATGACCATAATTTCTTGCCTGAGCTCTAAGATCCTTCTAATTGGTCTTTTCACTTTTACTCTTTTCTTCCTCAAATAGATTTTCCACACTAAAGCAAAAATTATCTTAAAAATGTAAATCAGTTCACTTTGTTCATTTACTTAAAAAATAACCCTGTTGAACTCAAAATAAAATGTAAAAGTTTCATAATAACAAGGTCATGCATTATTCTCCCTCTGCCTATCTTTCCAACCTCATCTCATTGTTTTACTTCTTCTCTCTCTTTCTTTTATTTTTAAATTTCCATAGTGCACATGTGCTTGCCAGAGAGACAGAGAGAGAGAAAGAGAAAAGGAGAGAGAGCCCCCCTAATGGGGCATGCTTATATCACAATCATTTTTCCTCCATTTCCCTATTCCATCAGGATTGGTGAAATGCACACACATACATGTCTGGCATGTTTCTGAAGTTACAGGGACCAGAGTTTGAACCATGGTTGGCCATGTGGGATCTGACTCCAGATGCACTGCACTTAACCACTGCGCTTGCACTGATTGTTCTGAGAGACTTCTCTTTCCTGCCAGAATTTTAGCTATCTGAAGGCAAAGATCATATTTTATTCATCTGTCTTCCATAATACTCAGCATCCCACTTGGCACATAGTAGGTTGAATATATGTTTTAAATGAAAGAATGAAGGAATGATCTGAATACTGTCCAGTTCTAGATTAAGGGAAAGGGATCTCTATAGTTTGGGTACCTGAATTATTTCCCTGTGAGTCAATATCTTGGATAAGGAGGGAACTAAACTGCTGGAAAGTTTTCCAATCTTATAGCAAAGTTTCTTTGTTTAGGGACCAGCAGTCAATGTAATGGCTATGTCACTGGACTCCCATGTAGTCGACTGTGGTTCAAGTCCTGGACCTGGTGGCTTAAAACTCATGTCGGGCTCGTGTACATGGGTGCCCAAGATCTCGAGAGGAGAATGGAGGAGAAGGGATTGTGGCATGGCCATCCCCCCTGGGGGGTGACTTCTCGCTTTCTGTCTCTCTGTCTCTCTCTGTCTTTCTGGCGAGCACACGCGCCCTATAGCAAAAATTTCTCCAAAAAAAAAAAAAAAAGTTTCTTTGTTTAGACTATGGGCTTGCCAGGCTTCACTTTCTGAAGTAGATCAAAGAAAATACATATAGTAGACTCATCTTTTCCCCTATTTAATCATCTCAAACAAGAGTTTGCTATTCCCCCCAATGAATTAATACAGAGCATTGCCCAGCACATGCCACTTAGACCAACAGAAATGACTTGGTATATTCTAACTTTTCTCCCTGGAGAAGCAAGGTAAGAGTGATGAGCACATTCTGAGAAGTCACTTGGTCCTAGCCTGTCTCTGTCCAGTTTGGGCCCCTCATTCTTCCTTCTCCTCTGGTGTCTGTGAGAATAGACCTAAGGGAGCAGAAGATAGAGTGCTGAGACCCCCCAGAGCCTCATTAGCATTTGCTACTTAGATATTCCCAGAGGTTCAAGTGTGGAAATCTCCACTGGCAGCTTTACTTCAGATCAGTTAGGGCCAGTTTAAGTTTTGCTCTTACTCCAAATGAGTCTCAGGAGATTAGTTAGGAAGATGCCTACAAGGACTCTCTGAGTGACAATCTGTAGAGGATCAGTATCAGCTGGGATTTATTAAAAGCGTAAGCATAGGGCACATATCCAGGAGATGTCCCCACAGATCTTGTTCCAAGCACTCTGAGTAAACTGGTAATTTCAGCACCAGCTCTCTCTGCTATGTAACTTAAGCACTGTTTCTGAAAGGGCTCTTTGTACTGTCTGTCACAATAATTCCCTTGCAGTCACTTCCAGATTAGTCTAGAAAGGTTGGTCCCTGATTTGGGGACATACTTGCTAACATGCACTTCTTTTGGACCAGCAGGTGGTGTGGTGGATAAGGCACTGGACTCCCACATGGCTGACGCGGTTTGAATTCCAGACCTGGTGGCTTGAAAATCACTCTGGGAGCATGTACTTGTGTGCCCCAAATCCCAGGAGGAGAATGGAGAAGGGACTGTTGCATGGTCATCCTCCCTGGGGGGATGATTTCTCACTTTTACTCTCTCTATCTCTTTCTCTCTGGCAAGCGCATGTGCCCAATGGCAAAAACCTGAAAAAAAAAAGCATTTCTTTAATCCTAATTACTGATTGACACATTAAATTTCCTTCTGGGAAAAAGACCTCCACCTCATTGTACTCTGCATCACAGAATGCTTCTAATAAGGAAAAAACAAAAAGAAAAACAATACAATTTTTTCAACAAGAGATACATTTGTTATTTACCTATAATAAATATAAATGCTATTTCATGGCATTGTGTGCAGTCTTTAATATATCTATGATGAGTTGTTTATACCATGGCTATATATTTATTTTTAATTTCAAGTGAAAAATCAGGACGAAAATTTTTACATATCTTGTGAAAATTTCTTCATCTAGACCATGAGTTTGCCAGGCTTCACTTTCTGCAGTATACCAAAGAAAACATATATAGTAGACTTACCTTTTTCCTTATTTAGTAATCTCAAACAAGAGTTTGTTAATATTCCAATGAATTATAGTAGAGAACATTTTCCAGCACATGCCACTTAGGCAAATATGTATCATACTTAGGCAATGGAAATACAATAAAATAATAAGTATTATGCATATTCTTTCTTTTTTATTTTCCTAATGAGAGAGTGTCTCACCATATTGTGGCCCTCCTGCCTCAGCCTCCCAGGTGGGACTACCAGCACATGCCACCACATCTGGCTTTTTTACTTTTAATTTATTTTTAAAAGTTTTTTTGCTTTAAGGTATGTTTGCTCTCCAGAGAGTGAGAGAGAAAGAGAAGGAGAGTGAGAAAGCACCTACCCAGGGGGAATGACCACACTGCAATCCCTTCTTCTCCATTTTCCTCTTGGGATTTTGGGCTCATATAGATGCATGGCATATTCATCAAGCCATCAGTTCCAGGCCTCAAACTGTAGAATGAGCCATGTAGAATCTAGCTGCCTTAACCACCACACCACTGGCTAGCCCACATCTAGCTCTTTTTAAGACAAAGTTTCACTATATTGCCCAGGCTAACCTTGAACTTGTGAACCTCCTGCTTCAGCATCCACAAACCACTGAGATTACAGGTGAATTCCACCATGCCTGGCCTTCCGGTTGAATGGAGAATTGAACCTAGGCCTCCCATGTGGTCCGAGTCTGTGGAACACAGCATTTTAGCAGTGTGTGCCACCATAGCTGGGCCAATATTGGATATTTCCCAACTGCTATTCTTCTTCATAGTTAAATGGTGAGTACTGTTATAACAATTAGGAATTGGGGCCCCGCGCAGCGGCAGGCCGGGCCGGCGCGGCGGGCCGGGGCTCTGCGTCCCGCATGCCCCTGCGCGGCGGGCCTGTGCGTGGCCACCAGGCCTGCGCGTGGCGCCCCCCCTCCCCCCACCCGCCTGCGCGTGCCCCCCCCCCCCCCCCGAGCGCGGCCGCCGGGCCTGCGCGTGGCCTCCAGGCCGGAGCGTGGCCGCCGGTCCTGCGCATGACCGTCGGGCCTGTGCCTGCACGTGGCCACTAGGCCTGCATGTGGCCCAGGACTGCACGTGGCCCCTGGACCTGCGCCTGCGCGTGGCCGCCGGCCACGGGCGGCAAACTGAAGCTGAAAACTAGGATTAAGAATTTGCAACTACAAGCAACAGAAAGAAACTTTAGCTGTCTTAAACCAATTGAGAAATATATTGTATAGGAGGATTTTCCCTGCTTATGGACAGTGAGAAGATGATGGTTACCAGCCCTGCATTACCTCAGGGAAAAACAAGAACTACTCTACAATTCTTATGGAAGTCAGATACCCGAGGATGACTCACGCTGCAGATCCCCACACCACCATTCCCGGTAATCACAAGATAGATGCTGTGCCGCATCAACTGATAATCACCTCTGCTTTCCAGAACCACTTTCCTGAAACTGTATTCCATGGAGACTCACCTACAATTGTGGAACTGCACAAGACCCACCCTTAATCCAACCCTGAATAGAATCTATGCTCCCTATTGTTAAAAACTATATGAGCTGATAATTGAAAAAAAAAAAAAAGAAACTGAAAGAACTGGAAGGTACAATAGCAGGGATGGCAACTGCAGACACTAGAGACAGTATGGGAGAGGTAATGGGAATGAGTAATTGAGGGCGGAAGGGAGGGATTCAGGGAACAAACAACACACTTAATAGACACAAGCCAGGTTATGAAAGAAAGATATTGTATGTATCCACTCAATATATACCGACTATCAGCACTCTATGATAGAGAGCAAAAAATTGGAGAACATAAAAGCAGTGAAGGTACTTAATGAGAATAGGACAGAGTGGAATGGAGGAAGTAAAGAGAAGAGGATAGAGAAAGATAGCAAGTGAACAATAGAGAGGCAAGACATTAGTGAGAAACAGATATGGCTTATTAACTGTTGATGTTGACATGTATAATATTCTCAACTGGATTCGTCTGAGAAGTATTTCATGATGGGCAAAGTATTTGTACAAGCAAAACGAGAAATGGCGATTGACTGTTTTAAAAAATAATTAGAATAACAATAATTATGATTGGGGAAAACATAGAAAAGATATTGAATGTTGTAGAGGGGAGATTAATGTCTCTGTACTGACTGACATGCATGGCATTCCCTTTTGAAAAAGCAATGTAATACACTGTAAAGTTATATGTAATTCAATGTAATATAAAGAAGAATATGATGATAAAAATTAAATAAATTGTTATGGGAAGTTGAAAAAAAAAAGCAATGTAATACACTGTAAAGTTATATGTAATCCAATGTAATATAAAGAAGATTATGATGATAATAAAAAAATTTTTAAAAAAAACTATGTAATATACAATCCCCCCCCCCCCCAAAAAAAAATAAATAACAATTAGGAATTGGGGAAAAACATTTTGAGACCATAATAGAGTCATTTGACCCAGAAATACAGTTTCTTTTCTTTTCCTTTTTTTTTCCTCCAAGGTATTACTATAGGGCAATTTTCTGCATTTGACACCTGCAACTTTGCTACTCATCTTGGAAGCATGAGGGCATCCAGGACAAGAAGACAAATTATTACCACATGAGGGCGGGAGAGCAGATAGATTTTAAAAATATCTAGGTCTTTTATCTGTTGTAGCTTTGGTTTTTTATTTTTCTTTTCATTACATCAGGTATATTGCCCTGTAAATTGTGGAAGTGGTACCAAGAATAAAAATTAAAGAATTTTTTACTTTTTTGTTTTAAAAAAAAAGCCAGAGGCTATCATATGAGAGTAAACCATCACTATAACTAAAGATTCCTAAGAACTGAAGAATATCCAGATGAAAGAACCCACAAAATACTTAATAAATGAAGTAGAAATATACCAAAATACAACACTGTAAAACTGTAGCATGCTGGGACAAGAGAAGTTTCTACAAACTTGCATCTAGATAGTAATGCAGAAAAATAGAAGGATAGAAACAACAGGTAAAGTAAAAAGAATAAGAAATCAGAAATGATGGAACCAGCAGATGGCATAGCGGTGACGTTGCTGAACTCCCACATGGCTGACTGCAGTTCAAGTCTGGGACCCGATGGCCTTAAAATCATGCCAGATGTGTCTATGTGCGTGCCCTAGATCCCAGGAGGAGAATGAAGAAGGGACTGTGGCATGGCAATTATCCCCCAGGGATGAAGTGATTTCTCACTTTCTCCCTCGCTGTCTCTGTTGCGAGCTCTTTCTTTCCAACAAGCACATGTGTCCTAAGGCAAAAACCTCTAAAAACACCAGAAATGGTTTTGTACTTCTCAAAAGTAACATAAAACTCTAGAAAACAATGGGTAAATATCAAAGAAAAATATTATTTCCAACTTAGAATACTATACCCAGTCAAGCTAACAAGGTGAGGGTAGGAATGAAGTCATTTTTAGACATACAAAGTCTCAAAACCCTATACCTCCCATGTACTTTTTCTCAGAAGATACTAGAGGACAACTGACTCCTCAAAACAAGTGAATAAACCTTAAAAAGAAGATATATATAATTCAAAAAACAGGAAATCCAACAAGAGAGACAGGTAAAAGAAATCCCTAATGATGAAGGGAGATCCTACGATGAGAACTGTGCTCCATATTGAAACAGTGTGACTCAAAAGTCATACATATTAGGGGCTGTCACCCTCATTTCCTCCGTCATTGTGACATCTTTTTATAGCTTTTAGTAAGTATATTCCACCAAAAAAAGAGGAGTACGGGAAAATGGAAATCTAAATCAGGAGAAAGCCAAACATGTTTGTAGGATGATAACAATAATATTTTGTGACATGCAAAACTATATGAAACCCATATTGTATTATGCTTGCTCATTTGTTTACATTTTACCTATGGCTATTTTTGTGCTAAATAGCAGATAAAAGGAGTTGTGACAGTGACTGTGTGGCCAGCAAAATAAAGAATATTCGCTATCTGGCCCTTTATAAAAAACATTTGTCAGGTTGTGACTTTAAAGATCAGCATAAGGCCAGCAGGTGACATGGTGGTTAAGGTGTTGGATTCTCACATAGCCAACCATAGTTTGAGTCTTGGACTGGGCCACCTGAAAATCACGCCAGGTGCATGCATATGTGTGCCCAAAACCCCAAGAGGGGAATGGAGAAGGGATTGCGGTGTGGCAATGTCCCCCCCCCCCCCACAGGGGCATAATTTCTCACTTTCTCTTTCTCTGTCTCTGGTGAGTGCATATACCCTATGGCAAAAACCAAAAAAAAGAGCTCAGCATAATGAAATGGGTATATGTAGGGACATATCCCCTCACTTAGCATCTTTCCTTTTTCTTGTTTTAAACTTTTTTTCTTTTTTTTTAACATTTTTTCCATAGGGCACATGTGCTCCATCAAGAGAGACAGAGAAAGGGGGAACGTGATAAATCACCCCCTGGGGGAATGGCCATGTCACAATCCCTTCTCCTTCATTCTCCTCTCATAATTTTGGGCAAACACACACAAGTACCCAGAGTGATTTTCATGCCACTAGGTCCAGGACTCAAACCGTGGTTGACCATGTGGGGGTCCAATGTCTCAACCACCATGCTACCCACTGACCCCGACAGTACACTTCCTAAAGTGTATTTTACAAATACATGCACCTGTAAGCAAAAACACACTCCAGATTATCAGAAAATAACCTTCCATAGCTTCCTCATTAAAACTTTTTATCCATGGCAGCCTCATTCCACAGCCTCGTGATTTCGGAATCATAAGGTTAGAGCCTATTATTCTCTTTATAGGAACAAAAAAATGAAAACTTACTTAGGACCTGATCACAAGAAAATATCATCTTGGGGATGCTATCTTTGAGTCTCTAGCATAACTGTCAGCAGGAAGAGAGAATAACCAGGAAGGCAGATGATCCAGAAAAGAAGAGTAATTGGGAACTAGTAATATCCTCCTTTTCTTCATTACTAGACTATCTATCTCCACAAAGTATGTACTACTAGCAACCCTAAAAAAATGAAAACTGGGAACCAGCAGTTAGCGTAATGGCTATGTCTCTGGACTCCCACGTTGACCGCGGTTCGTGTCCTGGACCCGGTGGCTTAAAACTCATGCCGGGTGCATGTGCATACGTGCCCAAGATCCCGAGAGGAGAATGGAGGAGAAGGGATTGCAGCATGACCATCCCCTCTGGGGGGTGATTTCTCGCTTTCTGTCTCTATGTCTCTCTCTGTCTGTCTGGCGAGTGCATGCGCCCTATAGTGAAAACCTCTCCAAAAAAAAAAAAAAAATGAAAACTGAAATATATCTTTTTAATTAATTGGAAATCTATGTTTATTTCTCATAAAATTGACTCTAGAAAGATAGCTGGCTTGTGAGACCTTCTTTTGGTGAGCCCTGAGAACACTGGGATCCAGGGTGGTCCCAATTTAAATTTGCCTCTCAGAAAGTGAGATGAAGTGAGGGAGAGGAATGGAAATGGAAAACTGATCTCTGTCCTGTTGTCTATATTGGATTTAACCTACTGAAATATTTCTATTCATTTACCTGTGTCTTCCCTGTCCCTATAATCTGGGACACAGATGTTGTGACTTCTCTTTCTAGGCAAGTTCTTCAGGTTGTGATTAAGTTTCCTCTATTGTGAACTCTGCAATACCAACTCCACCACAAGTACTTCCTGGTCCTGTCTCTGGATTGTGGTCTAAAGTTCCTATAGCACTCCAAGTGAAGGCATTTTGTTAAACTGGGTTAAATTTTGTATAGATGTGAAGAACATGAGGAAGAGAAAAAAATCCTATTTTCAGGGGTTGTTAGCAACATTTAAAAATTTTTCAAAAGATTCTGATTTAAAGCTAGGATCTGTCCCGACCTGGTTCGGGTGCCATGTGTCCCGACCCGGTGGGACAGTCTCACTCCTTCCTGAGGGAAGGAGTGAGAGCCGGAACAAGCGGCACAGTGTCACAGCTCGGAGACGACACAGTGTCATCTGTTTATTGTGGGCAGCACGGTACAGCACGGAGACGACGCAGTGTTACAACTCTTTAGGGTCGCGTCGTCTGTTGTGAGCAGCACGGAGACGACGCGGTGTCACAGCTCTTCAGGCTCATCTGGAGACGATGTAGTGTTACAGCTCTTCAGGGTCGTCTGGAGACTGTGCGGTGTTTCAGCTCTGCAGGCTCTCCAGGGTCGTCGTCTTCCTGGTCTTCCGTGTTGTCTTCGTTGTCTTCCTGATCGTCTGGCTATTGTGGGCCAGGCATGGTGGTTATATACACATTGGTGGATCGCAAAGGTGGGTTATGATTGGTTGCAAATGGTGGGCCGTGATTGGTTGTAAACGGTGGGTTACGATTGGTTGCTTTTGGACCAATCATGAGATATGCAAATCTGAGGGATTCTAGTGGCCAATCATGGCAATTGTTTGCTCTCTGAGAAACCTCGGCAGACTCGCTGGTGCGCAGCCTCCCACAAGGATCAATTATAGGTATAGGGTATAGAGAATGGACTGAGGACCTTTCAAGCTCAGCTCAACTTCTGGTTTCTACCTCTAGTTTAGTTCATTCCCCCTTATGATCTCTGCCATTCTATAATAGCTAATAATTTCTAGTAAAGAGGCAGACCCATATTGTGAGCTATGGGGCCAAGAAAGAATCATTAACCTATTCTCCCAAAAGACAGGGGCCCAAAGAAAATATACATTTTGAGAAGTCAAAGGAGGGATGCTAATCCAATCATAAGCCCTCTCCTCACTGCTGTTTTATTTTCTGGCAGAAAATTCTCAAAATCACTCACTAGTATTCCACGCTGAATTTATGGAAAAACAAAGAGGCAATGAACCTCATTCCTTCTCTCCAAGTCTGCTTTTCTAAATTCCCTTCTTCCCTAATCACCCAAGTGCCCCATCTCACCTACTTTGTGAGCTTCCAGGACTCTATGAGTATTCTCTTTTGTCATGGTCATAAACTCATCATTTTTTGAAATCTGATACTAAGTCTAGAACTAGATACTTTGGGCAAGATACCTAGGAATTTGCACCTGTAACTCCAGGATCTGTTCCTTGGTGTAGTTCTGGCCCCAGTTCCGTAATGCATGGCTTTCAGAAATGAGTAAGAGCTAATTCAAAGAAGCTATCGTAGGAAATATCAGGGCCAAGAGAGTTTCCACTCAGGCTGAATTTCTGATTCCAGGGCAGAAGTTCCTGAATTTCACCCAGGGTACTTTTCAAGCTCCAATGTCTGACCCTTCTGAAGGCATTTATCCAGCTCAAAGTTAAAATTGCGGGCCAGGAAGAAGCCAGCTTCTAATAAGAGAGATACAAATTTTCCCAAGTGCAGCCTTGTGTACACAGGAGTTACATGACAATTAAACACCCTTCCAGTCTACATCTTAGCATTCCAAATTCTTATTATATACTTCTGCCAGCCATCCTCTCAGGGGGAAGGATCTTTCCCAGAAATTCTTTCAAAAACTTCCTCCTTCTATTTGTGTTTCTTACTTTTTTAGCTCTCTAATTAAAATTTAGGGCTATCTGGGGATCTGAGGGAAACTAAGTTAAAAAAACCTGAAAACTAACGTTCCTTCTGCTTTGTAGTAAATATTTAACTCTAGTAGAAGTATCTTTTGTGTTCTATCATAGTTTTATGAAGTACTGTTAACCCTACTTATTAGATGAGAATACTTAGAAAAGTAATTTGATCATGTTAGATTTAATAAGAGAGCTGGGACTTGAATCCAGGCTTTTCTAAGGCCAAGGCTTCTGCTCTTTCCATTTCCCATCTGCTGGTTATCACTCAATTAGGAATTCAATTTCTAAAGGGATCCAGGAAGGAAAGAATAAAATCTCATTAACTCCATCATTCCAGAGGCTACTTTATTTCTGATGGTAATAATCATTAAGACAAAGAGATGGAGGTGAATTGGGAGGAAAAAATATGGCTTAGGCACGACTGTAGGACATAGTTGATTATGTCCACTTTATCAATTTCAGGGTCCAGACTACCTGTCATTGAGAATTCAAGAAGTTATTCTTCCCATCCTGAGGGCTGCAGGAAGTATAAGCTCTCTTTGTATAATCTACCACACTACATGGCACATTCCTAGGGAGCAAGGCTTCAGTCCATCTAGGCAGAAAGGCCAGATTTTGGCATCATCTTGTCTGACACTGCCTCTTTAGTCTTTATTTACCCTCGGATGTGAGAGACTGCTCTCCATACTTCATTGACTAACCTGGAGATAAACTATGAGAGGGAGATTTCTGGGTATTAGTCAATGCTATTTCTATGTAGTAGTGGATCTTGGGCAGGGCCCTTTGTCTCTCAGTTCTCTTTTCTGTGAAATGAGGGAGCTGGTCAAAATAGATCTAACATAGGGAGTCAAGCATTGAGCAAAGATAGACTCAGATCTTTTGACTCGAGTGTCCCATATATTCTCCCCTCTCAAGTTCCTATTTCACAATGGGTAATCACTTTACTCCCACAGTCCTTTACTATATTAAATTCAACAACCACCATAGGCCTACATGCACAAAGCACTATATACTTCACATATTTGGGCTTCTCAATGAGCAGTCTCAGGAAAACAAACAGAAAGAAATAAACAAATAAGAAAAAAAAAAAACTTCTTCCCCTGCCCTAAATTCCTTAAATGAGCAAGATAATACGCCTAGCAGGTTTCTGGAACCCTTAGCAGTTGCAAAGAAAGAGGCTGAAGGAGAGGGTAGAGTTAGTGTTTCAAGACAGTAAAACAAGTAGTCTCCCAAATTCTATACCAGATTACCTTTAGCTTCCCACCTATTTTTTATTTTTGTTATGTCTCAGTAATAAGGTGCGCAACAGCTTTTTATCTTTTTCCATGCAGGGAGAAGACTGCAACATTGAATCTCTCATCTGCCAAAACATAGGAGCCTGGAGACTACACTTCCCACAAGCCCGGTCTCAGCCTCGGGTCTCAGAAGAGGCTTCCTAGAGAAGCATGCTTGCTATGATCCCTAGCACAAGATGGGCTGACTAAGTCCAAATCATTGGCACATAGGACACCACACATCCTTTACTATCCATCCACCCATTAGGATGCAGGAAAAGGATTCACAATGAGACAAAAACTTCCTATTGTCACCCACTCCAGGCTTCAAGTTTTTCTCCAGCACTTCTCGCAGTAGCCCGGAGGCCCTGCATGGTCCCTGTGTCTAATGTCCATGGTTCCTAAGGACAGGAATTTGCTGCATTAGTCCTCAGCTTTAGGGTAAAAGAAAGGGTCCAGAGTCTAGCAAAGGGTTTTTGGCGAAACTGCACGGAAAATGTTCTTGCAGTTTACATAATTTTAGCTTTTAGTATAGTAGCCAAAGTGAACATTGTGAAGATGCATGAAAGTGTTGGTCAATTTCTTAGCCAGTTGTAGCCCACAACTAATGCTGCAGACCAGAAAAGCTCATCCCACCGCCATGACAACAACCCGGGGATTAAACTTCTGGGTTCTGGAAGTTTCAAGTCTACAGACCCAGTTAGAAGCCCATCAGACAAGATTTGACCCTTGCTCTAAAGGAGACGAAGTAGGGAAAGCAGTTGGTCAATCAATAAATATTTGTTAAATTCCTACTGTGTAGGCAGCATGCTAGACATAGGTACGCTCTCAAGCAGTGATGATTGTTGTGATGTGTGATAAATGAACAAAAGCAAAAATGCCTAACTCAGAGTACTGAGGTAGAAGGAGAGACTGCCAAGGAAGTATCCTAGAGAAAGTGATGGCTGTGAATTAAGTCCTTTAAAGAGCTAACCATTAATAACACAGTAAAAGTATTTATGAAAAATGTGAGATAGAATTTATTTTTATGATCTAAGTCACAAAGCAAAGCTATAAAGGAGAATATTGAAAAATAGACAATTTAAAACTAGAAACTTATCAATAACAGAAGATACCATAGATAAGGTTAAAAGACAAGAGAAAGGATTCTCTGAGAAGATTCCTCATGGAAACTGGGAACTAGATATTTCAGGGCACAGGAGAAATGAAGATTTTCTACTCATAATTCAGCCTCCAGCAAGCAAAGCTAGTGTGGCAGGAGAGTTGAGCCATTCTCTGAGAAGATTCCTCATGGAAACTGGGAACTAGATATTTCAGGGCACAGGAGAAATGAAGATTTTCTACTCATAATTCAGCCTCCAGCAAGCAAAGCTAGTGTGGCAGGAGAGTTGAGCCATTCTCTGAGAAGATTCCTCATGGAAACTGGGAACTAGATATTTCAGGGCACAGGAGAAATGAAGATTTTCTACTCATAATTCAGCCTCCAGCAAGCAAAGCTAGTGTGGTAGGGAGCCCCTCCGGCCTTCTATCTCTGTCTCTGTGTCTCTGAGGTCTCTATCTCTCTCTGCTCCTGTCTCCTCATTTTTTTTTTTTGGTAATTTTTCCTTTTTACGATTTTTTTAAAGGTAGAGTTTCTCTCTGGCTCTCAGCTCCATCTTTTGTTTTGTTAATAATCCCTTCTGCTCCTTTCTCCCAGGCAGGAGAGTTGAGCCATTCTCTGAGAAGATTCCTCATGGAAACTGGGAACTAGATTTGCGCGCCGCGCGGTTTTCTATTTTGTGATTTTTTTCTTTAAAAAAAAAAAAGAAAAGCAATTATAATTTTTTTTTTGTCTTTTTTCTCTCTTTTGGTTGTTGTTTCTCTCTCTCTTTTTCATTTTCCTTTTTCTTGTCTCTCCATCCAATATCTACTGAATCTGCTGCACCAGCGATCACAACAGAACGGCAATCAGATTCTAGAACACCTCTGTCTGCTTGCTCCTGAACATTGAGGCTTAACTTCAAGAATTTGAAAGAAACACGCCATTCATCAGATGACAAGAAATCACCGTCGGATCACGAGAAATATGGGAAAATGAGAAAATACCTCTCCTCCAATGGAAAAGAGTAACTCTCCTTCATCCACAAGCAGTTCGGTGAAAGTCATGGAAATGTCTGATAAGGAATTTAGAACATTCGTAATGTCGAAGCTAACAGAGATGGAAGAAAAGAGAGATAATGAACTGCTAAAGAGAAAGGAGAAAGAAGTTGCCGAGTTCCAGGAGATGAGGAAATTCTTGCAAGATCTAAAAGAGGAATTACACACTTTACAAAAGACTCAAACGGATCTGCTAGAGATGAAGTCTATAATACAAGAAGTCAAAATCTCCCTTGAAAGTATTAAAAGCAGACTAGATCATTCAGAAAATAGAATCTCAGATGTAGAAGAGAAAATGGCTGGCTTAGAAAAGTCCACCACGAAGACTGAGAAAATGGCTAAAAAATTTGAGAATGATATGCGAGAAGTACTGGATACCATCAAATGTCCAAATATCCGGATAATTGGCATTCCAGAAGGTGAAGAGACCCATAAGGGCATTGATAATCTATTCCACGAAATCCTGCAAGAAAACTTTCCAAACCTAGAGAGGCATTCGAAGATCCAGTCCCAGGAAATACAAAGGACCCCAAATAGAATCAACCCAAGGAGATCTTCTCCAAGACACATTATAGCCAGGTTGACCAAAACTGCAGACAAAGACAAGATACTAAGATTGGCAAGAGAGAAACATCAAGTTACCTACAAAGGACATCCCATCAGGCTAACAGCAGATCTCTCATCAGAAACAATGCGAGCGAGGAGAGAATGGGAAAATATATTCAAAGTGTTACGAGAGAAGCAATTTCAGCCAAGAATACTGTACCCGGCAAGATTATCTTTCAGGTGGGAAGAAAAGACAAGAACATTCTCAGATAAACAAAACCTGAAAGAATTTACCAGCACCAGACCAGATCTCCAAGAAGTTCTCAAGGGTGTGCTGTATCAAGAAAATTAAACACAGACACACGGAAATAAGAGTCAAAAAACTATGAAAGTGGCCAACTTAATCAGAGGGACAAGTCTGGAGTTGAATACTATATCCCAGAATTTAATCAGGAAAATTGAACCAGAACAGAAGATAAAAGTACATGAGACTGATAGGTTCATGCACCTTCCATTTGAACAGAATCCTAACTTGTTTCCTGGCTTTAAGCAAAGTTCCTTGGCATTTCTTTGAGTTAAGTTAAAACTGGTTTTCTTAGTAGTAATGAGTGAACTCACCATGGAAAGTAGTTAGATTATGTAGGAAATTGTGTGATCAATGCAACGTGGGTGGGAAGGGAATGAAGGACAATTGTAGACACTGGAGGTGGTGTGAGAGGAGGGTGGGAAGGGACAGAGGGTCAGAAAGAGGGGTGGAAGTAATTCTAGGAACTAGTAATGGAAAATTTTTTGTAATGTGCATGATTGTATCACTATGCAGTGTGTACTGGATGGGAGATTGCATTTTGTATGCTGTGATGAAGCTTAGGGAAGGAATGTAAATTGAGTTACAAAAAAAAAAGTTTCAGAAAAAAAAATATATATCTATTCAATGACTGCAGTAGGATATGTAGCCACAGCTAAGTACTACTTTATAGGATGCGTAAAGTAAGACTTGTGTTCATGGAAATGTGGGTATCACCTGTGTTTGCTATGAGGGTATTTGGATTGATTAGGGTCTTTGGCGTTACAATAAAATGTGAGGAGAAAACAGTATAGAAAGCAAACATAGTTACCAGAGACTGTGGGAGGAGAGTGGGAGATGACAGAGGGTAAGAGATAGAGAATCTAGGATGGGGGGGGGGGGAAAGCAAAACATACAGAAGACAAGAAATGGAAGATCATTTGCTGACAATAACATGTTTGTTGATGTGCTTGATTGAGACAATATATAGTGTAATTTGGATGGAAAATCTCATTTTGTATGTTGTAATGATGTTCAGAGAATGAATGTAAATAAATAAATTGAAAAAAAAAGTGTAAGACAGACACACTTTTACATTTAAATTAAAAATACACTCAAGTTTCTCAAAAAAAAAAAAAAAAAAAAAAAAAAGACAAGAGAAAGACCAGGGGTAAATGTCTATATTATACATCAGCGAAAAGATACCAGATGTCTAAAGATATCAGGAAATATACCTAAGGGTGAACAGGGATAGGTTTATTACTTGTTATTAAAAAAAAATGACTGCATCTTGGGGTACCTGCTAGATATCTCAGTAACAGGAGTTAAAAGGGAATTGCTTTGGATTTGGGCTTGTGTGAGGTGTTGGGGAGAGTCTTAGGAAGCAGAACAAATACAGTGACTGGATATTTTAATTATCTAGGAGATGGGAAGAATCTAAATGGAGCTAAAGTTTTAATTGCTAAAACAGCAGCAGACTCTCATGTTAGCTAGGAGAGAGGGATGTTTGATCTTTTGTGATTTGCATAATGTTTTTGTTTCTAATCTTTGCTTAGACATGATTACAGAGTGGTCATATCTTTGTTTTGCTTTATTATAGTTACAGAACAACTTGTTTGATATTCATGTTCTCTGAAATTACATTAAGTTGGGAACAATTGGGCCTACGACTTAGATGCTGGCTAACTCCTGACGTGTTGTTTTTCTTTCTCATAGCATATACGAAGAATTCCTACAATAAACAACCCATGAAAAAATTAGGAAAGGATATGAAAACTAGGAAAGGATAAGAACAATTCACAAAAGAAGAAATAAAAATGAATAAACACATAAAAAGATGTTCAACTACATTACTAGGATAAGGCAAACTAAAACAATAAAACACTTTTGGTAGTAATTTAAATTAGTCCAGCCTTTATGGAGGGAAAACTGAAGTATTTACCAAAATATTAAATGCATATACCTCTCAACCAGAGAGGTAAAAATCTCTCCCAGAGAATTATATCTACACAGAGTAATATAAAAGGATGTTAATTATAGCATGTTTGCAATAGTAAACACTGAAAAGACCTCAAATGTCAAAGGGGAATAATTAAACTATGAAATACACAAGTTTAAGTTTGCTCCTATTTAACGTTCTGTAATTTAATTAAAAAAAAAAAGCACAAGGCTAGAGAGTGATACAGTGGTAATGCAATGCTCTGCAAGGCTGACCTACATGGGAATATTCTGAATTCATATCCCGAGACCATCCTGAACACAGTGAACATGCTTATACCTATGATCTAGGGCTGGCTAAATCTGGGGATGGATTCTGAAGGGGTGCCCATCTCTCTCTTTCAAATGAGAGAAGTAAATAAACTTAAAAGGAAAACTTAAAAGTTAACATTTATGTCTCTAAGTTATAACATAATATTTAGTAAAGAAAACAGTGTTGGTAAGGCTACATGGTGGTGTAGTAGTAAAACACAGTACTCTAAGGAACTGACCCTTATAGGAAACCAGCAAGTTTGCATCTGGAGTCCTCCTTGAGTAGGCAGGGAGTGAGTATGCATGTGATTTGGGGCTGGTTAGGGCTGGGAGTAGATCACAGCATCAAGATCCTGTGGGGGGTTTGTCTCTCTGTCTCTCTTGCTCTGTCTCTTCTGCTCATGGAAGAAATAAAAATAAACTTAAAACGGAATTCATCAGAGTACATGAGTATGATTCCAAGTTTGTTTGTTTGTTAGTTTTAAACTACTTGAAGGAAAACAAAGATTAAAAAATATTCCTAAATATGAATTTAGGAATATTCATCCAGGATGGTGGAGCCTGGGTTACTTCTTTCTTCTTTATAATTTTCAGTATTTCCAAAATGTGATTAAAAGCATGTATTTTCTTCAAAAATGAGTAAGAGCTTTGTTAAAATGCAGCAGCTTGCATCACGTCAGCAGGCACTAATCCAGACTAGCTGGCCTGGCTAAGTGGTGGTCAAAAATAGTACCTGTACAGAAAAGAGCTCACATGGGTAAACAAGATTTTCCAAAAGTACCCAGACTCCATGACTCATTTTAAAATTATATGAAAGCTTGTGAAAGGGAGCCTGGTTACTCTTATGCACATATGCTGCCATGTTCCAAACTAATTTAGTGATCTTGATTAACACTGCTTTAAAAAGCCATTTTTAGTTACCAAGTAATGTGAGCATCAGGCCCTCTTATTTTATCCCTGAAACTTATCTGATTCCTCAGCTTTACCTCAATTCTGAGCTTTGCCTGAAAGGGTCAAAGATTGGGAGTGATTTAAGGAATGAGGTTAGGGAGGCATACCAGGAGGATTATATAGTCATAGGATATGTAATCAGTTCATAATTTAAAAATTTAAAGCTTTCCTGTAGACTTAACTTTCTATGAAACTTAATGTTCATGTTTCACTTCCTCATAATGTTTTCTTTTAGCATTTGAAATGCAAAATGCTAAAAACCAAATATATCACTTTCTCTCAAAAATAACCATTTTTCCATAATTAAAACAGAACTTTGAAATAATACGATCGAACAACGGGCCTTTCTCATGTCAATGCACAAAGATCAAAGCCTGGCCTTTTTTTTTTTTTTTTTTTTTTTTTTTTTTTTTAGGGTTTTTGCCATAAGAAACAGAGATAGTAAGAGAGGGAAAGTGAGAAATCATGTCCCAGGCAGGGTGGCCACACTACAATCCTTTCTACTCTATTATCTTGGGATTTTTGTCATGCACGTATTCTCTTCCCATGTGTTTTTCAAGACCCTAGTCGGGTATTTGAACCATGCAGTCGGCCATGTGAGATCCAGCCATTTTAACCTTCATGCTACCTGCTGGCCTGAGTCTTTTTAAATTTTAAAAAATTTATCTCACATTTGCAGATCTCATTTGACCTTATCCAAGTAATCTCTCCAACTTTTCTTCTTTCATGTGGTGATTGTAAATTATTATAAAATTAAGAAAGGATATAAGCTTTAACCCATATAAATTATTAACATGGAAGCTATTATAAAAACTAACTAAATTCCCTAGATTTGTTTACTGTAAAATAATAAAATAAAATCTACTGGGAATGGGCTTATATATATATATATATATATATATATATATATATATATATATAAATGTAGAAAGAAAGAAAGACTTAAAATTACTTTTAACACTATTGGGGATTATCCCAATTTAATGTGAATTTCAAATTACAACTGACATTTATACGACTAAAATGTGTGCTAGGATATTTATTAATTGGTTCTTGTGGGATTAAAAAAATATTGTGAAAATTGGACTCTAAAAATCCTTCCACTTGAAATTTGTGAAAGGTTTTAAAAGTTTCTGACTTAATATTAACCTGGTTACACCACTGATATAGTTATTTAGGTTTATAATAGTTGGACTAGTATAGAACTGAGATAATATCCATATTTATCTAAAGGACTTTGCAATGATCTAAATGTTTGTGTACCCCCAAAATCTGTACGTTGAAATCTAACGATGGTATTTAGAGGTGGGACTTTGGAGAGATAATTAGGTCATAAGGGTGGAGCCTTCATGAAGGGATTAATGCTTTTATAAGAAATAGCCAGAGAGTTACTAGCTCCCTCTATTTCCAGTGTGAGAATAAAATGAGAAGCTGGAAATCTGCATCCTGGAAGAGAGCCTTCACCTGAACCTGACCATTCTGGCACCCTGATTTCAGACATCCAGCCTCCAGAACTGCAATGAATAAATATCTCTAGTTTATAAGCCATCTTTGGACAAAAGTATACAAACAGAGGCACTGAAGTTATTATACTACAGACTCAAGCCCTAACTAAGCCAATTATGATTGATGTGGTGCAAGTTTCTACCCTTTATGTCAGCCCTGAGCATAGAGCAAGCCGTATCTTCATATAGTATTGGAAGGAAGAATTTTGAATACCAGTGATTTCTATGGTGGCAAGCCTGTGGTCTCTATGTAAGTTCATAATCAATTCTCACTATTTCAAATTTTCTAACAGAAATCATATAACTACCTAAGTCTGTACGTGCTAAATAAAACTCATTTTTTTGTTTCTGGCTTAAATAACTCAGGGTTGTAACCATGGTTATCTTGCACTAATTAAAAACAAAAATATCTTTGACTAATAAAAAATAGAAAGCCAAGAGTTTCTTAATAAATACAGTATGTTACAAGGCAAAATCTTGGAGAGGTGAAATGATTTGCTCAAAGCCACTCTCCTCACAAGTGCAACGAAAGCTTTTTTTTTTTTTTTTTTTTTTTTTTTTTTTTTTTCCTCTATAGCACAACACTGATCTGTCTCTACTCTTTTTTTTTTTTATTAATTACTTTATTTATTTTTGTATATACTTTCAATCATATTGTTTGGCTTACAATGAGACCATTTCGATATGTGAACATTTCTCCCCAGACCCGTTGATCGAAATATCTTCAACAGATAACACCACACCTCCCCATCCCGTCAATGCTCTACCTCTGTATCCCTTCTCTAAATGTCTTTCGTTGGGCCCCACTCCTCCACATACACCTCATCTGACATTCACACCCATCTCTTGTGTTTGTTCAACTGTTAGTCAATCAGTTTCCGACATAGAATGCAGACAAACGGTATATGTTAAGTGGGGACATACAATGTCTCTCCTTCATAGCCTGGCTTGCCTCACTCAGCAGTACATCTTCCATATTCTTCCACTTTCTGTCAAAAGCCAGGGCTCTGTTGGTTTTAATGGCTGAGTAGTATTCCATAGAGTATATGTGCCACAGTTTTTCAATCCATTCCTCCATACGGGGGCATCTGGGTTGGTTCCATGACTTAGCAATTGTGAATAGTGCCGCAATAAACATCGATGTGCAAGCACTTTTCCAATGAAGGATTCTTCTGTCCTTTGGGTAGATACCGAGGAGTGGGATCTCTGGATCATATGGCAGATCTATCTGTAGATTTTTGAGGAATCTCCAAATTATTCTCCACAGTGGTTGGACCAATCTACATTCCCACCAGCAGTGTAAAAGAGTTCCCCTTTCACCACACCCCCGCCAACACTTATCATTTTTTGTTTTTTTAATATTAGACAATCTGACTGGGGTTAGGTGGTACCTCATTGTTGTTTTTATCTGCATTTCCCTTACGATGAGGGAGGTTGAACATTTTTTCATATGCCTTTTGGCCATTCGTATGTCATCTTTAGAGAGTGTTTTCTTCATCTCCTTCTCCCATCTTTTAATAGGGCTGCTCATCTTTTTTCCAAACACCTTTTTTAGTTCCTTGTGTATTCTGGTTATCAGTCCCTTATCTGATGCACCATTTACAAAAATATTTTCCCATTCTGAGGGCTGTCGATTCACACTAACTACCGTGTCTTTGGCCATGCAGAAACTTCTTAGTCTGATGTAATCCCACTTGTCTATTTTGTGGACGATGGACTCTGCTTTGGGGGTCTTCTTTAGGAAGTCTTTCCCTACACCAATGTCTCCCAGAGTTTCCCCAGCATTCTCCAGGAGCAGCTTTATAGTTTGAGGTCTTAGATTTAGATCCTTGATCCACGTTGACTTGATTCTTGTCAAAGGAGAGAGGTAGGGGTTCAGATTCATCTTTCTGCAAGTGGAAGTCCAGTTTCTCCAGCACCACTTGCTGAAGAGGCTTTCATTTTCCCACTGGATTGACTGGTACCCCTTGTCAAAGATCAGTTGACTGTATGTTTGGGCACTTATTTCTGGGGACTCTATTCTGTTCCATTGGTCCACATGTCTGTTTCTGTGCCAATACCATGCTGTCTTTATTACCACAGCTTTGTAATATATTTTTGGATCGGGGATTGAGATGCCACCCACTCCATTCTTCTTGTGTAGAAGTGCTTTGGCAATACGGGGTCTTTTATGATTCCAGACAAATTTTAAGATTGTCTTTTCTAGATCTGTGAAGAATGTGTCTGGTACTTTGATTGGCATTGCATTAAATAGGTAGATTAATTTGGGTAGAATTGCCATTTTGATTATATTAACTCTTCCGATCCATGAACATGGGATGTCCTTCCATTTTTTTTTTGTCATTTTCAATTTCTTTTTTTACCTTCTCGTAGTTTTCCTTGTGGAGGTCTTTAACTTCTTTGGTTAGATTTATTCCTAAATATCTTATACTTTTAGTGGCTATGGTAAACGGAATAAGTTTTTTCAGTTCTATCTCAGTCTGCCTGTTATTCGTATATAGAAATGCTATCGATTTCTGTATATTGATTTTATATCCTGCAACTTTACTGAATTCATGTATTACTTCCAGTAGTTTTTCCATGGAGACCATTGGGTCTTCTATGTATACAATCATGTCATCTGCAAATAGAGAGAGTTTCACCTCTTCTTTTCCTATTCGAATGCCCTTTATTTTTTCCTCTTTTCTGATTGCGTTGGCGAGGACTTCCAGTACTATATTGAAAAGGAGAGGAGAAAGTGGGCATCCTTGTCTTGTTCCTGTGTTTAGTGGGAAAGCTTTCAGCTTTTCTCCATTCAGGATGATGTTCGCTATGGGTTTTTCATAGATGGCTTTTATTGTATTGAGAAATGGCCCTTCTATGCCGATTTTGCTAAGAGTCTTGATCATGAAGGGATGTTGTATCTTATCAAATGCTTTTTCTGCGTCAATCGATATGACCATATGGTTTTTGTCTTTCTTCCTATTAATATGGTGTATTACATTTATGGTTTTGCGTATGTTGAACCAACCTTGCATTCCTGGAATAAAGCCTACCTGATCATGGTGTATGATCTTCTGTATAAGTTGTTGAATACGATTTGCTAGTATCTTGTTGAGAATCTTTGAGTCTATGTTCATCAGAGATATTGGTCTATAGTTTTCCTTCCTTGTCCTGTCCTTATCTGTTTTGAGGATGAGGGTGACAGAGGCTTCATAGAATGAATTAGGGAGAGATTCACCCTTTTGGATCTTTAGAAATAATTTGAGCAGAATGGGAGTTAACTCTTCTTTGAAAGTTTTGTAGAATTCAGAGGTGAATCCATCGGGGCCAGGGCTTTTCTTTGTTGGGAGGTTACTTATTACTGATTCAATCTCCTGGCTTGTTATGGGCCTATTCAGACTTTCTATTTCTTCCTGGCTCATTCTTGGTAGATTATATTTGTCCAGGAATTTGTCCATCTCATCCAGATTATCTTGTTTCTTAGCGTATAGATGTTCAAAGTATCCTCTAATGATGTTTTGAATTTCTACTATGTCTGTTGTTATGTTACCAGCCTCATTGCAGATTTGATTCACCTGGTTCCTTTCTCTCTTCTTCTTAATAAGTCTCGCTAGTGGGGTATCAATTTTGTTTATCCTTTCAAAGAACCAGCTTTTGCTTTCACTTACTTTCTGTATAGTACGTTTATTTTCTATTTCATTTATTTCTGCTCGGATCTTTATTATTTCCTTTCTCCTGTAATTTTTTGGATTTTTTTGCTGTTGCTTTTCCAATTCTCTAAGGCTTGATGTTAGGTGATCCATTAGCCTTTTTTCTGTCTTCCTCTTATGTGCACTAATTGCTATGAACTTCCCTCTTATGACTGCTTTGGCAGTGTCCCAAAGATTATGGAAACTTGTATCTTCATTGTCATTGGCTTCCATGAATCTTTTGATTTCGGACTTTATTTCTTCAGTAATAGTGGAGTCATTCAGGAGTAGGTTATTTAGTTTCCATGTTTTTAGGTATTTTTGAGGATTTCTCTTGAAATTAAACTCGAGTTTAATTCCATCATGGTCAGAGAAGATGCTGGAAATAGTTTCTATGCCTCTGAATCTGCAGAGGCTTGCTCTGTGTCCTATGATGTGGTCAATCTTCGAGAAAGTTCCATGTCGGGGTGAGAAAAAACTATATCTTGTGGTTTTTGGGTGGAAAGTTCTATAGATGTCTGTTAAGTCCAATTGATTTATGGTATCATTTAGGTCCTTGATCTCTCTACCTATTTTTTGCCTAGATGATCTGTCCAGAGGGGATAATGCGGTGTTGAGATCTCCAACAATTAGTGTGTTGCAGTCTATCTCCCCTTTCAGATCTAACAATCTTTCCTTCACATATTTGGGTGCTCCTGTGTTAGGAGCATAGATATTAATAAGCGTTATATCTTCTCGATCTATAGAGCCTTTTACTATGATATAGTGCCCTTCTTTGTCTCTTCGGACACTTTTTGTTTTAAAGCCTATTTTGTCAGAAATTAGTATCGCAACTCCAGCTCTTTTTTGGTTCCCAACTGCATGGAAAACCTTTTTCCAACCCTTCACTTTCAGTCTATGTATGTCTTTTTCCATGAGGTGGGTTTCTTGTAGGCAACAGATAGAGGGTTTCTGTTTTTTTATCCATTCAGCCAGTCTGTGTCTCTTGATTGGAGAATTTAACCCATTAACATTCAATGTTATTATCGATGTTATAGGGTCTGTACCGACATTTAAGTTAGCCATTGTCTTAGTTGCCTGTTATTTCTTTGTTTCTGGCTGTTGCGTCTTTAGTTTTCCTGGAACAGTACTTTCTTCAGGATTTCTTGAAGAGCTGGTCTGGTGTTGGCAAATTCTTTCAGGTTTTGTTTGTCTGAGAAGATTTTAATCTTTTTTTCCCAAATGAAGGATAATCTTGCAGGGTATAATAGTCTTGGCTGAAATTGTTTCTCTCTTAACACTTTCAGTATGTCTTCCCATTCTTTTCTTGCTTGCATTGTTTCTGATGAGAGGTCTGGTGTTAGTCTTATGGGATGGCCTTTGTAAGTTATTTCTCGTTTCTCTCTTGCCAGTTTTAGTATCATGTGTTTTTCTGTGACGTTAGACAGCCTGGCTAAGATGTGCCTTGGGGAAGATCTTCTGGGGTTGATTCTATTTGGGGTCCTTTGTATTTCTTGGGTCCGGATGGTTCGGTGCCTCTCTAGGCTTGGGAAATTTTCTTCCAAGATATCATGGAATAGATTTTCCATTCCGCTATTAGTTTCTTCACCTTCTGGGATGCCGATTATCCTGATGTTTGGGCGTCTAATAGAGTCTAGTATTTCTCGTATATTATCCTCATGCTTTTTAGTTATTTTCTCGATCTTTTTGTAGTTTTTTTCTAGATCAGAGGTTTTATCTTCTACATCAGATATTCGATCTTCAGCATGGTCTAATCGGCTCTTAATACTTTCCAGAGAGTTTTTGATTTCTTGTATTATAGACTTTATCTCTAATAGTTCCACCTGATTCTTTCTCAGAGTACCCATTTCTTCTTTCATATCCTGGAAGGACTTCCTAATTTCCTGTAGTTCGTTGTCTCTTTTTTTTTCCAATTCACAGAATTTGGTCACCATGAATGTTCGGAATTCTGTGTCTGTCATTTTGGTAACGTCCTCCATATTTACGATACATGGAGGGGCATTTTCCTTTGTTGGAGACATATTTTCTTGTTTATTCAGACCTGAGGCTCTTTTTCTACCTTTAGCCATTGGAAGATTACTTCCCTTTTAAAGACTTCTTGGGAGAACTTTTGTCCCACGAGAAGTAAGAGTCTTTCCTTTTTGATGGGAATAGCTGTTTGTTGAAGTCTCTCTTCTGTTGCTTTTACCAATGTGTTTTCAGGCGGGGAACTCTACAGAAGTGTCTAACAAGCAGAATCTCCTTTTTTCAAAGGGGATCAGTACTAGGGAGGATCCCAAAGACACTTACCTTCCTAGGAAATTTCAGATATATGATTCTAGACCTGTCTAGTCTGTCTGGCACCATAAAAAATAAGGAGGAGAGGACAATATGCAATGAAAGGAAAGACAACACAGAAAAATAAAGAAAAAGTCGCGCGCCGCGCTTGCAGGGGACGCTGTTGCCTGCTGGCAGTCCAGGAAGGTCTGGGGGGAGAAGGAGGGCTAGGTGTTAACAAGAGAATGCAGGGGGGGTCAAGAGAAAAGAAAAAAAAAAACAAAAAAACAAAAAAAAAACCGCCTGAAGGAGATCCTGGCTACCTACCTAGAAGGTGGAGTCTGGAGCCTAGGGGTCTGGAAGTGGGGTGGGGGTCAGAGGTGACCCTCCCTCAGTATCCCTTGCTGGCCAGAGGCTTGCAGGGGACGCTGTTGCCTGCTGGCAGTCCAGGAAGGTCTAGAAGGTGGAGTCTGGAGCCTGGGGGTCTGGAAGTGGGGTGGGGGTCAGAGGTGACCCTCCCTCAGTATCCCTTGCTGGCCAGAGGCTTGCAGGGGACGCTGTTGCCTGCTGGCAGTCCAGGAAGGTCTAGAAGGTGGAGTCTGGAGCCTGGGGGTCTGGAAGTGGGGTGGGGGTCAGAGGTGACCCTCCCTCAGTATCCCTTGCTGGCCAGAGGCTTGCAGGGGACGCTGTTGCCTGCTGGCAGTCCAGGAAGGTCTGGGCTGTCTCTACTCTTTAGATCAAAGAACAACATGAAGCTGGTAACCGGCCTGATGGTGAAGAGGTGTATTTTTGTAAACTTCATTAGACTCTGAGAATGAGTAATTTCAGTCAAACTCAGCCAAGTTTTCATTCCTATAAGATAGAAATATTATTCTCTATCTATTACAGTTTTGATAAGCATTGCATGTAAATAAATTACCAGCTTAGCACACTGCCTTAACTTTAATAAATTCTTCTTCCCTATTATTATTAGATGTGCTAGAACAGTAGTTCTCAAAATGTGGTTTCCAGAACAGCAGCAACAGCATCACTTGGGAATTAGATAAAAATGTAGATTTAGGGGTCTTACCCTAAACCTAGTAAATCAAAGTTTTGGAGTAGAACCCAGCAATTGAGTTTTTGTTTGTTAGTTTTTTTTTTTTTTTTTTTTTTGTTTTTTTTCTTTTTTTTTTGGAGACGTTTTCGCTATAGGGCGCGTGCGCTCGCCAGACAGACAGAGACATAGAGACAGAAAGCGAGAAATCACCCCCCAGGGGGCATGGTCACGCCGCAATCCCTTCTCCATTCTCCTCTGGGGATCTTGGGCATGCAACGCACATGCGCCCGGCATGGGTTTTAAGCCACGGGTCCGGGACTCGAACCGCAGCCGACTACGTGGGAATCCAGCGACATAGCCATTACACTAACTGCTGGTTCCCATATTTACACATTTTTAAAAGCATAAACAAGGAGTCATATTGGGAGTTAATTTTAATAACATGGCTGGCCAAATACTTGCCGATGGGCAGGAGAATGGGTAAAGAGAAAGCATGAGTACTGAGGGCCACTCGGCAGGCACGTCACACAGCGGGCCTGTAGTCAGAAAGCGGCTACAAAAGACCACGACACACTGCGGGTGGACACAAAGAGAGGAAGGCCATTCTTCCTTAATTATCCTGAAATTTGCAGCCTACCTCTGCCCATCATTCTTTTTAAATGCCTTCTTTCCTGTTCTCTGCCCGATCTACCCGTTTGCTTAACAACTCCAAGAGTCTCGGCAGCGTCCACTTGGCCGGCGGACATCAATCCCCAGCCTCGTAGGAGTAATCTCCTGACTCTGTGTTCCTCTCACTCTCTAGCCTTACCTTAGTGCACACATTGTGCCTGATTATTATTTGTCTTTCCTTTTTCATTTGTCTTCTTTTTTCGTGCCCGCCTGCGAGTGCTCTTCCTGGGCAGGTACTAAAGAGACCCCTTAGATTCTGAGGCGCTCTGGAGAAAGGGCGGGAATGCAGCAGGGGCGGGGCCAGGGGAACAGCTGCTCTTATTGGCCGACGCGTTTTCCTTCCACATCTGCAGAGACTCCTGGGAGCTGAGTTTGGGATTTCCCGCCAGGCCCCTGGGTTGAAGCGGAATTCCTGGGTCTCACTGCTACGGGATGCGTGGTTTCCCAGGTGTCGGGGCCCATCCGTTATCGACCTCTGTTGTCCCGGCAGCTCTGGGAGAATCCAAGTGCAGTTATTTCCTCTTGACCTCTGAAAAGGAGAATCCCAAATCCTGTAAGCCTTTTTTTTTTTTTTTTAATTTTTTTTTTTTATACTTTTGTCAGAGGGCGTGTGCAGTCGCCAGAGAGAGCAGAGGAGAAATTCAAAAACACCCCACCTCCATATGGCCAATCCCTTCTCCAGTCTCCTCTCCAGATTTTGGGCTCCCCGTGTACCTTTTGAACTCGCCCAGCTCTGTGCACCCAACTCCAAATGAGAGGCTGCCACGTGGGATCCAGTGCCATAACCACCACGCCACCCACTGCCACCGTAAACCATCATTTTAATTTGGGATTCCCCTGACTTCTTGAGGGCCACCTTCTCACATGTGACTTTTGTCCACATCTCTTTGAGATCTTCCTATTGTGAGCCCTCAATTCTGGAAGTGGGAACTATTAAGGCACTTTGAAAGTGGTTTGGAGCATGGTGGTGCCCACCCTATGGCAAAAACTACTGGAGGCTGGAGGATTGCAGCATCAAGTCCCTCTCTCTCTCTTTCTCTCTCTCTCTCTCTTTTTCTTCCTCTCAGACCAACAGATGATGTAATGGTTATGTGGCTGAACTCTCACGAAGTCGACCGCGGTTTGAGTCCCAGACCCAGCTGCTTGAAACAGGCTGGGCATGTGTGTGCGTGCGAGCGTGCCCAAGATCCCGCTAGGAGACTGGGGGTGATTTCTTGCTTTCTGCCTCTGCCTCGCTGGTGAGCGCATGCGCACTGTAGCAAAAAACTCTCCCATAAAAAAAAAAAAAAAAGAAAGAAAGGGACCCCTCTGAATCTTCACGCATCCCCACCGTTCCTCCTCCTTGGACCCCAGGTTGGTTGTCTGGGACTTTAAGGCGAACTCCCACCCCACCCCACCCGCAAACCGGATCGAGCCGGCCAGTAGTTCCAGATACCAGGTGGACTGAGGCTGCAGGCCCAACCAACCTGGTCCTGTCACTCATCCTCTGGCCCTTCCCCACTAGCCTTTGGACTCTCTGAATTTTGGTGATTTGAATAGCATGCGGTGCGCTTTGTGCACCGCGCGATTTCCTTTCTTCGTTTTGTGTTTCTTTGCTCTTGAGGTGTTGCTTATTAGGTCAGTTGGAAGCTCACCACTCCTGAGAAACAGGGAGGACTTTGGGCCATCCAGGACTAGTGGAAACAGTTAATGGCAATTGTGAGCAACAGGTAGGCCAACCATAAGAGAAATCATCAATTTTCTAATCCTGTACAACTTTTAACACTCAGAGACACCTTAAATAAGTTAGGAAGCAACATATAGATTACCTGATGACTAGGAACAATCGCAGAGGCTCAAGAAATATGAGCAACCAACAAAAGACCTCTCCCTCAAGGGAAATCATCAAGCCTACATCACCCACAGTCAATACAATGGACGTCGTGGGCATGTCTGATATGGAATTCAGAATATTTGTAGGACCAAACTAACTGAGATGGAAGAGAAAAGAGACAAGGAGCTCCAGGAGATGAGGAAGTCCTTTAATGACTTGAAAGAAGAAATGGATACCTTAAACGAGAACCAGATGGGACTTCTAGGATTGAAGAATGTGATACAGAAAATCAAAGCCTCCCTTGAAAGTATTAAAAGTAGGTTAGACCAGGCAGAAGATCAAATCTCTAACATAGAAGACAAAACATCTGACCTAGAAAAAAGTATCAAGAAGATTGAGAAAACAACCATGAAAAATGAGGATAATATACGAGGAATACTGGATACCATCAAGCACCCCAACATCCGGATAATTGGTATTTCAGAAGAGGAAGAAAATAATAAGGGCCTAGATAATTTATTCCATGAAATCCTGGAAGAAAACTTTCCAAACCTAGAAAGGCATTCAAATATCCAGACCCAAGAAATACATAGGACCCCAAGTAGAATCAACCCAAGAAGGTCCTCTCCAAGGCATATAATAGCCAGACTGGCAAAAACAACAGACAAAGACAAGATACTAAAGTTGGCAAGAGGGAAATGCCAAGTTACTTACAAAGGTCACCCCATCAGGCTAACATCGGATCTCTCGGTGGAAACAATGCAGGCAAAGAAAGAATGGGGAAGCATAGTCAAAGTGTCGAGTGAAAAACAATTTCAACCAAGAATACTATACCTGGCAAAATTATCTTTCATATGGGAAAAAAAGATAAAAACATTCTCAAATAAACAAAATTTGAAGGAATTTACCAACTCCAGACCAGCTCTTCAAGAGGTTCTGAAGGGAGTACTATATCAGGAAAACTAAAAAATCAGACAGTTATACGAGAACAAAAAGCAACCAAGAAAATGGCTCACTTAATGAGAGGATCAGGTACGGAAATATCGATAATTACATTGAATGTCAATGGATTAAATTCTCCAGTTAAGAGACATAGACTTGCTGAATGGATAAGAAAACAGAAACCCTCTATCTGTTGCCTACAAGAAACTCACCTTATGGATAAAGACATACATAGACTAAAAGTAAAGGGCTGGAAAAGGGCTGGAGCAGTGATATTGATCTCAGACAAATTAGATTTCAAGACAAAGACTGTAAGAAGAGACAAAGAAGGGCACTATATAATAGTAAATGGGGTAATCCAGCAAGAAGACATAACCCTTATAAATATCTATGCACCCAACTCAGGTGCACATAAATATGTGAAGGAAAGACTGCTGGAGCTAAAAGGAGAGATAGGGAGAAATACTATAATTGTTGGAGATCTCAACACCCCATTATCTCCTACAGACAGATCTAGACCGAAAATAAATAGATACAGGACTTAAACGATACTATAAATCAAATGGGCTTGACAGATATCTATAGAGCTTTCCACCCTACATCCACATCATATACATTTTTCTCACCCCGACATGGAACCTTTTCAAAGATAGATCATATGTTAGGACACAAATCAAGCCTTTACAGATTCAAAGGCATAGAAACCGTATCCAGCATCTCTGACCATGATGGAATTAAATTCAAGATTAATTTGAAGAAACAATCCCGAAAATACACGAACACATGGAAACTGAACAACCTACTTCTGAATGACTTCTGCACTAATGAATAAATTAAGGATGAAATAAAAAAATTTATGGAAACAAATGATAATGAGTACACAAGTGTCCAGAATCTATGGGACACAGCAAAAGCAGTCATAAGTTGGAAATTCATAGCAATTAGTGCGCATAAGAAAAGAATGGAAAGATGGCAAATAGATAACTTACCATCATGCCCCAGAGAATTGGAAAAACAACAACAAACAAATCCCCAAAATGCCAGGCGAAAAGAAATAATAAAGGTTCGAGCAGAAATAAATGAAATAGAAAATAAACGAACTATACAAAAAATAAATGAAAGCAAAAACTGGTTCTTTGAAAAGATTAACAAGATCGACACACCATTGGCTAGACTGATCAAGGAGAAGAAAGAAAGAAACCAGATTAATCAAATATGTGACAAAACAAGCAATATTACTACAGACATAGCAGAAATACAAAATATCGTTAGAGGATACTATGAGCGACTATATGCCAACAAACAAGATAACTTGGAGGAGTTGGACAAATTCCTGGATGCATATAATCAACCAAGATAGGATCAGGAGGACATAGAGAACCTGAATAGACCCATAACAAGCCAGGAGATTGAATCAGTAATAAATAACCTCCCAACAAAGAAAAGCACAGGTCCAGATGGCTTCACTTGTGAATTCTACAAAACTTTTAAGGAAGAGTTAACCCCTATCCTACTAAAATTATTTCTAAATATTCAAAACGAAGGAAACCTTCCAAATTCATTTTATGAAGCCTCCATCATCCTCATCCCCAAAACAGATAAGAACATGACAAGAAAGGAAAACTACAGACCAATATCATTGATGAATATAGATGCAAAAATTCTCAACAAGATACTCGCAAATCGTATCCAACAACATATAACATTCATCATGACCAGGTAGGCTTTATACCAGGGATGCAAGGGTGGTTCAATATACACAAGACCATAAATGTAATACACCACATTAACAGAAAGAAAGATAAAAACCATATGATCATCTCAATTGATGCGGAGAAAGCATTTGATAAAATACAACATCCGTTTATGATTAATACTCTCAGTAAGATTGGTATAGAAGGGTCATCTCTGAACACAATAAAAGCAATCTATGAAAAACCTACAGCTAACATTATACTGAATGGGGAAAAGCTGAAAGCTTTTCCTCTGAAAACAGGTACTAGGCAAGGCTGCCCACTTTCTCCACTGCTCTTTAATATAGTACTGAAAGTCTTAGTTATTGCAGTCAGAGAAGAGAACAATATAAAAGGCATTAGAATAGGCAAAGAAGAGTTGAAAATACCTTTATTTGCAGATGACATGATAGTAAGAAGACCCAAAGGTTTCCATGAAAAAACTTCTTGAAGTAATAAGTGAATACAGTAAAGTGGCAGGATACAAAATCAATATCCAAAAATCTATAGCACTTCTATTTATGAACAAGTTGAACGAAGCAGAGCTGAAGAAAGGAATCCCTTTCACCATAGCCACAAGATGTATAAGATACCTAGGAATAAACTTAACTAAGAAAGTCAAAGACCTTTATAAAGAAAACTATGAAAATCTTAAAAAAGATATTGAAAATGACATAAAAAAGTGGAAGGACATCCCATGTTCCTGGATTGGAAGAATCAACATAATCAAGATTGCAGTTCTACCCAAATTAATCTACATGTTTAATGCAATTCCAATCAAAATAGCAGAAATATTCTTCACAGATCTAGAAAAGACAATCATTGAATTTGTCTGGAATCATAAAAGACCTCGTATTGCAAAAGCAATCCTGCACAAGAAGAATGGAGTACGAGGCATATCACTCCCTGATCCCAAGATATACTATAAAGCTGTGGTCATCAAAACAGCATGGTATTGGCATAAAAACAGACATGCGGACCAATAGAAGAGAATAGAGACCCCAGAAATAACCCCCAAAGCTTACAGCCAACTGATCTTTGACAAAGGATATCAGTTAATCCATTGGGAAAAGGAAAACATCTTTAGTAAATGGTGCTGGAAAAACTGGGTATCCACCTGCAGAAAGATGAAACTGAACTCCCATCTTTCACCATTAACAACAATCAACTCAAAATGGATCAAAGATCTGAACCTAAGACCTCAAGCAATAAAACTACTGGTGGAAAATGCTGGGGAAACTCTGGGAGACATTGGAGTAGGCAAAGACTTCTTAAATAAGACTCCCAAAGCACAGGCAATAATCCCTAAAATAGACAAGTGGGACTATATTAGACTAAGAAGTTTCTGCACAGCAAAAGACACAGTAACAAGTGTGAACTGACAACCCTCAGAATGGGAAAATATTTTTGTTAAAAATGCTTCAGACAAGGGACTGATAACCAGAATACACAGGGAACTCAAGGGCCTTATGCGAAAAAAAATGATTAACCCAATTAAAAGATGGGAAAATGAGCTGAACAAAAATCTCTCTAAGGAAGACATATGAACAGCCAAAAAGCATATGAGGAAATGCTCAACATCCCTCATCATAATGGAGATGCAGATAAAAACCACAATGAGATACCACCTAACCACTGTCAGAATGGCAAAGATGAAGAATATAAAAAGTGATAAGTGTTAGCAGGGATGTGGTGAAAAGGGAACCCTTCTACACTGTTGGTGGGAATGTAAACTAGTTCAACCACTGTGGAGAACAGTATGGAGGTTCCTCAAAGATCTACAAATAGAACTACCATTTGATCCAGCAATCCCACTTCTGGGTATTTACCCGAAAGACAGGAGAACACTCAGTCAGAAAAGTGCTTGCACATCAATGTTTATTGCAGCATTATTCACAATTGCCAAGACATGGAACCAACCTAAATATCCACAAACTGATGAATGGATTGGAAAAGTGTGGTATATATACTCTATGGAATACTACTCAGCCATAAAAAATAACAAGACCCTGGCATTTGACAGAAAGTGGTCAGATATGGAGGATCTCTTGTTGAGTTGAAGTAAGCCAGGCTATGAAAGAAAGATATTGTATGTATCCACTCAATATATACCTACTATCCGCACTCTATGGCAGAGAGCGAAAAATTGGAGGACATAAAAGCAGCAAAGGTACTTAACGAGTATAGGATAGTGTGGAATGGGGGGGGGGGGTGAAGAGAAGAGGATAGAGAAAGATAGCAAGAGAACAATAGAGAGGCAGTACATTAGTGAGAAACAGATATGGGTTATTACCTTTTGATGACATGTATAGTATTCTCAACTGGATTGGTCTGAGAAGTATTTCATGATGGATAAAGTCTTTTTACAAACAAAATGAGATATAGTGATTGACTGTTTTAAAAAATAATTAGAATAATAATAATAATGATTGGGAAAAACATACAAAAGTTATTGAATGATGAAGCGGGGAGATTAATGTCTCTGTATTGACTGACATGCATGGCATTTCCTTTTGAAAAAGCAATGTAATACACTGTAAAGTTATATGTAATCCAATGTAATATAAAGAAGATTAGGATGATAACAAAAATAAAAATAAAAAAAAATAAAGAAAATGGTTTGTTTTCAGAAGACCTGGAAATAGAAGTTTTCTGAAGAAAAATATTATCCAGAATGGAAGAGGCAGGAGACTCAGTGTGATCAGTGAAGAAGAGGAATATAGAATAGCAGAGAAAGTGTTGTTTACCCTATTTTTGGTGGGAAATTTTTCCATTTTTTTTTTAAGAACTGAAAAACCTCTACTTTCTTTTCTTTTTTTTTTTTTCTTGGACTAGAGGAAGAGCTGTCCTCCATGGAATCTTTACTTATTTGAGAGTTCTCACCCTCCCTTGCTTTTCTCTTTCTAAAAAAGACCTGCCCTAATTTAATGGCTATGTCAGAGTACATGCTTTTAAAACTCACGCCGGGCGCGTTTTGCCCAAGATCCCGAGAGGAGAATGGAGGAGAAGGGATTGCCGTTTGATTTCTCGCTTAGTCTCTCTCTGTCTGTGTGGCGAATATAGTGAAAAATCTCTACATTTCTAGAGTTTTTCATTTTTATCTCTAGGAATACTTACATATATTTAGTACTTCACATTCTATGCAATGCATCTATATTAATGAGTCGGAATAACAGTATATAGCTATTTTTTAAAAAAGAAAAATAGGGGTGGCACAGTGGTGACAACCGGACCCACATAGGAAAGGTTCTGAGTTAGTGTCCGAGTCCTACCTGAGTATGTTGGTTGCATTTTCACTAGTGCCTATGGTCTGAGCTGGCTGGAACAAGGGTGGATAAAACCATGAAGACCCTGTTGGGCTTTACCTGCTTCTCCCTCTCTTTCTCTATTTCTTGTTCTCATAGAATAATAAATATACTTTAAAAAAATAAAAAAAGAAGAGGGACCAGCAGTTAGCATACTACTATGTCGCTGGACTCCCACATAGTAAACCGCAGTTCGCGTCCCAGACCTGGTGGCTTAAAACTCACGCCGGGCACATGTGCATGCGTGCCCAAGATCCCGAGAGGAGAATGGAGGAGAAGGGATTGCGGCGTGGCCATTCCCCCTGGGGGATGATTTCTCGCTTTCTGTCTCTCTGTCTCTCTTCTGGCGAGCGCACGTGCCCTATAGCAAAAACCTCTTAAAAAATAAGAAGAAAAGTTCAGGAATTGCAGACATGGCATAATAAGTTTTTTAGAAATTTTATTTATTCGTTTATTTTTAATTTGACCAGAAAAGGATAGAGTGAGAGAAAAAGAGAGAAAGTGAGAGAAGAAGCCAGGCCTTCAGCAGAAGTTTCCACATGGCTCCAGTGAACTAGATTTTTACGGGAATGAAGATTTTCTACTGATAATTAAGCCTCCAACAAACGAGCTAGCGGCAGAAGAAGCTGGGACTTCAGCAGAAGGTTCCACATGGCGCCAGTGAACTAGATTTTCCAGGGAATGAAGATTTTCTACTGATAATTCAGCCTCCATCAAATGAGCTAGCGGCGGAAGAAGCCGAGTCTTCAGCAGAAGGTTCCACATGGCGCCAGTGAACAAGATTTTTCAGGGAATGAAGATTTTCTACTGATAATTCAGCCTCCAACAAACGAGCTAGTGGCAGAAGAAGCTGGGCCTTCAGCAGAAGGTTCCACATGGCTCCAGTGAACTAGATTTTTAAGGGAATGAAGATTTTCTATGGATAATTCAGCTTCCAACAAACGAGCTAGAGGCAGAAGAAGCCGGGCCTTCAGCAGAAGGTTCCACATGGTGCCAGCACTAAGAGCACTAAGAGCACTGTAGCTAAGCATCCAAATACTAATAGGGTTAAAATATTTCCCAATATCTACTGAATCTGCTGCACCAGTGATCACAACAGAATGGCAAAGAGATTCTAGATCACCTCTGCTTGCTCCTGAACATTTAGACTGAACTTCAAGAATTTGAAAGAAACATACCATCCATCAGATGACAAGAAATTGCCGCCGGATCACAAGAAATATGGGAAAATGAGAAAATACCTCTCCTCCAAGGAAAAAGAGTAACTCTTCTTCATCCACAAGCAGTTTGGTGAAAATCATGGAAATGTCTGATAAGGAATTTAGAGCATTCATAATGTCGAAGCTAACAGAGATGGAAGAGAAGAGAGATAACGAACTGCTAAAGAGAAAGGAGAAAGAAGTTGCCGAGTTCCAGGAGATGAGGAAATTCTTGCAAGATCTAAAAGAGGAATTACACACTTTACAAAAGACTCAAACAGAACTGCTAGAGATGAAGTCTATAATACAAGAAGTCAAAATCTCCCTTGAAAGTATTAAAAGCAGACTAGATCATTCAGAAAATAGAATCTCAGATGTAGAAGAGAAAATGGCTGGCCTAGAAAAATCCACCACGAAGACTGAGAAAATGGCCCAAAAATTTGAGAATGATATGCGAGAAGTACTGGATACCATCAAATGTCCAAATATCCGGATAATTGGCATTCCAGAAGGTGAAGAGATGCATAAGGGCATTGATAATCTATTCCATGAAATCCTGCAAGAAAACTTTCCAAACCTAGAGAGGCATTCGAAGATCCAGTCCCAGGAAATACAAAGGACCCCCAATAGAATCAACCCAAGAAGATCTTCTCCAAGACACATTATAGCCAGGTTGACCAAAACCATAGACAAAGACAAGATACTAAGATTGGCAAGAGAAAAACATCAAGTTACCTACAAAGGACATCCCATCAGGCTAACAGCAGATCTCTCATCAGAAACAATGCGAGCGAGGAGAGAATGGGAAAATATATTTAAAGTGTTACGAGAGAAGCAATTTTAGCCAAGAATACTGTACCCGGCAAGATTATCTTTCAGGTGGGAAGAAAAGACAAGAACATTCTCAGATAAACAAAACCTGAAAGAATTCACCAGCACCAGACCAGATCTCCAGGAAGTTCTCAAGGGTGTGTTGTATCAGGAAAATTAAACACAGACACATGGAAATAAGAGTCCAAAAACTAAGAAAGTGGCCAACTTAATCATAGGGACAAGTCTGGAGTTGAATATTATATGCCAGAATTTAATCAGGAAAATTGAACCAGAACAGAAGATAAAAGTACATGAGACTGATAGGTTCATGAACCTACCATTTGAACAGAATCCTAACCTGTTTCCTGGCTTTAAGCAAAGTTCCTTGGCATTTCTTTGAGTTAAGTTAAAACTGGTTTTCTTAGTAGTAATGAGTGAACTCACCATTGAAAGTAGTTAGATTATGTAGGAAATTGTGTGATCAATGCAATGTGGGTGGGAAGGGAATGAAGGACAATTGTAGACACCGGACATGGTGTGAGAGGAGGGTGGGAAGGGACAGAGGGTCAGAAAGAGGGGTGGAAATATTTCTAGGAACTAGAAATGGAAATTTTTTTGTAATGTGCATGATTGAGTCACTATGCAGTGTGTACTGGATGGGAGATCGCATTTTGTATGCTGTGATGATGCTTAGGGAAGGGATGTAAATTGAGTTACAAAAAAAAAGGTTTCAGAAAAAAAAATATATATATTCAATGACTGCAGTAGGATATGTAGCCCCAGCTAGGTGCTACTTTATAGGATGCGTAAAGTTAGACTTGTGTTCATGGAAATGTGTATGTCACATGTGTTTGCTATGAGGGTATTTGGATTGATTAGGGTCTTTGGTGATTCAATAAAATGTGGGGGGGGGAAAACAGTATAGAAAGCAAACATAGATACCAGAGACAGTGTGGGAGGAGAATGGGAGATGGCAGAGGGTAAGAGATAGGGAATCAAGAATGGGGGGAAAAAAGCTAAACATACAGAAAACAAGAAATGGAAGATCATCTGCTGACAATAACATGTTTGTTGATGTGCTTGATTGAGACAATATACAGTGTACTCTGGATGGAAAGTCTCATTTTATATGTTGTAATGATGTACAGTGAATGAATGCAGATAAATAAATTGAAATGAAATTTAAATAAAAAAAAAGAGAGAGAAAGCGAGAAAGCAAGCCGCTAGGTCTGCGACTGGAACTACAGTTGGGCCATGTGGGAGTCCAATGCCCTTAACCATTACACCACCTGTTAGTCCCATGGGCATAATCAGTTTATCCTAACATGTTATTTCAAATGTTTAGGACTTGAGGTGCCTTCTTCTATCTTATTCAACTACAAGCAGTGCTGTTGTTATTGGTACATGGCAACGAGACTTGGCACCTACATATTAAGGATGTTAAGGCCAATAGATCATGAAGAAAAGACCCATCTAGGTGAGGAGCATATGAAGAATGGCTATATAGGGGCCAGTAGGTGGTGTGGTGGTTAAAGACACTGGACTCCCACATGGCTGACAGTGGTTTGAGCCCCAGACTTGGCAACTTGCTTTCTTACTTTCTCTCTCTCTCTCTCTTTCTCTCTCTCTCTCTGGTGAGTACACATGCCCTGTAGCAAATAAAAAACTAATAATAATAATAAATAATTCTTTTTAAAAATGGCTATATATGAGCAACTAAGGGATTAGAAGATAGCTGCAGCTGAACCTGAAAGTTTGTAAAATGCCAAAACAATAATTCTCAACTTACTTGTAATCTGATCCTTGTCTTCTAGAAAGTTATAGTTTAGGATTCTAAAACATGAGATGAAGGATATTTTACCCTCTTTTGGGTAATTAAGTCCATTAGATATTAATCTTGAAATTCAATTTTTTTTTGTCTTATATTTAAAAATACTTTTTTCAAGGCCAGAAGGTGGCATGGTGGTTAATGTGCTGGATCACCACATGGCCAACCATGGTATGAGTCCCAGACTGGAAGGCGTAAAGATCACAACCAATAAATAGATAAATAAATAAACAAACAAACTTTTTGTTTTTTTTTAAGTTTATTTCATTTTATTCATTGTCTTTATTTTGTTTTATTTTTTATTTATTTTATTTTATTTTATAGTTGACCAGAGAGAGACAGAGAGAAAAAGAAAGTGAGAAAACAAGCTGCCAAGTCCGGGATACAAACCGCAGTCAGCCATGTGGGAATCCAGCCACCTTAACCACCATGCCACCTGCTGGCCCAATAAATAAACTTTAAAAAAATACCTTTTTCTCTTCTAAAGCTTTACAAAGGCTCTAGAGTCTTTTTTCCCATTGATTTTAGGAAGTTTTAAATAGTATTAAATTATATTTTTAATTTTTTCTTTTGTTTTTTGAAGGAAGCAGCATGTAAGAAAGGGACAGGAATGATGAAGAGAAATGTTTCCCAATCATATAAAGGAAAGGAAATGAGTGACAGAGAAAGAACATCTCAGTTTTTCTGAAATCTAAGAAAGGTAAGCTGGTAAATAAGCTGGAATCCAGTATAAGAGGAATAACCTACTATATATTTAGCATGGTGAAAACTTGGCATTGATTTTAAGTTGGATTTATCCTTTGACATGATGTCATGTCTGCTGTTTTAGAACAGCTCTTGTGGTTAAGATGATGTGGGCAGTTGTACTGAGGCATGTGCCAGGCCTCTCCTGACCCCTCCTCTCCACAGTGTGGAGAGGCCCAGAATTCACAATAACCCAAGGCCTTCTGTTTAATTACTGACACTTGTAGGCCTCTGCTAAGCCTCAGCTTCTCCCCACTTTGAAATGATAAAAGCAACCTGAGACCATAAGAAGCCAGACACTCCACTTATCTAAACCTTTCTTCTCTAAAGTAAACTTTGAGCTTCTTTTTCTGGATAGGATACCCTTAGCCTGTTGGAGCTCTCCCGTCCCTGAAAACTTCCTTATAAAAGACTGTGCTTATCCCTCACAGGAGGCTGGAGTTTCAGAGTATTAACTCCTCCATGCCCACTATCATAAAAACAATAGAGTTATTCCTGTCTCTCTAGAGTGCTGCGTTTTCATCCTTTGGCAGTCTGTTTTCCCACAGCAATGAGGGTAAGGGTTCAAATATATGAGATTTGTTACCGGGACTTGCCAGGACTTGTCATTTTGTGGCAGTATATGCTAGATGAATGGCCCTCTAGCACAGTAAAGTAATATAACTCTATGTTTTTAAAAATGTAACTTCTCTATCAATTTAAGTGCTTTGTAAAGTTAGCTCTTTTATTTGTTAAGTTCTGTAACTTGTTTGTGGTTCTAGTATTAGTAAACGATCCAAATTTCCAGCTTAGGTCTGTGATCCCATAGATATATTTTTTTAAATTATTTTTTCATTTAACTTTATTTATTTATTTATTTATTTATTTTTTATTTATTTGACTAGAGAGAGAGAGAGAGAAAGAAAATGACAAAGCAAGTCACCAGGTCTGGGATTCAAACCATAGTCGACCATGTGGGAGTTCAGCACCCTTAACCACCACGCCACCTGCTGGCCCCTAGATTTATTTCTTTCAGAATTTGTAGGGAAGGTTGCATCTCTTTTTTTTTTTTTTTTGAGAGGTTTTTGCTATAGGGCGCGTGTGCTTGCCAGACAGACAGAGAGAGACACAGAGAGAGAGAAAGCGAGAAATCACCCCCCAGGGGAATGGCCACGCCGCAATCCCTTCTCCTCCATCCTCCTCTCGGGATCTTGGGCACGCATGCACACGCACCCGGCATGAGTTTAAGCCACCGGGTCTGGGACTCGAACCGCGGTCGACTATGTGGAAGTCCAGTGACATAGCCATTACGCTAACTGCTGGTCCCGGGAAGGTTGCATCTCTTTTTGGCATATTAGTTCCAAAGGAGACTTTTTGTATAATACTTAGCTATAAAAATAATTTAAGAACTCTTATATGTATGGTTGTAAGACCTGGCCTCGGGAATGGGGGAGGTGGTCAGATGCCTGTGTGAGAGTTTTCAGGCTTGTAGCACATGTTTCATTGACTTCACTTATGAAACACAAATTCAAAAAATAAACTCAATAAAAATTTTAGGGTGGCGACCTCAGCATTAAACCCAAGCATGTCAAGCAAGAAGACCAGTGTTACTTTGCTTGTAACATGCCTATGAAGCTGGCCTTACTGATGACATTCAAGGAATTTTCTCTAATGTCAATGATGATAGATATCAATTCTTTTTGTATTCCTGTTGTGTGATTTATTTTGTACAAAATTCAAGGCTCATTCATATTGATGACATTCAAAATGTTTCTCTCTGGTGTGACTACTCATTGGTTACATTTATCAGATCTGTGTCCAGTGTAAATTCTCTCATATTGTATCTCAAGTATTTTCATTTCCACTAACTGAATTTACTTTTATTCAAGTTTTAAGAGTACATAGTGTACCCAACACATCATTCTATGGTGAATCTGCATTCTTAAAAGTGTGTGTGCATGGGTGTGTGTGTGTGTGCACGTGGGGTGGGTGCACATTTTATGGAATAGTAGTTCAGAGAAAATAGTTTTAAGTCTTAAATATTTAAAGGTAATTTTGTCATGAAGTGTTTTTTTTTTTTTTTTTTCTTCCTGGGTTTTGAAGATGAGAAGCAGAGCCTGTTTTCCAGCCTAAATGTCTGCTCTGCCTAGATGCATCTTGCTGTGATCTCTAGATTTTAGAGGATGTTGAATTATGTCGTTGGGAATGTTTTTACCTCTGTGTATTTATTAGACAGCAAATTGATTAAACAAACAAACAAACAAATAAATAAATAAATATTTTAAAAATTCTCTCATGTTGTATAAGGAATGAAATATCAACAAATGTCTTCAGGGATTAAAAAGGGATTCTCCCCATTATGTACTCTCTTCTGCACAAAGTAGTGAAGAGCCACATTAGAAGGACTTTCCATACTTACTACATTCATAGAGCTCTTCTCCAATATGGTTTGTCACATGTTTCCTACGGGATGAAGTAATACTAAAGTGTTTTCCGCAGTTGTTGCTTTACATTTTGTATTCTCTTGTACCCAGTAAAGGAAAAGTTACTCCTGGAAGGATTTTCCATATTGATTACAATAATAGGGTTTTCCCCAGTAGTGTGAGTTCTCATGTGTATTAAGAGAGTGCTTCCTAAATATTTTTCCACAGTCATGACTTCCATAGTTTTTCTCCAGTGTGAATTCTTATGGAAATAGTAAGAGTAGAAATTATTTTGAAAGCCTTTCCATATTTGTCACATTTATAAGATTCTTCCAAGTATGAATTCTCTTCTATACTCTACGAACAGATTTAATACTGAAGAGTTGAAACAGTACTCATATCCATAATATTTTATTCTAGCATGAAGTCTTACATGCATCCAAATGGATGATTAATAACTGAAAGTTCTCCTATAGCCCTTACATTCATAGGGTTTTTCCCTATTATGTATTCACATGTGTATAGCAAGTTAAGAATGATTACTGAAACATTTTCCCCATATTAATTGTATGCAGAGCATTTCTTATCAGTATGAACTTTCTTGTGTTGAATAAGGTTATACGTTGCACTGATTATACTGACTTATTCTAAGATTTGACCCTTTGGGGCCAAGGGCCCTCCCCCATGGGAGGGTCCTGGGATCCTATCCCAGGGTCTCCTGCCACATGCTGAAGGCACACACATGTGCGCTTGTGACCTGAGGCTGGGAGTGGATCCTGGGTGTAAGGATCCTGTTGGGGACACATCCCTTTCTCTTTCTCAGAGAAAACAAATAAATAAACTAAAAAAAAAAAAATTGAACTATTGAACTTTTTTTTTAGAGGTTTTTACCTTAGGGAGCGTGTGCTCACTGGAGAGAGAAACAGCGAGACGGAAAGTGAGAAATCATCCCCCTGGAGGGTTGGCCATGCCCTAATCCCTGCTCCTCCATTCTCCTCCTGGTATCTTGGGCACACATGCACGTGTGGCCAGTGTGATTTTCAAGCTACTGGGTCTAGAACTCAAAGTGCGGTTGACCTTGTGGGAGTTCAGTGACATAATGACTATGCCGTCTGTTAGCCCTGAACTTTTGGTTTCAGGTAGAACCTAAATATCTGGGCGGATGCTTGGAAAATTTACTCTTCTCTATTATTAACTCATCCTCTTTCTCTAATAGGAGATTGAACTAGGTTTGATGATATGATGCCCAAGTGATGCTGTTTTTGTAGTTTTCCTGCAGCTTAATTCTATACCGATTTTACTGATGAGTCCAGCAAAGCCTACTTTTCTGGGTTAACTCCATAGCCATATCTTTGAATGACACTGAGTCCCATGACCAGCTTGGTAGAAGCCCATTAGCCAACTCTTCTTCCCTTGGATTTTCCCACTGGTGATTGGGAGAGTCCTTAGTCCAGAAAACTAAGTTATTGCTATTTCTCACAAAAAAGGTGAGGCTATCCTCTTTAGGTGGTAACTTCTTGTTTATAATTATAGACCATTAAAATTGGAAGAGGCCTTCAGGCTGATCTTTCTAGAGTTAGAGTTGGTATTTCTAGTTAGGGGTATGGTGCTGGTTTATACTGACTTTTTCTAAAGAAATAGCTTTTTTTTTCCTTTGAAAAATATATTTTCTCTTTGAACATTAGAAAACAGCTGTCAAGTAGATTTCCTCAGAAGAGGAAGAAAAGGACTCAAAGATATTGGTGCTATGGATACTGTCTGTCAGATGGCTTTCTTGCCCTCTGAGTCAGCTGAGCAGAAGAGGAACATTTGTTTCTTACCGCTCTTGTTATTCCTGCATTATTTAAACAGCATGTTTGTACATAATCTACATAGAAATGTTTACATATTAATGAAAACTTTGCTTCTTTTTTTGCTGAAGATTTTTTTAACTTGCCAAAGGGCACACGAATTCAAAGGAGGGGGTGGGGAGAAAGAAAGTGAAAAAGCACACCCCCCCTACTCTCCCAATGGAGGATGGTCACATCACAATCTCTTTTCCTCCATCTTGCCCTCCTTTTGGAATTTTGAGCATGCACAAACATGTGTCCGGCATATTTTTCAAGCCACTGGGTCCAGGATTTGAACTGCACAGTCAGATATGTGGGATACAGTTCTTTTAACCACCAGGCCACAGACTGGGCCTGTAAATATTTTTCTTATTTGGTATTTTCTCATCTATTTCTTTTCCTTGAATTTCAGCTCCTCCCAAAGTTTTCTAATTAGCCTTGCTTTAGATCATAGAAGTATCAATAAACAATGTTGTTTGATTTGGTTCTTTTCTTTCTTTCCTTATTATACCATTGTGTTCAGCCAGCCCATTTTTAGTCTGGAGTCAGCTGACTTCAAGTACCTGACCACACTTATTTTCCTTCTAGTCTCAAAGCAGTTATGCTCCCAGCGCCCTTTGGTTGTTGCCTCATTCTGTTGTTATTGGCCTATGCAACCAAGAATTGTAGCCAGAACAAGAGATTGTACAAATGGGAGAAATCTTGCTCTATGGATTCTGGCAACACTTGCTGCACTGTTCCTGGGCTGATCCTGTCCATGGCAATCCTCAGTGTTACGTACTCTGCCCTGATCAAAAGACTGGGATAAGGTATAGTGAATGCTTGTTGATATTCTTGAATCAGGGTGAATCCAAACTGATTATGGAAATAAATCATCCTCTGCTTTATAGTGGAAAAATATAGGGGGAGAGGGTCTACTTTAGAGAAGAGAAAACCTAACACAGTAGTTTCTATGGTTAAATGTGTCCACCTAAAATTCATGTGTTGAAATTTGGTTGTTATTAAGAGAAAACTTAATCGGACTCTGTAAGAGGTAGGACCTTTGGGAGGTAATTAGGATTAGATAAGATCATCAGGATGGGAGCCCCATGACTGAATGCTGGTGGCTTTATAAGAGGGAGAGGCCAGAGCTGACACATACTCTTGCCCTCTCATCATGTGATAACCTGCACTACCCTCTGACTCTGCAGAGACACCCTCCCACCCCAAACAGCCTTTTCCAGATGTGGCCCCTTGACCTTGGACTTCCAGAATTGTGAGTGAATAAACCTTTATTATTTATAAATGACCTTGTATAGTACAAACTCAGTTACAGCAACATAAAATGGGTCTAAATGGTACTTAAGAACTCAGGCTAGTAGGTGGCATGGTGATTGGGGCTCTGGGCTCCCACTTGGCCGACCATGGTTGGAGTCCTTGGCGGCTTGCTTTCACACTTTCCCTTTCTCTCTCTGTCTCTCAATGGTGAGCACATGTGCCACATAGCAAATTAAAATAATAATAATAAATTAAATTAAATGGATAATTCTTAAAAAAAAAAAAAAAAAAGGAATTCAGGCCTTAGAATTTAGTAGACAGTGTTCTCAGGCGATTTGACACCTGGATTGTTCTAATCCAATTGAATGAGGCATTTAACCTTCCCAGGTGTGAGAACCCGTGTTTAGGGAAGAGCGATCACAGTGGTCCTTTCTTTTGTTTCAGTTTGCTCTTGCACAAAAATCCACTTTCAAGTGAATCAGGCAGATGGGACTGCAAATACCTAACAGGTAAGAACTAAAGGTGGGTCTTTCTGGGCCGGGTTGCCTCATGGATGACTACATTTACTTTTTACAGGCATTGTATTGCTTGTATTGGATCGTTGGGAGCAACTTCTCTCACCTTAGGGAAACGTGGATAGATACTGGCAAGACCAAGAAGTATGGGATAGTAGCCAAAATCTAGCGATCTCATGAGTATAAGTGATTGTTACAGCTGCACAGGTACTAACATTTGGATTGGTTTAGACATAGAATGAAGTAGCAGCTGATTGGTTAATAAAAGTAAAACGGGACCCCCTACCTGGGAGAGATTTGACAGCTCCCTGATTAGGACCCCAAATCTCTCCTGGCCCTCTGTCCCTGCCTTTGTGACGTGGCCCAGCCAGCCTCTGTGATGCGGCCGGGCCAACCTCAGCCATGGTTCACACTTCTGTGGGTAAGGCACAAAGCCAGTGGCCCCGCGGAGGCGGGAGCGGGGCCATGGCCATGGCTGAGCAAGGTGAGGCTAGTGGCGTACCCCAAAGCGCTGAAGTCAAAACTCAGCAGCCTGTGGAAAACCCCCTCGAAGGATCGGTGAGACGGAACCCGCGCTCCGTACTTAGAGTGTCCCAGCTGCTGCTCCGAGCCATCTCTGCACACAGAGGGCTGACTCTGGCAACTCTCAAGAAGGAGCTTGGAAACGCTGGCTACGAAATGCGCCGGAAGTGTAGCCGCCACTCTGGGAGCGAAAAGCCCAAGCCTGAGATAAAGGGCACGCTTCTTAGGGTCAGCGGCAGCGACGCCGCCGGCTACTTCAGGATATGGAAAATCCCGAAGCCGAAGAGAAAGACTGGACGCCCCAGGTTGGAGGAGGGCGTTCGCTCTCCCAGGAGGACCCAGTCCGTGCCCCGGACCCCGCGGAGGCGCCGCACGCTTCGCAAGGCGGCCAAGAAGGCCAGACAAATATGGAGACGGAACGCGAGAGCAAGCGCCAGGGCAAGTGCAAGGGCGAAGAGGGGGAGGCCAAGAGCCAACGACCAGGTGCGTGCCAGAGCCAAGGAAGAAGCGAGGGCCAAGGTGATGGACGAGGGGAGAGGACGGACCACAAAGGAAGACAACAGGCCTAGGCCCCAAGAGGAGAAGAGGCCAAGCTCGAAGCCCAGGGAAGAGAAGCAGGACGCCGAGAAGGTGGTAAAACGAACCATCCAGAAGTCCACACGGATTAAAACCGACCGGCCTTCTAACGGGCAGGGGAAGACCTGCACAAAGATTTCCACTAAATCTGAGGGTCCTCGGAACGCAGTCGGGAATCCATAATGTGGGAGCAGTTTCCCTTCATCCAGGCACAAATGCCTTTCCCCCCAGGCTCCAGCGAGAGCAGCTCTCACATTCATTAAAATGGACAAAACCATTTAAAAATACTTTCTACCACATTGTTTGTGTCTGTTTCCTTTTTGCCACACCTGAAAGGGTTGAGGCTTGAAACCTGTAGCAGAGGAATATGGGCTGAAGAGAGAAAAAGGGGCTGAGCTTATTCTCCTGGGCAAGTCACAGCAAAGTGCTTTTCAGAAGGAAAGAAAACAGGTAGGGGAAACCCAGCAACTTAGCAGGGTTAGACAGAAGAGTAGAATTAACGTTAGACACTAGCAAATCCAAATTGAGTTTTGGGGAGGAGGGCATATTGGGGGAAGAGTAGACACTTTAAATTGAGTGATCTCCTGATCCAAAGTGTTCTTACCTGAAATTTCTTTTAGAGCAAAGTCCCTTCTTTCAAAATGGATTATAACGAACTTCTTGTTTTTGCCCTGAATTGATGACTTAATTTTTAAAATATGTTTTACTTTTCAGTTAAATCAAAGCGTGGAAAGCATCTAACATTGGGTTCGGCACAGAGTTAAGTGCTCATCACTGAGAGTTAAATACGTATATAAATAATTCCTGGGACCAGCAGTTGGCATAATGGCTATGTCGCTGGACTCCCATGTAGTCAACCGCAGTTGGAGTCCCAGACCTGGTGGCTTAAACTCACACCAGGCGCATATGCTTATGTGCCCAAGATCCCTGGGAGAGAATGGAGGAGAAGGGATTGTGGCGTGGCCAAACACCACCCCACACCCCCCCCCACACTCCCTTCTGTCTCTCTGTCCCTCTCTGTCTTTCTGGCAAGCATATGCGCCCTATAGCAAAAATCCTCTCCAAAATAATAATAATAATAATAACAATAATAATTCTTGATGAGGTAGTAATGATCAGTCATTAGTGAAACCAGGCTTGTAGTCAAAGTTCTGCTAGTCTGACTTTAGTCTTTTCGTCACCATTCATGGTTTACGTTTCCTTCTCTGTAAAATACCAGGATTGAAGTAGCATGATTTTTAGGTGATTTTAAGTGTCAGCACAATTATAATGGGGACTTATCATGGCATACGTTTTGCTTGGCAAAATCCAACAATAATGGAATTATCAACTGGGAAAAATGCTAACTCCCAGAGAAGAAATTGTTTAAGAATGTGTATCAGGTACACAAGGAGATGAGAAGACTAGGTAATTAATATGTGGGTCAGGTTTTCGTTTTTTCTTCTTCTTTAATTTCTAGGAGAGTCTGGTATTTTCCATAAGGGGTAACAGGGTATATGTATTTAAAACAAACAAATTATTTTTTTGTGGGGGGAGAGATTTTTCCTATAGGACATGTGCACTTGCTAAACCAACCAGCCTTCTAATGGGCAGGGGAAGTCCTGCACAAAGAGTCAGAGAGAGACAGAGAGACAGAAACGAAGAAATCATCCCCCAGGGTGGATAGCCACACCGCAGTCCCTTCTCCTCCATTCTCCTCTTGAGATTTTTGGGCATGTACACACATGTGCCCGATGTGAGTTTCAAGCCTCTGGGTCTGGGACTCAAACAGCAGTTGGCTGTGTGGGAGTCCAGTGATGTAACCATTATGTCATCTACTGGTTCCCAAAAAAATTAAATAAAAAAACTTAAATGATGCTTATATTTTTCCTCTCACACCCTTGAGAAGTACTGCTTTAAGCCTGTGCAAAGCTGAGTAATAGCAAAATGCTTGCAGTGTATCTTATCTGTAGATGATATGAAATTTGAAATTTCTCCATGCTGCAATTTTCTATGCACTTAGATATTCTCTAAGAGTGGCAGAATGAAGCAAACAGAATCAGAGAATAGAGAATCATCTGAAAACAGGCAAGAAAGAGAAAATCAAACATTGACCATTAAACACAATTATAACAAAGTTAATTAAATATTTTTGTACCCAGATGTATTGTTTCTTTATAGGTCAGAGATGTTTTTACCTAAAGGACCAAGTGGTTTTGAATTAGCCCTTTTTCTCTAATACAGAATGGCAATGACACAATAATTTGTCTCTAGATTTTCCAGGAATTGTCACATTAGTTTGTATTATGAGGGTTTCTTTATTTAAGCAAACTTCCATTCATTCATTCAGCCAAGGCCAGTGACAAGAGATCCAGACCCTGACTACATATAGCAAACAATGGTCATGTAATGTTATTTCTCTTTTTCCCTCCCCACCACCCCACTCCCACAGAGAGCACTTGTGCCTGTAAGGCAGAGGGAAGGGAATGAGGTGTGCTCAAACCGCAATCCTTTTTTCTCCATTTCTCCATCCTATCAGGATTTTGTGCACACACATGTGCCTGGCTTGGATTTCATGTCACTGGGCCAGGATTTGAAACTTGAATGGCCATGTGGGATCCAGCTCCCACTACACAGAACTTAACTGCTGTGCTACAGGGCAGCCCAAGGTTCTTTTTCTTTTCTTTTTCTTTTTCTTTTTTTTTTTTTTTTAAAGAGGTTTCTGCCTTAGGGCAAATGTGCTGGGGTGGAGGGAGGGGGAGGAAAGAGAGACAGAGACAGAAAAAAAGTGAGAAATAACCCCCCAGGGGGAATGGCCACATCACAATCCCTTCTCTGTTCTCCTCCCAGGATCTTGGGTACACATGCACACTCACCCAGTGTGTCAAGCCACCTGGTCTAGGACCTGAACCATGGTCAACCATGTGCGAGTCCAGCAATGTAACCACTATGCCATCTGCTGGCCTCTCAAGGTTATTTTTCATTGATAAGCTTTAAGGTGGCATTACTCCAGTGAAATATAAGAAGTGACCTTTGCTCATTGGCAGGCTATCCAGGTCCTAATAGTAGCTGGGTATTCTATCAAAGAAATTTTCAGTAACACCTAATCTCATCCTTAGTGTTCATTCATTAGTGACTAAGTACCTGCAAGATTCTGGGAACTGTGCTGGGAATACTAAAATATGTAACACATTATCCCCACTTTTCTGTGTTCACATTTGAATGGCATATTTGGGTATTTAACCTTAGTCAGAACAAATGTAATGTCCCTGACCTCAGTTCTTTGCTTTCCTTTTACCTACACTGCCTAGTGTTGATTAGATAATTGCTGCACTCTAAAGTTGTAACATACTTCAACCATCAAATATTCAATGATTGCTTAAAAAATAGTCAACAGAACTATTAATAGCCTTTTAAAAAGTTCCAGCTTTACTTATAGAGAAATGCACACTAAAACAATAGGAATATTTCTAATCAGATTGGCAAAAATTTAAATGTTTGAGAGCATATTCTATTGGTGAGGTTGTAGGGAAACAGACACTTATATATAATGCTGGTGGGAGTATTAATTTTTACAACCTCTAGTGGAGGGAACTAGCTATCAAAGCTGTGAGTGCAAATATCTTTTGATCCAGCAGAACCACTTTTAGGAATTTGTTTCAGATATTTATGCATTTGTGAAATGACCTGTATCTATGTTACTTAGTGGGACATTGTATCAGCAAAAAAAAAAAAAAAAAGAAAATGGAAATAACTATAATGTCAATAGGTAATGGGTTAAACTCATCTGTACAGTGCAGCATGTACACATCTGTACAGTGAAATAGCATGCAGCTATAAAAAAGAGAGGAGGATTCTGATATGACAAGTTCCCCAAAATACATTCAGTGAAAAAAGGGAACGTTTAAGACACTTGTGTATCTTTTTTTTTTTTTTTTGGAGAGGTTTTTCGCTATAGGGCGCGTGCGCTCACCAGACAGAGAGAGAGACATAGAGACAGAAAGCGAGAAATCACCCCCCAGGGGGATGGTCACGCTGCAATCCCTTCTCCTCCATTCTCCTCTCGGGATCTTGGGCACGCACGCACACGCGCCCGGTGTGAGTTGTAAGCCACCGGGTCCGAGACGCGAACCGCGGTCGACTACGTGGGAGTCCAGCGACATAGCCATTACACTAACTGCTGGTTCCCTGTATCTTTTTTGTATTTGCCTTCAGAACCATATAAGTCCCAACTTGTTCAAAATTAAGGTAGAACTTTCCATGTAATTGTCAAGTATAGCGTTTTCATTTATAAGGTGGTTTTTACTTTTGCAGGCATTAGTTCATCTGACCTTCATCTCAGCCTCTAAGATTGGTCCTAGGTGAAAAAGTCAATGTTTAAAAAATACACAATTTAGAAATTATTTTTAACTGTAACTCTAGCTCTCTTTCAACTTCAGTGAAGCTCTAGTTGTTGAATGGGACCACACCATCATCTCACAGACTCCACAAGCCATCTTTTCTTTTTTTCAATGTAAGTAAAGGTCAGAAATAAAAATAGATGTTAATGGATTAACCTAGACCATAAAAAGGGGGTTCTGTGCAGGTGTATGTGTGTGTGGGTTTCAAGGGCAAAGCATAACAAAATATGACACTGAAGGAAAGAGGTAGTGGCCAGAAACACTGATATAGGCTTCAGTTCTATTGGAGTTTGAATCTCAGGTTTAGTCCTTACTAGACATGTAATTTGAACTAACAGCTGTAGAAGGATGTCAGTGTCTACCTAGTCTCTAGGAACCTCCTTTCTTGTAGAATCCATTTGTACTATGAATGTTTTAATTATTTAGAAGTTTCATAGATGGTGATGGGATGTTCTGAAATTCTCAACATGTTTTTCAGAACCTTCAAAAATCTCCATTTGTCAGTGGTCTCAATTGAACAGTCATGGTGGCTGTTTCTTTTCTAATTTCTCATATCTCTTCCTCTTCCTCTTGTTCTCTGAGGAGCTCTAACATGACAAGGCTGTCTGATTGGACTGGAGATCACTCCAGCAAAAACCTAAGTGCATATGAACACAGGTTGTTCGGGAAGGACTTAAAAAAAAGAAGCCAAAGGGACCAGCAGTTAGAGTAATGGCTATGTCGTTGGACTCCCATGTAGTCGACCGGTTTGTGTCCTGGACCCGGTGGCTTAAACTCATGCTGGGCACATGTGCACGCGTGCCCAAGGGCCCGAGAGGAGAATGGAGGAGAAGGTATTGCGGCGTGGCCATCCCCTCCCGGGGGGTGATTTCTAGCTTTCTGTCTGTCTGTCAGGCAAGCGCATGCGCCCTATAGCAAAAACCTCTCAAAAAAAAAAAAAAAAAAAAAAAAAAAAAAAAAAAAAAAAAAAAAAAAAAAAAGAAGCCAAAGAATTTCGAAGAGAAGAAGGGAAAATTGAGAGAATGTTAACATAAGGACTTGGGTAACTCTGGCTCCCAGATAATACCCAGTTATTAAAACTTACTAGGGGGCAATTAACAGTCACCACCACCTCGGACTCAACATGCAGATTTGTAGGGTGTTTGGAGGAGGATAAAGACAAGGATGTCAGGATTTCAATAGTTCATTAGGTGGCTGAGCAAACAGGTTTCAATTGAACAGTCATGGTGGCTGTTTCTTTTCTAATTGCTCATATCTCTTCCTCTTTGAGGTAATGGAAAATATTTGTCAGACTTGTCAAAGTATCACTCCAAGTGACTGGGGAGAAACGAGAGTAAAAACAAGAAAATAAGAAAATATATGAAGCCCAGAGGCAACCAAACAGCCTGCTGGTGTGAGGAAAGCTGCAGAGACATCTGATAATCATCCCCTAAGCCACCTGCTAGAACTTTCCAAGGCACCATGGAGGAAGAGCCTTTGGGCAGAACTCATCCACAGCAGCAAGGCAGTCCCCTCTCCTCTTCTCAGAGAGGCCTGGATTAATGCCCAGGGCTCCCTTCACCCCTGTGGCTGCTTTTTCATGTTTTCTCCTATAGCCACTGCCTATCCTACCCTCTCGATAGTCTCCCTCAGTGGAAAATGCATCTAAGGGATCCAGTTTCTATCCTAACCTCATTTGTGTGTTTATCTAACTCCCAGGAAATACCTAGTTATTATGAATTTGCCTAGGGGGTCAAGTCGCAGTCACCACCACCTTGGGCTCAGCATTTAGATTTCCCAGGAGTAGGGCTAGCGCCTGCTTGGCCCTGAGACCAAGGGCCTCCTTATTAAACTTTTGCTCTAGGGAGGGGCCTGCACAGCCCCTGTCTAATCCCAGTGTCTTGAGTATGGGTTGAATCCCTGCCTGCCTGGGAGCCAGTGACATAAGGGGGATGGGACCCCAGTAGAGACTAACTGAGACTAGAGGCTTGTTTCAGGAGGGGTGAAGGGACATGTACAGGGCTCCGGACTCGATAACCCCATCTTATCTGTTGTAGCCTTTTTATCAGAAGAGCCTGGAATGGAGGAAAAGGTGAAGTGAACTCAGAGATCAGTGACATAACGAACACATCTTTCTTCAACCGACAGGGACCTTAAAGAGCTTGTTATAGAACCCTAAGGATACAGACTAGGATACACACTAAAGCCCATCCCATCACTTGCTCACCTTGAATAATCCCAGGAAGTTCACAATGGCTGTGGTAGGGAACCAACTCTGACAACAGCTAGAAATCTGCAGGCATCGAGCAACTGGGCTAAGGGAAGTGGACATACCCCTACAAAACTTCCTGGAAGAGGGTGCCCAGGTGCTTGATGGCATGAGACATGGCAGGTGAGTGGTGGTGCTGGGATGAAGCACACATTGAGGACGGGGGCCAGAGTCACACTGAACCTCCAGGCCCCAAACTACCAGTACCTGGTATCTAGCAAGCGTGTGAAAATTGCTTGTGGACTTGAGGCAGTTTGATTCTCAGGAACAACAGGAGATAGGAAGAGAATGAGGAAATTAAAATGGAGAAAGGTGGAAAGCGACATTGGAAGCCACATCAGAGGAAAAAGCCTTTAGGGATTGGAATAAAGGGCCTAGATTTGGCAGTATAAACAGGGGGTTGGGTGAGATTGGTGTACTGTGTGTATATAAGGGGGAGAGAGAGAGAGAGAGAAAGAGAGAGATGTGAGGGGACAGCAGAGTAGGTATAGGCAAGCCAATAATTGGGGGAAGAAAGTGAGAAGTATGAGGAGCTGACCTCACCTCCTGCTTAATAGGCGTAAAACTGACAGAAAAGAAACTGGATAATAGAGGAATAGGTATTGAGTGGGCTCATGACATAATGGAACTGGATAGAAGCTTGAAGAGAGAAACTATGATAGAAGAATGGGAATTGGAAAGAACAAATACCCTCAGAAAGATGTAGCATTGCTCAAGCAAAAGAAAACAAAAACTGGGTAGCCTGGTGGCCTGGTGGTTAAAGTGGCTGGATCACACATGGCTGACCGCATGGTTTGAGGCCCCGACCTAGTGGCTTAAAAAACACACCAGACACATGTGTATATGTGCCTAGAATCCTTAGGGAGAGTAGAGGGGAAGAGCATCGTCTCCCTCTGGCAGGGGGTGATTTCTCATATAGCAAATTTAAAAAATAAAACAAACAAAAACCTGAAAAAGAGGGAGAAGGGAGAAGTGGGAACAAAGTGTCCTCCTACTGGAAAAATAGAGATGGTGATAGAAAGGAAACGGGGCCTAAAACCTGGAGTTGAAAGACGATTCAGTTTTGGGTCTACCCCAGCCTTTTGACCTTGGAGAGTCCTCGTGAGCAGGTTTGTAACTATCAGTTCAGTCTGTCCTAATGGAAGTCCCTGGCAGAGGAACTGGAGGAGGTAGCAGGGAACAGATATCTTCCCATAGCCTGGATTGGACGGAATCTTCAAAGCAGGAGAATGCATTTTTGCACCACAACTTAATTGGATATAACCCCTACCTAGTAAACACAGTCTGGGTTCAAATCTCACGTGTGTCACATTTTACTAAATAAAGCTAGTTCCCTCTTGTACTATGGGGACTCTGATGTTTCTGCTGCCCATGCCCATAGGGTATGCCAAATCATGGTTAGAAATCCCTCAATGACCCCTTTTTTAGTCTCTGCTCCAGTTGTGAGACTGGGAGACCTGGGTCCTTAAGGGCTTGGCACAGGCTTTATTTTCTGTGTCAAAAGCTCACTTCACCCTCCTCCTTTTCTAGGCAATGTAATGGAAGGCCTGGGAAAAGGAAAAGATAACTAGGAGTTGACCTCTGCTTAGTAAGGATCTTGGTGTCTCCTCCTCTCTGTCCTTTCAGATTCCTGGACCTAAATATCCTCAGTGCCCACACTGGAAGCCTAGTTCCAGTGAAACATGGGAGCTTGGTAGCTGTCCTCCTCATTCTAAAACTGGCGACTTACTCCAGTTCTTTCAGAGTTAAGGGTGGGAGAAGATCTTGGAATAAGGAGGAATAAAACTGAAGATTAGCCTAATGAGACTGTTGAAAATAAACCTAACAACAGGAGTGTAAAGATCCATTTGAAGAGGGTGAGGTCCCACTGCTTGAAATGAAATTAAATTCCCTAGCCAATGGTTCTCAAAATTTAGCTTACATATCACATATGCTGGAAGATGTTAAGAGACTGATTATTGGACTTCACACCAGTTTCTGATTCAGTAGGTCTAGAGTGGGGCCTGAGAATTTGCATTTCTGGGACCAGCAGTTAGCATACTGGCTATGTCACTGGACTCCCACGTAGTCGACTGCAGTTCGCGTCCCGGACCCGGTGGCTTAAAACTCACGCCAGGCACGTGTGCGTGCATGCCCAAGACCCCGAGAGGAGAACGGAGAAGGGATTGCTGCGTGGCCATCCCCCCTGGAGGGTGATTTCTCGCTTTCTGTCTCTCTGTCTCTGTCTGTCTGTCTGGCGAGCGCATGTGCCCTATAGCAAAAACCTCTGGAAAAAAAAAAAAAAAAACGAATCTGCGTTTCTAACAAGTTTCCAGGTGATTGGTGCTGCTGGCCTGAAGACTCCATTTTGAAAACTATGGTCTGATACAACACATGGGGAATAAAAGAAAATCTTGCCTGCTCAGGATCTCTAGGGATCTAAGGAAGCAGATTCACACTTTTCTGTTATTGCTCAGCCCCATCCACCCCTTTCGGTGCACTCATCTGAATAGTGATAGAAAGAACCTGCCTTCTGCTCCCTCTAGGTCTGAGTCTGGGCTTACCTTGCTCTTGATGAAAATAGGAAACAAGTGATTTAATTGTAGGCTTGTTGGAAAGGGAGTGATTTTATTCCAAATTATCACCCCATTAGCTCTCTGAAGTCCTAAATGCTTTAACAAGGGAAAACCCTTTCTTTCCACAATTAAACTGAGGCCCAAAATGTAAACAGCCTTAGAAAAAGCTAACACATTGGGTGGGCTACATCCTCCTATGCAAGGGATTTCTTGAAGAGATACAATTGAGGTATAAAGGAGATGATACTTAGAATAGAGCCAAGATGGGCAAAGGGGACAGGTTCCTGAAGATGGACTTTACTGTTTCACATTTTGCCCAGAGAGAACACAGAGACACCTTTTATTTGAAGAAAATAGGAAGAAGGGAGAAGGGAGTTGGATGGAAGATGAAAGTTTGAGGATGATTCTGTGTAGGAAAAATCATTCAAATCTATTCACTCATCTGAAGGCTGTTGCTTGTTTTATTTTTTGTTCAAGGGAGGTGGTGTTGGAGCGAGGTAGAGAAGACAGTGATACACCAGAAATGACCCGAAGGATTGCCCCTTTTGCAGAAGGCCCTTAGGCTCCATAATGCCTTTCACCTGGGTGCTATAACTGTGCCTTCATTTTTTTTTGGGGGGGGGTTACCCTCTATCCCTATAGTTATAAAACAGATAAAAGGCTGGAGGTTAATATGTAGATATTAAGAGGCATAATCTGATAGTAAGGACTATCATTTGCCATAAGTCTTTAAAATAAGGTTTGCGAGGAACTGGATTTGTCAGCATGTTGTATCTTTTTTGAGAACAATAAATACTCTTCTAGTCTTTGAAGACTAGACTCTATCCTCATATCCTGATGCCTCTGGTATCTTATTCTTTAAAACAGTTAGTGATCCCTGCCTTGTAATTCCTGATTCAAATACATAATGACCATATTGGGCCAGGGTAATTTCTCTTCTTTGACCCTAGTTTAGCAGCTCCACGGATGGACACTGAACCTGCTAAATGTGTATACACAATTGAATTACAAATATCTATTTTTCTCAAAAGTGAGTTTCTGGTTTCTGTCAGATTCCCAAAGAAGTCTGTGATCCAAAACAGATTCCAAACCATTGCTTAGGTAAAGCTTATTTATATTAAAGATTTATATTAAACAGGGTGGATAAAAGAAACAGTACAGTCTAGTTTCACCATTGGAACCTAGTACTTTCTTAGGTCAAAGCCTGACTTACAAAGGACTGTCCATTTTTCTTTAGTCATAGGAATATAAAAGCAAGAGAAGTATATTCCAGGCAAAGAAGGAAGGCTATTTTGAGTATTAGAAGGGGTTAGGGCTGGATTGGTCACGTTACTTTTACTCTATGAAGCCCAGTCAGCAAAATGATCCTATTTTCAATACCACTTGGATCCAGGACTCTGAAGAACTGTGACTCATCCAGTTTCTCCCAAGCAAATGGACAATCACTAAATTATTGGGTTGTCAGAAAAGTCATGATGTACTTTTTCTGTATAAAAAATATGTCATTATTTTTCCAACAACTCAATAGATTGTTGTGGTTCACTTCCTCTTGCCTCTCTGGTTAATTACACCAATTTATGGCTGAGAAATAAGTATCTGAGGGAAAAGCCAAAATCTATGCATTAAAGAGAAGACGTCCTACTTTTATCCTCTTTATTCCTCTTCCTCCCTAACCCCAAACTGCTCTTACATACAAGATAATTTTTAAATTATAAAACTGGTATTAACATAATCATCAATAAAAAGAGAAACAATGACCAGCTCTTCAACCAACAGATGCTAGGGTACTTATGCAAGTCCTAGGGTTGAGAGTCTTGGTGTCCACACCAAGGGAGAAACCAACCAGAAAGTGCATTACCCTGCATCATCTGAAAAACTAAGCCACAGCCATTTTCCCTAAAGTTCCGTTTCTGGGAGGATGAGATCCTTGGGAATAAGTCTTCCCCCTTTAAGGAGGCAATCAAAGTCAAACAAGAGTGGTAACAATACCTTGCAAACACAATGACTCCTGTCCTAATTTCTCAACACTTAAAATGAAATAAGACAAAATAAAACCCCTCAGCACAAAGCTTCCATATGTACTTTGCTTTAAATCAACAAGACATGACTTGCCTTACTAAAGACTTCTTTTTCTCTCTTTCCAAATAGAAAAAAAAATCTTTGACCCAAAGATTCAGACCTAGACATATGTACCCACAACTGTCTTGATCTAAGTAATACTGGGGAAAGCTTTGTATTCAACTCCACAACTTAATGCATCACTTAACCCTTTCTATTAGGGCTCCCTTAATCACTCAGAATACTTCCTATCCTGAAACCAGACCAAAAAAAAACCAAAAAACCCATACAATCCCCACTACCCTCATGCCCAGAACACAGCCCCTAGAAAACCTAGCTTGTACAGTTTGCACTTAGCATGCTCTCTTCAAAGACGCTGCACACATATACACATATACACAAAAAGACACAGTTCAGAGGAGAGGGGTTCAAGGGGGATAAAGTTTTTTCTTCTGTGTGGGCCTGGGTTACTTGGGGAGCGTAACATACATCTCTTAGTATTGTAATGTGATCTCTCAGTTGGATACATGTATGTGCAAGATAAAGGGAGTAGGAATAAGGGATGAAAAGGTTATTCCACTTTCAGCAGGTAGGAATGAGAATTGTAGATGTAAATACGGTGATTGACCCACACAGGAATAAGGTCTTCCCCCTGACTTTCATAAGGATAAAGTGGAGGGGGTTGGAATCGGGTGCTTGATCACTATCTTTCTTGTTTCCTCATTACTCTCTAGCCCATTGTATACCAAAGTGTGTTTCAGAGTCACCAGTTCTGTGGGATGTGAAATAGAAAGGATACCAACGTCGAATGTATTTAGAAAACAATTCAGTAACAGAAACATAAAAATTTGCTCTACTACAGAATTTTTCAGATATGCTAAAATGGTCTTTCTCTGTTTCTATACAGAGAAAATAATTAAAGTATATAAAGGTGATACTAAAAATATTTAACAATTAGTTTGGCACAGACCAATCAGAATGGACCTTAGCCATAAAATGCTGATGCCACGGTACCCTTGAGAATGGGCTCAGGCTGAATATCAGCCCATGCAATATGCACTGTTCCCCAAAAGTAAATGAATTCTGCTTCCCATGAATTCTGTTTTCATGTAGTATCCCACAGAACTGGTGAGAAATATTCTGGCCAATGCTAAAAAACTCATCTTTCTAGGGATGGGGCCAGGAATCATGATTCTGGCCACTGGGGTACAGGAGAGGGCTGTAGCCCTGGCAGTAACTCTTGGTAGCACCAGTTAATAGACTTGACTAGAGTTGCAGCAGAAACAGATTTCAGAAGACAGACATCCCTCTGTCCCAGGTACTCCTGGGATTTTGTCCCTGGTGAGTCAGCAGGTGTCTGTCCAGGTGATGTTTGCGGCCAAAACTCTTCTCACAGCGAGGGCACTGGAAGGGCTTTTCCCCAGTGTGGGTCAACCAATGCCTCACCAGGTGGTGCCTTCTGCCAAAGCTCTTCCCACATTCAGTGCACACATGGCATTTTGGCACCGCTGGGGTGCGCTGCCGTTTCCTAGACCCAGAGGTCTCTTCAACCTCTTGGCCCTCACAGGATTTGCCTTCTGCATGCACTCTCTGGTGGCTAGCCAGATGGGAATTGCATCGGAAATTCTTGCCACACTCGGCGCATCTGCTGGGCTTGTCATGTAGGTGGGTTTTCTGGTGCCGAATTAGGTGATGTCTTCGCCCAAAGCTCTTCTCACACTTGAGGCAGCTGTAGGGCCTCACTCCAGTGTGTATTTGCTGGTGCCTGGTAAGGTGGGAGCCCCACACAAATTGTTTCCCACACTGGGGGCATGTGTGAGGTCTTAACAGAGAATTCATCTCTGTGCTACATAGAAGGTTTGAGAAACTATTTTCCTGAAGAAAAGGTGGGTTTGGGTGCATTCCTCTAGAACTTCTGGGCATGGAATCCCAGTTCTCATCCTGTTCGGGGTTCCAGAGAACAGTATCTTCGGACACACTGGATAACATCCTGGGAGGTTCTGCTTCTAGTTCAGGGGTATCTCCCTCATGTTCACTTCCATCACCTGTGGAGAAGGGAAAATACCAGCCCCAAGAGGGGGGTCACAAGAGAACACCCTAGGACTCAGGTCTATGCCTGTCAGAGTCCAAACCTCACCTGAGAAGAGCTAAGAAAACATATTTTATGCTGTATAAGATAGTGCAGTATATGTGGAGGTTAAAGGCATAGGTTTAGGAGGCAAATTACCCAATTATGAATCCCATATTTTCTACTTAACTTCTCTAAGCCTTCATTTCTTCTGTAAAACGGGAATAATAGCATGCTTTGATCAAGGCTGTTATAAGATAGATACCAGCACCTGTGCACAGCAAGCACTTAGTAAATGGTATATGCTATTGTTATTTATTATCATTACTGAATTACTATTATTTATTGCTACAAATCATCATCTTTCTGCCTTAACACAGGGGGGAGTTAAAGACTGTGCTGCAGTCATCATTGATAACCTGTCAACAATACTAGAGACATAGAAGGCACTCCTGAAATGGGGAGAAGGTTCAATAACAACAACTAACATTTACTGACAACAACTAACATTACTTAGCACTGTTCAACTATTTGAATATGCTAACATATATAATTCTTACAGTAAGTATAGATAAGGAAACAAAGGGAGGTTAATTACTTTCTCAAGATCCAAGGTCTAAAATTCAAATCCACAAAGCTAAGCTCAAGAGACTGTCCTCTGAAATATTCAGCTACATTGCCTTGCATTTGAAGAAAAGATCCTTGAACTTTAGATTCTCTAACTGAGGCAGAGGAGGGATTAGAAGGACATATTTTGATGACACCCCAAGAGAGGTAAAGGCAGTAGCTGAAAGTCCATTCTAAATCCTCACCTGTGTATGTTACCCTTAGAATGTCCCTTTCCTCTAAGTCCTGGGGGTCAGGAACCCACTGTTCTTCTCCTCCTTCTAGTTGAGAAAGCAAGTCCAGTTTGGGAATTGGAAATCCTGCCCATGGGAAAGGAAAATAGATATCAATTACTTCAACAGCAATTCTATATTTCTGAAAAAGGCTGTTTCCTAGATTATTCCTTGAAATTGCACCTTATTCCTGTACCCCTTCCTACCACCACCACCACAGTTCCACTTCTTTTTTGTCTTAGAAAAATCACACTCTCTTTTCTGGTCCTAACTTTACTTTAGTCCTACTATAACTATCCCACTTCCCATACTCCTATTTTTCCCTGGATGGTTCCCAAATTTCCAAATACTCCTTTCCAGATGTCCTTCTGACTGCTTTGTAAGACTCTCCCAATTCCCAACCAAGAGGAGTCCCAAGTTCTTTACTTCATAATTCACTATTATTTGTTACTTGAAAAAAAAAAAAAAAAAGAAGGAAGAAAAGCCTTACTTACATTCTCTTGGGATTAGACCTAGAATTCCTTCTTTGGTGGAAGCCTAGACAGATTCCCTGCCAAGGGAAGAACCCTAGACAGACACTATTCAACAGCCCCAAAGCAGATGGCTCCATCCTCCCAGAATATGATCTTTTAGTGACTGGGAAAGTCATGCTTACTCAGAGAGACCACTATCCCACAATTTTCCTGCATGACATATTCTCCATAAAAGTCTGTCTGAGAGGGATCCAGGCTCCGCCATTCCTCCTGAGAGAAGCACAGTGACACATCCTTAATGGTGACGAGGCCCTGAAACAAAATGTAGTGTCTACTGTCAGCAGTTATTCCTTAAGAAAATCATGATTTCGATATAAAAGGCTGAAGTTGTAGAGGAACGAGGGTAAGAGAGGATCTAGAGGTCCCTGGTCAGGGCACATAGTTTTTGTAAAGGGGGAATGAAGAGCAGAGTAAAGATAGATAATTAAGGACTGAGTGAAGGCAGTGATACTAAAGGACTTTTCCCAAGTGGGACCATGAAAAGTCAGAGGCACCATAAACTCATTACTTCCTCTGTTTAACTATAGGTATCTACTCAGTCTCTTCTCACTACCTTTCTCTTTTTATTGCAGAAACTCTGTACCATCTCTTCCTTCCTCCACTTGAACTGTCTTTTTCTATCAGTACAAAGTGGCATAGACAACATATTCTTTCTTGCCTCCTGGGTAATGCAATATCCTTATCTTCTGAGGCAACACAGTATGGTTATCAGGAGTCCAGTTTCTGGAACCAAAAGACTTTTAGCTGTGCTACTTACTAGTAGTATGACCTTACAAAGTCCCTTAATCTTTTTCTGCTTCAATTTTTTCATCTGTAAAATGGGATAATTTAGTTGTTATCAGAGTTAAATGAGTTAATATATATAAATCACTTTGAAAACAGTACGTATACTAAGCACTCTGGAAATGTAGTTACTACTACTATTATCCTTCTGTGGCTCTCCTACTGTCTTCTAAATCTAAACCTACTTTCTCTCTCTGGTTCTGCTCCTCTTCATATTTCTTTCTTTTCTTCCTTTTCATCAATGTTCCATCATCGACCCAATCCTGTCCACTTTATGTTTTTTCTAAGCCTTCTTTAGATCCTCTCTTACTGATCTTTATAGACTTATTTCTCAAAGGAAGCTAATTAATTATTCTTAACAATCCCCTTGTGAATAACAAAGCCATCCATTTAAAAATCCTAACCTCAAGGAATTCCCTCTTCTCGTTATGCCTCCATTAATTTTCCAAGGTTCTTAGAATCCCTTTGGAAAGGGATAGAAGCTATTCAATTATAAGATCATACTATTAGTAATCATGTGAACTCACAAATCAATGGGATGATGCTAAAGCTATAGACGGCAGCAATGAAGAGATCTTGGGAGAAGCAGAGGAAGCACGGCCCACCTGTGAACCAGCTGCAAGAAGTGCAGCTGCCATCTCCCAATCTCCAGTGCTTCCCTCCTGGGGCACAGCAGGAACCCAGGGAGCAGACTGAGCTGGTGAGGAAACAGAAGAACCATTAGAAATGAACTATCCACCCTTTTCTAAAAGATTCTGGACCCCATTTTAGAGGGGCTTAAGGATCACATTTTCTCCTGTAACTATGCCCATTGGTTAAACTCAAATGAATGAGGACTTCACTCAGAATGTTTTTAGAGGGACCAGCAGTGAGCGTAATGGCTATGTCGCTGGACTCCCATGTAGTCGACCGCAGTTCAAGCCCTGGACCCAGTGGCTTAAACTCACGCTGGGTGTGTGTGTGTGTGTGTGTGTGTGTGCCCAAGGTCCCGAGAGGAGAATGGAGGAGAAGGGATTGTGGTGTGGCCAACCCTCCTGGGGAGTGATTTCTCGCTTTCTGTATTTCTGTCTCTCTCTGTCTCTCTGGCAAGTGCATGCGTCCTATAACAAAAACCTCTCAAAAAAAATGTTATTAGGTAGATTTTACTTAGACTATCTGTGGTTTGAGTATATGTCATTTGAAAGTAATTTTTATCTAGTTAAGTGCATCTTACTAGATGTGTAAGGAATCAATGTTACTATCACTTTCTTCATCTCACTAATTATGCACTTCATGTAGAAGGAGTGATTATGTAAGAAATAAGAGAAGCCCAGTTACATAGTATGGAGATCCAGCAGCCCATTCTGTACCCATGACTAGGGCACAGGAAGAATGGACTAGTCCTAGTATTTGTGATGCTCTTTAGAATATGTGTAATTTTTGATTCTATGTTTTGAATAGAGATTAGGACACTACTCTACGTATTGTGCTTCCCCAAAATCCTGTGGGCTCTTACCCTTCTCCTGAAGGGACTGTGGCTCCTCTTCGAGTTCACAGCACAGATGCTCTAGTGGCCCTGGAGCTGTTCTCCACGGGCCCTCTTCCCGGCTTCCCCTTTCCACCTGATGCTCTGCTCCATCCAGCTGTACATTCATTGATTCCCATCCTGTCCCCAGAACTGCTGTCTGTTCTGAAAGCATTTTTTTGCTGTGAACCCAAAATGAAACCAGAACAAATTTCATATCAGTTATGCCTATGAAAATGGAAAGGGGTAATATTTCTAAAGGAGCTACAGAGAATAGCCACAGAGATAAAAGATTAAATTGAACAGGAGGAGCTTGATAGATGCCCAACTTTAAAAGATTTATTCCAATCAACTGAGCCTGAGCTAAGTTTCTTAGAGGAACTAAGAAACTGGCAGGTGCTACTTAGCAAAATCACGAACTATATGGGGGACTTCATGGTAAAAACTGAATATCCCTGAAAGCTATAAGAACATTATTAAAAGGTAAAAGGAACAGACATTGAAATTCAAAACTACCCACTTAATCTCAACCACTGAAAGTATAGGTAAGTAAGGAATCTGGAAACAGGCAGAAGGGAATACAATAGACCTACGCTCATAGAAGATAAATGTAATCACACATAAGAGTTCCTGCCACAAATAACATTCTCATCAATTCGTTTAAAATAAAAAGATTACTATAGGTGGGGGGACCCATTCAAGGTATGTATGTGCATAAAGAGCACACACCTCTTTTATCAGGCAGAAAAAGACAAGTCTCAACAAAGAGATACATGGTCTGTCATCCTCATATAGAAAATGAGAACTGGTAGAGTACATATTAGAAAGATCATATAGAAAGCAGATAAAAGACTACAAAGCAACCCCAACAGGTAAGAGAAATAGTTGGTCAGTGAGCAACTATTGTTTAATTAAGAAAAGTAGAGGAAAATAGAATGGGTTTAGACCAGAAGTAGGAAAGGGGGGAAATAGTGCTGTTAACATGACCCTAAGGTGAATTAACAGTCCTGTGATTTGATACACAAGAACAAACCTACTCTTTTGGCAGGCACCAGTCAGATCTCATTAGGAAAAAAATATATTCCATTTATTTATTTATTTATTTATTTATTTATTTATTTATTTATTTATTTTTGGAGAGGTTTTTGCTATAGGGTGTGTGCACTCGCCAGAAAGACAGAGACAGGAAGGGAGAAATCTCCCCCCAGGGGGACAGCCATGTTGCAGTCTCTTCTCTTCCATTCTCCTCTTGGGATCTTGGGCACGCACGCATATGCACCTGGCGTGATATTAAGCCACCGGGTCTGGCACTCGAACCGGGCTCTGCTACATGGGAATCCAGCGACATAGCCATTATGCCAACTGCTGGTCCCCAATATATTCCGTTTTAAAGAAGGGTATGGAGGGACCAGCAGTTAGCATAATGGCTATGTCACGGGACTCCCATGTAGTCAATCACGGTTCGCATCCGACACCCGGTGGCTTAAAACTCATGCCGGGTGCGTGTGCGCACGCATGCCCAAGATCCCGAGAGCAGAATGGAGGAGAATGGATTGCGGCATGGCCATCCCCCCTGGGGGGGTGATTTCTCGCTTTCTGTCTCTCTGTCTCTGTCTGTCTGGTGAGCGCATGTGCCCTATAGCGAAAAACCTCTCTCAAAAAAAAAAAAAAAAAAAAAGAAGGGTATGGAGACACCAGTGTATGTTCATCAGAAGAAACAGAAGTCAAGAAAAGGATGGGAAATACAGCTTGATTTAAAAATGATGGACATAGCTATTGCTTGTCTAAAGAAAGAATGCAGCTGATGAATGACACTACCAATGAATAAAAAGAACTGCTATATTCTATCTCTATATAGATCAAGAAGAAAATTTTGATTGTAAAAGAAGACATTTAGTATAGATTAGATTTAAAAATTTTTCCATGATAATCGTACTTCACAAAACCAGGTTGTGGGATCCTCTTTTCTTTGGACATCTTAAGAGCAGGCCAGGTCCACTTGTGATAAGCCCTGTCTGCCTTATGGTAGAGAAGTAGTCTATTATGAGACTATACAGAACCCCTCTCTACTTGGCAGCACATTTTTGTGTTTTATTCAATATCCAAGCAGTCAGGACCAATGACAGTCTTCCAAGAACAGGTCAGAACCTTGGTAACTGCTCTAGCTCACTAACATCCATTCAGTAATGTTTGTAAGAACTCAGAAGACTACGATAGGTTATGACAGATGTCAAGTCATTTCTTTTCTTGCCTATTTGTCTTTGACAAAAGAATCAGATGGAAACCCTAAGCCCAATGCACAAGAAGAACAAATTCTTTCATCTCAGAAGTCCAAAGATGGCTCAGAGCCTCATGGGGGCACCCTGGACTGATTCCCAGCTTAAGAGGTTTCCTTTCAGGAGACTTATGAGAAAGGAAAATTCCCAATAAAGCAATAAAGGGAATTTCCATTTTAGCTCTTTTCTCTGAATTCCACCCTGTTTTCTTCACTTTTAACACATAGGTCACTAATTTCCCCTTTTCACCTCTTATTCTATAGCTCCTTCAGCAAATCCTCCCCCAGGGCTTTATCTCTAGCTAAATATCCATCTTAGACTTATTTCTCCATCTCCCCTAGTAGCAGAGTCCTTTATAGGAAGCCTTTCTGCAGAGCTCACAGGGTCAGCTTCAGCCTCTCCAGACCAGGGAGGGATAGCTTGGTCCTGAGATAACCTGTGGGAATGCTGATAAAATCTTAGCAATGGAGAGTGTGGGTGGCTGTCTGTAGTCTGCATTTCTGGAGATGTTCAGCAGAATCAGCACCTGGGCAGTTAAGGTGGCAGCCCTAACCTGATTCTGGGATGATCCCATGCCTACTGAATTTTGGGTTCTAGGGCTTCCATTTCCCTCTTTTCTCAAATATATGAGTGGCAAGACACCTGCAGAAGAAAGTTTTGCAGTAGTGCTGTTGGACAGAAAAAGGGCCATATTCTCGAAATGAGTAGTCCAAGGACACAGGGACGAGTCATGTTCCATCTGTCAGAGAACCCTGGCCCCTGTCCTGGGTGGGGCATAGGCGGGACAGGAGTCTGCTCCGGAGTAAGGTCGCTTCTTCCCTCCTTCTTGTCACAGTGCCCCAGGAGAGGGTCAGATTTCAGAGAATCGGAGCAAGGCAGAACTGGAGCGGGGGAAGTGAGGTCAGTAAACAGGTTTCCCGAGAGCTGGGGCAGGAGCAAGTGAAGAGAAAGGGAGCCATGGGGGTAACCTGTCCAGGAATGACAGCTCCAGGAGCCCGCGAGGCCTGACAGCGAGGATGGGACTGGGAGACAGGACGAGGGGAGGGCGCGGAATGTCAGTGGGGTCGACCCCCGGGAAAGGCAGAGACCCGAGGTCGCACCGATCCTCCTCCCCGCCCCCATTAGTGATCGAGCCCCCACCCACCGCTCCGGGAAGCCAGGTGTCCCTCCCTCCAGCTTCGGCTCCCTGGGCCCGGCCCCACTCACCCCCAGTCGGCTTGGCTCGCGGCCCGGTGCCTCCCTCCCAGGCGCTGCCTGCCCCTCCCCTCCGCCCTCTGCTTGCGTTTCGAGGCCGGCGGCCGGCAGAGCCAGCTACAGGCGGAGACGGCCGCCCGGCGGGCGCGTGCGGGGCGGGCACAGGAAATCTCCGCCCGCTTCCGGGGCTCGGCGGCGGCGGCGCGACCGCGCGGCGGGTGGGGACGGGGGCGGGGCCGCGGGTCTGGAGCCCCTGAGCTGCCAGGCCTAAGCGCCTGGCAGATGGCAGGTACCCGTATTCCGGAATCCTCACCTTTTCTGACCGTTTTCGTCCTGGCCTAGGGTCCACCTTCGGTGTGCTTTTTTGCACACAGGTTCTTTAGTTACCTCTATTTTAGTAGGCGCTGTTGTAGGCCAGACCATCGCTGTGAGAGTGATGTCTTGAGACAATAATTCCTCAAGGAGCTTACCCTCTCGGTTTCAAGATAACAAGGATAGAGGGCAAGAATTGAGGAGGAGTTACTGATTCTGCATACGGGATAATCCGGTTGACTTCAAGATGGTGCTGTCATGAGGCATTGGCCACATGTAGTATCCGAGATCTTGGAATGTGGCAAGTCTGAACGTGCACACCAGATTTAGAGGATGTAATTAAATGTAAAATAGCTCAAGAGCGATGTTTGGATATATTCATTTTACCTATATTTAATGTGGCTACAGTTTTAAGTTGTGAATGTGGCTTCCATGATATCTACTTCTATTAGACAGTGCTGCCTGTTGTGGGGTGAAATTGTCAAAGATTGGAGTCACGCGAATTGAGAATTTAATGAGCCTTTATTCCTGGCCAGGGACTGACACCCCACACTGCAGTCAGAGGTGGCAGCCCTGTCCTGCCTTCCACAGGGTATTTAAGCACAAGCTTGCAAAGGGGATTTCTTATCTTTTGGGAAGAGGTCCAAGGGACTTTACAGCAAGGGAGGTTTCAGGGTCTGGGTGACAGGTGTGATATCCGCAGGTGGGGCTTTTCCCAGGGAGGAAAAGCTTCAAGGACTTCTGGGGCAACAACTGCAGGGGGTGTGAAACCAGAGGGTACACAGGGGCATAGTTGCTGGCAAGGTATGCAAGCCTGTTTACAGAAGCAGAATGGCTGTTAATCTCTTAACCTAACAGATTCCATCATATTGTGACCTTTTCCCATGTAGCCTGCTACACTGCCTTGAAGCATTAAGATGGATTTGACTGGAAAAGTTGAGAGGGACCTACAACACAAAATAAACACATTGCTGCTAGAAAATGTTTATAACCTACAAATACACTCACATTCATTATTTCATGATCATGATTCTGTAAAATTTTATTGCATATAAAATTCTTCAGATAAAAAGTGACTTAAGGTCATATGTGACAATCATTCCTTTGACCCATATTTATTTTCTGCTATGTGTCACACACTAACTAAACACTGGGCATCGAAGATAGAATTCAGTCTGTGGAAGCACATGTCAACACATATTTGCAATAAAATGTAATATACTAAGACAGGAATGTTTTCTGCATGCGGAGTGAAGAGAAGTGACCTGTATGGGAGGGAAGTCAGAGAAGGCCTCACAGACATTTTGAGGTAGAGAAGAACAGGGAGGGTTGTATTAGGTCATCAGGAAAGTCATAATGTATTTGTCTATGTTTTCCCATGCAAAAATGCATCATGACTTTCCCAACAACCCAGTATATGAGCAACATGAGGCACGGTGGTAGGGCATTTCTGTACAGCTCTAAATCCATATAGGAAGATCCGGGTTTGGATCCCAGTGAGACAGAGACTGGCTAGATAGGGTTTAGGGGAGCCATAATGGAATGCTGACAAAAAGGGGTTTATTTAAAACCAGCCAGCTGATTCCAACTCTGAAAACTTACATCCCCCTCTTCCCAAAACCTTGCTCTTCCAAGCCCAAATCATTACAGGCCTCCCTACAGGACACAAAACAACAGTTAGAGTCAAAGTTCAGAGCCTATTAATTTGTTAATTCCAGAATCTAAGACAGAAAACTCCTGTGGGCCCAATGGAAACTATGATATAAGCCTAAAATACACAGCCCAAAATACACAGAGAATGATACCAGAGAAAATTACAGGTGTTAGGAGACCAAAATTATACTCATATCACAGTCTAAAATAATGTAAAATCTTTGTGACTATTAATCAATAACTCCTTGAAAAAGAAGCCTTATAGGGGACTAGCAGTTGGCATAATGGCTATGTTGCTGGACTCGCATGTAATCGACCGTGATTCGAGTCTCGGACCCAGTGGCTTAAACTCACACCTGGTGTATGTGCATGCGTGCCCAAGATCCTGAGAGGAGAATGGAGGAAAAGGGATTGTGGCGTGGCCATCCCCCCTGGGGAGTGATTTGCTTTCTGTCTCTCTGTCTCTCTCTCTTTCTGGTGAGCACATGTGCCCTATAGCAAAAACCTTCCCCCCCCAAAAAAAGCCTTATAAAGCTTAATGTTTTTGCCATATGGAGGGCTGCTCATTAGAGAGCTCTCCTTTTTTTTTTTTTTTTTTTTTTTTTTGGAGAGGTTTTTTGCTACAGGGCGCGTGCGCTCACCAGACAGACAGAGAGAGACATAGAGACAGAAAGCGAGAAATCACCCCCCAGGGGGGATGGTCACGCCGCAATCCCTTCTCCTCCATTCTCCTCTCGGGATCTTGGGCATGCACGCACACGTGTGAGAGACGACCATTCCCTTTTCCTTCTCCACTCCGCTTGTCATCCGCCACGGGAGTATCCACCTTTAGTGCTGGAATATCAGCTATTGGAGGGCTGAGAAGAGGGACCCCAGAGAGAAACCACTATGATCTTCCTGATTTCAGCCCTTGGTCAAGGTCCCCCTAAAAAGTTCAACAAACTAATTGCCTATGCTGCCTGGCCTTTTAAACATCTCCCCCTGGGAGAATGCTGCATGGCTTTCAAACCTCTGAACTAAAACCCATCCCCAAGAGCCACTGTCCCTCCAGAGTCTGCTGATTGAGCACTTCCTCCAACCAGTGATCTCCCATGCCCTTTGGGAAGTGCAGGCAGTTAATAACTGGTTGAGTCAGAGAAACTCAGGATACAATGGGAAAACCTTAATCTTAACCTTCCAAGCCCACTGTGCTGGATTGAATGCTAACTAACTTTTAAAATGGTTTCTCTGGTGATTATAAAGTTAAATTGAAACCGGAGAGGTTGCTCTGTGTGAAGCTGAATGGCCCTCCTTAAGGTAGGCTGGTTACTAGATGGAACTCTAGATTTGCCCACAGTATGAGCCATATATAATACTGTCACAAGCACCCCAGGTCTTAAAAAAAAAGCCCAAATCTGCTTCACCCAAATGAAATTTTTGGGATTCATTCTGACTAAAGGACATTGTGCACTTGGGCACAAACAAAAGCAAGTAGTATATGGTTTGCCTCAGCCCACAACCTGGAAACAACTACATGAATTCTTGGGAGCCACAGAATTCTATAGAATTTGGATCCCAGGTTTTGCTGAAAAGGCTAAGCCACTGTATGAGCTATGAAAAGGCCCAGAGGGAACCCCCTTTGAATGGGGTTTCTGCCAAGAGCAGGCTTTTCAGGATCTTAAGTCAAGCCTCAGGAAAGTCCCAGCTTTAGGACTCCCAGGCGTCACTCAGGAGTTTAATCTATTTGTATGTGGAAAAAAAAAAATTAGCCAGACAGCACTAGGAGATCTGACTCAGTCCATTGGGCCTTGGGAGAGGCATATTGCCTATCTGTCTAAAACACTGGACCCGGTGGCATCTGAATGGTCCCCTTGCCTATGAGCTCTCATTGTCACTGTTGAATTAATTAAAGAGGCAGACAAGTTAACCTCGGGCTAAGTATCAATGCCTGGGTCTCCCATTCAGTGACCACACTGATGAACACAAGGGGATATAAATGGCTTTCCGGCTCTAGGATGGCCCATTACCAGGGCCTATTGATTGGAAACCCCTGAATTAGACTTCAAACTTCACAGACCCTCAATCCTGCTAGCTTCCTCCCAGCCATACTGGAGCCTTCTGACCATAATTGTGAAGAAGCCCTTGATGTAGTTTTTTCTGGGCATCTGGAACTTATGGACACACCACTGAAGGTTCCCAATATCACTCTCTTCACTGATGGTAGCAGCTACATGGAGGAGGGGACTCGATATGCTGTCTATTCAGTTACCTCCCAAGACACAGTGATCAAGCCTGGAGCACTCCCCCAAGGATGGTCTGCTCAGCAGGCTGAACTCTGGGCATTAATCCAAGCCTTAAGATTGACACCTGGTAAGAGAGTAAACATCTACAAGACTTATGCTATGCATTTGCTACCCTGCATTTTCATGGGGCATTATACCAAGAGAGGGGACTCCTCTTAGCAGAGGGAAAAGCAAAGGGGAAATCTGCCAATTGTTAGAGGCTATCTGGGAGCCAAAAGAAATGGCAATCATACATTGCAGGGGACCCCAGTCGGGGGAAAAACTCACCACCTTGGGAAATCAGCCAGCAGAGCAGACATCCAAGGGCCAAGGCTGTGGTCAATTGGGCTCCGACTGCAGTGACTAAAATTTTTGCCACTTGCAAGCCTCCCAGATTCCCGCCCCCCCCCCCCCCCCACACACACACACACACCATATACCTCTGATGAACATCGCTGGGAAAAATTGGAGAGAGCAACCCTAGAAGAAGACAGATGATGAAGACAGGCAGATAAAAAAATATACATACCCCAGTCTCTGGGATATTCGTTGGTAAATCAGCACCACAAATTGACTCACTGGGGAAAAACTAACCTAGAAAACATGTTAGGCCAATATTACTTTTTGAGTTGCCTACTATCATTGTGTGCGACTGTGAACATGCAGTGCGAGACCTTTGCCAGAAATAACCCTGCCCAGGGGCCAGCATGGCTGGCTGGAATACAAGCTATCGGGTCGACTCCCTTGGAGTTACTGGAGGCAGACTTAGAAGTGTGACTGTGCTGGGGCTATAAATACTTACTAGTCCTGGTCTGCACTTACTCCAGCTGGGTGGAAGCCTTCCCTACCCGAACTGAAAAGGCCAGGGAAGTCACTCAAGCCCTTTTGAAGGAAGTTATACCGTGCTTTGGACTTCCTCTTATGATTGGGTCAGACAATGACCCTGACTTTGTAGCAGAAGTCATACCGAGAAGGGCAAAAGCCTTGGACATAAAATGGAAGCTTCACACAGCTTACCAACATCAGAACTCTGGGAGAGTTGAACGAATAAACTACACTCTCAAGTCCACCCTGACTAAGCTCTGTCAAGACACAGGACACCCCTGGGTGGGTGTTCTCCCACTGGCTCTGCTCTGGGTTCATGGTTACTCTCCTTAAGAGATTCTGTTTGGCTGGCCACCCCCTTTTGTAGCCCAAACCCAAATGACTGACATCCGTCAGCTAGGTGAAACAGTTTTAACCCAGGATCCGGTGGCCTTGGGAAAGACTTAAAAAAAAAAAAATTACCAAGTCACCTTAGAGAGAACCCCTGTTCCCCTTGGAAACTGGGTATGCAATATGAGCCTGGGGATCTTATATGGGTTAAAAATTGGGAAAAACAAACAAACAAACAAAAACCTCATTACAATCCATCTGGTTGGAGCCATATGTAGTTGTGCTTGTTACCCCTACTGCAGTTAAAGTTGCAGGACTAGCCCTGTGGATTCACCGTACATGAATGAAGCGAGCCACAGCACCAGAGGACGCCAGGACCTGGATGGTGAAGAGCCACCCTGATCAGTCAACCAAGGTGACTTTCCAGAGGGCTGAAACCTGACGAGGAGTCTACAGCCCTATTGTAATCACTCCATGGGTTGACTGCTTTACGCACAGCGGAAGACTGAGGATGGTGACAGATGTCATCTCTACCTTACCCTTATACCTTCCTACCCCTAGCCCTTCTCAGGGCACTAGCTGTGGTTCTTTCTATTGGTCTGGTTACAGGAGTCTCACTGGGAAAGGTTTTTGCTAGCAATGTTATACCCCCTGGTGGTGGGAATTGTGATAGGCCTAAAATATATGGATTAACTAATTGGGGGCATTCTCATTCTCTCCTGCAGGCATGGATCCTGATTGTTATTTTGATCTCATCCATCCTAGGAAAAAGCCCCCAATGTATTAACTTGTATAGCACCCGTTGTGGACATCACTCCCTTTTCTGGAGGCCCTCTGGGAAAGGGGGACCCAGATCAAGAGTAGCCTATGAGCTACTTACTCCTTCAACTGCAGGGACCCAGTTTTCAAGCATTTGGGAACAGGTGACAAAGCTTCCCTCCTTGTCAGTACCATCTAGACTTTGTCCTCTCAGATCCTACTGTGGGTGGGAAAGCAATCTGGACCTCTAGGTCAATGCCCTTATAAATAGTACACACAGATTGCTCTTACAAGCTGCTCCCAACCTACCCTCCAACTTCTGGCTCTGCATTCTATCCACCTTTCCCTTGGTATATGCTACCCCAATAACTCTCTCAATGGTGTCTCCTGGAACCCCCAATTGTAGATGCTGTTCATGAGCGCTCACTCAGGTGACCCTTTCCTCTTCATCCCACCACTGTATCTCCCCATGAGGAGAAACAGAGATTGGCAGCTTTAACAGTAATCATACTCATAAATTTAGATTCAGGCCCCATAATGACTAGGGCCTGTTTTGTTCCACTGAAATGGGGGTTTATTTGGCCTATGGCATTTTTGCATATCAGTGCCTACTAGCTAACTGGACAGGAACATGTACTTGGGTCGTCCTGACTCCCCAGATTGACATAGTATCTGGAAATGGAACTAGAGGTCTCTCTGGTAGACCGAACCTGGATAAAGTGGTTTGTCCCATTCACCCCCCTCCTTCTTGGCCTTGTCCCATTCACCCCCCTCCTTCTTGGCCTTGGAATTTCTGCAAGAATAGGCACAGGGGTTAGGGGAATAATGTCTTCCTCCTACCAGTTCTCCCAGATTAATAAAGGAATGGCAGAGGGATTCCAGAATGTAGCTGAGAGCATAGAAACTCTCCAAGACCAGTCTGATTCCCTAGCAGAAGTTGTCTTACAGAACAGGCAGGGTTTGGATCTCTTAACTGTACAAAAAGATTAGCTCTTTTTATTTTTGGGAGAAGAATGTTGTTTCTATACCAAAAAATCAGGAGTAGTTTGAGACATGGCCCAGAAGCTTACAGATTTAGTCTGCCAACAACGACAAGCACTAGCAGATTCCTGGACAGGCTGGTATGGACTTCTGACATGGGCTGCATGACTACTACCTCTCCTGGGTCCCCTCATAGCTGTCCTTTTGGCCCTGGCTATTGGACCCTGTGTCTTTAATCTGATTATGTGAATTGTAACCTTCAGTCTTGATATTATAAAGTACCAGCTGCTTGCCACAACCCTGGGAAGTTATCTTTACCATCCTTCTGTTGATTGATCTTCCTTGAATGTAATTGAGGGGGCACAAGAGGGGGGAATGATGTGGGCAGCTGTACTGGGGCCTGTGCCAGGCCTCTCCTGACCACTCCTCTTCATGGTGTAGAGATGTCTGGAACTCACAATAACCCAAGGCCATCTGTTTAATTGCTGACACTTCCGAGGCCTCTGCTAAGCCTCAGTCTCTCCCACCTTTGAAATGATAAAAGCAACCTGAGGCCTTGAGGAGCCAGACACCTCGCTTATCTTTTTTTTTTTTTTTTTTTTTTTAATTCTGATTTGGTCTTTATTTCAGAGCTGAGTTCTCCTGGCAAAGGCATGGAATCTTTCAGGAGATGAGTTGTTTCTGCAGGTGTTTCTATTTCAGCCGAGCTTCGTAGCTTAGTTTTTTCTTGAGGTTCAGGAAGTGACTCTTTTTGGTTTCTCTTTGTCCACAATGATCTAACTGCTTCATAAATTTGCTGACTTGTATCATATGCCTTTTTTCCAGTTACCTTTGAAATTATTACTGACTGAACTGGATAGCAAACAGTTGCTCCTAATGTGGCCAGTCCCAGTGGATAAGCAATTCTCTTGAACCTAGGTCCTTTCCTCGCTGAAACAAAGCCCACCAATCCTGAAACGGTAATCACTCCCATTTTCAGAAGAAAATCTTGAGGAGGATTCTTCAGATAGACATATGCATCTTTTCCAAACTGTACTGTATACATTATCCCATTTTTCACAAAGATATAAACCCCCCTGCACCAGCCAATATGACTAGTTGTAGTGCGGATGGAAGCAAAGCCTGTTTGTAAATGACCAGGCTGTTCTTCAACATATTTAGATTGGAGAGGTGGTCCAGTATTTATGGGGAGCTGCTCTGGTTTCATTAGCTGCTTTCTGGATTCCTCTTCTTTGGCCGCATATACACTTATAGATGTGTATATTAGACCTGCAGTTGTGGTTGTCAGCTTTCCCATCCTAATGGCCGCCATATCTATGACCCTCTCCGCTCAAGTTTTTCAACACCTCGCTTATCTAACCCTTTCTTCTTTAAAGTAAACGTTGAGCTTCTTCTTCCTGATGGGGTACCCCTAGCCTGCTGGAGCTCCCCCTTCCTCCAAACTCCCTGATAAAAGGCTATACCTTTTAGAGTAAGTACACCCTCTGATGTTTGCATAATAATGGAAATTGCCTAATAGTTCATTTCTCAGAAAACATCCTTGTCATTAAGTAATACATAATTATATCAAGCAAGGTAGACTTTGGAATAAGCTATACTCTTAGAAACAAATAGGGACATTTCATAATATTAGAAGGATCAATTTTTCAAGAAAACACATTAGGACTTCAAAACATATGTAGCCAAAATTGACAGAATTAAAAGAAGAAATAGATAAATTTACATTATGCTTGGTGACCTCAACACTCCTTTTTCAATAATTGACAGAAAATCAGTAAGAATACAGAAGACTTGAATAAACACTATCAACAAACTTTAATGGGTATCTATAGAACACCCCAAAACAGCAGAACATACGTTCTTTTCAAGCACATGTGAAACAGTTTTGAGCTAGACCTATGCTGTGCCATTAAGCAAATTGATCACAATGAAATTAAATCATAAATCAATGATAAAAAAATCCCTGGAAAATTCTCAGAGTTAAACATCAAACAAAATACTTAAAAATAACCTATGGGTCAAAGAAGAAACCACAAAGGAAATAGTAAAATATTTTTAACTGAATGAAAACAAAGCCAGAAACATTTGTGAAATACAGATAGATGAATGCTTAGCAGGAAACTAAATACTTACATTAGAAGAAAGTTCTAGAATCAATGGTCTAAATTTCTACCTTCAGAAGTGAGAAAAAGAATATCAACTTAGGCTTAAAGTAAGTAATAAGAAGTTAATAATAATAACAACAACAATCAGATAGAAGACAAGAAATAATACAGTAAGTGAATTAAGCCAAAAATTGTTTATTAAAAAATAAGTCAATAAGCCTTTACTAGGCTGATTAAAGAAAAAAGCAAGATAAATTAGCAATATAATAAATAGGGCTAGCCTGTGGCCTGGTAGTTAAGGGAGTTGGACCCTATATGGCTAACTGTATGGTTAAGAGTCCTGGAATTGTTGACTTGAAAAAATATGCCAGGCATGTGTACATCCCCCAAATCCTGAAAGGGCAGAGAAACAGAGGAGAAGGGATTGCAGATGACTATGCTCCATTGAGGGATGCTTTCTTTTTCTTTCTCTCTCTGGATCTCTCTGTCTCCTTCTGGCAAATGCATGTATCCTCTGGTAAATTAAAAAAAAATCAGTGAAGGAATCCTTCATAGACTCAAAGAGTAATAAAAACATGTTATGAACATATGCTAATGAATTAAACTTTTTTTAAAAAAAGAGGGATTTTTTTTTTGCCTTAGGGCATATGTGCTCACTAAAGAGAGAGAGAGAGAGACCGGGACGGTGAGAGAGAAAGTGAGAAATCACTCCCCAGGGCAAATAGGCATGCCACAATTCCTCCTTCATTTTCTTCCTGGGATTTTGGGCATGCACATACACATGCCTGGAGTGACTTTCAAGTCACTGAGTACAGGACTCAAACCACAGTGGGCCATGTGGGAGTCCAAAAACGTAACCACTACACCATCATGCTGGCCCCCAGTTTGACAGTTTAGATGATGTGGCCTAATTCTTTAAAAGACCCAAATTACCCAAATCAAGAAAATGTAGAAAATCTAAATAGCTGTATATCGACAAGGAAACTCCAGGTCCAGGTGGTTTTACATGTACTTTGATTAAACTTAAACAAAATGATGCTAATCTTACAAGAAAAAAAAACAAAAAACTCTCAGGAAAGAGAAAAGAACATTTCTCCACTCATTTTAGGAGGAGTTACTTTAATATTAAAATCAGACAAAAACATTACACTTCTAAACTCATTATGAGATCAACCATACCTTGAGGGCAAAAGTGAGAACAATATTACAAGAAAACAAAGTTATAGATTAATATTTCTCATGAACATAGATGCATGAAATTTTAATTTTTCAACACATCGATTATAGCAATATATAAAAATAAAAATATACTTTGACCAAGTGAGATTTATCCCAGGAATGCAAAATTGTTTTAGCATTTGAAAATCAACAAAGGAAATTTATCATGTAAACAGAATCAAATAGAAAAGCCTCATGGCAATTTCAATAGGTGCCAAAAAGTGCTTGGCCAGATGCAGCACAACTTTATAAACTAGAAATTAAAGGAATCCTCCTCAGTCTGATAAAGCCTATATCTGAAAAGGTTACATCAAATACAATTAGGTAATGTGAAAGACAATTCTTTTCCCCTATGATTGGAAGCAAAACAAGGATGTTTGTTTTTACTACTGCTGAACCTTGGCCTGAGATGTGGATAGGTCCATGTAGCTACTATTTGAGCAGAATCCTAACCTGTTTCCTGGCTTTAAGCATTAAGCAAAGTTCTCTTAACATTTTTTAAATTTTGATTTATTAAAGCTAAAACGGCCTTTCTTGAAATTAAAAATATGTTTTAAAAAATACCTATTTAATGACCACAGTAAGCTATATAGCCTCACCTAGGTGCTACTTTATAGGATAGTCATTCTATCCACAGAGTTTCCATGCCTAAAGTCAGCCTTTGTTCACAGATATGTACATATCAGCTGAGCTTACTATTGAAAGTATTTAGATTAATTAAGATACTTTGTGGATCAATGAAATGTGAGAAAGAATAAAGGAATGGAAAGCAACTTTAGATACCAAAGACAGTGTGGGAGGAGGATGGGAAACGGCAGAGGGTGCGAAATAGGGGGAATAATATACATATACAAGAAACAAGAAATGGAAAATTATTTGTTGACGATAACATGTATGATTAAGCCACTTTAATCAGTGTATTTTGAATGGAAATTGCATTTTGTATGTTGTGGTGATATTGAGTGAAAAAAATGTAAAATAAATAAGTTAATTAAAAAAAGAAAAAGGCAAAAAAAATATACATGGTTTGGAAAGGAAAATTAGCATTATCATTTTCATACAAAAATTAAGAAATCTACATAAAAGTTTCCAGACCATAATAACTGAATTCAAAAAGGTCACATGATGCAAGGTAAATGTAGGAATCAATTGTGTTTTGGTATACTAGCAGTGAACAATTGGAAAATTAAAAGCAATTCTGTCTATGTCATCCAAAGTATCATCTATAATATTTAGGGGTAAGTTTAACAGAAGTTGTATAAGTCTTCCACACTGAACATTTCAAAGCACTACTGAGAGATATTAAAGATGAGTAAACACATGGAAAGATATGAAATGTTTACCATTTGGAATACTCAGTATTCTTCAATATTCTTACAATGTCAGTTATCTCCAAATTGTTCCTTAGAGACCATTAAGTCTCAACTGTCCTTTTGTAGAAATTAACAGGCTGATTCTAAATTTATATGAAAATACTATTTCAAAGCAGAAGAACTAAAATCTACCTGACTTTTAATCTCACTATAAATCTATGTTAAACAAGAAGGGAACAGGAAGTACAGAAATACAGTTGCATGATTTTTTTTTTCTAATTTGCCAGAGGGTACATATGCATGTTCAAGAGAGAGAGAGAGGGAGAAAGAGAGAGAGATAAAGAGAAAGTGAGAAAACCCCATAGGGAATAGTCACACCACAATCCCTTATCCCTCATTTCTCCCTCCTTTCAGGATTTTGGACATGCACACACACGTGCCCATACGTTCTTCAAGCCACCAGGTATGGGATTCAAATTGCACAGTCATCCATATGGGATTCAGTCACTGTAACCACCACACCACTGGCTGGCTCACTCTTGGATGACTTTCTTTTTTTGGAGAGGTGTTTTTTTTGTTTTGTTTTGTTTTGTTTTTGCTATAGGGCACGTGCGCTTGCCAGACAGACAGAGAGAGACAGAGAGACAGAAAGAGAGAAATCATCCCCCAGGGGGGATGGCCACACCACAATCCCTTCTCCTCCATTCTCCTCTTGGGATTTGGGCACGCACGCATATGTGCCCGGCGTGAGTTTAAGCCACCGGGTCCGGGACTTGAACCGCAGTTGACTACATGGGAGTCCAGCGACATAGCCACTACACTAACTGCTGGTCCCGACTCTTAGATGACTTTTGACAGTTTCCAAAGTAAATCAACTACGAAAGGATTTGTCTTTCCTACAAATGACATTGAAAAAATTGGATATCCTTATGGGTAAAAGGATAGAACCTTGACCTTCACCTTACACCACATGCCAAAATTAAAATGAAATTGATTGTATACCTATGTGCAAAGCTAAATGGTAAAGCTTTTAGAAGTAAATTTAGGAGGGCCTTCAGGTGACATGGTGACTGGACTCTCACATGACTGAAAGCTGTTGTGACTTGTAAAATCAAGCTGAGTGCAAGTGTATGTGTGCTGAAAATCCCAGGAAGAGAATAGAGAGGAGGAGATTATGGCATGGCCATCCCCCTTGTGGGGGTGATCTCTCATTTTCCCTCTCTCTGTCTCTGTCTCTCCCTTTCCAGCACACATGCGTGACTTATGGCAAACAACAACAACATACCACATTCTACACTTCTATTACAGTTTTACAGTTGCTGCTTTGGGAGAACATGGTAAGACCAATAAATTTCACCAGCATAAACTTGTTGTTCACAAATTTTTGTTGTAAAATGAACTCTCTGATGAGAAGAGAACCTGTACAATGACATGGTGGGCTGTATGGCACCCCTCCAGCTCATGTACAATTGTATGAGATCTCTGTCTGTTTGGGGACTTCCATCAGAACATATACAATTTATTCTTTGTGGCACCTTAGCTCGATTCTTTCATAGCTTACATTCTCATTAAAATAGAAAGTGAAAACACATTCTATTTCTGTTGTGCTTTAATAATCTCTATTTATATGTACTTTTAAAAGCATTTCTTAACAGTATAATGAAAGAAAAAACAAATTTTTATTATATTGCAATGCTATTATGAAAAAGCACATTGATCAAAATCAACAGGAGCATATTTGTTTGGTTATCAACTAATTTGGCAAACCACAGCAGGAAAATAGATGATGCTATAGACTGAATTGTGTTCCTCAGAAAAGATATGTTGAAGTCCCAACCTCTAGCACCTCAGAATATGGCCTTATTTGGAAATAAAGTCTTAATAAAGTTAATAAAATTAGAATATGATCATTAGATTGAATCCTAATCCGGTATGACTGGTGTCTTTATAAAAAGGAGAATTTGGATAAACTGGCAGGCATACATAGAAGGAAGAGAATCTGAAAACAGGGAGAATGCCATCTGAAGTTGGAGGACTGGAGTGATAAATATGTTGGGAACAGCAGTTAGCATAATGGCTATGTCGCTGGACTCCCACGTAGTTGACCACGGTTCGAGTCCCAGACCCAGTGGCTTAAACTCACGCCGGGCGTGTGCGTGTGTGTGCCCAAGATCCGAGAGGAGAATGGAGGAGAAGGGATTGCGGCGTGGCCATCCCCCCTGGGGGGTGATTTCTCGCTTTCTATCTCTCTGTCTCTCTCTGTCTGTCTGGCGAGCGCATGCGCCCTACAGCAAAAAACCTCTCCAAAAAAGAAAAAGAATATGGAGAATGGGGGCAAAGGAATGCCTGAGGCTATTCTTCTTTACAACCTTTAAAAGGAACCAACCCTGTTAAAACCTTGATTTTGTACTTAACTACCTCGAGAACTGTGAGATAATACATTTTTGCTGCTTAAGCCACCCACTTGCTAGTACTTTGTTATGACATCCCATGTATTAGAAAACAAATACAGAAGGCAAGGTATCTGAAAAGTGTCTGTCTTATGCAAACTTTATCCCAGAAACTAGGCACTGAGTATTGAATACTCAATAGATATTTTTTTGACAGCTCCACTGGATATTAAATGAAGTTTTCTGAAAGTGAAAATCTTTCTAAGACATGTATCAATCATCCCGTTCTTTATTCCCTGTTCTCAGCCTAATATAGTACACATTAAATGTTTGCTGAATAGAACATTTATAATTAGCATGAAAACCAAGTATAAAATATGAATTGCAAATAAATTTTACTGTATTACTATTGCCCATATATTACAATATTTGTTTTTTTTCTAAAGAAATGTGTGGGAAATATAATAGTTTTTTTTTTTTGGGGGGGGACAGTTTCTTTCTTATTTATTTGTTCAGCTACCCTAAGTTTTATTTATAATATCATCAATACAACAATATAAAGAGGACTTTTTGAAATAAAAAAATTATTCAAAATTCTTTTTAAACAATAGATATTCTGTAATGATTAGGGCCTTGAATAGCTAATGTTGATGAAAGTTTGATAAAATCAGGAATAAACATAGATATTGAGATTCGTAAACCTGGATTTGGATATAGCCCTAGTTCTGCTCTACAGGAGAACTCTGGCTTAGACAAAAATATTGTATCACACAGGTTCAATAACTTACATAGGGTCATGAGCTAGTTGACTCATATTGATCCAAGGCTCAAATTATTGGTATTAGATCTGGCTCATACTATGTGATATCCTTCTACTTCTAAATTATAAATGTTCACTTTCTAGGTGATTATGCAGTAAACTTAATAATCAAGGATAGTCTAACCTATTTAAGCCTGTCTAGCTGTCCAGATCAGCTCAAACTCTTAATCTGCTGTAACGGGGCACCTAGGGTTTTGGTATTAAGTTCTCTAGCTTCCAAATCTCATTATCTTTGTTTAGCAAAAGCTTGAGATACAAGGCAATGGCTTGTGGAGGAGTAGACTACAATCACAATCACCCAAGTTTAGTTTTCCATGTTTGTCTTGTCTAAAAATGGTACTTGCATTTCTAGCAAAATATAACAGATTTTCAGTCTGTAACAGGTAAAGAGATACGCAGGCATTCTAAGTTGAACACATGTCATGCCAATGCAGTTTACTGAAGAAGAGAAAAGTAACAGAGGTGAAACAACAGAATCTTGGTTTAAGCTGCTGTCAATTCTTTGTATTCAGTTACATCCGGGACCAGGAAGGCCAATTCTGTGCCATCAGACCATCCCCTTCAGAGTCACGTGAGTCTCAGGACAGAAAAAACATAATTGTCTGGCTAAAAGGAAGTTACAGATCAACTCATAGGCTCCCTTTGTGCTGGGTGGGTAGTTCAAAGATTGTTGAGCCCTTGGAAGTAGGTACTTCACTGACACAACAAATGTTCCAGTGGGAAGTGAGGAGATTGCTTGCTAAAAAGTCCTAATACTTGTGAGTGGGGGGTGGGGAGAGCCAATGACATATTTAAAAATGGTTCTAAGCTCAAAGTCAGGAAAAAGTGAAAGGTGAACATGAAGGATTTACTGCTAAGCAAAGCAAGTAAGACTATGAAAGAGAGGCATTGTATGTCCCCACTCAATATATATCAAATATCTGCACTCTGTGATAGAAACTGAAAGATTGGAAGATATAAAGGCCTGGAGAAGAACTGTGGATACTAGAGACAGTGTGGGAGGAAGGTGGGAAATGGGAGATGGTGAGAGTGAGGGATTCAAGGGGAAAAAGAACGAAGTAAAACATTTAAGGGACACAAAAATGGAAAATTATCTGTTGATGATAATATGTATGGTAATATCTTTGAACCAAAACAGTGTATTCATGAAGGGAAAATTCATTTGGTATGCTGTAATGATACACAGTGATTAAATGTAAAAGGAATAAATAAATAAAAAAGCAAAAAAGAAATAATCCTAACTATTTATGGTCAATCGATTTTTAAAAAAAGAAATATTTATTTAATTTCATTAGTTATTATAATTTTTTAATTTGACCTGAGAGAGAGACAGAGGAGTGAGAGAAAGAAAGGGAAAGTGAGAAAGCAAGCCACCAGGTTCAGGACTTGAACCACGGCTGGCCATGGGGTAATCCAGAGCCTTAACCACCATGCCATATGGTGATCCCTGGTCAATTGATTTTTGACGATGGTGCCAAGAATATATAATAGGAAGAGGATAGACTCTTCAATAGACAGTGCTGTGGAAACTGGATGAAATTGAACCTTTATATCCTACCACATACAAAAATCAACCAAAATAGATGAAAGACTTAAACCTAAGACCTGAAACTGTAAAGGTACTGGAAGAAAACACAGGAGAAAACCTTCATGACATTGGTCTGGGCAATGATTTTTTTTTTTTTTTTTTTTTGATATGATCCCCAAAAGCACAGGCAACAAAAGCAAAATCAGGTAAATGGGATTGTATCAAACTGAAAATCATCTCTATAGCAAAGGAAACAAGTGACAAGACAGTTCACAGATTGAAAGAAAATATCTGTAAATAATACATCTGATAAGGGATTAATGTTTAAAATATATAAGGAACTCAACTCAATGGTAAGAAAACAACACTATTTTTAAATGGGGAAGGAGGAACAGACAGTGGTGCCTCTGTGAGCAAACTCACATGAGACGTTTCCTGGTTCAAGTTTAGAGACCTCACTGAGTATACCAGGGTACACGCTTGCCCTTGATGTGGAGCTGGCTGAAGGCTGAGTGGATCTTGGCATCAAAACCCTGTTGGAGATACTATTTCTCTTGTTCATGGAAGAGATAGAAAAATAAACTTAAAAAGTGGGCAAAGAGGGACCAGCAGTTAGCGTAATGGCTATGTTGCTGGACTCCCACGTAGTCGACTGCAGTTTGCGTCCCGGACCCGGTGGCTTAAAACTCACGCCGGACATGTGTGCGTGCGTGCCCAGGATCCCGAGAGGAGAACGAAGGAGAAGGGATTGCAGCGTGGCCATCCCCCCTGGAGGGTGATTTCTCGCTTTCTGTCTCTCTGTCTCTCTCTGTCTGGTGAGCGCACGCGCCCTATAGCAAAAACCTCTCAAAAAAAAATTAAAAAAAAAAGTGGGCAAAGAATCTGAACAACACTTTCAAAGACAGACAAATGGCTAAAAGATATATAAGAATATCCTCAACATCTATTTATTAGGTAATTACAAATTAGAATCACAATAGGGCATAGTTTCATACCTGTTAGAATGGTTGTTATCAACAAGCCAAACAAAAATGCGTGTTGGCAAGGATGTGGAAAAATGAGTACACTGTTGGTGGTAATGTAAATGAGTACAATTATTTTGGAAAATAGTATGGAGGCTCCTTAAATAACTAAAAATAGAATTACCATACAATCCCACAGTCCCACTTCTTGATTACTATATGATTCAGCAATATCACTTCTGGGTATATATCTAAAGGAAATGAAATAAATTGATTCAAGAGATAGCTGTATTCCCACTTTCACTGTAGCAGTATTCATAATAGCTAAGATATGGGCACATGGAAGCAACCTTTGTGTCCATTCATAGATGAATAGTTAAAGAAAATGTGGGGACCAGCAGTTAGTGTAATGGCTATGTTGCTGGACTCCCACATAGTCGACCGTGGTTCGCGTCCCGGACTTGGTGGCTTAAAACTCACGTGGGCGCATGTGCGTGTCTTGGATCCTGAGAGGAGAGTGGAGGAGAAGGGATTTTGGCGTGGCCATCCCCCCCGGGGAGTGATTTATCGCTTTCTGTCTCTCTCTCTCTCTGTCTGGTGAGTGCACACGCCCTATAGCAAAAACCTCACACATACACACACACAAAAGATAAAAAAAATGTGGTTATATATATATAGAGAGAGACTGGAATATTATATGGCCTTACAAAGAAGGAAATCCTGTCTTTTGTGACAGCATGGGTAAACTTAGTAGACATAATCCAGGCAGAGAAAGATTCACTTATGTGTGGAAATCTAAAAGTGGATCTCATAGAATCAGCAAGTAGAAAGGTGGTTACCAGAGGCTAGAGGACAGAGGGTAGGAATAGGAAATAGGAAGATGATGCTCAAAGTTTTTAAGGTCTCATTATAGGGGAAATACGTTTAATCTTCAGTTATGCTACATGGTGACCGCAGTTGATGATAGTGTATTGTATGCTTAAACATTGCTAAAAGAATAAATTTTAATGTTCTCACCACAAAAAAATGGTAAGTTGGTGAAATGATATGCTAATTATCTTTCTACAATGCATATATAGACTAAAACATACATCATACCCATATATACAATTATTTGTCAATTAAATAAAAATATAAATATAATGCAATAAAAATCCATTCTGTGGAAAAAAAATCTTCCTCACCATGAATACATTGTCCTGCATTATTTTACAAAATATTAAAGTTTTGCTTTTTACATTTGACACTTCAATCTAACTGGAATGACTTTTATATATTGTGGATGAGGAAAAATTACATTAATTTTCCACAAGAACAGGTAATTGTCTCAGCACTATTTATGAAAAACTTCCACCATGAACTGAATGATCGCCCTATTACCTGAACTGTACTCAAGTGTCCATATATGTATTTGGGATCATTTTCTGGGTTCTGTTTCCTTTTCCATTGGAGTATTATTCTGTGTTTATGTTAATAATTTTCTCTTACTAATGATTTATATTTAGTTTTATAAGTAGTCTTTTTTTTTTTTCTTTTTTGGAAAGGTTGTTTTTATAGGGTGCGTGAGCTCGCCAGAAAGACAGAGAGAAACAGAGAGACAGAAAGTGAGAAATCACTCCCTAAGGGGGATGGCCACGCCAAAATCCCTTCTCCTCCATTCTCCTCTCGGGATCTTGGGCACGCACGCACACGTGCCCGTCGTGAGTTTAAGCCGCTGGGTCTGGGACTCGAACCGCATTCGACTACATGGGAGTGGAGCAACATAGCCATTACGCTAACTGCTGATCCCTATAATTAGTCTTGATACCTGAGAGAGCAAGACTTCCTACCTTGTTCCTTAAGAGTAACATAGTAAATGGGTTGATTGGCCCATTTACTTGAAAATAAATTTTAGAATCAACTTTGCAAATTTAGAAAAAAGTATTTTGAAATTACACCATATACATTAATAAATATGGGAATAATTAACGTATTTACAATAGTCAATCTAATTCATAAATATGATATTCTCTCCATTTATCTAGGACTTCATTAGTGTTTCTCAGTAGATTATCACCTCATATATTTATATTATATTTATATTTATTGATTATATAGATGCAAAGGTATACCTCAATGATCTTTTAATTTAACTTATAGTTTTTCGTGTCCAACCTCCTTCACTCCATATTCATGGTATATAGTATATAATTAGATCAAATGCACAAAAATAATTAGTGTAAGTTCTAGGTAAGAGGCCTTAGGGGGGACCAGTAGTTGGCGTAATGGCTATGTTGCTGGACTCCCATGTGGTCAACTGCGGTTCAAGCCCTGGACCTAGTGGCTTAAACTCACACCAAACGCATGTACGTGTGTGCCCAAGATCCCGAGAGGAGAATGGAGAAGGGATCACAGCGTGGCCATCCACCCTGGGGGGTGATTTCACGCTTCCTGTCTCTCTGTCTCTCTCTTTCTGGCGAGCGCACGTGCTCTGTAGCAGAAACCTCTCAAAAAAAAAAAAAAAAAAAAAAAAAAGAGAGAGACCTTAGGGAAAATACCATAGGTATGATATACTGATTTCTGACGTGACAACCTATTAATTTTTCTTTATCACTTTTCCCTGCTTAAATGCAGGCACATTGGCTAACTGATACTAGTGGATGCAAACAGATCAGATGCATAGATGGCTCTGAATGTCTCCATTCTTGAGCATTATTTGTGCTGGTTCTCTCTTTGCTGCAATTCCCTTTCTTTAATATACCTTTGTGAAAAGCACAAGAAAAAATCAGCAATTTGGCCGAGATACTGTTCTCCAACACAGTCCATCTGTCTCAGTTCTAGGATTCCCTCAGATGGCGATAATATCCCCCTCTCAAATTATTTCGAGAAGGGCTGTTGGGTAGAAACCCATACTTCAGTCTCCTCTCCCCAAGCCTCAGCTTTTGTAGGAATTTAATTACTGTGAAGGCCAGACTGATACCTGAATTTAATTGAAATGCAATTTCCCCCAAAGCAAAAAAAATTTCTTTAGAGATGATGTTTGTATTTCCTGAGCAGAATCACATAACTTTTTCATATCCTAGGCACACTTTGTTTGTTTCAGCATCTTCTGCAGTCTTCATTTCCTGATTCTTCATACTATAGATGAAAGGATTCAGCAAGGATGTAATTGCGCTGTACTGAATAGAGACCACTCTCTCTAACACTGAGCCTGAAAGTGGGTCTTAGGTACCTGAAAAAACCTGTTCCACAGAACAAGAGAACTATAGTGAAATGGGAAAAGCATGTAGAAAGCTTTGCCTTGACCCTGGGAGGGGCAGACACTCAGGACAGTAGAAGTAAATCTGTAATAAGAAGAGGATCAGGGGAAGTGTCAGTAGCCTCAAAAATGCACATGACACTGCTAGAAAAATCTTGTTGACAGTGGGATCAATGTAGGACAGAGGGAAGAGTGAAGGCAGCTCATAGCTGAAGTGAAAGATGATACTGGGCCCACAGAAATGTAACCTGTGGATGAAAGGGTATTTATTAAGGAAATCAAGAGTCACTGCCCAAGATATGCTCATGATCCCAGCACAGAGAGATCTGTTTCTAACCATGGTGTAGAGCAGAGAGTGGCATATGGTGGCCTAACAATCATAGGCTATGGCAGAGAGCAGACAGGCTTCTGTTCCCCCAAAGAGATTAAAAAAGAAACTCTGGGTGACACATTCATACACTGAGATGCTTTTATTCTGAGAGAAACATTTTGTAGCATCTTGAGCATGGTGACCGAAGGGATCTCGGAAGGATAAATGTCAGAGGAAGAAGTACATGGGCGTGTAGAGGTGAGAGTCAGCCACAATCATCAGGATCATCACCAGGTTCCCCATCAAGTCAGGAGGTAAATAACTATGAATAGCACAAAGAGACTGATCTGGATCCCAGGGTCATTGGAAAGTCCTAGAAGGACAAACTCAGTAATAACACTGACATTTTTCATGGCTGCTTAGAGATTCTGTCACTCAAAAGAAATGATGGTTCTCCACTTGGTGAGACATTGTTTTGAGTCATTCTCAGGGAACAAGAGTTTTCTGCTCTCAGACAGTATGCCTCCTTACCCATAGGTCAAAATGGAAAACTCAGGATAAGGAAGTGTGTCCTCAAATCTAATCTCTTCACTTCCGTTCCTTTCCCACCTCCTAGCACTGTCTCTTCATGATTTTTATATCTTCAGCTAACTCATCACTCTTGAAAAAGTGCAGTACACATAAATCAGACAATTCCTGAAGTGACAGCAAGAAAAATTGTTCTAGTGGTAAAGCCTGGAAAACTCTTTATGGGTAAACGCTATGTGGCCCATGGGAGACTGATTCCTTTTTAGAATAATAAAATTGTAGACTCATAGTATATGAAGATGTCTTTGTAATGGAGTTTAACTCCTTCATTTTACAATGAGGAGGATGCATTGCTTGAGGCCTCATAGCAAAAGAGTTTCCAGGTTGGTGCTAGAGCCAGGTGTTTCAACTAGTCGTGTATGTTTCCTAGAACACTAAGACGGGTGGTTTTGGGTTGGTTCTTAGGACAGAGTCTGGTGTGGTTTTGAGGTCATTCATGTGCAATTTTGCTAGGAGAGAGTTCACCTAAATTATGTGCCAATATTCTTTGGCTCTGACACTTGGCCAGCAGTCTTTACAGTTCTGTGCCAACTGCTCCTGAAGTAGAAAGAGCACTGGTCTTAGTGTAAGAACCTTAGTTTTAATCCTGATTCTCACATTTTAGTGGCATCATAAAGAAAGAGCCCTAACTTACTTATTTTTAAAAATGAATAAATGAAATCAATACCTTTATAAACTATATAGCCAATGACATACTGTACAAAAACCAAATTTATATATATATGAACAAAGAATGACACAGAATTTTGAAAAATAAAAGTGATTTCTCTATTGGACATTTTTTCTTTTAATTAGCTTTTATAATGTAAAACTATTTTTCCATTAATACTTTTTCTCCCCTTGTTTTCTTGGTAAAAAGGGACTTGGAAACTTTTAGAAAACTCTCAGTCTACCTTTGTTTTCTTGAGAGAAAAGACAAAGGAAAAACAGAATTGAAGAGCGAGAAAAGCCCCTGGGTAAGGAAACAGAAACCTGAAGAATAAATTGTTCTGTTTTCTCTTCTCTGTCACCATTGGGCATCTTAGTAGTTTGATTCCACTTGGGTACATGGGACTGGGCAAGATGCTCTCTTGAAATCACTCAGACCAAGGGTCCCAGAACACTGTCAGGGGAGCATTTTCTTTCTTTTCTTTTCTTTTTTTTTTTTTTTTTTTTTTTTTTGAGAGTTTGTTTTGTTTTGTTTTGTTTGTTTCCGTTTTTTTGTTTGTTTTGTTTTGTTTTGCTATAGGGCACGTGCGCTCGCCAGAAAGACAGAGAGAGACAGAGAGACAGAAAGCGAGAAGTCATCCCCCAGCAGGGGATGGCCACGCTGCAATCCCTTCTCTTCCATTCTCCTCTCAGGATCTTGGGCACACACACACACATGAGTTTAAGCCACTGGGTCTGTGACTTGAGCCACAATCAGCTACATGGGAGTCCAGCGACATAGCCGTTACTCCAACTGCTGGTCCCAAGGGGAACATTTTCAATGTATGATGAATGGAATCCTCTAAGCTCTGCCATTGTACTTTAGGTGCCACCATGATGGTGGAATGAGTGAGGACTTGGAAAGTGTCTTTGGGCCCTCATATCCACCTTAGTGCTTAGTCTCTCCTTTTACTTATTTAATTATACTTGATTTTGGTAGCAGGATTTTACAGAAGCAAAGGATTCCACTACTAAATCCCTTTCTAAAACTAGGGATTCCATGGCCAGGAAAAAAAAAAATTCTCTTTTTCTACCCTTTTCATTTCCAATCTTCCAGGAAATCTCTCTCCTACTCTTCATGTGGCTGTGTAGCCAGTAACACATTTTAAAATAAAAGGATAGCTTGCTTTTGGTCCAGAACCTGATATATAAAGGAACAACACAGGAGGACTTCAGTTAGACCAAGGGCAGAAAGCTCAACCTTCTAGCTAAGTCATTACCTGACTAGAGGTAGCAATATCTTAGAGACACCTCTACTCTGGCCCACTTTCTTCCTGCGTGAAATGAGGAACTTAGAACATATACCTATGCAGATCTCTCCCAGTTACGTATATCCATGTGCCTCTGTGTCTCCCTCACCAAGCTTACCAAGCAGAGCTGCTCTGGGTCTGACAGGTCTTCTGATTTTCAAGGTACCTGCCACAGGGCACTGTTGTTGGAGGAGATTTAGCTGCAGAAGCTGGATATGAAAGGTCTCCAGACAGGTCCCAGGAAAGATGAATTTTGTTTCCTAGGTAGGAATATGGCTGGAGACAGACACAGACAGGCACTGGTTAAAAGCCAAAGTGTTCTGGTATCCACTGGGCACTGGAATGGGTCTTTCAAAGACTCTCTTAAGACTTAGGTTGCCCTCCCTACCCTGACCCACCTCCCCCCACCCCCTGCCAATTTTTACTCTTTCAGTCCTGAAGACAACTCCTGGTCAGTTTGTTTGACTTGTGCCCTGGGATCTTGTGCCAGACAGGCCCTGGAGAAGGGTGGTGAGAAGGGGCCCCAGAATAAGGAATTGTTTCTACTCATGAGAGAGGCAGCATTAGCCCAAAGCGGAAGGGGCCACTGGTGGTCCAGAGTAGCTACTGTGGCTGTTAACAGGAGAGGTCTGGCTAAGGACACAGGACAGAAAGCACCTGGACACAAATTACTCTGTTAATTAAGGAGCAGGGGATCAAGGGGCTCTGTAAATCACTTGCCTTTTCTCTGACAGGTCTCGGATTCTGAATGTGAGTGCATGCATGCACATGTTCGAATATATCTGGATATACACAATTAAAAGCTTCATTACTTCTACGAAGCCATTTACTCCTCTCACTGCTCTTGCTTCTCTAGCAGGCTCTCACCTCTTACTTCACAGAGATAATATTCCTTTCTGTACTTTATAAAAAATAATGTTTTTTTATTTATTTTATTTATCATCATTTTTCAATTTGCTACAGGGCAGATGCATGTGAGAGAGAGAAAGAAAAAGCAAGTCGTCAGGTCCAGGACTTGAGCCATGGTGGGGCATGTGCAAGTCCAGTGCCTTAACCACCACACCACATCTGGCCCCTCCTTTCTGCACTTTAGTTTTGTCATCTCTCTCTCTTTCTATTGAGCTTTAACACTGGCTATTGCTCAAGCTTTTGCTATCTAAAAATGAAGTGAGACGAATTAGTAGTCCTTCCTCTCTGATAGGGAATTGGCTTCCCTAAGACCAGCTTTGGTCTGGGTGTAGCAGGGAAAGACCCACTTTGCTAAGGGCACATATGATGAGCACACATATAAGAAAGGATGAACCCTGAACTTTGGTTTGGCTCTATAAACTAGAAGTTAGTTTTCTGTAATAGGATTGGTGGGAAGCTAACCATCAGGTCTATAGAAGAATGCACTTCAGGCTCCAGGCTACTTGCTTCCCTAACCACTTCATTGTCTTTCCTTCTACTTATTACCAACTTTTTGGAAGGATAGTCTATTCTACTGTCTCCTCCTCATTCACTTCTCAGTCCACTGTCTTCTCTCTCTTTTTCCATTTCCTCTGCTGCCCCTGGTTACAAATCACTGATTATATTAAGAAATCCAAGGGACATAAAGACTATGGTTGATGGTGAGCTTTGCTTGACTCAAGTGGAAAATGTTTTGTCTTGGTCCCCACAAGATAGGAAGCCCAGGATGACTCAGGAGTTAGGGGAAAAAAAGGTTAGGAATATTTTAGGAGTCTCAGGAATTGAACTGATCTCATAAAAATTACATGTTGACAGTAGTATCTATGTTGGATGAAGGAGAAGTGGAGACAACTTGAAGTTGAAGAGAGGTTATTGGAGCTATAGAAGGACAAGTTGAATGTATCAGTCAGCTTAGACCAAATTATGCTGTGATAATAAGTGATTGACAATTCCAATGGCTAATGACAATCAAAATTCACTTTTCGGGCCTGGCAGGTACTGTGGTGGTTGAGGCACTGGACTCCCACATGACCAAGTGTGGTTCGGGTCCTGGACCTGGAAGCCTGCTTTCTTACTTTCTCTCTCTCTCTGGTCAAATTAAAAAAAAATAATAATAGTGATAAAGTTAAATAAATAATTAAAAAATTCACTTCTCATGTTGCTTGTTCACTGAGACAGCTGCTTTTTCTTACCAAATAGTCTTTCTTTGCCTAGGTTTATGGAGCAGCCTCAAACAAGACAAAGATGGTGTTTGAACTTATGGAAAAGAGTAGGATAGTAAACGATGAAATAATTTTAAAAACTTTTGCTCAGAAATGACATTTGCCCATATTTCACTGATTAAAGCAATTTTTTCTTTTTTTCTTTTTTTTTTTGGAGAGGTTTTTCGCTCTAGGGCGCATGCACTCACCAGAAAGACAGAGAGAGACAGAAAGCGAGAAATCACCCCCCAGGGGGGAGGGCCACGCCACAATCCCTTCTCCTCCATTCTCCTCTCAGGATCTTGGGCACGCACGCACATGCACCCGGCGTGAGTTTTAAGCCACTGGGTCCGGGACGCGAACCGCGGTCGACTACGCGGGAGTCCAGCGACATAGCCATTAAGCTAACTGCTGGTTCCCATTAAAGCAATTTATATGGCCATACTTCAGTTCAACAGGGCAAAGATATATCACCTGTCACAGGGAGATACACTGACTGAGATCACATGGTGAAACCTGAAAAAATAGGGTAGAGAAAGTGTAAATTCTTCCTTAGAAAGCATAGCAAATATGTTGATATAATCTGCCATATTGTAGATTAGATTTTGGTCAGCAAGGAGGTCAAAACCAGTTTTTGGTTTTATTTTATGTTTGTTTTTTAAGAAAGATTTTAGCCATAGGGCATGCGAGACAGAGAGACAGAGAGCGAGAAATCACCCTCCCGAGGAGGGACTGCCGTGCTGCAATCCCTTCGCATTCATTCTCCTCACAGATTCTTGGACATGCACACACACGCACACAGTGTGAGTTTTAAGCCACCAGGACTGGGACTTGAACCATAGCCGACTACATGGGAGTCCAGTGATGTAGCCATCTGCTGGTTCCCCAAAGCAGTTTTCATCACTCGTGCTCTCTTCTCACATTTCATAGAAATGCAAATAAAGGGGCCAGCAGATGGTGGGGTAGTGAAGGCATTGGACTCCCATGTGACTGACCACAGTTCAAGTCCCAGAGCCAGCAGCTTCAAAATCACTACAGGCACTTGTGTGTGTGTACCCAAAATCCTGAGAGGAGGATGGAAGAGAAGGGATTGTGGCATGGCCATCCACCCTGAGGGGTAATTTCTCACTTTTCCTCTCTGTCTCTGTCTCTCTTTGGCAAACACTTGCCCACTATAAAAAAAAATAAAAGAAAGAAATGCAAATAAATTGTTTTTGACTTAGGAATACAACAAGAATGACCAAGAGACTATCTGTCACAGCCATGACAGAGAATAGTCAAGCTTTAGGGCATCCTCAAGAGGATAACAAAACTCTGGGTTATACAGTCTCCAATGAGAAATATAGCATCCTCTTTGATTTATTCTCTTTTTCCTAGGATATCCTCCCAAGAAGTTTTCAAAGTGGTGGTTTGGTAAATTTTGTAAGGATTTCTATCACTAAAAATATTGGACCTTATCTTTTAGAAGTATCTCCGGATATATATTCATAATTTGAAATTTCTTTTCTTCAATGCTTTGAAAATTTTACATCATTCTCTTCCTATATCTGGTGCTACTTTTGAGAAGTCTTATATTATTCAGATTCTTTTTCATTAGTAGATAATTCTTTCTTCGTCTCTGGACATACTTTAGAAACTTTTAAGAATAATTTATTTGTTTTTTAATTTCTCAAGATTTACTATTCAGTGTTTAAATTTTTGTTTACTTTTTGTTGTTGTTGTTTATCTGATTTGGCACTCTAAATCCTTTTAATCCTAATTCTTTTAATTGGCAGAGTCCGTATGCTCACCAGATGGATAGGGAGTAAGATAAAGAGAGAAGCAGACAGAGAAAAAGCACTCCCCAACAGTGCGTGGTCACAATGCAAAACTTTTTTCTCCATTTTCCCTTCCCATCAGGATTTTGGGCACACATGCATATGCATCGAGTATGTTTTTCAATCTATCAGGGCCAGGATTTGAATTGTGTTCGGCAGCCATGTGGGATTTGGCTCCCAGTGCTCAGTGTTTAATCTGTACTGTACAAGGCCAGCCCATGGTTCTTTGTTTTGTTTTAACTTCTTATAAACTCTGTTTTTCTTTACATATTTATTGAAGTATATTTGATGTACAATAAACTATATATGTTAGGTGCACAATTTGGTGGGTTTTGACAGATATGTATACCTGTGAAACCATTGCTATAATCAATGACCATCTCCAAACTTCCAACTGGTAGATTTTACATCTTTAAATATCCTCTGGTCATTATTATTTCCCCTCTTCTTTTGGAACTGTAACCATCATTTTTCCTTTGTTCTTGTATTTCTTAACTTTTTGCTTTATAATTTCTGTTCTTTTATCAAAACATTTTTATTATCTCAGAGGTTTTTTCACCCAGATCTTCCAGCTCAATAATTAATATTTTGCCTAGATATTTTTACAATTTGCCCCATCTATTTATTCAATTTAAACATTATATAATTTCATTTTTATTTACAAAGTATATCAGACATAAAGAGACAGTATATCATGCTTATGTACAGTAAGAATGATAATTAATGGACTTCCACATACCTCACCCACCTAAAAGAATAAAACAGTGATAACAGCTCCTCACCTCTCCCTGTGATAATCATTAACCTGAATTTTGAGTTTATTGTTCCTTTGTTTTTATAGGTTTACCTCAAATGTTTTTATTCTTAAGCAGCAAATTTAGTGTTGCACATTTTTAGCCCTATATAAAGAAAATAATAATGCATATATTATTCTGTGGTATATTTTGTTATCTCAAAATTATGTTTATGAGATGAAAATAATCTTTGACAGAGTGGACATGGCAAATCAGTGGAAAAGGGAGGAGCTATATAATAAATGGAACAATTGGCGTCCATTTGGGGAAAACAAGGTTGGATGTCTATTTATATGTACACGAAATCAGTCTTACATGGATTATGATAAAAAATATAAGAAACATTGTAAAGATTTCTGGGAAAACATGGAGAGCTGGCCAGTGGTGTGGTGGTTACAGTGGCTGGATTCCACATGGCCAGTCATGTACTTTGAGTTCCAGGCCCAGCAGCTTGAGAAACCCACCAGGTGCATGTGAGTGGGTCCCTAAGATTCCAAAGGAAGGAAAAATGGAGGAGAAGGAATTGTAGCATGACCATTCCTTATGTGTGTGTGGGATGCTTTCTCACTTTCACACTCTCTCTGTCTTCTATCTTTTCTCTGGCAACATTTTTTTAAAAAGAAAATATATAGAAATGTATGTTTGATTTATCAATCCAGCTGTGTCACCAGTTTTCTAAGTGTATACTCATTTATTTCTGGCCTCTTTATTCTGTCTCATTTGTTTATTTGTCTATCTCACCCCAAATACGATAGTATCTTTATTATAATAACTGTATGATAAATCTTGATATCTAGTACAGAAAATATGTTCATCTTGTTATTTTTCAGGGGAGCATTGACCCTTCTTTTAATCCTGTATTATTCTTTTTTAAAGAATTATTTGTTTGTTATTATCATTATTTAATTTCACCAAGAGAGACAGAAAGAAAGGGAGAGTGATAAAGCAAGCTGCCAGGTCTGGGACTCAAACCACAGTTGGCCAGCACCTCTAGCATCTCAATCACCATGCCACCTGCCGGCCCCAATCCTGTGTTTCTCTAACTAAACTTTAGAGTGACTTTTCACATTTTAAAATGTACTACAAATACTAAAAACACTTTTAGCTATGTGTCCTATTAATTCTTTTTTTTTTTTTTTTTGAGAGGTTTTTGCCATAGGGCGTGTGCGCTTGCCAGACAGATAGAGAGAGACAGAGAGACAGAAAGCGAGAAATCACCCCCCAGGGGGAATGGCCATGCCGCAATCCCTTCTCCTCCATTCTCCTCTCGGGATCTTGGGCACGCACGCACACGCGCCTGGCGTGGGTTTTAAGCCACCGGGTCTGGGACACGAACCACGGTCAACCATGTGGGAGTCCAGCGACATAGCCATTACGCTAACTGCTGGTCCCTGTCCTATTAATTCTTGAACCATTGTTATTGATAGTCGGAATTGGTTCATCTATTTTTGATGGCAAAAAACAGTAGTGCCGGCTGGGCGGCCCAGGGCGCCTGCGCCGGGCGGCGTGGGCTCTGCTTCGCGTGCCGGCCAGGCTTGTGCAGCCCGGCTTGTGCGGCCGGGGCTCTGCTTTGCGTGCCGGCCCAGTTGGGGCTCTGCTCCGCGTGCCCTTCCCGGACTGCCCAGCCCCCGCTGCCTCTCCGGCGCTGGGTGTTCTTTGGCTGGGCAGGTGGGCGGGAGGTGGCACAGGGACCCGTGCGCATTCGCGCGCTGGGGGCTGGCGTGCGACCACCGGGCCGGCGCGTGGCCGCCGGGCCTGCGCCTGCGTGTGGCCGCCGGGCCTGAGCGTAGTTGCCAGGCCAGCGCGTGGTCGTCGGGCCAGCACGGGGCCCCTGGGCCCCGCGCGTGGCCCCGGACCTGCGAGTGGCCGCCGGGTCTGAACGTGGCCGCCGGGCCGGCGCCTGCACGTGACCGCTGGGCCGGCGCCTGCACGTGGCCTCTGGACCTGCTCATGGCAGCCGGGCCTGAGCGTGGCCGCCGGGCCAGTGTGTGACCGCCGGGCCTGCGCCTGCGCGTGGCCCCCGGACCTGCGCATGGCAGCCAGGCCTGCGTCTATGCGTGGCCGCCGGCCACAGGCGGCAAGCTGAAGCCAAAAACAAGGATTAAGAACTTGCAACTATAAGCAACAGAAAGAAACTTTAGCTGTCTTAAACCAATTGAGAAATATATTGTATAGGAGGATTTTCTCTGCCTATGGACAGTCAGAAGATGATGGTTACCAGCCCTGCATTACCTCAGGGAAAAACAAGAACTACTCTACCATTCTTAAGGAAGCCAGATACCCGAGGATGACTCACGTTGCAGATCCCCACAACACCATTCCCGGTAATCACAAGATGGATGCTGTGCCGCATCAACTGATAACCATCTGTGCTTCCATGGAGACTCACCTACAATTGCGGAACTGCACAAGACCCACCCTTAATCCAACCCTGAATAGAATCTGTGTTCCCTATTGTTGAAAACTGTATGAGCTGATAATTGGGAAAAAAAAAAAAAAACTGAGAGAACTGGAGGGTATAATAGCAGGGATGGCAACTGCAGATGCTAGAGAGAGTATGGGAGAGGTAATGGGAATGAGTAATAGAGGGTGGAAGGGAGGGATTCAGGGAACAAACAACACACTTAATAGACACAAAAATGAAAAGTTGTCTGTTGATAATGTATATGGTAATATCATTGTCTTGACTAATGTACACTGTACTCATGCTGGGAAAAACCATGTTGTACACTGTAAAGATGTGCAATGATTAAAAAAAATATATCAGCACTCTGGCAAAAAGAGAAAGATCTGAAGATATGATAGTGGAAAGGATAAATGTAGATACCAGAGGCTGCAAGGGAGGGGAGTGGGTGGTAGAGAGTGGGCGTGAGGGGCAAAGGGAAGAAACATTTAACACCAAAAAAATGTAGAGTTCTCTGTTGAAAACTATATATATATATATATATATATATATATATATATATGTATATTGTATACATCATAATGGGGGCTTTATGTAAAATGTGAATTTAATTAATCTGAGAAAGAAAAATAAAAGACAAAAATTTAAAAAAAAAGTTAGAGATGAGGGAAAACGCAGGGTGAGCAGAATATAGACATCATCAGTAAATCCAAGAAGTGGTTATGTATGAGGGGACTTCAAAAAAGGTTATGGGAAAATGGAATTAAAGACCCAAAAAAAAAACAGTAGTGCCGTTTTCATTCTTTTGAAATAAATGTATGACAGAGGAGTCCATACCACAGCTGCATAATTGAAGAGCATTAGAATCAGAGCATGGCATGAGTTGCAGTGGAGAAAAGTCTGTGCTCAAAGATACAAATATGTTATCAATTTCTTTAGGCTTCTCCGTGTGAGAATTCCAAAGGTTTGATGTGAAAATAAATGGTTTAAACAAAATATTGACAATAGTAATATAAAGGAGTACTCTTAGCAGTGCTAGATATTAGAGGTTTTCCATTTAAGAGGAATTCTTCATTTTGAGGTATCAATACTCTTTTTTTAAACACAGACAATTTTCTCAAATATTACTTGGCCTAAAGCAGTGTTTCTCAACTTTGCACATAGTCACCCAATTAACTAATTAAAATGATGGTTGAGCTCCACTTCAGGAGTTTCTGACTCAGCCGATCTGGCATGTGGCTGAAAATCTGCCGTCAGAGAAAGCACGGAGGGCATGCCAATGCTGGTCTGGGGATGACGCTCTGAGAACGTCTGATCTAAATACCTTTTTTCTTCTTAAGGTGTTTCTGAAGATCCCTTTCCCCTAATTCTCTGACTGAACACCATACAGACATTCCCTCCTCTAGGGAACATATTTGCTGCCTGATCATCCTCTGCAGAGCAGCCTTCACCTCCTGGTTCTTGAGACTGTAGATGAGGGGATTGAGCAAGGATGTGATTACACTGTACTGGATGGAGACCACTTGTTCCCATAGTGAGCCTGAGGTGTGGCTGATGTACCTGAAGAGAGCGGTATCATAGAACAAGAGCACCACAGTGAGGTGGGAGGAGCAGGTAGAGAAGGCTTTGCCTTGGCCCCCAGAGGAGTGCATGCTCAATATGGCAGAAATGATTCTGCAGTAAGAAAAGATGATCAGGGGGAGTGTCAGCAGCCCTAGAAAAGGCACTGGACCCTGACAGAAGTAACTCATTGGCCGTGGGATCAGTACAGGAGAGAGGGAAGAGTGAAGGCAGCTCACAGATGAAGTGGGCTATGGTGTTGGACCCACAGAAATATAACTGGTGGATGAAAAGATTATTCACTAGTGAGTTCAGAAACCCTATCACCCATGCTGCACTGACCAGGGCAGTGCAGAGAGACCTGTTCATGACTGCAGTGTAGAGCAGAGGGTGGCAGATGGCAGCATAGCGGTCATAGGCCATGGCAGAGAGCAGGCTAGCCTCAGCACATCCAGAGAGAAGAAAGAAGAAACTCTGGGTGATACAGCCCCATACTGAGATGCTTTTCTTCTGAGACAGGATGTTCTGCAGCATTTTGGGCATAGTGACGGAAGAGAAGCAGATGTCCAGAAAGGACAGATGTCCGAGAAAGAAGTACATAGGGGTGTGGAGGTGAGAATCCTCTTTGATCACCCAAATCATCACCAAGTTTCCAGCTAGTGTCAGGAGGTAAACCCCCAGGAACAGCACAAAGAGCAGAGCCTGGATGTGTGGGTCAGCAGACAGTCCAAGGAGGAGGAAGTCAGTGAAGATGGTGAGATTGTTCATGGTTGTTTAAAAATTCTATCCCTAGAATGAAATCAATTGTACTACAAGTAATAAGTCAGTAATATGAGTAATTTCTAGTGGTCAGAATATCATCCCCATGTGCTTGACCTGTGGCCTGATGATGGTTAAGGGAGCTGGATTCCTCATGGTTGACTGTGTGGTTCGAATCTCAGACCCAGAAGCTTGAAAAACATACCAGGTGCATCTGTATGCATGCCCCAAATCCCAAAAGAGTGGAAAAAAGGAGAACAGATGGGGTGCTTTATCTCTGTGCCTCTGGCTCTGGTAAGTACTTGTGCCCTTTGGCAAAATTTAAAATAAAGTATATCATCCTCACACCTCAATATTTTCCAGGAAATACTTGTTTCAGTTTAAAAATAGAAAAATAAAACTGAGGTAAATAATTGGTATTGCAACTATTATGGGTTAGATTGTGCCCCTGCCTTGTATCTTGAAGTCCTAACCCTTAGTATGTCAGAATGTGACCTTAGTTAGAAATAGGGACCTTGCAGAAGTAATAAATTGAGATGAAGTCACATTGGAGTAGGGTGGACTCTTAATCCAATATGATGGATGTCCTTCTGAGAGGGAGGAGAATACCATATGAAGACAGACACACAGAGAGGAGATGACCATGTGACAACAGAGGGGGTGATTAGAATGAAATACCTGTAAGCCAGGGAATGCCAAGAATTCACAGTCATCATCAAAAGTGAGGAAGAGGCAAGGAAAAGTTCTTCCCTACAAGTTACAGGAGAGTGTGGTCCTGCCGACAGCTTGATTTCAGACGAATAACTCTCAGAGCTGTAAGAAAAATAAATTTCTATTGTTTTAAGCCACCCAGTTTTGTGGCTTTGTCACATCAGTCCTAGGAAACTAATACCATTCCAGTTACTTTCAGGATTTCTTGCCCTGAGCCCTCCCCAGCAGAACCCACTACATCTGCAACATAGCAAATATATTTGGAATCTAAATCAGATTACATGTTTTGGTCATTAAGAGTATATTTATAACTGTACCCAGCAAGATTATCTTTCATGTGGGAAGAAAAGACAAGAACATTCTCAGATAAACAAAACCTGAAAGAATTCACCAGCACCAGACCAGATCTCCAAGAAGTTCTCAAGGGTGTGCTATATCAGGAAAATTAAATACAGACACATGGAAATAAGAGTTCAAAAACTAAGAAAGTGGCCAACTTAATCATAGGGACAAGTCTGGAGTTGAATATTATATCCCAGAATTTAATCAGGAAAATTGAACCAGAACAGAAGATAAAAGTACATGTGACTGATAGGTTCATGCACCTACCATTTGAACAAGATCCTAACCTGTTTCCTGGCTTTAAGCAAAGTTCCTTGGCATTTCTTTGATTTAAGTTAAAACTGGTTTTCTTAATAGTAACGAGTGAACTCACCATTGAAAGTAGTTAGATTATGTAAGAAATTGTGTGATCAATACAATGTGGGTGGGAAAGGAATGGAAGACAATTGTAGACACCAGAGATAGTGTGAGAAGAGGGTGGGAAAGGACAGAGGGTCAGAAAGAGGGGTAAAAATAATTATAGGAACTAGAAATGGAAAATGTTTTTTATAATAATATGCATGATTAAGTCACTATGCAGTATATTCTGGATGGGAAATCACATTTTGGATGCTGTGATATGCTTACGGAAAGAATGTAAATTAAGGTACAAAAAAAAGTTTCAGAAAAAAAAAATCTATTCAATGACTGCAGTAAGATATATAGCCCCAGCTAGGTGCTACTTTATAGGATGTGTAAAGTTAGACTTGTGTTCATGGAAATGTATATATCAGCTGTGTTTGCTATGAAAATATTTAGATTAATTAAGGTCTTTAGTAATTCAATAAAATGTGGGGGGAAAACAGTATAGAAAGCAAATATAGATACCAGAGACAGTGTGGGAGGAGAGTGGGAGATGGCAGAGGGTAAGAGACAGGGAATCAAGGATGGGGGAAAAAAAGCAAAAACATACAGGAAACAAAAAATGGAAAATTATTTGCTGACAATAACATGTTTGTTGATGTGCTTGATTGAGACAATATACAGTGTACCCTGGATGGAAAAATCTCATTTTGTATGCTGTAATGATGTACAGTGAATGAATGAAAATAAATAAATTTAAATTTAAAAAAAAGAAAAAAAAGAAAAAGAAAAATGACCCTTCTATGCCGGTTTTGCTGATAGTCTTGATCATGAAGGAATGTTGTATATTATCGAATAATTTTTCTGTATCAATTGATATGATCAAATGGTTTTTATCTTTCTTTCTGTTAATATGGTTTATTACATTTATGGTTTTATGTATGTTGAACCAACCTTGCATCCCTGGAATAAAGCCTACCTGGTATTGAAAAAAAAAAAGACTCTGTTGGGGATGCCTGTCTATCTCTCTCTGTCTCTCTTGCTCATAGAAGAAATAACAAATAAAATAAAATTTTAAAAGAAAAAAAAGTATATTTATAAACACAAATACACTACTTCAAGTAAAATTGTTTCAGACACTTAACTGCAAGCTTTTTTTATATTTAGTTTTGGGTCTTAAAGCCAAGAATCATAGAACTCATCATCTTATGCCAAACATCTTAGTTTGAATAAATATGCGGGAAGGGGCTTGAACGATGCTACTGGAAGTTGCATGGGGTTTTCCAAACATTTAGGATCATTCCAAGGGCACCCCATGTGTCCCAACCCATACTAGCAAAACTGGAAAAGTATTTCTGGGAATGGGCGGGAGTGCTTCAAGGAAGTGTGCTCAATCCTCAGGCCACAGAGGTTGGGCATCTCATCATCTCAGAGTAAGGAGATGGAAGTGACTTGTTACACGTCCCACTTACCAGTGTAACAGACAGAAATTAAATGTAATACTCTGCTCCCAGTCCAGTGCACCTTCCACCACAGCAAACCCAGCAGATGGACAGTATGTGTTTTGAGTCATGTAAGGTATGCTCAGGGGACTATGGAGCTGAATGTTAAACATAGCACTGTGCTTGAAAAAGCTGGGTCAGAAAATGGAATGTTCTGTGAATTTGAGAAAGTGACTTCACCATTCTGAAAATGGAAATTATACCTATCTTACATGGTTGACATAAAAGTCATTTAAAAATTACTCCTAGTAGTTGAAGAAAAATTTCTGGAGTTAACTCTAGATACTAATTTGCTGGTTTGGAGATCTTTTTTTATTTAAATTTTTATCTTTTATTTTTCTTTCTCAGATCAATTAAATTCACATTTTACATAAAGTCCCCATTATGATGTATACAATATACATACATATATATATATATATATATATATATATATATATATATATATATATAGTTTTCAACAGAGAACTCTACATTTTTTTGGTGTTAAATGTTTCTTCCCTTTGGTATCTTGATCATACCACTTTAACCTTCCTCTCCTGTGATTTTTGTTCATGGTCTGATGGTCAAGAGCTTATTAAGTATTTTGCTTTCTTCCCCTCACTTGGTTGTTGTTACTGACTTTACTGACTCAGAAATGTTTAGGCCATAACTTTTAACTACACTCACATTTTTCAATAGGAGCTGAATTGGATTATTACAACCACCTTCTCTATAAGTCTTCTCAGAGCAGGTCTCCATAGCCATGGGATCTCTCCCTCTTCAGTCCATTTTACTCTTGCTGTGTTCGAAAGCCTGATACTAAGGACATAAGTAGAAAATTTATGCTGGAGGAAATTCAAGAGAGAAAGAAGCATGTGGATAAATGTTTAACTTAACTATTTTTTTTAAGGACAACCAAAACAGAAACATAGATCTAATTTTGTGATTAGTTATCAAAAAGTGTAATCCTGGGAAGACTCTGGTGAGAGTCTTGCTGTTGTCATTGTAAACCGCACACTTTGAGTCAGAAAACCTCTAAGTCCTTGGATTTATGCTAATAATATAACTGAAAAGCACTAAAATGTGATGTGCAGAATAATGCACAGTGTGTTCTATGTTTAGTAGAAAGTGGAAACAATTTAATATTTCCACAATCTGGAATGTCTAACTAAATAGCAACTGGATAGAATATCCAACCAATAAAATAGTCATCAAAGATTATGTGGCAACATGGAACATACCAATAGTAGCTGCAAAAACTCTGGTATGACTAAAACTGGTGTTTATGACTCTTTTCTAGGCTTTACCTTAAACATCTAGCTTCTCTTTCTCTTCAAACTACTGCTCTTAAATCCCTGGCTTTAATTGCACTTATTTAATGAAAGCTTTCCTTTCCTTTCTCCTTTGATGATACACCCAAACAATATACTTGCTCCTAAAATTTTTCACTTAGTTCTAAAAAGATCCCTTTCTTAAAGGAGATAAGGGAGCCCCAGCAATAACGAGGTCTCCTAGATTTCAATCATCTTTCTGGCTCTCTGGGATCACTTCTCCCTTGGGAGGTTCAGATACCCTGGTGGAAAGAAGAGGTTCTGAAGCTGACCAGGGTTATTGGGAAGAATTCCAGGTAAGTAGCAATGGAGAAACTATTGTGAGCAGAAAGAGGAGTTCTGATGGAAAGGAACTGACTTCCTAAAATAGAGGATAGGGAGAGAGGAAAAATGTGTGAGTTGTCCTCCAGCCTTAAACTGATGAAGATTCCCCATTACCTGCTGAGAATATTTGTAGACACAGGCATTAGCTTTTCAGGTAAAGAAAACTTCTTTCTCATTCCCTGTTCTGATAATCATAGCAAAGTAGATGGGGAAAGCTCCACCTCTGAAATTTTCTACATGGCTACATGATATCTGCCTCCTCTTCAGATTTGTTCTTGCTTGGAGGCAGGGAGTAGGACTGAACGACATCTCTGTTCTTGAAGTCGTAAGGTCTTCAGACTCAGCAAAACGCAGACAAGAGGGAATGAGAACTCTGTTCTCTCTACCTCTTCCACAGCACACACTTGGGGGAATGACTGTCCAGTTTTCCATCCGGAAGCCCTCCTACTGGTATCCTCATGCCAAAAGAAGGCAAGCATTTTTTTAGCAAGGACCAGGGATATGGAAGGAAGCGACAGAGAGATCCTAGATGGACAAAAGGCACATATATCTGATCTCATCAGACTCTACTCCCAGAAAAAGAAAAAAAAATGGTGTTCCATTTGTTAAGCAAGATTTTCCCCTTAAACTTGATTTTAGTTTACTTTTCAGTGCTATGAGGAATTTGGATCAGAATGGAATTCCTCTCAGTTGTACCACTCTATAAAAATCTGATTCCATTTCATCTCCACGGCTAAATTGCACTATTCTTAATCTGGCTCCTTTTTGGGGTTTTGAACCAGGTTATGCACTGCCCCCACAGTTTGCTCTTGAGCCAAGTCTATTTCATTTCCTAACAGTTTCTAGAATCTGACCCTGCATGATCAGCTCTGGCTCAAGCCCGAAGGGCTGGCACTTTCCCTGCTGGGACACTCGGGGCCTCCTTGTTAGTCTTCCTGTGGTGACTTACCTTAGTCCTGAGAAGAGCTCTTGACCAGTTTGTGGAAGTCTTATATTTCTCCAGTCCTTCTCTCTTTGGTCATCTCTTTGCCAAGATATCCCTGGGAGAAGAGCATGAATAAGGACCCTAGGGTCCTTATTTATAGCTCATGGGGAAGACAGTGGTAGTGAGAGTCATTTATGGTGTGCTGCTGACTTTGAAAGGGTGGCTCTGGTTGGGAGGTAGGGTTGCAGAAAAATGTTCAGAAGGAACACAAGGGACAATGCAGAATCTGACAGCTAAGCCTCAGTGTCCAATCATATAATATAATGCATGCACACCACCCTTATCATATAAAACCTAGCTTTTCTTTTTCCTCTTCTAGATTTACTCCAAAATCTATTATCTTTAGTTATACTCTGGTTTTTCCCTCATACTTTTATCATGTGGCCTTGTAAGAGAAGTCAGAGCTATGAGGAATGACTTTTCAATTTTCCTGATTCCCTACTTATAAATGTATCTATTTCTGTTTCCTTTCTTTAGTTTTAGTGGTAGAGGTATTTTTCCTTAATCCAAGACTAACACCTCTATGTGGGTATCTCATTCCAAGCCTCTGGATCCTTTAACCATGCTCATTTTCTTATCATTAAAATTTTCATTTCTTTTACTCATTTGTACCAAGAATATAACCATATTAAAATGTCTCCCATATTTAAAAGTGTACAATTGACCTTGTTTCACTGAATCTATTGATTTTGTATTGCATTACTAATTCTTTCACAGACACTTTTACTGAAAGTGTAACTTAACGATATGATCTGTCAAGGCTTTATTATTCTCCATGCCACAATATTTTCAATTCTGCATCCATCGTTATGAATTTGTTTTGATACTGGGATGCAAGCAACATCACAGTTTAGTGCTCGTCATCTAGGGTTGATTGGACATCTCTGAGCTCTTTACACAGTTAAGAAAAAATTGGCAGGAGCGAGCTTTATTCTTCTGGAGCCATCACGTAGGCATCCCCTAACCAGTCCTAACTTTGGAAGGCATCTGGAATTCTTCCCCATTAGGAAATATCGGAAGAGGTAGTGGTTTCCACTGGTGGTGAATACTTGGATTTTCCTTCCTCATAAGTTGTAGGACACCAGCTGGGAATGGATGACTGGCAGTACTTAATAGCATGAAACTAACATAAACGTGTAAATATTTAATTTTCTTTGTTTGGGATTCAGACTTATGGGTATTGTACATAGTATTACTATTTACTTATATATTTATTTGCACATACCCTACCCTTTTGCAAAAATATTTGATATGGCTATATAAAACTAGTATTTCTGTATCAGAAAGTGTTAGTATTGAAAGAGTGCGATTTGCCTTACTTGAAGCAGGTTTAAGAAGCATCTTATATACAAGGGGTTGACAAACTAGGACACTTGGGAGAAGTCCAACTTACTTCTTGTTTTTATAAATAATATTTTATTGGAACACAACCGTGCTAATTTGTTTACTTATCTCTAACTGCGTTTCACATGACAGAGCAGACTAGCTATAGCAGAGATTATACATATGATCCACCGAGCCTAAAATGTCACTACCTGACTCTTTAAAGATAAAGCTTTTCACCCCTGCTGTCTGTTGTATTAAGAAGATCAGAGTTCATCTTGAGTCATAGCAGAACCACTGGATTGATGAAAGAAAATTGAGCCTGGGAGCAAGCAAACCACGATGTGACTAATGCAGTCTGGATAGAGCGGCTCCTGTTCCGGCACAAGGACAAAAGATGGTTGCACTGAATTTTATGTATTCACCTGATAATTCTGTCCTATCTTTTCGCTTTTACTTTAAACAATTTCCTATATTAAAAACACTGAAAATAGCTACTTTAATGATCAATAATTAAAAACATGCTATTTATTTCGATTAGTAGTTTTTCTTTATATCCTCATCCTTCCTTCTGGTATCACTTATTTCTCATGGAAGTATATCTGTTTGGTCAGTATATCTTTTTTAGGGGTGCTTTGAGCAAATTTTAATGTTTTCTTTGAATAGTTCCTGAACCTTTCTTATTAAGTTTATTCCTAGGTATTATATGTTTGTTGTTGTTGTTGTTGCTACTATAATGTTACTTTCTTCCATTATTTATTCTAATTGGTTGTTTGAGGATACAAACACTGTCGTTTTTGTTTATTAACTTTCTTTTCTTTTTTTTTTTTGGAGAGGTTTTTGCTATAGGACTCGTGTGCTCGCCAGAAAGACAGAGAGAGACAGAGAGATAGAAAGCGAGAAATCACCCTCCAGGGGGGATGGCCACGCCGCAATCCCTTCTCCTCCATTCTCCTCTCGGGATCTTGGGCACGCACACACATGCACCCGGCATGAGTTTAAGCCACTGGGTCCAGAACTTGAACCGCAGTCGGCTACATGGGAGTTCAGCGACATAGCCATTACGCTAACTGCTGGTCCCTTAACTTTATTTATTATAAATTCTCATAAATTCTTTTATCATGTGCAACAGTTTTTCAGTGCAATTTCCCAGGTTTTCCAGGTAAACAATCACATTCTTAACACAAATTACGTTACTTTCTCAGTTTTAATTTTTAATTACTTTTCTTGCCTAATTGCTCATATTGACAGAAGTATTACATGCATTCTTAATATTACAGAGAATTATTGATTCTTTTCTTGATTCCCTATTCCCTATTCATGTTCTCAGTGTTATTCCATTAAGTATAATGTTGGCTTTGGAGATAAACAAATACATAAATACACACAAATCATATTACATAACTTTACCCACACTTATTTTATCGATAAATATAAACAAGGTACACTCACTTATTAAGATAAAACTGCTTCATTTTATTTATAAACCAAACTTAAGTATGTGGTATAATAAAAAATACACATAATTAAAATGACTTCAAAATAATAGAAGTACCAGGATGCATGACGTGATATTAGATAAATAGGAACAAAAGGAAGACATGGATAAGATCTTAGTTACAGATAAAGTTGAATTGTCAGTAAAACTATCATCCACATCAAAGAAGAACATTTTATACCATATATGTTGTTCACAATAAAGAGCTAATAATTGTCGGTAGCTCTGTCCCAATAAAAGAAAATAAGCTTCTGGGGCCAACAAGTATGTAGTGGTTAAGGTCCTGAACTCCCGTATGACCAACTGTCGTTCAAGTCCTGGACTCAGCAGCTTGAAACTCATGCCAGATGCATGTGCATGCATGCCCAAAATCCTGAGAGGAGAGGGATTGTACCATGGCCACCACCACCCTGACCCCTGGAGATGATTTCTCACTTTGTCTTTCTATCTCTCTGTCTCTCCAGCGAATGCATGCACCAAAAGCTAAAAAAAATTTTTTTTAAATGCCAGAAATATACTGAAATGAATGATTACAAGGAGACTTCAATTCAATCATTCAGTTTACCCAGTCCCAGAGAAAAATAAAATGAAGATATAGAAAATCGTAAGACTGAAGGAAAACATTGCCAATAAAAATTTGAGATTAATATAAAATAATGCTGAGTTGAAAATGGAGAAAGGGGATATTGTTCCTTTCAACGTTTTTCTGCTCCCCCTCTCTTGTTCATTCTAAAATTACAAGTGCACCTTTGTTGACCCACTTGATATGTATATTAATAAAAATAATTCTCATATTTAAAAATGTTATTCAAAGGTAAGTATCTATATAATAAAAATAATAAAACTATTATGAAACTTGTATACAAGTATAAAACATAAAAATCAGATAATAAAAATAGGTAAATGAAGAGTGATGTTCTTACATTATTAAGTGATATACTTCTATTTGAAGTAGGCTATGATTATTTTGTTTGGTTTAGGATTCTGGGTATGTTAAAAATGTTATTCCACTGTTTTTTGGATTGAATTATTGGTGAGTAATCATTCTTATATTCGATTCTCTGTGAATATGATTTCTTCCCTGTAGCTGGTTTGAGATTTATCGTTATTGCTGGTTTTTCTGTTTGATTTTGATGTGCTTTGGTGTCATTTTCTGTATGTTTACACTGTTTGGTGTTGGTTAATTAGTTCAAACTGGGGGGGGGGGCTGTCTAAATTTTTCATCAAATTAAAACTTTTATGGAGATAATAGTCCTTCCAACATTTTTCTGCTCTCCTCTTTTTTCCTTTGGAACTACAATTGCACCTTTCTTGACCTGCTTGACATTTTTCTAGAACTATTTTTTAAAATTTTTCAGTCCTTTTTTTCATGTTATTTTAGATAATTTTTATTGATATGTCATTAGGTTCTCTGATATTTTGTTCACTAGTGCCTATTTGTTGTTAAATTTATACAGTAAACTTTTCAATTTAGATACATTTTTCACCTCTGAAAGTTCTAGTTTGTTCTTCTATATGTATATATCTTCCATATCTCTTCATTACTGGCTATTTTCCTTAGATCCTTGAATATATTTGAAATAGATATTGTAAAGTTCCTGTCAGCGTGTCCCCTTTTCCTGTCCACCCATCTCCACCTCCTTCTCCTGCACCCTCTGCTAACCATCATTCTGGTATTTCTATGAGTTCAACTTTTTTAGATTCCATATGTAAATGAGATCATATAGTATTTGTCCTATGTGCCTAAATTATTTCACTTAGCATAATGTCCTCCAGGTTAATCTATGATGAAAATGGCATAATTTTCTTCTTCTTAAAACATCAAATACTTGATCAAATACATAGACTACATTTTGTTTGTTTTAGAGAGAGATTTTTGTGATAAGGTGTATGTGCTTGCCAGAGAGACAGAGACAGACAGAGAATGAGAAAGCAAGAAATCATTTCCTAGGAGGATGGCCACACCACAATCCCTCTCAGAATCTTAGGCACGCACTTACACACATCCAGCATGAGTTTTAAGCTGGACTGAGCCAGGTCCAGGACTCGATCCTCGATCCGTGGTCAGCTATATTAGAGTCCAGTGACATAATCATTATGTCATCTGCTGGTTCCTATGTATTAGATTTTTATAAAAATCTATTCATTGGTGGACACTGGTTGTTTCCATATCTTGATTATTAGTGAATATGGGAGTGCAACACTTTGAAGTCTGATTTCTTTTTTCTTTTTTCACCGTAAGTCGTGTGCACTTGCCAAAGAGAGACAGAGAGAGGGAAAATGAGAAATCACCTTCTGGGAGGATGGCCATGGTGCAATCCCTTCTCCTTCATTTTCTTCTTGGGATTTTTGGGCATGCATGCACACATGCCTAGTGTGATTTTCAAGCTGCCAGGTCCAGGACTTGAACCACAGTAGGCCATGTGGGAGTCTAGCACCTTAAGCACTATGCTACCTGTTAGTCTCTGACTTCTGATTTAGATTCTTTTGGATATATGCCTGGAAGTAGGATTGCTGGGTTTTAAGGTAATTCTAACTTTAGTTATGTGAGGAAACTTCATGCTGTTTTCCAAAGTGGCTGTAATAATATACAATACCACCCAGAGTATACAGGGTTTTCTTTTCTCTATATTCTCATTAACACTTGTTATTTTTCATCCTTTTGTAAGAGTCATTCTTAAAGGTATGAGTTAATATCTCATTGTAGCATTAATTTGCATTTCTCTGATGAGTTGAGGTGTTGAGCATGTTCCTCACATATCTGTTGCCTATTTGAAAAATGTCTAGGTCCTTTGCCTATTGTTTTTTTTTTTTTTTTTTTTTGGAGAGATTTTTGCTATAGGGCGCGTGCGCTCGCCAGACAGAGAGAGACATAGAGACAGAAAGCGAGAAATCACCCCCCAGGGGGGATGGTCACGCCGCAATCCCTTCTCCTCCACTCTCTTCTCAGGATCTTGGGCACGCACACACACGCGCCCGGCGTGAGTTTTAAGCCACCGGGTCCGGGACGCGAACCGCGGTCGACTTCGTGGGAGTCCAGCGACATAGCCATTACGCTAATTGCTGGTTCCCCTTTGCCTATTTTTTAATAGGGTTTTGTTGTTGTTGTTGAGTGTTTTGACTCTTCTCCGTTTTCCTCTCTGGATTTTGGCATGCATGTACAGAGGCCTGCTGTGATTTTCATGCTGTTGGGTCCAGGGTTTGAACCGCAGTCTGTCTTAATCACCATGCCACCTTCTGGCCTCTGCCTGATTTCTTGTTCCCATGGCATTTTCAAATTTCTCTCTTTCAATATCCTTCTGCAGTATTTACCTTTTGGGATTTATTGCCTAGCAGTAAATGACTTATTGGTGGCCCTGTTGTCTGCAGGCTCTCTCCTGCAATGATTTCTAGATGCTGCAATTCCTGAAGCAAAATTGAAATGGTGATGTGAATAGCCTGAAATTCTATGTGTTAGCAATATAATGGCAAGTTTCCCCTCTGCTTATAGTCAAAGACTTACAAACCAAAACCAGATAATGATACTGATCTGCATTTATATGGAAATAAGCTATAGTTGGCATTCTGTATCCTCAGTTCAGCATCCACAGATCTAATCAATAGGTGGTCGATAACATTTAGGGGGAAAAAAGGAAAACAAGAAATAACACATACAGCAATAAAAATAATACAAATAAAAATACAGTATAACAACAAGTTATATAGCATTTATATTTCATTAGGATTATAAGTAATCTAAAGATGATTTAAATGATACAGGAGGATTGTGTATGTTATATGTTATATATACACTATGTCATTTTGTATAAGGACTTGAGTATTCACAAATTTCGGTTTCCACAGGGGTAGTGAAATCAATTTTCCATGGTTACCAAGGGAGGACTATACTTTAAACTATGATAACCAGTGCTGGCACTATTTGGAGAAACTCATATGCCCTCATGGGTTTTGTAGCATTATATGTTGACACAATACTTTCAGTATTGTAGAATCTCTTTTGGAAATGTATTCTAAACAAATGATCCAAAAAAAATATGTATGTTTCTAGATTGTTTTCAAGATAATAACATTAGAATCAACCTAAAGACAAGTAACTAGAATATAGCTATTATATATTAGTAGTAACATGGTGGAACATTTCCTAATGATTAAAATCATTATAAGGCCAATCCTATAGCCTAGTGATTAAAGGAATCAGATGCCATATGTATGACCAAGGTTCAAATTCCAGTTCCGACCGCACTGGGGAGTTCTCTCTCTCTCTCTCTCTGCCTCTTTCTGGCATGCATGTACACTCTCTGGCAATGGAAAAAAATATATATAGAAAGAGAGAGAGGGGAGACACAGGAAAATACTCCTGATATATTGTTTAGTAAAAAGATCAGGAAACACAATCGGTTTAAATTCACTAAATTATGTGAAAGTATGTATACAAATTTATATAAAATTAAAGATGGAAAAATAAACAGATGAGCTGTTAGGGTGGTAACTGAGTGGACAAATGTTTTGATTTTGTATGTAAAATATGGTTTTTGCAAATAGAATGAAAAGTATCATTTGGGGGGAATAATATATAATTCACAAATTCTTCAAATTCAGTAATTAACTGAGCCTAATTTCAATAAGAAATAGTCCCCTCTTTCTTTTGCCATTCTATTTCTGTCCTTCTTGCTTTCTACTAAAATTGAATTTGGACTGAGAAGCCATTTCTTCAAGAAAGAGGCTTAGCTGCTCAGTTGAAGAATAAAAATGGCTCAAGCAGTTTAATTTTTTTCTATTTGTTATTTTTCCTTTTGTCTGCTCCCTAAGAGGTCTTCAGTCCCAAATCTGTGGTCTAGGAAACTTGTCTGAAGGAAGAAAATGGTTCTAAGGCCACTGGGAAGATTGGAGGCTACAGATTTTCTGTGCTTCAAAATCTCTGGTAGAAAAGGCGAAAAAAAAAAAAAAAGCTTTTGAAGAAAAGAAAGTGTCTTGAAGTAAAGCATGCTGTGCCCTTGGGATGTGGGAAGAAAAGGGTATCAAAGTTGTTCTTTCTTCTCTTTCGTCTCTCACCCAACTTGCGCATTTTGTGGCCTCCCTAAGTAAACTTTGGTTGACACATGGTGTTTCAGGTTTTAGATAATGAAAAGTTTTACTTTGTCTGAAAAAAGTCTAGAGTTGCACAATTAAGCTATGCTTTCTACTGATTTGGGATGCGGCCCCGAAGTAAATGTTTTGATTTTTGTATTTAAAATATGGTTTTTGCAAATAGAATAGTTTTTTTGCAAATAGAATGAAAAGTATCATTTTGGGGGCATAATATATAATACAAAAATTCTTCAAATTCAGCAATTAACTCTCAAATTAATTTTAGCTGACGATGTGGCATTTAGCTATGAAATGCTCCACCAGAGAAAATGAGAATACTCCAAACTGTCAGCTGTGATTCCTGACTGCTCTCCCTTGCCTTCCATCTGGCTGCCCACTCAGTGGCAATAGCTCCCCCCATTCCATTTAATCCCAATAGAATTTTAGCCTTTTATACACTCTGATAAATGAAGGAAAATAACAGATAGATTGCAGACTGATAAAGTGACAAACTGTTCAATTTACTAAAGTGTCTTATCCCATCTATGTCATGATCTACCTTTGTGAATTTGGCAAGGCATTTTCTATTTCCTCTTTCTGAGCTCAGTTCCCTCTGCTGTGCGAGGAAGTTTGAAACAGCGGTCTATGAAGATTCCTACATCTGGCGGTAAGGAAAGGACTGAAGGCTCCAGCTGTTCTTTGGAGACATGAGTTCCTGCCTTCAGCCTCACTTTGAGAGATGACTAATGGGGGATGCTCAAAGAACTCAGTGAGATCTCAGGAAAAGCTGGTTTTCTTTCCTAACCAGTTGAACCCTGCATGGTTAATGCAGTTAAATAATGGTCAGAGTATGTTTGGTTTTGGATAAAGGCTAAAGTGCTGGCATGCATAGGCTCAGGTTTGAGTCAATACCCGTTAAGAGGCTTTGTCCATCCTCTTTTCCTTCCTCCTTACTTCTCCTTTGCCTTTCTTGATTCAGAGGAAGAGTCCTGATCCATTGGTGTGACTTTGATCATTTTTTTTTCTTCTTTTGGAGAGATTTTTGCTATAGGATATGTGCACTTGCCAGAAAGACAGAGAGACAGAAAGCAAGAAATCACCCCTGGGGGAACGGGCATGCTGCAATCCCTTCTCCTCCATTCTCATCTTGGGATCTTGGGCATGCACGCACACATGCCCTGTGTGAGTTTAAGCCACTGGATCAGGGACTTGAACCATGGTTAACTACATGGGAGTCCAGCAACATAGCCATTACACCAACTGCTGGTGACTTTGATCATTTTTAAATAGTCTTTTCCTACTTCACTTGTTACCCATGTGCCAGGTGGCCCTTGGAGAAGGAGAGTGAGTAAAGAGGCCCCAAGTTGCTGGAGACCAATCCGTACTCACAGGGGAAGTAGCAGTATCCAGTTATCTGGGCACCTGGGATGGATATCTACTTCTGCCACTACTGTGATCTGGGGAAAGAGGGGGTATGAAGAGAGGCACTGAGGGCTTCCAAATCCTTCTACTAGCTGGGTACCAGCCTGCTGCTTCCTCAAGTATGGAAGGACCTGATCCTCACTGTACACCTGCAGGCACACACATTTCACATTCTTTCGCAAACAAATAGACAGGCCTTACTTCTAGAAGCACAAAATTCTATGGAGCATGAAGGATTACGTAAGTCATTTCATTTTAATCTCCAGCTTAGTGCATGAGTCCATACAGCATCTCTCATAAGTGTCCATCTAGCTTGCTTCAACTTCTTCAAGAACTCTTTCCACTGGCAGCTGCAGCAGTGAGGTAAAGTTTGCCTCTATCCTACCTAAAATCCTGATAGTATACAACTTGTGTGGCCATTTCACTGGACACCTCAATGACTTTAGTATTTCTCATCTTGTGAACAGCAAAAACCAAGAAGCTTTCGGGAGCAGAAGCTGGTGCCCAGCCTTGCCACCACCCCCCTCCCTGCCAGGCTAGGCCATGCAGCCCCGCTATGAGACTCTGAGTGTCTGTGAACTTGGTATTTGCCTGAGAGAACTGTCACCTCTGGTCACAAGCCCACTGGAACCAAGAGCCAGAGAGAGACTGAGCAGACTGCAGCTCTCCCCTCCGACTGCTATGACTTAGGTTCTGGGGTCTGTGATACTGCAGATCTGTGATAATGCTGTTCTTCACCTGGGGCACCACTAGAACCCCAAGCCTGAGACTTAACAGGCTGCTGAGCGGCCCAACCTCCAGGACTTGGGGTCCAGGGACGATTATATTTTCCAGGGAGGGAGCCCTCAGTCGTCTACCCAGGTACCACTGGAACTGGTAGCTGGAGAGACGCCAAACAGGCTGCAACTGGGCTAGGAGTTGGGGGATGGGCCAAGAACATCAGAAAACGAGACCCTACTACTTGTTGCCTACAGCAAACTCATCATCTGTAGAAACATACATAGGCCAAGTATGAAGGAATTGAAAAACATATTTCATGCAAATGGAAATAAAAACAAGCAGAAGTAGCTATATAGATATCAATAAAATAGACATTGAGTCAATTACTAAAAAGGGTCAAATAAGGTCATTATATAACAAGGGAGCAATTCAGCAAGAGCATATAGTAATTATAAATATAGAGGCACTCAAATATATAAAACAATACCACCGCACCTGGACCTAAAAGAAGAGACATACTCTAACACAATAATAGTTATGAAATTCAACATATCACTCTCAGTATTGGACATGTCATCCAGACAGAAATCAGTAGAAATATCAGGGTTCAACTGCATCATAATGGACCTGACAGACATTTACCTAAGATTTTACCCAACAGCCACAGAATACACATTCTTCTCATCACACTCAATATTTTTAAAGATCATCATCAATTAGGCTATAAAACAAGCATGAACAACTTTATAAAAATAGAAATCACGTAAGTATCTTTTCTGACCACAATGACATAAAATTAAAAATCAACAATAAGAATTGTGAAAAAATATACAGCAATATCAAAAGTAAATACATGCTCCTGGATGAATATAAGATCAATAAAAAATATTAAGCAATTTAAAACTTTTTTTGAAACAAATTAAAATGGAAAACACAACATACCAAAACCTATAGGATACTGCAAAAGCAGAACTAGGAAGAAAGTTTATAGCAATAAGTGCTCACATCAAAAAAAGAAAGAAAGATGGTAAAAGAAACAACTAACAGCACATCATCAGGAGTCAGAAGTAAAGAACAAATTGAATTCAAAAGTCATAGAGGAATGGGACCAGCAGATGGTGTAATGGCTATATCGCTGAATTCCCATGTAGACAACTGTGGTTTGAGTCCCAGACCTGGTGACTTAAACTCATGCCAAGGCGCGTGTGTGTGTATGCCCAAGATCCCAAGAGGAGAATGGAAAAGAAGGGATTGCAGCGTGGCCATCCCCCCGGGGGGTGATTTCTCGCTTTCAGTCTCTCTGTCTGTCTCTGTCTTTCTGGTGAGTGTATGCACCCTATAGGAAAAATCTCTCCAAAAGAAAAAAAAAAGTCATAGAGGAAGAAAAAGATCAGAGTAGAAATAAATAAAATAGAGATAAAAAAATTAATGCAAAAGATCCACAAAAGGAAAAAGTTTTTTTCTGAAACAATAAACAAAATTGACAAAGTATTAGCTAGACTAAGGAAAAAAGACAGAAGACCCAAATAAAAATCAATAATGAAAAAAAAAGAAATACCACAGAAATACAAAAGATCATTAGAGACCATTATGCCAACAAACCAGAAAACTTAGAGGAAATGGATAAACTCCTTGGTACATACAGTTTATTAAGATTTAACCAGAAAGAAATACAAAGCCTGAACAGGTAAATAATAAGTACTAAAATTAAATCAGTAATAAGGATCTCCCCCCAACCTACCACATTAAAAAAAAAATCCAGATGGCTTCACTGCTGAATTTTACAAATCTTTTGAAAGCTAATGCTAATCCTTCTCAAACTACTATAAAAGATCCAAGAGAAGGGAATCCTACCAAACTCAACTCATTTTACAAGTCCACCATTACCCTAATACCAAAAGCACACAAGAACACAAACAACAAAATAAAACTACAGACCAGGTCCAGCCCATGGCATGGTGGTTAAAGCAGTTGGATCTCACATGGCTGACTGTGTGGTTCAAGTTCCAAAGCTGGTGACTTGAGAAACACCCTGGATATGTGTGCACGTGTGCCCAAAATTCTGAAAGGAGTGAGAAATAGAGGAGAAACATTTCAATGTATTACTCTTTTTATATATTTTTTCCTTTTCAGATTCTCCATCTCATTCCACAAACCATACTGCTTTTGAATTCTGCACCAAAGCAAAAAGCAGATTAGAACATGGAAAAACAATTAGCTTTCTCCCACAGGGAAGAGACAACTTTCTCAGGGGTAGAGACACAATAATGAATTATAATTACCCTCATATTTCCATGAAGTAGTTACTATTAATTTGAAGAATATAATATTTTCTTTTGTTCTAAATAATAGAAACTGACTCTTGACTTACTTCAGCAAAACTAAGAACTAGTTTAAGAGAAAGATGCAAGATAATATAATGGGAAGGAGATATAATGTGCTAAAACAGTCACTGCAAACAAGTACAATGTTTGGATTTTTATGTCATCAGAATATTCTAATCTTGGTTCACAAAAGGAAATAATGGACATATGGAAAGAATAGCAGACAACTAAGAGACTAAGAAAAAAGAGCAAAGTGAAGTAAAGTGGTGATTAAAAACCTGGACTCTAGATTAAGGTTTTTTTATTTAAAATTCTGGGCCTACCATTTACTTTCTTTTTTATTTCTACTTTCAAATTGACACATAATCATTATATATATTTATTGGTCACACTATGATGTTTTTATGTATGTATATAATATGTGATTATCAAATCAGAATAGTTAGCAAATTCATCACCTCAAAGTGTATCATTTCTTTGTGTTGAGAATATTGAAAATCCTTTCTTTTTTAGAGAGATCTTTGCTAAAGGGCACGTGCTCACTGGAGAGACAGAGAGAGAGAGAAAGCGAGAAATCACCCCCCAGGAGAATGAACATGCCACAATCCTTTCTCCTCATTCTCCGGGATTTTGGGCATGCACGCACATGTCCTTGGCGTGGATTTTAAAGCTGCTGGGTTGGAACTCGAATCGTGGTTGGTTACCTGGGAGTCCAGCGATGTACCCGTTCTACCATCTGCTGGTTGAAAACCCTTTCTGATAGCTATCTTGAAATATACAATGTTATTAACTGTAGTCACTCTATTGTGCAATAGTACACTAGAATTTGCTCCTCTTATCTATTACTTTGCACCTATTGACCAATTATCCTTCATCCTCCTCAGCCCCATACCCTTCTCAACCTCCAGTAACCACTACCCACCTCTCTACTTCTGTGAGATCACTATCTTTTACATTCCACAAAAGAGCGAGATATTTGTCTTTCTATGCCTGGCTTACTTCACTTAACATAATGATGTCCAGATTCATTCATGCTGCAAATGACAGGATTGTATTATTTTTTATGGCTAAATAAAACTGCATTGCTGAAATGTTCTTTATTCATTTATCTATTGATAAGCAAGCTGATTCCACACCTTGGCTATTGTGAATGGTGCTGCAATATTAAACATGGAAGTGTAGGCATTTCTTTGGCATACTGATTTCAGTTGCTTCAGATATATACCTAGTTGTGGGATTGGAGATATACGGTAATCTTTTTTTTTTTTTTTTTTGGAGAGGTTTTTGCTATAGGGCGTGTGCACTCGCCAGGAAGACAGAGAGAGACAGAAAGACAGAAAGTGAGAAATCACCCCCTGGGGGGATGGCCATGCCGCAATCCCTTCTCCTCCATTCTCCTCTTGGGATCTTGGGCACACACACACACGCACCCAGCATGAGTTTAAGCCACCGGGTCCAGGACTCGAACCACAGTCAACTACATGGGAGTCCAGCAACATAGCCATTACGCTAACTGCTGGTCCCTAGGGTAATCTTATTTTTAATTTTTTGGAGGAACTTCCATACTATTTTCCATAATGGCTGCTTAATATGCAAATTTTCTAGAGGAAAAGTCTTATTGGTCTTGCTTAAATCATGGGCTTGCTTTTTATATCATTACATCAGCTATTTATTTCTAAAATAGTTCTGCATAAAAAACAAATTCAAGCCCAGCTGTGGTGGGCACAGGTTGTATGGCACCACTTAGTGATACTGGAGCCACATAAGCGACCTGGGTTTGGATTCTGGATAGATCTAAAGAAACTGAATGTGCTCCTGTGAGCCTGTGATCCTGGCTGGCTAGGAGGCTTAGGGGAGGATCACAGCACAATAAGACCCTTTCACGAGTACCCATCTCTATCTCTCAAGAAAAAAAGGAAACTTGGGGCCATCAGATTGCATAATGGTTAAGGCACTGGACTTCCACATGGTGGACCACAGTTTGAGTTCCAGACACAGTGACTTGAATCTTATGCTGAGCGTGTGTGCATGTACACCCAAAATCCCAAGAGGAGGATGGAGGAGAGGGGATTGCGGCATGGCCATCCCCTGTAGGGGGGATGATTTCTCTATTTCGGTCTCTCTGTCTCTCCAGTGAGCACACGTGCCCTAAAGCAAAAATCTCTCAAAAAAAAGAAAAGAAAAGAAAAAGAAATAAACTTAATAAAATACAAAAATAAGAAGTTTAAATCAATAACCATCTATTATTATTCATAAATGTGTAGACTGGAAAGTTCTTACCTTGGCTGAGCTCGCTTATACTACTACAGTCATTTGTGAGCAGGGTAGGCAGCTCTGCTAACCCTCACTGAGCTCTCTCACAGGTTTGGGTGTTAACTGGCTGCATGTTGATCTCTCAGATTCCTCTGGGCTAACCTTGGCTTGTTCTCATGACAGAGGCAGGAGTCTAAGAGAGAGAGGAAGTTGCAATGCTGCCTGAGGCTCAGAGCTAGCATTCTACCATCACAAAGCTATTTCAGATTCTGGGGGTGGAAAAATAGACCTCTAAATGGAAAAGCTGTAAAAAAAATCACATTGCAGAGAGGGGTAGATATAGAGGTAGGTAGAAAATTTGAAACAATTTTGCTATTAATTGACCCCAGTCCTAAGCAGTCAGTCTAAGGGGGCTATAGCAGAATGACTGACACACTCAGGTCCCATGAGGGTCCCTGTTGTGATAGGAGGTAGGACACTATGTTTATCAGTGCTGCTGGTGCATATGTAATGGATCAGAAAATCTTTGCCAAAATAGGAGTGGGGTCTTGTTTTTAAAAGAAAACATATATTCAAAGCAGCACACCAAGAAAAATGTCCACAACAAAGTGAATTATAAATTAATATATTTTAAAGTACTTTCATAAAAAGATATTGAGCTGATTCAATATTTTATCTCTTAGTGAACTAAACTTGAAGCAACTAAGGAAAATAGCATTGCTCAGAGGCCCAACATTTTCATAGCAACAGACTGAAACGGCATTTGGGTTTAATCACTACATATCTTAAATCCAGTTCTTTCAAGTTTCCTCTTTGCTCTTTGTCTATGATCACCTACTTCCAATGAGGTCGATACTTTCCAAACATTCTTCTCACAGCTGCCTTCACCTCCTTGTTCTGCATGCTGTAGATGAGGGGATTCAGCATGGGAGTGAGCACAGTATACTGCAAAGAGAAGATTAACTCCAAGGGAGAGCCTGAAGCTGGCATGAGGTAGCGTAAACCCGCTGAGCCAAAATACAAGATCACCACAGTGAGGTGGGAGGAGCAGGTGGAGAAGGCCTTGCTTCTGCCTGTGGTGGAGCTGATGCTCAGAATGGTAGAAACAATGCAGACATAGGAAGATAAAATCAGGAGGAGGGTTACAAAGGCAAGTATGATAAAAGACCAGAGCATGACAGTAATATTAGTTGAGACATCAGAGCAGGAGAGAATGAAGAGAGGGGGAAGCTCACAGATATAGTGATGGATAGTTCTGTGCTCACAGAAGTCCAAATTCACAGCTAGCAGGATGTTGATGAGTGAGTTCAGGAAGGTCAGGCCCCAGGAGCCCCACACGAGCCGCTCACAGAGTCGATTGCTCATCCTCTGGCCATAGAGCAGAGGGTGGCAAATGGCAACATAACGATCATAGGCCATGACTGCAAGCAGGCAGGCCTCAGTGGCCCCAACAGCAAACACGAAGAAGGCCTGGATCAGGCATCCCTCTACAGAAATTGTTTTTGTCTTCGACATGAGATTCTCCAGCATTTTGGGCACAGAGATTGATGAATAGCAAAGATCCAGGAAAGAGAGATGACCCAGGAAGAGGTACATAGGGGAGTGGAGGTGAGCATCGGCCATCATCACCAGCAGCATCATTAAGTTCCCTGTCAGGGTCAGGAGGTAAATCACAAGGAACAGCACAAAGAGCACAGCTTGGACCTGGGCATCAGTGGACAGCCCAAGGAGGATGAACTCAGTGATGGCACTGAAGTTTCCCATTGCTACCTAGTGGAACTTCTCTTGGAATGCAAGAAAGAAAAATAATAAATTTTCCTCTTATATCAAGAAAGAAAAATAATAAATTTTCCTCTTATATCTCCAATTTATTCAATGCTTATTTTCCTACTTTAAGTATATTATTTTTTGACTACTTTGGAATCCAAACTTCATTAACTGTTGGTCCAGACTCTATAACATATATATATATATATATATATATATATATATATATACATATATATATATATATATGTATATATATATATATATTTACACACACATATATAAATAGATCTAGATAGACAGATAGATGATAGAGTGAAAAATAGATAGATGATAGTTTTTGCCATAGGGCATGTGTGCTCATCAGAGAAAGACAGAATCAGAAAGTGAGAAGTCATCCACCAGGGGGGATGACCACACTGCAATCCCTTCTCAGGAGTTTGGGCAAACACACAAACACCTGGTGTGATTTTCAAGCCACCAGGTCTAGTACTCGAACCACGGTCGACCATGTGGGAGAACCATGGGTTATTCTGAGTGAGCTTTTGGGACACTGTCTTCCTGCATGAAATCCCTGGTATAAGTCCCCTGCATTGAAAAAATGCAAGGAAGGTTGAAGTACAAGGGTTCTGGAAAAAGATTTCATTGTAGAAATTTGTTGTAAAAGTTCCTGTCTTTTGTCCCTTACCCTGTCCTGTACACTATAATAGATGCCTCACTAGTGGGCAGAGATGGGGGATGGTTACAAAGGCAGAATAGCCCACTATCCAGAGCTCATAGAAGGGAGGTATTGGATTAGGAGCACTGAAATGATAAGGGGGTTGAAAGTTACACTCTGTATCATCACCTCAGCCCATGATACCCTGGATAGCTCTCAGACATGGTTTTCTGATTTCCCACAGGTTCTCAGGAAATGTCCATGTTTTGCTTCAGGGAGGTGAGAAGAACAGGGCATGGGGAATAAAAATAGGCTTGGGGAAAGATACAAAAATCCTATTTCTACTACGTATTTATCGTGTGAAATTTGTCAAACTTTTAACAAAAAGTTTTAACTTTTAACTTTCCTCCCCCATTTTCCTCAAATATAATAAGGATAACAGTATTATTTTCAAAATTGTGAGAATTTGGTTAGATAGCTTATGAACACTGCTCAGCAGTAATTAAATGCACCATCAATCTTACATTTCCAATCTGTTTACAACTCTAAATTTAATTGCCCAATATCTCCTCAAAGATAAAGAAAAATAAGGAAACAGAAATAAGATATAGGTAAGAAGCAAGAATTGCAGTAATGGTTTGCTTTGTGAGTGAAGCAAGTTGGGTGATAGAACTTAAAAGAGAAAGAAAGAACTATAGCAGGGAAATGAAGTATTGAGAGAGGGAGAGAAGGAAGGAAAATAAGAGACTGGGAGACAGGACAACCAGGAGAATCACAGGTGATACCTTGTTCTGTCTTCTGCAACTGGAAAGACTATCCCGCTTCTCTGCTTTGATGGGCAAACAGGTTTGACCTTAGGAAACCTTCACACAGCTATCCTAGTCTAGGGACAGATAATCCCTCTTTTTCTGGGAATATCTTGAAAAAAGGGGATCATATTTACTGAAGAGGAATCCCTTCCGGCAAAATACTCAGAGCCATTTCTGAACACAGACTTACTCATGCACTCTAAACGAGAGCCATTATAAATCAAGAAGCTACAATTCTAGTCAGTTATTTGAGGACCTTGTTTCATACTGTTTCTTTCCTAGTCACACATTGATTTTTTTCCCTTTATAGCTTCCATACTATCCTAAGTACCGTACCTGAGCATTATTATGGAAACAAAGGGTTCTCAGGTCTAACTAACAAAATGTACCTTTAGGTTTAAGTAGGCAATAGGAGGGTAGAGAATTGGATCCCAGAAGATACCTGAATTGGTGGCTTGAATTCCTTGGTGACACTGACTGGGGCCAAGCTTCCAACTCATTAATTTAGCTTTTCTTTTTTTATATATTATTGTTATTCTGTGTATTTTTGTTTTTGTCTTTTGTATATTCATACTCCTAAATGTATGACATTGTTTCATTATCAGTCCCTGCAAGGTCATCTTTATTCATTTTTATGCTCACTGCACAACCTCATTTCTTTTTATTTGACTGTGCTCTTGAGTATTGTTGGTTTGTATGTAAAAGGTATTATATAAGCAGAATACTCCAATTTTTGCATTTTCCACTCATCTCTGTGGTTTTAACACCTTATAATATAGCAATAATGTCTCTAGTCTACCGTTTTGTGGGGTTTTTATTTTTTACTTAATTTATTTATTGTAAGACAAATTTTTTTCTATAGAGTGTGTGTGCTCACTGGAGAGACAGAGAGATAGAAAGTAAGAAATTACCCCCCAGGGGGAATGGCCACACCACAATCCCTTCTTCTCCATTCTCCTCTCAGGATTTTGGGCACGCATGCACATACACCTGGCATGAGTTTGAAATTGCCAGGTTCGGGACTCAAACAACAGTCGGCCATGTGGGAGTCCGACATAACCATTACACCATCTGTTGGTCCTTTATTTACTATTATATTTCAATGTGCAGTAGGGCACGTGCACTCAACAGAGAGAGAAAGAAAAAGTGAGAAAACAAGCCACCAGATCTGGGACTCCAACCATAATCTGCCATGTGGGAGCCCAGTGCCCTAACCACTTACCACCTGCTGGCTGCTAGTCTACTGGTTTTAACTGCTGCATGGTGCTCCAGGGTATGTATCCATCAACATGTCTCAACTTTCTGCTTCTCTTGTTGATTCTCATAATTTGATTCCAAGTTTCTAATTCCATTCCTACACACACACACAAAAAGAGACCACAATAAAATTCTCATTTGTACTCTTTTATAGACCATATGTAAATTTATGGACTTATAAGGACAGCTAAAGCTGTTTAATTTATGACATATATTATTTCTAGCCAGTGGAAAAGGAATTAATATTTATAAATATTGTTGCCTACATGACTATAAATCTATAAAAGAATACAGCTAGACATCATAATACACTAAATAGAAATAATTAAAGTAATTAACAGTTAAATAAAAAAAACCCACAAACTAAGGAAATGAGAGATGATATATGCAATTAAGTAGTTAGTTAAATCAAAACAGAACATCTACATGATATAGGAAAAAGGCTGACAGGTTTTTTCTTTTTAATAAGTATTTTATTTATTTATTTATTCATTCATTTATTTGTTTGAATTTGACCAGAGAGGGACAGAGTGAGAGAAAGAGAAAGAGAAAGTGAGAAAGCAAGCCACCAGGTCCAGGACTGGAACCACAGTTGGCCATGTGGGCATCCAGCACCTCTAACCACCATGCCACTTGCTGGCCCCAAAGGCTGACTTTTTTTTTATTTTGGAGAGGATTTTACTATAGGGTGCATGCGCTCACCATAAAGACAGAGAGAGACAGAGATAGAAAGCGAGAAATCACCCCCCAGGGGGCATGGCCATGCTGCAATCCCTTCTCCTCCATTCTCCTCTCAGGATCTTGGGCACGCACGCATACACGCCTGGCGTGAGTTTAAGCCTTCGGGTCCGGGACTCGAACTGCAGTCGGCTACATGGGAGTCCAGTGACATAGCCATTACGCTAACTGCTGGTCCCAAGGCTGATAGTTTTGAGGTAATATTTAAGCTTTTTCATAGCAAGATAAAGGGACAAATCTAGATCAGTATTTACAATATAGTTTACTGACTACTGTTAATATCACTAATGTACAAAATCTGACAAATGGATAAGAAAAAGACAAACACAAAAGAGAAAGATGTAAAATATATGAATGAGCACTTTACAGGAGAGCAAATGGTTAATAAAAATGTAAAAAGATGGCTGGGACCAGCAGTTAGCATAATGGCTATGTCGCTGGACTCCCATGTAGTCGACCGCGGTTCGCGTCCCAGACCCAGTAGCTTAAACTCACGCTGGGCGTGTGTATGGGCGTGCCCAAGATCCCAAGAGGAGAATGGAGGAGAAGGGATTGCGGTGTGGCCATACCCCCCGGGGGGTGATTTCTCGCTTTCTGTCTCTGTCTTTCTCTGTCTCTCTCTCTCTGTCTGGCAAGTGCATGCACCCTATAGCAAAAACCTCTAAAAAAAATAAAAAGAAGAAGAAACACACCATCCATCTGGTTACTAGAAATCACCGCAGGGACACAAGAAACATGGAAAAACAAGAAAATGTCTCTCTTCCAAGGAAAAATAAGTCCTCTTCATCCTCAGACAGTATGATGAAATTCATGGAAATGTCTGATGAAGAATTTAGAATTTTCATGGTGACAAAGTTCACAGAGATTGAAGAGAAGAGAGACAATGAACTGCCAAAGAGGCAGGGGAAAGAAGCTGATCGGCTTCAGGAGGTGAGGAAATTCTTGCAAGATCTAAAAGAGGAATTACACACTTTAAAAAAGAATCAAATGGACCTGTTAGAGATGAAGACTGTAATACAGGCAGTCCAGATCGCCCTTGAAAGTATTTAAAGCAGACTAGATTACACTGAAAATTGAATCTCAGTTGTAGAAGATAGAATTACTAGCCTAGAAAAATCCACCATGAAGACTGAGAAAATTGTCCAAAAATATGAGAATACTGTATGAGAAATACTAGATACCATCAAATGTCCAAACATCTGGATAATCGGTATCCCAGAAGGGGAAGAGACCCATAAGGGCATTGACAATCTATTCCATGAAATCCTGCAAGAAAACTTTCCAAACCTAGAGAGGCATTCAAAGATCCAGTCCCAAGAAATACAAAGGACCCCAAATACAATCAACCCAAGAAGATCTTCTCCAAGACACGTTATAGCCAGATTGAGCAAAACCACAGACAAAGACAAGATACTAAGATTGGCAAGAGAGAAATGGCAAGTTACCTACAAAGGATATCCCATCAGGCTGACAGTGGATCTCTCATCGGAAACAATGAGAGTGAGGAAAGAATGGGAAAATATATTCAAAGTGTCAAGGGAAAAGCAATTGCAACCACGGATACTATACCCGGCAAGATTATCCTTCATATGGGAAGAAAAGACAAGAACATTCTCAGATAACAAAATCTGAAAGAATTTACCAATACCAGACCAGATCTCCAAGAAATTCTGCAGGGAGTGCTATAACAGGAAAATTAAATACAGTCACACAGAAATAAGACTTCAAAAACTAATAAAATGGCCAACTTAATCATGGGAACAAGTCTGGAGTTGAATATTATATCCCAGAATTTAATTGGGAAAATTGAATCACAACAAAAGATAAAGTACATGATACTGAACTGGTAAAATAGAATTTTATGACTTTTGACTAAAACATTGTTGTTTTTTCCTAGGCTTTGTTTTCTGATTTTAAGAATTTTTTTCTTGTCTCTTATCTACTATTTGAACAGCATCCCGACCTGTTTCCTAGCTTTAAGTTCTAAGCATATTTCCTTAGCATTTCTTTGATTTATTAAAGTTAAATCTGCTTTTCTTGAAATTGAAAAATATAGTAAAAAATACATAATTAATGACCATAGGAAACTATATAGCATCAGCTAGGTGCTACCTTATAGTATATTCATTCTACTCAGAGTTTCATGCCTTAAGTCAGACATGTATTCATAGATATGTATATATCAGCAGAGTTTGCTATTGAAAGTAGCTAGATTATTTAAGAAATTTTGTGAATCAATAAAATGTGGGGGGAAAAGGAATGGAAAACAACTGTGGACACCTGAGATAGTGTGGGAGGAGCATGGGAAATGGTAGAGGGTGACAAATAGGGGGAAAGATATATATATATATATATATATATATATATATATGAAATTAGAAATGGAAAATTATTGATGATAACATGAATGATTAAGCTACTATACAGCATCTTCTGGATGGGAAATTACATTTTGTATGCTGTGACAATGCTCAGTGAATAAATGTAAATTAATTAATTAAAAAAAAGAAATGTAAGCATCCATACTTAAGGCTTTACATATAGTATATTTATTAAAACATTATTCATTCCAAAATCTTGAAACAAAGGAAATGCCCACATAAGAGAAGTTTATGTAGATAATGGCACATTCTAACCATGGAACATTTGGTATAATTCAAAAGACTAAGTTAGGAATAAACCATTTAACCTAAATGTGCCCACGGTCTTAGAAAGTGAGAGAAGCAAGATTTAAAAAAAAAAAAAATTGTATTTATAGGGAGTTTTTAAAAGACAGGGTGGTCATATATATATATATATATATATATATATATGTATATATATATATGTAACATTTAATATGTGTATCTGTATAAGTATGGATGCTTACATTTCTTTTTTTTAATTAAAAAATTTGTATTTATAGGGAGTTTTTAAAAGACAGGGTGGTCTCATATATATATATATATATATATATATATATATATATGTAAAATTTAATATGTGTATCTGTATACATACGTATGAGAACTTGTGTGATTTTATGAGACAGAGTCCATCATATGGACAGTTATTAAAGAAAATATGTAGTTAACATGGGTTCCTGGGAAGGGGAGAAGGCAGTAGGGAAAATAGAAACAGGAAAAGGAGAAGAAAATAAAAAAGAAAAAAAAAAAAGACCAAACTTTCATGAAACACTACATATGAAATTATTCCATTCATGCTTCCTCATTAAATTATGTGTATCTTTATGTGTACAAAATTCGAACGTTAACTTTTAAATGCCAACTCCACGCCCAGCCCTGCTGGCACACTCTACTAAAATGTGTGCTCCACAGCTTGTGACCACATGGGAAGCCTGGGTTTGATTCCCAGTCTATCCTAAAGGCCAAGCATGGTGGCCTATACCTGTAACCTCAGCAGTTTGAGGAAGCTGAAGCAGGGTGATTGAGAGCTTGTGGCTAGCCTAGAAATGCAACAAGACATGTCTAAAAGAGCTGGGATGGTGGTACATGCCTTTGGGGAGGCCAAAGCAGAAGGATCACAACATAGCAAGAATTCATCTTTAAAAAAAGTTTTTAAAAAGCCAACTCACACTTCTTGGTCAAACACTTAAAATGATTTTTCACCAATGATCTCCAGATTATTGAAATAGAAATTAATGGAATACTGTTATTTATTTTAAATGTAAATCTTTTATTCTCTCTCGCAATTTTTCACTTCAGTCCTTGGTCATGTTGTCTGAGTCTTAGAAACAAGCAGAGCGACAAGAAGGGGTAAGCATGGAAAGAATTGTAAACATTCTTGGGCACAATACAGGTGAGAACTATGCAGTAGGAGTAGTTTTTGGTGGTTTGGTTATTTAGTACCCTCCAATTCCTCAGATTCTCCCAGTTATCAGTCTTGAACAATTCTTTTTTTTTTTTTTTTCCACGTAAGATCTCCAATCAATAGTTTCTCATTTTAATTCAGCAAGTCCAAGAGAGAGGTGATCTCTGAGTTTAGCTTCAGGTCATCTCTGAGGCATTAGTAATGAGGTCAGAATTTCTAGCCTTGGACTTGTTTGTTTGAAACCATCCTTAGGTCATAATATCTTTATCCTCATTATAACTGGATGGCAGCAACAGCTACTTCCCAATAACTCTAGCTTTATTCTCATGATGTCATATGATTAAATACATGGTTGATATTATATACCATGCTGGGCTAGCATATTCCCATCACAGAATGCAAGCTGTCTTTTTTTATTATTATTTATTTTTTATATACACTCAATCACATTGTTTAGCTTACAAAGTGAACATTTCAATATGTGAACATTTCTCCCCAGTCCAATTGATCAAAATATCTTCAACACCTCCCCGTCCCCTCAATGTTCTGCCTCTGTATCCCTCCTCCACTGTCTTTTGAACCTCCTGGAATATCAAACTAAAAACACATTTGGCTGGGAGTCTATAGTACATAATTTGCTTTTCAATACCGATTACGGTATCAGTTTAGATTCTGTGGCTCCAGTCAATGTAATTTGAATTTGGCTCCCTCTAGTAAAGAAAAGGACATTTTTGAAAAGGATACTAGACTCCAGAAAGGGTTAGGGACAGATTATAGATTCAGACTGACTGGTTTGAAATTCTAGCTCCATGTGCCAGTGACTTTAGTCAACCTCCCTGGTACTCAGTTCATCCGTAAAACATGAATAGTATTATTCTTACAGGTTAGTTAAGCTCATTAAAGAGCATACAAAACACTCAGCTTATGGTAAGCCTCTTTATTAAAAATTTGCTGTTGTCAATTTTTTTTTTTTAAAAAAAAGCAAACTTGTGGGAAAACACTGTGGTTTGTGTATCACTGGAGATCTCAGTAGCAAGAAGGGTGGGCAGTCTCTAGTTAGGAGGTAGGTGCAGAACAACATTTGTGGGTCACATGGTCTCCTGATGGTTAGGGGAGATGTGGAACTATGGAGAATCCCCTGGGGCCACATAAAATAGGCAAGGGTTAAAATCCCCTAAACAAGAGTGATGTGCAGTTACCAAGGAAGTTTGAAAGTATGGAGGTAAAATTAATAGGTACTTTACAATACAAATATTTAATTTTTATAAAACAATACCTTGGAAAAATGATCAGATCCATGCTTCTGCCTCTGAATGAAACTGATCATGAGTCATACTAATAATAGAAGTTGCTGCCCACTTTGCAAGCATATATTAAGATCCTTGGGACCATCAGATAGTGTCATGGTTATGTCGCTAAACTCCCACATAGTCGACTATGGTTCAAGTCCCAGGCCCAGCAGCTTAAAACTCACAGTAGGCACATGTGTGTGTGCTCAAGATCCCAAAGAAAAGAATGGAGAAGAAGGGATAATGGCATGGCCAGCCCCCTGGGAGGTGATTTCTTGCTTTCTGTCTTTCTGTCTCTCTTTGTCTCTCCAGCGAGTGCATGTTTCCTATGGAAAAATATCTCTTAAAGAAAAAAAAATGCTGACACATATATACTATTCAACAGCTGGCATGATGGGCAGTTACCAGATACCTTGTTGCAGAATAGTTTAGCTTCACTATAGTCTGTTTCTCAGGCCCACTATATGAAAGGGTGAATGTATCTTAAGAGTCTTCTCATAGCGGCCTTCACCTCCTTGTTCTGCATGCTGTAGATGAGGGGATTCAGCATGGGAGTGAGCACACTGTACTGCAAAGGGAAGATCATCTCCAGGGGGGAACCTGAAGATGGTAAGAGATAGCTGAGAAAACCTGACCCATAGAACAAGATCACAGTAGTGAGGTGGGAGGAGCAGGTAGAAAAGGCCTTCCTTCTACCTGAGGTGGAACTGAGGTTCAGAATGGTAGAGACAATGCAAATATAAGAGAAAAAGATCAAGAGGAAAGTTCCAAAGAAATGCAAGACAGAGGAAAAGAGCAGGAGTGTCAAGTTGGTAGAGGTATCAGAGCAAGACAGAGGGAAGAGAGAAGACAGCTCGCAGCTGAAGTGGGGAATAGTTTGGTCCTCACAAAAGTCTAAATTGACAGCCAGAAGGATATTGATGAGACCATCAATGAAGGCCAGGCCCCAGGATCCCCCGACCAGCCCAACGCAGAGCTGGTCACTCATCACCTGGCCATAGAGCAGAGGGGAGCTAATGGCTACATAGCGGTCATAGGCCATCACAGCCAGCAGACAGGCTTCGGTGCCTCCAGTGACAAACACAAAGAAGGCCTGAGCCAAGCAGCTCTCTACAAAGATGGTTTTGCTTTCAGAAAGTAGATTCTCTAACATCTTGGGGACTGTGACAGATGAGTGACAGAGGTCCAGAAAGGACAGCTGTGCCAAGAAGAAGTACATGGGTGTGTGCAGATTGGAATCAGCTCTGATCACCAGCAGCATCACCAGGTTCCCCATCAAGGTCAGGAGGTAAATCACCAGGAAAAGCATGAAGAGCAGAATCTGGATGTGGGAGTCAGCAGACAGCCCGAGGAGGAAGAATTCACTGAATATGCTGTGGTTTCCCATAGTGATAAAGAGCAGCTCCACCCTGGGAATCAAGAAAAAAAGAGGCTTTGAAACTCCTTTTGTGTCTCCCAATTACCTCATGCCTTGGCCCTCTCGCCCAAGTACGTCATTTTGTGACTATACTGTAACCATGTTCAGATATTTATAAGCTAACTTCCTTATCATCGTGATAACTTTGATAGTTTTGGATGACACATCCCTCCCCTGTAACAACTCTCTGTGTAAGTTTGTGGATCATTGTCTTATAGTTCTAGAGGTTTCTTTCATTTAAAAAAAAATTTTTTTTAAGATGGGTATTAATACTCTGACTGGCAGGTAGTATGGTAGTTTAAGGCACCGGACTCCCACATGGCTGACCATGGTTAAAGTCTCAGACCTGGGGGCTTTCTTTCGCACTTTCCCTCTCTTCTCTCTCTCGTCAAGTTGGAAAATAATAATAAAGTTAAAATTTAAAAAAATTCTTAAAAAAAAGATGGGCATTAATACCATAAAATTTTTTATGGCCAGTGGGAATATAGAGAGAATTTCCTGATGCAGCAGAGTAGGAAGTAAATAGCAGAAATAAGTTCTTTAGAAAGAGAAAATGAATATATCCAGTGTATAGTGAATTTCTGTTCTTGGATAGGAGGCAGGGCCTTTTATTGTTATTTAGAGGGAAGTTAAAGAGAGTAGGGACCAAGCAATTACCATGGTAGATTTTATGGAAGAATACGAGAGACTTTCTAATTTTTGGAAAGTTCATGGAAAACTGAAGTACAAGTGTATTTTCATGCAAAAAAATTTAAAATTCATAAAAAAACTTTTAAAATACACATTTTCCATAACTTTTGAGGACCTCTCTCTCTCTCTCTCTCCCTCTGTGTGTGTGTGTGTGTGTGTGTGTGTGTATGTGTGCGTGCTATGTGTTTTCTGTGAGGTGGTGGTAGTAAGAGAGTTGGATGAGCCAAGAATGCAAAACTCAAGCACTTCCAGTGAAAGACTAATTTATGAAGGAAATGCAGTAGGAATAACTGGTAACACATTTGCCATTTATGATTGCGACACTAATTTGAAAAGTATGCAATTATTTTTAATATAATTTAGCTGCTTAAGCACCTGTGTGTAACAGACAGATATTTGGTTTCAAATGAGATGGAGTAATTTGGATTTTATTTCCAGGTACATTCAGTGACTAAGACAACAGAGGCAGAGAAGTAGAGCATCACTGCAAATAAACCACAGAAACGAGGCTGCGTGAGGAAGTGAGAAGGGACATGCAGAGCATTACGACTAGTGGTGAAGTCCTTAGTTTGTAAGGAAGAAGATGTTCTGTAGGCTAAGCAAGTTATAAATTTAGGTTCTAGTGGTTCAATAGAGGAGTGCTTGAAATTCAGAGTTGGTAAGGGTGTTGTAAGTATTAATGATGACAAAGTGATGGGTGTTATTGTGCGAGAAGGTAGCTCAGGTGGGGCGGAGGATTCAGTCCCTGGCACAGAAAGACAAAGTCTAGGATGATAAGTTAGGGTGGTGGGGATTTTTCTTCCTTTTTATTTTCTTTTTCTTTTTTCATTTTATTCCATTTCCTTTAATGGAGACTCATTATATTACTATTATTTAAAAAATTAAAATGGATTATAAGCCAGACTATGAAAGACAATCACTGCATATCCCTGCTCAATGTGTACCAAATGTTTGCATTCCAAGGCAGAAATGGAAAGATACAGAAGTCAAGAGGGCAACTGTGAATACCAGAGACTGCATGGTGGATAGGGTGCAGGTGGGAAGGGCTCAGGACAAAGCAGTTAACATACACAAGAATGTAGGGAAACAAATGCGTTATGAGTGGTATACCACAGCAAAGTAAAAAAAAATGGAAGTTGCCAGTTGTGTGAAGTGTGTGTGTGTGTGTTCATATCCCCCCCAAAACTAGAAGAGTGAACATTGAAGTTGCACAGCATGATGTAATTTATAATACTTTGTTGAAGACAATGAATATGGTATAATCCTTGATTTGATTATTGTACTCTTCACACATGCCTTAAAAGCTATATTTTTACAAAGATGTACAATTACATGTAAATAAGAAATTATAAAAAAATTGAAATAAAATTAACTTAAAAAATTAGTCCAAGATAATCAAATGAGTAATGACCCAAATACGCTGTGGTAGAAAATACCTACCTGTATTTGGTCAGGGCTGTTTCCCTGGAATAGGATAATATTTGAACACCTAATTTATGACAACTCATAATGCTTTTATAAGCAGGCTCTGCACCTATGAATGTCCTAGCCAGCTTTGGAAGTCCACATACCAGCTCAGCCTACATTTTCATAGTCCAAAATTTGTCTGCGTTCTCCTACTCTGTTCTGACACCTTGTCGCTTCAGAATCTGTCACTTCAGACTCAGCTGTTTACTCTTCTATAATATTATCCACGTCAGACCCACTCTGACTATTCCTTCAAACTCAACTATGTCCAATTGATCAAAAGAAATGAGGAATTCTAATCCCTTGACTGTTAACCAAGCACTGGGATGGATAAATTCCATTACCTGGCTGTAGGACTAGTAGCACCAATTGATGGCAACAATACCTTTAGTTTCAGTGACAAATTATTCATATCCAGGGAAAATTATTCAGTTTGTGCAGTTAGTATTGGGAATTCTATATCAGGAAAAAAATTGGAAAAAAATTTCTCTAAAAATTAATATTTATAGTAAAATTGATGCAAGCTGCTACAAGTGATGAATTGTGTATGTTTTCAAATAACTGCATATTTATTTGAGGAATGGCTTATGAAGATAATAACTAAAATATTTGGACCTGACCACAGTGTCCACATGGGCTCATGGTACTCAGATACCCCATTATCTCCAGAGAATATGGACAAAGTAGCTGGTTAGAAATTGAGTCATGGAATCCTTTATATCAGAGAGAAGACCTCTGTCACCCAGTGTGGCGAACATAAGGGACTGTCATACTTGGAGCATGTTTCAGAGCAATACAAAGAAATACCCTGTTCTTATACATACCTCCAAATCTAGTTTTACTTAAAAAAGGATCCAAAGGATTCCAAGAATTGCAACAAAGTGGAAGATGAGCTAAACTTGCATAGGACATTTGCACACATAAAATGCAGTAACAAGAAGAAAAGTTACTGGCCAAGGACTTGAAGTCCACAGAAGGGGAACATCAGATTTCTTTTCTTAATTAGAGGGATTCCCTTAAAAGAAGTACAGTAATAAAAACATACCTGTTTACTGTAACAGATGCCTAAAGTGTCACCATTCCTTCCATCTGCTGTTTCTAAATATAAAACATAACAGACCTGTGATGCATAACCATAGTTTTGTTGCCAGATAGTAACATCACTAGATGCAAAAGGTGAACTAGATCCTGTCCAAAACAAAAGCAGCTAAGAGTTGGTCCTGCAGAATAAAACAGAACTTTATTTCATACTGTGGATTAGAAACGATTAACAGAGAACATGAATAAAGGTATTAGTAAGTGGGAAGTAAGAAGAAAAAGTGGTCAGCATTTTATTGGTTTTGAGAGACAAGTGTGATCACAAAGAAGCTTCAGTCCTGGGTTTAGAAAGAGGCACCCAGTACAAAAGAAAAAAAAATACGAAAACCAGAGCGACAAGGGTAGTGGAGATAAACGTACCTATTCATGTTTTTCCCCCCAATTATGCCTTGATTCTGCCCCACATATCTCAGATCTAGGTCATCTAAAAAGATATTTCTATTTGCAGATAGAGCTGCTCTCTGATGCTCCTAAGATTGTATGACAAGGAGAGAGTTCAAAGCACACAGAGGGAAAATCTGCTTCTAATGTCCTAAGCCTACCATATCCCCATCTGGCTTGCTCTCAGACGATGGACTCAGCTTCTCCAAGAGAAAATGCAGGCTTTCTGCCTGAGGTTTAGGAAGTGCAGCACGACGTTGCCAATATCCAGCAATTGAGAAACAGACATATGTGTGGTATAACCCAATTACGTCATTTTCTAGCTGTTTAACTTTTGTAATAATGTTCACCTTTTTAAAATTGTAATTCCTCCGTCTGTAAATTGAGTAAACTTGAGGGAAATAATACATATCCTACATTTGGAAGGCGTGAATTAGACAGCTTACACATACAGAGGATTTCTAACCTTTGTCTTTGTGAATCCCTCCCCGGAAGAGGTAAGTTCTAGAGGAGCAGAGGGCATGTTAGGGAAGAGATAAGGAGGAGTTGTAATGCAGAACAGCTGTCTCCAGATCTGCCAGCAGTGAGGAGATGAGAGGACCCCAAGGGAAATTAAATCTCTTACAAGGCCAAGGAGAGAAGAAGGGGATGAAGAAGAGGAGGAAGTATCCCAAGGAGAAGGTCAGGAGGGGACAGCACCATCAGAGGGTGTTGTGGGACATTACCGTGCTCTTGGCTGCTCCTGGTGGAGACAATATCCTGGAGTTTTGAATCAGCAGGTGAAGTGTCATTGGGTGATATTCATTAAAAGAAGATAGCACCACTACCCAACTCCGGGAATCGAACAGTTTTCTCTCTAGCAGGCTGAGTGAGAGGAAACAGAAAGAGATAGCTTAGCCAAGGCTCTAAGAAGCACATCATTTACAGCGATAATATTCAAAATCCTATTCTTTTTCTTACCCCGTCATGACTTTGAAGTAAAGACAGAAGTATCTTGAAATTTTCAAGTTCTCGGCATGTCACCATTAAGCAGTTTTTCTCATCTTATCTCAAGCTTGATCTCATTTAACAGGTGGTTTATACAATTGCCTCCAAGACCCTAAATATATTTCTGACAACATTGTGTGAAGAAAGCCTCCGATGTCTAGTCAATCCAAAGAGCAGTTAGTTTAGGCTAAACTGAAGAGCCCAGGGGACTGACTCAATGGTCTATATTCCTATGAGTCACCACTTGAAGCAGAATTCTAGATTCATTTGCTAAGATGCTCAAACTTTTAAAAAGTCAAAGGGGATTTTCTCATATGTGACCTTTGTAATTTGTGAATTAAAGCAATCAACTTGAACACCTGAATGAGTCTGCTGGGAACTGAAGAGAGTCAGGGCAGGAGAAGGGAATTTGGAACCCGTGAAGAAAGCCAGAATTTCCCCTTAGGAACATACAGGCCATATGGATCCTTAGCGAATTCACTTGGGATCTAAAAATAAAAAAAAATAAAAACCTCACTGCTAACATCCAGACCATATTCTCATGTGTGTGTGAGATGGGTAAGTATTCAACTAAATATAATATTAATCAACTGAACATTTTTTAAATTCGTATTTTATTATACAAGAAATAGATCGTCATGATGAAGTATACAAGCAGAACTGTGTTTCAATGGCTTCTCTCTGACCTTTCCTACCCTTATTTTATCCCACAGGAGTCAGTGGGAGACAAGTTTCCAGTTGTCAAAGATACCTGGTCTAACTATATCTAACAAATGGGGAAATACCATGAAAAAAAATGAAAAATGAAAAAAAATCAACTAGTTATAACATCCAATTCATATATACAATTCAAATAAAAATATATATTATTTGCTTTAATGTATAGCAAGTTTAATAATACATTACTGTATACAAAATAAAAACTGTATTCTACTGAAATTTCTCTTGTATTTCCCCCATCACTATGCTTGACTTAAGGAAACTTATTTATAGATTTAAAGATGCAACTGTTGGGCCTATGTAAAATTAGTTGGAAGATTACTGCATCTTTAAAAATTGTTGCTTATTAAAATCTACTTGAACTGTAAGACACAATTAAAAAGAAAAAAAAAACACTAAATTTCTCAAAATAGATTACAATACAGGAAACGTTTCATGAAACTAGTGAGATACTAACTAGTACCAGTGCTATGGCTAATATTAAAAACTGAACATTCTATTGAACTCATACTAGTATTATTTCTATACACAGTGAACAGTTCAACCATGGCAATCAATCTCAAGCTAGCAACAAAGTTGCAAGGTCTATAAGAAGCTTCTCCAATGAGCAAAACACTACCTTACAATTCAAACATTTAGGAAGGGAAAAAAGCCTTTTAGTAGTACAAAAGTTGTTTACTGGTGTTTCTACTGTAAAGCTCATATACGAATCAAAATGAAAAACAATTATTTATGTGACAGTGATCAGAGACTACAGTGCAGACATTTCATCTAACATTTGGTTGACAAACTTTAGTTTAAAAGATTAGGACTTATTTTGACTTAGAGCAGAACTGAAAACAAAAAAACACATAGCCCATGTAAATTACAGTCTCCTAGGTAATATCTAGGTTTAGATGAATCTGAGGGAAGTAGGTAAAGGTGTCAAATATCTTCCCTTAAGCCAGAAGAAAAAAATATGGGCTGCTGCTGTGCTGTTTTTACCATTATGGATTTCAAATGTAAAACTCTCAGGAGTACATTATTAACATTTAATTAAGCACACTCCATATATATATATATATTCATTCATTATATAGGGGAAATTAAAAACATACTTTTAAGTTACAATGAATTTTCAGGGAAAACTGCATTCACAAATCTGGAAGGTGTACAAAAATGAAATTATAAAATAAATAATGAATATAGGTGTCAATTAAACATCCATAGACATATGTTTGCAAATGTGGATGTAGCAACTATCCACACTTGTGATGGTTGGGGTAGGAAGACCTTTCCCATGGAGAGCCATCTAGTCTCTGACTCCTACAAGTGGAGAATTTCTGGATAGAAAAGGATAACTTAATCTATTACAGCCTTTGTTAACAGTCCCTATCTTTATCACATGTAAGATTAACTTACTATGTCTTAATCTATTTAACACATTCTGAAATATCAATGTTTTTTTTTTTTTTTATTTTTTTTTTGGATATTTTCGCTATAGGGCGCGTGCACTTGCCAGACAGACAGAGAGAGACATAGAGACAGAAAGCGAGAAATCACCCCTCGGGAGGATGGTCACGCCGCAATCCCTTCTCCTCCATTCTCCTCTCGGGATCTTGGGCACGCACGCACACGCACCCGGCTTGAGATTTAAGCCACCGGGTCCGGGATTCAAACCGTGGTCGACTACGTGGTAGTCCCGCAACATAGCCATAATGCTAACTGCTGGTTCCCGAAATATCAATGTTTAAGTCAAGTTTTTTATATATCATTGGTCGACTTATTTTGAGTTGTCTGTCCAAGTAATAGCTTCTTTACAGATCTAGAAAAGACAATCATAGAATTTCTCTGAAATCATAAAAGACCCTGTATTGCCAGAGCTATCCCACATAAGAGTGGAGTGGGTAACATCTCATTCCCTGACCCCAAAATATATTATAAGCTATGATAATCAAAACAGCATGGTATTGGCACAAAAACAGACAGGTGGACCAAAGGAATAAAATAGAAACTCTAGAAATAAACCCCAAAGCTTATAGCCAACTGATTTTTGACAAATCCACTGGGAAGAGGAAAACCTTTTTTTTGGGGGGGTATCCACCTACAGAAAGATGAATCTAAATCCCAATCTTTCACCATTAACAAAAATAAACTCAAAATGGATCAAAGATATGAACCTAAAACCTGAAACTATAAAAATACTGGTGGAAAACACTGGGGAAACTCTGGGAGACATTGGAGTAGGTAAAGACTTCTTAAATAAGACTCCCAAATCATGGACAATAACTCCTAAAATAGACAAGTGGGACTATATCAGATTAAGAAGTATCTGCACCACAAAAGACATAGTAATTAGAGTGAATTAGCAACTCGCAGAATGGGAGAATATTTTTGTAAACTATGCCTCAGATAAGGGACTGATAACCAGAATACACGGGGAACTCAAGAGGCTTACCCCCTCCCCCCAAAAAATTAACCAAACTATAAAATGGGAAAATGGGGGCCAGCAGTTGGCATAATGGCTATGTTGCTGGATCCCCATGTAGTCGACCGTGGTTCCAGTCTCGGACCTGGTGGCTTAAACTCACGCCGGGCGTGTGTGTGTGCGTGTGCAAGATCCCGAGAGGAGAATGGAGGAGAAGGGATTGTGTCAGGGCCATGCCCCCTGGAGAGTGATTTCTCGCTTTCTGTCTCTCTGTCTCTCTCTGTCTTTCTGGCAAGCGCACGCGCCCTATAGCAAAAACCTCTCAAAAACAAAAAGGGAAAGTGAGCAGAATAAAAAACTCTTAGGACAACAATGAACTGCCAAAAAGCATAAGAAAAAATGCTCAACATCCCTCATCTCCATAAGGGAGATGCAGATTAAAACCACAATCAGATACCACCTGTCAGAATGGCAAAGATTAAAAATGCAAAAATGATAAGTGTTGGAGGAGTTGTGATGAAAGGGGAACTCTCCTACACTGTTAGTGGGAATGTAAATTTGTTCAGCCACTGTGGAAAACAATATGGAGGTTCCTCCAAGATCTACAGATAAACTACCATATGATCCAGCAATTCCACTCCTGGGTAACTACCAAAAGGAAAGAAGAATGCTCAGTCAGAAAAGTGTTTGCACATCAATGTTTATTGCAGCATTATTCACGATTGCTAAAACATGGAACCAACCCAAATGTCCACAAACAGATGAATGGATTGAAAAAGGGTGGCATTGCCAGGACCAACTCAGCATGAACATACTTTTCTGAGTGGGGAAGGCTGTGGATTAAAAATAGATGCAATAACAAACACACAAAGACACACAAGTATAGAAAAACGAGGATCGGGTGGGCACACCTTCTCTGATGGAGAAGTTGTGAACAGAACGGCCTCAGGTTTATTCTTTTAAGGGGCAGAGAATGGGGGAAGGGGAAAATGAGATGCACAGGGAATGGGGGAGAAGGAAGCCAGTTATTTTTGGATGTAAATTGTCTGAAGATGTGAAAATGATTGATGCTATATAATTTCTGTGATTTTTTTTTTAAGAAGTTTTTGCTACAGGGTGTGTGGCTCACCAGAAAGACAGAGAAAGAAAAACAGAAAGTGAGAAATTACCCCCCCCCCGGGGGGGGGTATGGCCACACTACAATCCCTTCTTCTCCATTCTCCTCTCGGGATCTTGGGCACGCATGCACATACACCCGGCATGTGTTTAAGCCCCCGGATCTGGGACTCAAACCACGGTCGACTACAGGGGAGTCCAGCAACATAGCCATTACGCCAACTGCTGGTCCCATTTCTGTGATCTTTTTGGGGGGAACAATCTGATAAACACATGTGACTTCCGTTAGCCCTGATAATGGGCAGTATGGAGTATTGGGTATCAACAACAACAGGAAGATAACCATTGACAGCAGGCAGATACTGCTTTTGTATGTAGATGCTTCTCAATAGTTCTGCTAGAGTAGCTTATGGAAGGGCGTTTCTTCATGTGTGTAAAGGTCACATGTCTTCATCGCATGTTTTCAGACTGGCTGCTCTCCACATGGCACATATACTCTATGGAATACTATTCAGCCATAAAAAAACAAGACCCTGGATTTGATAGAAAGTGGATGAATATGGACGATTTATTGCTGAGTGAAGCAAGTCAGGCTATGAAAGAAAGACATTGTATGCCTCCACTTAAAATATACTGGCTGCACTTTATGGTAGAGGCTGAAATATTGGAGGACATAAAAGCACTGAAAATAGTTATGTACACTGAAGCCAGTGTAGGAGGAGAGTTGGAGAGGGGAAGAGTGTAGTGAAGAAAATTAGGGAGAAAAACTAGAGAAGTAAGATATTTATGGGACATGGAAATGGTTTATTTATTATTTATTGATGATAACGTGTATAGTATTCTCAGATGGACTTGTCTGAGGTATATGTCATGTTGGATAAATTCTCTCTACAAGCTATGTTATAGTCTACTCAGTGAGAAATAAGGGGACATCCAGACATAGCCAAAGTTATTGGAGTTTATTGATTAAGACAGTGACCTGGTGGGGAGGAACTCTTGTTTCTCAAAACCCCGCAGCCTTGAGTGAAAGGAGAAAGGAGCTTATATAGGCCAAAATTGCACAATCATGTCCAGGAGGACTTGATGATTTACAAGGAAAAAGAGCGGTGAGCTTGAAAGGTTAGGGAGTAGGACTTTACAATGTAAAAGCTAAAGCACATTAAGAAGCAAGAAAAAACAGGTAAGCAGGTTAATCATCCTTAAGGTGATAAATCGGGGTTTTAAGGACAATAGAAATGTTAATCACTCTATTTACTCTTAAACAAAAGGAGAGAGAGCAGGTTTCCAGTCATAAGAATTTAACAGTTCAAGATGGAGTCACATCTGCTTCATTCCTCACTTCTCTTGGAGGCGGTCCTCTAAGATGGAGTCGCTCCTCCAAGATGGAGTCATGCCTGCTTCAGCTTAATGATGTGTAGCAATTAAATGTATAAAATAATAATAATAAACATTTTAAGAAAGGATATCTGTCATTTGACATTAAATGGGTGAGTCTGGAGGACAGACATTACATTAAGTGAAATAATCCAGGTACAGAAAAAGAACTATTATATGCTCTCCCTCATATGTGAATATTGAAAACTGTGACCTCACAGAAGGCAGCAGCTTTTTCTGTTTTGGCAGAGAGGCAGTGTTAAGGGCTGCAGGAAGAGCAAATGGGGATATGTTGATAGGACCCAATGCTGCAATCCCCCAACCTCCAGTAGTTTTTGCCATTGGGCAAGAGCCGCCACGCCCATGATACTGTATTATATATTTGAAATTTGGTAAGAGGGTAGATGTTTAGTGTTCTCACCACACACACACACACACATACACACACACACACGCACACACGCGCACACACACACACACATAGAGACCATAAAACTATGTGAAGTAATGGGTAGGTAAACTGGCTTGATTGTTGTGATTATTTCGTGATGTATATGTATATCAAATCATCATGTTATATACCTTTAAAACATATAAGTTTTGGGGGCCAGCAGGTAGTATGGTGGTTAAGGGCTCTGGATTCCCACATGGCCAACCACAGTTTGAGTCCTGGACCTGGCAGCTTGCTTTCTCATTTCTCTTTCTTTCACTCTGTTCCTCTCTGGTCAAGCTAAAATAAATAAATAAAGTTAAACAAATATTTTTTTAAAAAATACAAGTTTTGTTAATCATTGATTAGTAAGTATGGAAGAATAGCTATGAATACTTTTTTTAGAGAGAGCTTAATGCTATAGGGTGCGTGTGCTTGCCAGAGAGACAGAGAGTGAGAAATCACCCCCCCCCCCCAGGGGGGATGGGCACACTACAATCCCTTCTCCTTTATTCTCCTCTTGGGATTTTGAGTATGCATGCACACGCACCTGGCATGAGTTTTAAATCACCAGGTCTGTGACTTAAACCACAGTCAACTATGTGGAAGTCCAGCAATGTAACCATTTTACCATTTGCTGGTCTCCCTTTTAATACATTGAAAAAAATGGTACAGGGGATCAGCAGATGGTATAAAGGTTATGTCACTGCACTCCCAGGTAGTTGACCATGGTTCGAGTACTGGACTCAGTAGCTTGAAACTCACGCTGGGTGCATATGATTGATTGCATACCCAAGATCTCAAGAGGAGGATGGAGGAAAAGGGATTGTGGTGTGGCCATAATCTCTCAGAGGCAATTTCTCACTCTCTGTCTCTACGGAGAGTGCAACCACCCTATAACAAAAATCTCTCTGAAAAACAAAACAAACAAAAAACTGGTGCCAGATCTATATAATGATAACCAGACCTAAATAATGATAATTATCAAATAGTATTTAGAGATATAAATAACAGATATTCGAATTAATTGAAAGACCTTATTGTGACAATATTGTGATGACTTAATATCATAAAAGTGTTTACTCAAAATAATTTTAAAATTTGATGTTATTTTTGAAATCCACAGATGGCGTAGTGGTTATGTTACTGAACTCCCACACTGCTGACTGTGGTTTGAGTCCCAGATGCAGTGACTTCAAAATCACACTGGGTGCATGTGCATGCATGCCCAAGATCCCAGGAGGAGAATGGAAGAAAAGAGATTGCGGCAGGGCCATTTCCCTGGGGGCAGGAGGGGGGATTTTTTCACTTTTCCTCTTGCTGTCTCTGTTTCTCTCGCTTCAGAAAGCACAAGCACCTAAGGTAAAAACCTCTAAAAAAAAAAAAAGAAAGAAAGAAAGAAAGAAACAATGTGAGCCCAAATGCAGGGGATTGGATGGTTTGAGAAACTACAGCACATTCTCAGGATGAAATTTTATGCTGATATTTTTAAAAATGCATTAGTGCCATGCCATTTGACTTGTAGTATATTGTGAATATTACTAGTGAACAGAAAAGCAAACAGAAGGAAGCATTTCTTTGTAAGCAAGAGAAAGAACTAAACCTGATTAGAGGGAGAAGATATTTAAAAAAATAAAGAATAGTTCATAAATGAGTAACATAGTAATTACGGTCTTTTCCCAATTGTATCCCAATATTTAATTTTAAATACTTCATTTTGTTGAGGTTGTGTTGCCCGTAACTCACCTCTGATACCTGTTTGACTATCAACTACCATTCTTTGCTTGTAAGCAATTGAATTCATTAGTAGATAATTCTGGAAAGGATGTGGGAATCTCATAAATTTAATGAAAGTGGTAGTTCAGTGACTAAATGCATGAACTCAGTTCAAAATGCCTGTGTTAAACTCCAGTCTCACCATTTCGTTGCTGTGAATCACTGGGTATCCATGTAAACGGCCTATGTCTCATTCCTTCACCAGTAAAGGGAAACTAATGATTAAACATTTGAGCTCTTACATTTAGGTCTATTATCCATTTTCATCTAATTTGTACATAACATATGATGTAAAGGTCTTGCTTTGTTCTTTTGTATATGGATTTCCAGATTTCCCAGCACCATGTGTTGAAAAGACTCGTCCATCTCTGCAGAATTGTCTTGGCATGCTTGTAGAAAATCAATTAAACATAAGTGCAAGGGTTTATTTCTGGACTCTTCATTATATTCCACTGAGCTCTGTTTCCATTCTTATGTCAGTATCACACTGTCTTGATTTCTGTAGATTTGTACAATAGTATGTTTCCAACTTGCTAAACCTGGGTCCTCTAACTTTATTATTTTTGTCAAGATGGTTTTGGCTGTTCTGGGTCCCTTGCATTTCCATAAAGTTTTAGGATCACCTTGTCAATTTCTACAAAGAAACTGGCTAGAATTTTTATGTGTATTCTGTTGAATCTGTACACCATTTTGAGGAATTGCCATGTTAACCATCATAACTTTTCTTTCTTTTTTTTTTTTGGAGAGGTTTTTTGCTATAGGGCGCGTGCGCTCACCAGACTGACAGAGAGAGACAGAGAGACAGAAAGCGAGAAATCACCCCCCACGGGGATGGCCACGCCGCAATCCCTTCTCCTCCCTCCTCCTCTCGGGATCTTGGGCACGCAAACACGCGCCCGGCCGGCCTGAGTTTTAAGCCACTGGGTCCGGGACGTGAACCACGGTCGACTACGTGGAATTCCAGCGACATAGTCATTACGCTAACTGTTGGTCCCTCCATCTTAACTTTTCTAATCCATTAATGTGAAATGTCATTCCAGTTTTTTAAGGTCTTTAATTTCTTTCAGTGATATACTGTAGCTTCCAATGTACAAGTATTATACCCTTTTGTTAAATTTATTTCTGAGTGTTTTTATCTTTTTGCTAGTATGGTTTGTGAAAACGATTTCCTAATTTCATTTTCAGATGCTTCATTGCTAGTATATAGAAATAAAATTTTGTTTTACACTGAAAAAAAAGTAGTTAATACTGAAAAAATCCTTACTAATGTACTTATTGAAATTATTAAATACGATAAGAAAAGATAAGCCACCGGATTCATTTTCTATTGCTACTATAACAAATGAGCACACATTTAACTGCTTAAAATGATGCAAATCATTGGAGCGATCACTTCCAGGCTCATTCAGATTGCTGACAGAATTCAGTTCCATGGATATCATGAACAGAGGTTTCTGTTCCCATGCTAACTATTCACTAGTTGGGTGATGTCCTGAGCTTATAGAAGCCCCCACAATCTCTGGCTCATACGCCCCTTCCTTCATGACAGCCAGCAATGATGACTGAGTTTTTCTCATGCTTATGTTACCTCTGACCTTCCCTCGTGCCTTAGCTTTCCTGCCTGCAGCTGGAGAAGACTCACTGCTTTTTTAAATTTTTTCTTTTAAACTTCTTCTTTTCTTCCTTTTTCTGATGTTTTTACATTTTATCACTATACATCTTTTTCTAAAGAATTCTTTTCTTTAGTTTTCCTTATTATTTTTAAATTTGACCAGATGGAGAGGGAAAGTGAGAAAGCAAGCCACCAGGTCTGGGACTTGCACCACTGTCAGCCGTGTGGGAGACCAACACCTTAACCACCAGGTGACCTGCTGGCCCTTAATCATTTAATCTTTACCACACACAAAATGTATTTTCCCAGCATAAATACACTGCATATTAGTCAAAGACATTCCAATTCTTGTGATTAGATTGGGCCCACCTAGGTCATTCAGGACATCCAGGGCACCCTTCCTATCTCAAGGTCTATGCCCTTAATTGCATCTGCCCAGTCTCCTTTTCTGCCTGTTCACAGGTTCCAGCAATTAGGAGGTCGACATCTGCCTGCCATAGGAGCTTAACATATGTCTTGGTACAAGTTAAGAAATACAACAAATTTTCTCTTATTACTGTTTTTATTAAAAATATGACCCAGGAAAGACAATTGTCAGGGGAAAAGGGTTCAAAGTCTCTTTAGGCACAATATTCAGACTGACTCTGCTCCAAACATTGACATGTAGTTTATTTCTGCTCCATATTCAAATTTCCTAGAGAAAGATTCTGAAAAATCTCACTTGGTGGGAACCAGCAGTTAGCGTAATGGCTATGTCGCTGGAATCCCACGTAGTCAACGGCGGTTCGTGTCCCAGACCTGGTGACTTAAAACTCACGCCAGGCGCATGTGCGTGCGTGCCCAAGATCCCGAGAGGAGAATGGAGGAGAAGGGATTGCAGCGTGGCCAGCCCCTTGGGGGGTGATTTCTCGCTTTCTGTCTATGTCTCTCTCTGTCTGTCTGGCGAGCGCACGCGCCCTATAGGAAAAACCTCTCCAAAAAAAAAAGAAAAAAAAATCTCACTTGGTTCTTGTTTTCCCTCCTTGCCAAAGAGTTTTTAAGACAAAGGGAGAGAGTGGTTAGCCTATTCTAAATTATGGGATCATATGCATTTGAGAGAATCAGTTTTCCTAAGGATTGGGGTAAACTTGTTAGAAATATGTAGGGGTGATCAGCAACCAATACTAAGAGATGTTAACATGGATATGAATAACAAACCAGCATCTGTATCAAATAACTCCTGGAGAGCCACCCCTGTGGTACAGTGGCAAATATCACATGGCTGACCAGGATTTGAGACCCAGCCTGTTTGCTTGAAAAACACACCAGGCAAACTTGGGATCCTGAAGAAATGGAGAATTGGAGTAAAAAAGATTGCAATGTGACCAGGCCTTGCTCAGAAGTCTCCCTCTATTTCTCTCTCTCTCCTTTTTTCCAGTGCATGGTCACACACCCCCTAACATAAAATAATAATTATGATCCCCAAGAAAGAAGGTTATCCGATTCATTGCTCCTTCTCTGAATAAGAATGAGCCTCAATCATCCCAAGTTTTCTTTCTTCTTCACAAGCTTTTCTAGGGAAGCAAATGCCACTATGTTCCTTGTGACATCTTGCATCATGGAGAACCCAGAAACTCTCCTTAAAGTCCATTATCTGATCATATAGCGTAATAAAAAGTTCAGTTTCCCCTTTATCATAGTTTCTGCTACATGAAAGAAAAAAAATATTTTCTGAACATTCTTCTCACAGCGGCCTTCACCTCCTTGTTCTGCATGCTGTAGATGAGGGGATTCAGCATGGGAGCGAGCACACTGTACTGCAGAGGGAAGATCATCTCCAGGGGGGAACCTGAAGATGGTAAGAGATAGCTGAGGAAGCCTGAGCTATAGAACAAGATCACAGCGGTGAGGTGGGAGGAGCAGGTGGAAAAGGCCTTCCTTCTGCCTGAGGTAGAGCTGATGCTCAGGATGCTGGAGGCAATGTGAGCGTAGGAAGAAACAATCATCAGGAAGGTCCCAAAGAAGTGCAAGACAGAAGAACAGAGCAAGAGTGTGAAGTTGGTAGAGGTATCAGAGCAAGACAGAGGGAAGAGAGAAGACAGCTCGCAGCTGAAGTGGGGAATAGTTTGGTCCTCACAAAAGTCAAAATTGACAGCCAGAAGGATATTGATGAGACCATCAATGAAGGCCAGGCCCCAGGATCCCCCGACCAGCCCAACGCAGAGCTGGTCACTCATCACCTGGCCATAGAGCAGAGGGGAGCTAATGGCTACATAGCGGTCATAGGCCATCACAGCCAGCAGACAGGCTTCAGTGCCACTAGTGACAAACACAAAGAAGGCCTGAGCCAAGCAGCTCTCTACAAAGATGGTTTTGCTTTCAGAAAGTAGATTCTCTAACATCTTGGGGACTGTGACAGATGAGTGACAGAGGTCCAGAAAGGACAGCTGTGCCAAGAAGAAGTACATGGGTGTGTGCAGGTTGGAATCCTCTCTGATCACCAGCAGCATCACCAGGTTCCCCATCAAGGTCAGGAGGTAAATCACCAGGAAAAGCATGAAGAGCAGAATCTGGATGTGGGAGTCAGCAGACAGCCCGAGGAGGAAGAATTCACTGAATATGCTGTGGTTTCCCATAGTGATAAACAGCAGCTCTACCCTGGGAATCAAGAAAAAAAGAGGCTTTGAAACTCCTTTTGTGTCTCCCAATTACCTCATGCCTTGGCCCTCTTACCTATGTATGTCATTTCGTGACTATACTTTAACCATGTTGAGATATTTATAAGCTAACTTCCTTATCATCGTGATGACTTTTGATAGTTTTGGATGACACATCCCTCCCCTGTAACAACTCTCTGTGTAAGTTTGTGGACCATTGTCTTATAGCTCTAGAGATTTCGCTTTTTTTTTTAATTTTTAAGATGGGTATTAATATAATAACATTTTATGTGGCCAGTGGGAATATAGAGAGAATTTCCTGATGCAGCAGCGTAGGAATTTAATAGCAGAAATAAAATGAATGATATCCTGTGTACAGTGAATTTCTGTTCACTGTGAACAGAAATTCAATACGAATCATAGCCCTTTTTTGTTATTTAGGGGGAAATTGAAGAGTGTAGGTACAGAGGCAACTACCATGGTAGATTTTATGGGAGACTATGAGAGACTCTAATTTTTATAAAGTTCATAAAAAATTGAGGTACAAGTTTATTTTTATGCAGACATTTTTTTAAATCCATGAAAAAACTTATAATACACATTTTCCACAACTTTTTTTTTTTTTTTTTGAGAAGTTTTTCGCTATAGGGTGCGTGTGCTCACCAGACAGACAGAGAGAGACATAGAGACAGAAAGCGAGAAATCACCCCCCAGGGGGGGATGGTCACGCCGCAATCCCTTCTCCTCCATTCTCCTCTCGGGATCTTGGGCACGCACGCACACGCGCCCGGCGTGAGTTGTAAGCCACCGGGTCCGAGACGCGAACCGCGGTCGACTACGTGGGAGTCCAGCGACATAGCCATTACGCTAACTGCTGGTTCCCACATTTTCCACAACTTTTGAAGACCCCTCGTTTGTGTTTATATGTGTGTGTAAGTGTGTGTGTGCTATGTGTTTTCTGTGAGGTGGTAGTAGTAGGAGATTTGGATGAACCAAGAAGATAAAACTCAGGCAAATCCAGTGAAAGACTAATTTATGAAGGAAATGCAGTAGGAATAACTGGTAATACATTTGCCATTTATGATTGTGACACTAATTTGAAAAGTATACAATTATCTTTAATATAATTTAGCTGCTTAAGCACCTGTGTGTAACAGACAGATATTTGGTTTCAAATGAGATGGGGTATTTGGGGTTTTATTTCTAGGTATATTCAGTGACTAAGACAATAGAGGCAGAGAAGTAGAGCATCACTGCAAATGAATAAACCACAGAAACGAGGCTGCGTGAGGAAGTGAGAAGGGACACGCAGAGCATTACGACTAGTGGTGAAGTCCTTAGTTTGTAAGGAAGAAGATGTTCTGTGGGCTAAGCAAGTTGTAAATTTAGGATCTAGTGGTTCAGTAGAGGGGTGCTTGAAATTCAGAGTTGGTAAGGGTGTTGTAAGTATTAATGATGACAAAGTGATGGGTGTTATTGTGGGAGAAGGTAGCTCAGGTGGGGCAGAGGATTCAGTCCCTGGGACAATAGAAAGACAAAGTCTAGGGTGTTAAGTTAGGGTGGTGGGGAATCTTTCTTCTTTTTTTACTTTTTTTCCATTTCATTCCATTTCCTTTCATGGAAACTTATTACAGTGTTAATATTTTAAAAAATTAAAAGCTTTGTTGTCCGGTTTTAAAGGATTTTTGTCCTGTCTTGAGCTGTCAATAGGTGCATGTACGTACTATTTGAAGAGAATACTAACCTGTTTCTAGGCTTTAAAAAAAAAATTAAACTAATTTATTAGCCAGACTATGAAACACAATCACTGCATGTCCCTGCTCAATGTATACCAAATGTCTGCACTCCAAGGCAGAAATGGAGTCAAAGATACAGAAGCCGAGAGGGCAACTGTGAATACCAGAGACTACATGGTGGATAGCATGCAGGTCGGAAGGGATCAGGACAAAAGCATTTAACAGACACAAGAATGTAGGTAAATAAGTAGGTTATGAAACCATATGCCACAACAAAGTATAAAGAGGAAGTTGCCAGGTGTGTGTGTGTGTATCCCCCATAAAGCTAGTAGAGCGAAAATTGAAAGTGTGCAGCATAATGTAATGTACTTTGTTGAAGACAATGAATATGGTATTATTCTTGATTTGATTATCCCACACTTGATGCATGCTTAAAAACCATATTATACTCACACAAAGATGTACAATTAAATGTAAATAAGAAATTATAAAAATTTTAATTTAAAAAATTAGTCCAAGATAATCAATCGAGTAATGACCCAAGCATGCTGTGGTAGGAAATACCTATTTGCATTTGGTCAGGGCTGTTTCCCTGGAATAAGATAATATTAGAACACCTAGTCTATGGCAACTTTTAATGATTTTATAACCACTCTGCTCCTATAAATGTCCTGGCCAGCTTTGGAAGTCCACATAACAGCTCAACCTATGTTCTCGCAGTCCAAAACTTGTCTGTTTTCTCTTACCATGTTCTAACATCCAGAGTGTAACTTCAGACTAGGATAACTCTTCTATAATATTATCCAAGTCTGGTCCACTCCAGCTATACCTTGGGACTCTAGACAACTATGTTCAATTGATCAAAGGGAATTAGGAATTCTAATCCCTTGGCTATTAATCAAGCACTGGGATGAATAAATTTCACTATCTGTCTGAATAACTAGTAGCATCAATTGATGGCAACAATGCTTTCAGATTCATTGACAAATTATTCATATCCAGAAAAAATTACGCAGTTTGTGCAGCTAGTATTGGGAATTCTATATTAAGGACAAATTGGGGAAATATCCATTAAAATGAATATTTATAGAAAATAGATAGAAGCAGTAAAAAGTGATGAGTTGTGTATTATTTTTCCTATTACATGAATTTTTTTTGAGAAATAGGTTATGAAGATAATAACTAAAATGTTTGAACCTGACCACAGTGTTCACATGGGCTCCTGGTACTCAGATACCCCATTTTCTCCAGAAAATATGGACAAAGTAGCTGGTTAGAAATTGAGTCATGAAATGCTCTGTCAGGGAGAAGACCCCCGTCACCCAGCGTGGAGAAGATAAGGGACTGTCATACTTGGAGCATGTTTCAGAGCAATACAAAAAAATACCCTGTTCTTATACATACCTCCAAATCTAGTTTTACTTAAAAAAGGATCCAAAGGATTCCAAGAATTGCAGCAAAGTGGAAGATGAGCTAAACTTGCATAGGACATTTGCACACATAAAATGCAGTAACAAGAAGAAAGGTTATTGGCCAAGGACTTGAAGTCCACAGAAGGGGAACATCAGATTTCTTTTCTTTAATTAGAGGAATTCCCTTAAAAGAAGTACAGTAATAAAAACATACCTGTTTACTGTAACAGATGCCTAAAGTGTCACCATTCCTTCCATCTGCTGTTTCTAAATATAAAACATAACAGACCTGTGATGCATAACCGTAGTTTTGTTGCCAGATAGTAACATCACTAGATGCAAAAGGTGAACTAGATCCTGTCTAAAAGAAAAGCAGCTAAGAGTTGGTCCTGCAGAATAAAACAGAACTTTATTTCATACTGTGGATTAGAAACTATTAACAGAGAACATGAATAAAGGTATGAGTAAGTGGAAACTAAGAAGAAAAAGTGGTCAGCATTTTATTGGTTTTGAGAGACAAGTGTGGTCACAAAGAAGCTTCAGTCCTGGGTTTAGAAAGAGGCACCCAGTACAAAAGAAAAAAAAATACGAAAACCAGAGCGACGAGGGTAGTGGAGATAAACGTACCTATTCATGTTTCCCCCCGATTATGCCTTGATTCTGCCCCACATATCTCAGGTCTAGGCCATCTAAAAAGATATTTCTATTTGCAGATAGAGCTGCTCTCTGATGCTCCTAAGATTGTATGACAAGGAGAGAGTTCAAAGCACACAGAGGGAAAATCTGCTTCTAATGTCCTAAGCCTACCATATCCCCATCTGGCTTGCTCTCAGACGATGGACTCAGCTTCTCCAAGAGAAAATGCAGGCTTTCTGCCTGAGGTTTAGGAGGTGCAGCACGATGTTGCCAATATCCTGCAATTGAGAAACAGACATATGTGTGGTATAACCCAATTACATCACTTTCTAGCTGTTTAACTTTTGTAATAATGTTCACCTTTTTAAAATTGTAATTCCTCCGTCTGTAAATTGAGTAAACTTGAGGGAAATAATACATATCCTACATTTGGAAGGCGTGAATTAGATAGCTTATACATACAGAGGATTTCTAACCTTTGTCTTTGTGAAACCCTTCCTGGAAGAGGTAAGTTCTAGAGGAGCAGAGGGCATGTTAGGGAAGAGATAAGGAGGAGTTGTAATGCAGAACAGCTGTCTCCAGATCTGCCAGCAGTGAGGAGATGAGAGGACCCCAAGGGAAATTAAATCTCTTACAAGGCCAAGGAGAGAAGAAGGGGATGAAGAAGAGGAGGAAGTATCCCAAGGAGAAGGTCAGGAGGTGACAGCACCATCAGAGGGTGTTGTGGGACATTACCGTGCTCTTGGCTGTTCCGGGTGGAGACAATATCCTGGAGTTTTGAATCAGCAGGTGAAGTGTCATTGGGTGATATTCATTAAAAGAAGATAGCACCACTACCCAACTCTGGGAATCGAACAGTTTTCTCTCTAGCAGGCTAAGTGAGAGGAAACAGAAAGAAAGAGATACGTTAGCCAAGGCTCTAAGAAGCACATCATTTACAGCGATAATATTCAAAATCCTATTCTTGTTCTTACCCCGTCATGACTTTGAAGGAAAGACAGAAGTATCTTGAAATTTTCAAGTTCTCGGCATGTCACCATTAAGCAGTTTCTCTCATCTCAAGCTTGATCTCATTTAACAGGTGGTTTATACAATTGCCTCCAAGACCCTAAATATATTTCTGACAACATTGTGTGAAGAAAGCCTCCGATGTCTAGTCAATCCAAAGAGCAGTTAGTTTAGGCTAAACTGAGGAGCCCAGGGGACTGACTCAATGGTCTATATTCCTATGAGTCACCACTTGAAGCAGAATTCTAGATTCATTTGCTAAGATGCTCAAACTTTTAAAAAGTCAAAGGGGATTTTCTCATATGTGACCTTTGTAATTTGTGAATTAAAGCAATCAACTTGAACACCTGAATGAGTCTGCTGGGAACTGAAGAGAGTCAGGGCAGGAGAAGGGAATTTGGAACCCGTGAAGAAAGCCAGAATTTCCCCTTAGGAACATACAGGCCATATGGATCCTTAGCGAATTCACTTGGGATCTAAAAATAAAAAAAAATAAAAACCTCACTGCTAACATCCAGACCATATTCTCATGTGTGTGTGAGATGGGTAAGTATTCAACTAAATATAATATTAATCAACTGAACATTTTTTAAATTCGTATTTTATTATACAAGAAATAGATCGTCATGATGAAGTATACAAGCAGAACTGTGTTTCAATGGCTTCTCTCTGACCTTTCCTACCCTTATTTTATCCCACAGGAGTCAGTGGGAGACAAGTTTCCAGTTGTCAAAGATACCTGGTCTAACTATATCTAACAAATGGGGAAATACCATGAAAAAAAATGAAAAATGAAAAAAAATCAACTAGTTATAACATCCAATTCATATATACAATTCAAATAAAAATATATATTATTTGCTTTAATGTATACCAAGTTTAATAATACATTAGTGTGTACAAAATAAAAACTGTATTCTACTGAAATTTCTCTTGTACTTCCCCCATCACTATGCTTGACTTAAGGAAACTTATTTATAGATTTAAAGATGCAACTGTTGGGCTTATGTAAAATTAGTTGGAAGATTACTGCATCTTTAAAAATTGTTGCTTATTGGGACCAGCAGGTGGCGTGGTGGTTAAGGCGCTGGACACTCCCACATGGCCGACCAGGGTTCGAGTCCTGAATCTGATGGCTTGCTTTCTCACTCCCTCTCTCTCTCACTCTCACCCTCTGTCTCTCTCTGATCAAACTAAAAAATAAATGAATGAATAAATAAAATAAATAATTATTAAAAAAAATTGTTGCTCATTAAAATCTACTTGAACTGTAAGACACAATTAAAAAGAAAAAAAAAAACACTAAATTTCTCAAAATAGATTACAATACAGGAAACGTTTCATGAAACTAGTGAGATACTAACCAGTACCAGTGCTATGGCTAATATTAAAAACTGAACATTCTATTGAACTCATACTAGTATTATTTCTATACACAGTGAAAAGTTCAACCATGGCAATCAATCTCAAGCTAGCAACAAAGTTGCAAGGTCTATAAGAATCTTCTCCAATGTGCAAAACACTACCTTACAATTCAAACATTTAGGAAGGGAAAAAAGCCTTTTAGTAGTACAAAAGTTGTTTACTGGTGTTTCTACTGTAAAGCTCATATACGAATCAAAATGAAAAACAATTATTTATGTGACAGTGATCAGAGACTACAGTGCAGACATTTCATCTAACATTTGGTTGACAAACTTTAGTTTAAAAGATTAGGACTTATTTTGATTTAGAGCAGAACTGAATACAAAAAAACGCATACCCATGTAAATTACAGTCTCCTAGGTAATATCTAGGTTTAGATGAATCTGAGGGAAGTAGGTAAAGGTGTCAAATATCTTCCCTTAAGCCAGAAGAAAAAAATAAATATGGGCTGCTGCTGTGCCGTTTTTACCATTATGGATTTCAAATGTAAAACTCTCAGGAGTACATTATTAACATTTAATTGGGGACCAGCAGTTAGCGTAATGGCTATGTCGCTGGACTCCCACGTAGTAGACCGCGGTTCGAGTCCCGGACCCGGCGGCTTAAACTCACGCCGGGCGCGTGTGCGTGCGTGCCCAAGATCCCGAGAGGAGAATGGAGGAGAAGGGATTGCGGTGTGGCCATCCCCCCTGGGGGGTGATTTCCTGCTTTCTATCTCTCTGTCTCTCTCTGTCTGTCTGGCGAGCACACGCGCCCTATAGCAAAAACCTCTCCAAAAAAAGAAAAAAAAAATTTAATTAAGCATACTCCATATATATATATATATATATATATATATATATATGTGTGTGTGTGTGTGTGTGTGTGTGTGTGAGTGTGTGTGTGTGTGTATATATATATATATATATATATACATTCATTATATAGGGGAAATTAAAAACATACTTTTAAGTTACAATGAATTTTCAGGGAAAACTGCATTCACAAATCTGGAAGGTGTACAAAAATGAAATTATAAAATAAATAATGAATATAGGTGTCAATTAAACATCCATAGACATATGTTTGCAAATGTGGATGTAGCAACTATCCACACTTGTGATGGTTGGGGTAGGAAGACCTTTCCCATGGAGAGCCATCTAGTCTCTGACTCCTACAAGTGGAGAATTTCTGGATAGAAAAGGATAACTTAATCTATTACAGCCTTTGTTAACAGTCCCTATCTTTATCACATGTAAGATTAACTTACTATGTCTTAATCTATGTAACACATTCTGAAATATCAATGTTTTTTTTTTGGATATTTTCGCTATAGGGCGCGTGCACTCGCCAGACAGACAGAGAGAGACATAGAGACAGAAAGTGAGAAATCACCCCCCGGGGGCATGGTCACGCCGCAATCCCTTCTCCTCCATTCTCCTCTCGGGATCTTGGGCACGCACGCACACGCTCCCGGCGTGAGTTTTAAGCCACTGGGTCCGGGATGCAAACCGTGGTCGACTACGTGGGAGTCCAGCGACATAGCCATTATGCTAACTGCTGGTTCCCGAAATATCAATGTTTAAGTCAAGTTTTTTATATATCATTGGTCGACTTATTTTGAGTTGTCTGTCCAAGTAGTAGCTTCTTTACAGATCTAGAAAAGACAATCATAGAATTTCTCTGAAATCATAAAAAACCCTGTATTGCCAGAGCTATCCCACATAAGACTGGAGTGGGTAACATCTCATTCCCTGACCCCAAAATATATTATAAGCTATGATAATCAAAACAGCATGGTATTGGCACAAAAACAGACAGGTGGACCAAAGGAATAAAATAGAAACTCTAGAAATAAACCCCAAAGCTTATAGCCAACTGATTTTTGACAAATCCACTGGGAAGAGGAAAACCTTTTTTGGAGGGGGTATCCACCTACAGAAAGATGAATCTAAATCCCAATCTTTCACCATTAACAAAAATAAACTCAAAATGGATCAAAGATATGAACCTAAGACCTGAAACTAGAAAAATACTGGTGGAAAACACTGGGGAAACTCTGGGAGACATTGGAGTAGGTAAAGACTTCTTAAATAAGACTCCCAAATCATGGACAATAACTCCTAAAATAGACAAGTGGGACTATATCAGATTAAGAAGTATCTGCACCACAAAGGACATAGTAATTAGAGTGAATTAGCAACTCGCAGAATGGGAGAATATTTTTGAAAACTATGCCTCAGATAAGGGACTGATAACCAGAATACACAGGGAACTCAAGGGGCTTATCCCCTCTCCCCAAAAAATTAACCAAATTATAAAATGGGAAAATGGGGACCAGCAGTTGGCATAATGGCCATGTTGCTGGGTCCCCATGTAGTCGACCGTGGTTCCAGTCTCGGACCTGGTGGCTTAAACTCACGCCAGGCGTGTGTGTGTGCGTGTGCAAGATCCCGAGAGGAGAATGGAGGAGAAGGGATTGTGTCAGGGCCATCCCCCCTGGGGAGTGATTTCTCGCTTTCTGTCTCTCTGTCTCTCTCTGTCTTTCTGGCAAGCGCACGCGCCCTATAGCAAAAACCTCTCAAAAACAAAAAGGGAAAGTGAGCAGAATAAAAAACTCTTAGGACAACAATGAACTGCCAAAAAGCATAAGAAAAAATGCTCAACATCCCTCATCTCCATAAGGGAGATGCAGATTAAAACCACAATCAGATACCACCTGTCAGAATGGCAAAGATTAAAAATGCAAAAATGATAAGTGTTGGAGGAGTTGTGATGAAAGGGGAACTCTCCTACACTGTTAGTGGGAATGTAAATTTGTTCAGCCACTGTGGAAAACAATATGGAGGTTCCTCCAAGATCTACAGATAAACTACCATATGATCCAGCAATTCCACTCCTGGGTAACTACCAAAAGGAAAGAAGAATGCTCAGTCAGAAAAGTGTTTGCACATCAATGTTTATTGCAGCATTATTCACGATTGCTAAAACATGGAACCAACCCAAATGTCCACAAACAGATGAATGGATTGAAAAAGGGTGGCATTGCCAGGACCAACTCAGCATGAACATACTTTTCTGAGTGGGGAAGGCTGTGGATTAAAAATAGATGCAATAACAAACACACAAAGACACACAAGTATAGAAAAACGAGGATCGGGTGGGCACACCTTCTCTGATGGAGAAGTTGTGAACAGAACGGCCTCAGGTTTATTCTTTTAAGGGGCAGAGAATGGGGGAAGGGGAAAATGAGATGCACAGGGAATGGGGGAGAAGGAAGCCAGTTATTTTTGGATGCAAATTGTCTGAAGATGTGAAAATGATTGATGCTATATAATTTCTGTGATTTTTTTTTTAAGAAGTTTTTGCTACAGGGTGTGTGGCTCACCAGAAAGACAGAGAAAGAAAGAAAAACAGAAAGTGAGAAATTACCCCCCCCCCCGGGGGGGGTATGGCCACACTACAATCCCTTCTCCTCCATTCTCCTCTCGGGATCTTGGGCACGCATGCACATACACCCGGCATGTGTTTAGGCCCCCGGATCTGGGACTCAAACCACGGTCGACTACAGGGGAGTCCAGCAACATAGCCATTACGCCAACTGCTGGTCCCATTTCTGTGATCTTTTTGGGGGGAACAATCTGATAAACACATGTGACTTCCGTTAGCCCTGATAATGGGCAGTATGGAGTATTGGGTATCAACAACAACAGGAAGATAACCATTGACAGCAGGCAGATACTGCTTTTGTATGTAGATGCTTCTCAATAGTTCTGCTAGAGTAGCTTATGGAAGGGCGTTTCTTCATGTGTGTAAAGGTCACATGTCTTCATCGCATGTTTTCAGACTGGCTGCTCTCCACATGGCACATATACTCTATGGAATACTATTCAGCCATAAAAAAACAAGACCCTGGATTTGATAGAAAGTGGATGAATATGGACGATTTATTGCTGAGTGAAGCAAGTCAGGCTATGAAAGAAAGACATTGTATGCCTCCACTTAAAATATACTGGCTGCACTTTATGGTAGAGGCTGAAATATTGGAGGACATAAAAGCACTGAAAATAGTTATGTACACTGAAGCCAGTGTAGGAGGAGAGTTGGAGAGGGGAAGAGTGTAGTGAAGAAAATTAGGGAGAAAAACTAGAGAAGTAAGATATTTATGGGACATGGAAATGGTTTATTTATTATTTATTGACGATAACGTGTATAGTATTCTCAGATGGACTTGTCTGAGGTATATGTCATGTTGGATAAATTCTCTCTACAAGCTATGTTATAGTCTACTCAGTGAGAAATAAGGGGACATCCAGACATAGCCAAAGTTATTGGAGTTTATTGATTAAGACAGTGACCTGGTGGGGAGGAACTCTTGTTTCTCAAAACCCCGCAGCCTTGAGTGAAAGGAGAAAGGAGCTTATATAGGCCAAAATTGCACAATCATGTCCAGGAGGACTTGATGATTTACAAGGAAAAAGAGCGGTGAGCTTGAAAGGTTAGGGAGTAGGGCTTTACAATGTAAAAGCTAAAGCACATTAAGAAGCAAGAAAAAACAGGTAAGCAGGTTAATCATCCTTAAGGTGATAAATCGGGGTTTTAAGGACAATAGAAATGTTAATCACTCTATTTACTCTTAAACAAAAGGAGAGAGAGCAGGTTTCCAGTCACAAGAATTTAACAGTTCAAGATGGAGTCACATCTGCTTCATTCCTCACTTCTCTTGGAGGCGGTCCTCTAAGATGGAGTCGCTCCTCCAAGATGGAGTCATGCCTGCTTCAGCTTAATGATGTGTAGCAATTAAATGTATAAAATAATAATAATAAACATTTTAAGAAAGGATATCTGTCATTTGACATTAAATGGGTGAGTCTGGAGGACAGACATTACATTAAGTGAAATAATCCAGGTACAGAAAAAGAACTATTATATGCTCTCCCTCATATGTGAATATTGAAAACTGTGACCTCACAGAAGGCAGCAGCTTTTTCTGTTTTGGCAGAGAGGCAGTGTTAAGGGCTGCAGGAACAGCAAATGGGGATATGTTGATAGGACCCAATGCTGCAATCCCCCAACCTCCAGTAGTTTTTGCCATTGGGCAAGAGCCGCCACGCCCATGATACTGTATTATATATTTGAAATTTGGTAAGAGGGTAGATGTTTAGTGTTCTCACCACACACACACACACACACATACACACACACACACGCACACGCGCGTGCACACACACACACACATAGAGACCATAAAACTATGTGAAGTAATGGGTAGGTAAACTGGCTTGATTGTTGTGATTATTTCGTGATGTATATGTATATCAAATCATCATATTATATACCTTTAAAACATATAAGTTTTGGGGGCCAGCAGGTAGTATGGTGGTTAAGGGCTCTGGATTCCCACATGGCCAACCACAGTTTGAGTCCTGGACCTGGCAGCTTGCTTTCTCATTTCTCTCTCTTTCACTCTGTTCCTCTCTGGTCAAGCTAAAATAAATAAATAAAGTTAAACAAATATTTTTTTAAAAAAATACAAGTTTTGTTAATCATTGATTAGTAAGTATGGAAGAATAGCTATGAATACTTTTTTTAGAGAGAGCTTAATGCTATAGGGTGCGTGTGCTTGCCAGAGAGACAGAGAGTGAGAAATCACCCCCCCAGGGGGGATGGGCACACTACAATCCCTTCTCCTTTATTCTCCTCTTGGGATTTTGAGTATGCATGCACACGCACCTGGCATGAGTTTTAAATCACCAGGTCTGTGACTTAAACCACAGTCAACTATGTGGAAGTCCAGCAATGTAACCATTTTACCATTTGCTGGTCTCCCTTTTAATACATTGAAAAAAATGGTACAGGGGATCAGCAGATGGTATAAAGGTTATGTCACTGCACTCCCAGGTAGTTGACCATGGTTCGAGTACTGGACTCAGTAGCTTGAAACTCACGCTGGGTGCATATGATTGATTGCATACCCAAGATCTCAAGAGGAGGATGGAGGAAAAGGGATTGTGGTGTGGCCATAATCTCTCAGAGGCAATTTCTCACTCTCTGTCTCTACGGAGAGTGCAACCACCCTATAACAAAAATCTCTCTGAAAAACAAAACAAACAAAAAACTGGTGCCAGATCTATATAATGATAACCAGACCTAAATAATGATAATTATCAAATAGTATTTAGAGATATAAATAACAGATATTCGAATTAATTGAAAGACCTTATTGTGACAATATTGTGATGACTTAATATCATAAAAGTGTTTACTCAAAATAATTTTAAAATTTGATGTTATTTTTGAAATCCACAGATGGCGTAGTGGTTATGTTACTGAACTCCCACACTGCTGACTGTGGTTTGAGTCCCAGATGCAGTGACTTCAAAATCACACTGGGTGCATGTGCATGCATGCCCAAGATCCCAGGAGGAGAATGGAAGAAAAGAGATTGCGGCATGGCCATTTCCCTGGGGGCAGGAGGGGAGATTTTTTCACTTTTCCTCTTGCTGTCTCTGTTTCTCTCGCTTCAGAAAGCACAAGCACCTAAGGTAAAAACCTCTAAAAAAAAAAAAGAAAGAAAGAAAGAAAGAAAGAAAAAGAAAGAAAGAAAGAAAGAAAGAAACAATGTGAGCCCAAATGCAGGGGATTGGATGGTTTGAGAAACTACAGCACATTCTCAGGATGAAATTTTATGCTGATATTTTTAAAAATGCATTAGTGCCGTGCCATTTGACTTGTAGTATATTGTGAATATTACTAGTGAACAGAAAAGCAAACAGAAGGAAGCATTTCTTTGTAAGCAAGAGAAAGAACTAAACCTGATTAGAGGGAGAAGATATTTAAAAAAATAAAGAATAGTTCATAAATGAGTAACATAGTAATTACGGTCTTTTCCCAATTGTATCCCAATATTTAATTTTAAATACTTCATTTTGTTGAGGTTGTGTTGCCCGTAACTCACCTCTGATACCTGTTTGACTATCAACTACCATTCTTTGCTTGTAAGCAATTGAATTCATTAGTAGATATTCTGGAAAGGATGTGGGAATCTCATAAATTTAATGAAAGTGGTAGTTCAGTGACTAAATGCATGAACTCAGTTCAAAATGCCTGTGTTAAACTCCAGTCTCACCATTTCGTTGCTGTGAATCACTGGGTAACCATGTAAACGGCCTGTGTCTCATTCCTTCACCAGTAAAGGGAAACTAATGATTAAACATTTGAGCTCTTACATTTAGGTCTATTATCCATTTTCATCTAATTTGTACATAACATATGATGTAAAGGTCTTGCTTTGTTCTTTTGTATATGGATTTCCAGATTTCCCAGCACCATGTGTTGAAAAGACTCGTCCATCTCTGCAGAATTGTCTTGGCATGCTTGTAGAAAATCAATTAAACATAAGTGCAAGGGTTTATTTCTGGACTCTTCATTATATTCCACTGAGCTCTGTTTCCATTCTTATGTCAGTATCACACTGTCTTGATTTCTGTAGATTTGTACAATAGTATGTTTCCAACTTGCTAAACCTGGGTCCTCTAACTTTATTATTTTTGTCAAGATGGTTTTGGCTGTTCTGGGTCCCTTGCATTTCCATAAAGTTTTAGGATCACCTTGTCAATTTCTACAAAGAAACTGGCTAGAATTTTTATGTGTATTCTGTTGAATCTGTACACCATTTTGAGGAATTGCCATGTTAACCATCATAACTTTTCTTTCTTTTTTTTTTTTTGGAGAGTTTTTTGCTATAGGGCGCGTGCGCTCACCAGACTGACAGAGAGAGACAGAGAGACAGAAAGCGAGAAATCACCCCCCACGGGGATGGCCACGCCGCAATCCCTTCTCCTCCCTTTCCTCTCGGGATCTTGGGCACGCAAACACGTGCCCGGCCGGCCTGAGTTTTAAGCCACTGGGTCCGGGACATGAACCACGGTCGACTACGTGGAATTCCAGTGACATAGTCATTATGCTAACTGCTGGTCCCTCCATCTTAACTTTTCTAATCCATTAATGTGAAATGTCATTCCAGTTTTTTAAGGTCTTTAATTTCTTTCAGTGATATACTGTAGCTTCCAATGTGCAAGTATTATACCCTTTTGTTAAATTTATTTCTGAGTGTTTTTATCTTTTTGCTAGTATGGTTTGTGAAAACGATTTCCTAATTTCATTTTCAGATGCTTCATTGCTAGTATATAGAAATAAAATTTTGTTTTACACTGAAAAAAAAGTAGTTAATACTGAAAAAATCCTTACTAATGCACTTATTGAAATTATTAAATACAATAAGAAAAGATAAGCCACCGGATTCATTTTCTATTGCTACTATAACAAATGACCACACATTTAACTGCTTAAAATGATGCAAATCATTGGAGCGATCACTTCCAGGCTCATTCAGATTGCTGACAGAATTCAGTTCCATGGATTTCATGAACAGAGGTTTCTGTTCCCATGCTAACTATGACTAGTTGGGTGATGTCCTGAGCTTATAGAAGCCCCCACAATCTCTGGCTCATACGCCCCTTCCTTCATGACAGCCAGCAATGATGACTGAGCTTTTCTCATGCTTATGTTACCTCTGACCTTCCCTCGTGCCTTAGCTTTCCTGCCTGCAGCTGGAGAAGGCTCACTGCTTTTTTTAATTTTTTCTTTTAAACTTCTTTTTTTCTTCCTTTTTCTGATGTTTTTACATTTTATCACTATACATCTTTTTCTAAAGAATTCTTTTCTTTAGTTTTCCTTATTATTTTTAAATTTGACCAGATGGAGAGGGAAAGTGAGAAAGCAAGCCACCAGGTCTGGGACTTGCACCACTGTCAGCCGTGTGGGAGACCAACACCTTAACCACCAGGTGACCTGCTGGCCCTTAATCATTTAATCTTTACCACACACAAAATGTATCTTCCTAGCATAAATACACTGCATATTAGTCAAAGACATTCCAATTCATGTGATTAGATTGGGCCCACCTAGGTAATTTAGGACACCCAGGGCACCCTTCCTATCTCAAGGTCTATGCCCTTAATTGCATCTGCCCAGTCTCCTTTTCTGCCTATTCACAGGTTCCAGCAATTAGGAGGTCGACATCTGCCTGCCATAGGAGCTTAACATATGTCTTGGTACAAGTTAAGAAATACAACAAATTTTCTCTTATAACTGTTTTTATTAAAAATATGTCCCAGGAAAGACAATTGTCAGGGGAAAAGGGTTCAAAGTCTCTTTAGGCACAATATTCAGACTGACTCTGCTCCAAACATTGACATGTAGTTTATTTCTGCTCCATTTACAAATTTCCTAGAGAAAGATTCTGAAAAATCTCACTTGGTGGGAACCAGCAGTTAGCGTAATGGCTATGTCGCTGGAATCCCACGTAGTCAACGGCGGTTCGTGTCCCAGACCTGGTGACTTAAAACTCACGCCAGGCGCATGTGCGTGCGTGCCCAAAATCCCGAGAGGAGAATGGAGGAGAAGGGATTGCAGCGTGGCCAGCCCCTTGGGGGGTGATTTCTCGCTTTCTGTCTATGTCTCTGTCTGTCTGTCTGGCGAGCGCACGCGCCCTATAGCAAAAACCTCTCCAAAAAAAAAAAAAAAAAAATCTCACTAGGTTCTTGTTTTCCCTCCTTGCCAAAGAGTTTTTTAAGACAAAGGGAGAGAGTGGTTAGCCTATTCTAAATTATGGGATCATATGCATTTGAGAGAATCAGCTTTCCTAAGGATTGGGGTAAACTTGTTAGAAATATGTAGGGGTGATCAGCAACCAATACTAAGAGATGTTAACATGAATATGAATAACAAACCAGCATCTGTATCAAATAACTCCTGGAGAGCCACCCCTGTGGTACAGTGGCAAATATCACATGGCTGACCAGGATTTGAGACCCAGCCTGTTTGCTTGAAAAACACACCAGGCAAACTTGGGATCCTGAAGAAATGGAGAATTGGAGTAAAAAAGATTGCAATGTGACCAGGCCTTGCTCAGAAGTCTCCCTCTATTTCTCTCTCTCTCCTTTTTTCCAGTGCATGGTCACACACCCCCTAACATAAAATAATAATTATGATCCCCAAGAAAGAAGGTTATCCGATTCATTGCTCCTTCTCTGAATAAGAATGAGCCTCAATCATCCCGAGTTTTCTTTCTTCTTCACAAGCTTTTCTAGGGAAGCAAATGCCACTATGTTCCTTGTGACATCTTGCATCATGGAGAACCCAGAAACTCTCCTTAAAGTCCATTATCTGATCATATAGCGTAATAAAAAGTTCAGTTTCCCCTTTATCATAGTTTCTGCTACATGAAAGAAAAAAAATATTTTCTGAACAGTCTTCTCACAGCGGCCTTCACCTCCTTGTTCTGCATGCTGTAGATGAGGGGATTCAGCATGGGAGTGAGCACACTGTACTGCAGAGGGAAGATCATCTCCAGGGGGGAACCTGAAGATGGTAAGAGATAGCTGAGGAAGCCTGAGCTATAGAACAAGATCACAGCGGTGAGGTGGGAGGAGCAGGTGGAAAAGGCCTTCCTTCTGCCTGAGGTGGAGCTGATGCTCAGGATGCTGGAGGCAATGTGAGCGTAGGAAGAAACAATCATCAGGAAGGTCCCAAAGAAGTGCAAGACAGAAGAACAGAGCAAGAGTGTGAAGTTGGTAGAGGTATCAGAGCAAGACAGAGGGAAGAGAGAAGACAGCTCGCAGCTGAAGTGGGGAATAGTTTGGTCCTCACAAAAGTCAAAATTGACAGCCAGAAGGATATTGATGAGACCATCAATGAAGGCCAGGCCCCAGGATCCCCCGACCAGCCCAACGCAGAGCTGGTCACTCATCACCTGGCCATAGAGCAGAGGGGAGCTAATGGCTACATAGCGGTCATAGGCCATCACAGCCAGCAGACAGGCTTCGGTGCCTCCAGTGACAAACACAAAGAAGGCCTGAGCCAAGCAGCTCTCTACAAAGATGGTTTTGCTTTCAGAAAGTAGATTCTCTAACATCTTGGGGACTGTGACAGATGAGTGACAGAGGTCCAGAAAGGACAGCTGTGCCAAGAAGAAGTACATGGGTGTGTGCAGGTTGGAATCAGCTCTGATCACCAGCAGCATCACCAGGTTCCCCATCAAGGTCAGGAGGTAAATCACCAGGAAAAGCATGAAGAGCAGAATCTGGATGTGGGAGTCAGCAGACAGCCCGAGGAGGAAGAATTCACTGAATATGCTGTGGTTTCCCATAGTGATAAACAGCAGCTCTACCCTGGGAATCAAGAAAAAAAGAGGCTTTGAAACTCCTTTTGTGTCTCCCAATTACCTCATGCCTTGGCCCTCTTACCTATGTATGTCATTTCGTGACTATACTGTAACCATGTTGAGATATTTATAAGCTAACTTCCTTATCATCGTGATGACTTTTGATAGTTTTGGATGACACATCCCTCCCCTGTAACAACTCTCTGTGTAAGTTTGTGGACCATTGTCTTATAGCTCTATAGATTTCGCGCTTTTTTTTAATTTTTAAGATGGGTATTAATATAATAACATTTTATGTGGCCAGTGGGAATATAGAGAGAATTTCCTGATGCAGCAGCGTAGGAATTTAATAGCAGAAATAAAATGAATGATATCCTGTGTACAGTGAATTTCTGTTCACTGTGAATAGAAATTCAATACGAGTCATAGCCCTTTTTTGTTATTTAGGGGGAAATTGAAGAGTGTAGGTACAGAGGCAACTACCATGGTAGATTTTATGGCAGAGTATGAGAGACTCTAATTTTTATAAAGTTCATAAAAAATTGAGGAACAAGTTTATTTTTATGCAGACATTTTTTTAAATCCATGAAAAAACTTATAATACACATTTTCCACAACTTTTTTTTTTTTTGAGAAGTTTTTCGCTATAGGGTGCGTGCGCTCGCCAGACAGACAGAGAGAGACATAGAGACAGAAAGCGAGAAATCACCCCCCAGGGGGGGATGGTCACGCCGCAATCCCTTCTTCTCCATTCTCCTCTCGGGATCTTGGGCACGCACGCACACGCGCCCGGCGTGAGTTGTAAGCCACCGGGTCCGAGACGCGAACCGCGGTCGACTACGTGGGAGTCCAGCGACATAGCCATTACGCTAACTGCTGGTTCCCACATTTTCCACAACTTTTGAAGACCCCTCGTTTGTGTTTATATGTGTGTGTAAGTGTGTGTGTGCTATGTGTTTTCTGTGAGGTGGTAGTAGTAGGAGATTTGGATGAACCAAGAAGATAAAACTCAGGCAAATCCAGTGAAAGACTAATTTATGAAGGAAATGCAGTAGGAATAACTGGTAATACATTTGCCATTTATGATTGTGACACTAATTTGAAAAGTATACAATTATCTTTAATATAATTTAGCTGCTTAAGCACCTGTGTGTAACAGACAGATATTTGGTTTCAAATGAGATGGGGTATTTGGGGTTTTATTTCTAGGTATATTCAGTGACTAAGACAATAGAGGCAGAGAAGTAGAGCATCACTGCAAATGAATAAACCACAGAAACGAGGCTGCATGAGGAAGTGAGAAGGGACACGCAGAGCATTACGACTAGTGGTGAAGTCCTTAGTTTGTAAGGAAGAAGATGTTCTGTGGGCTAAGCAAGTTGTAAATTTAGGATCTAGTGGTTCAGTAGAGGGGTGCTTGAAATTCAGAGTTGGTAAGGGTGTGTAAGTATTAATGATGACAAAGTGATGGGTGTTATTGTGGGAGAAGGTAGCTCAGGTGGGGCAGAGGATTCAGTCCCTGGGACAATAGAAAGACAAAGTCTAGGGTGTTAAGTTAGGGTGGTGGGGAATCTTTCTTCTTTTTTTACTTTTTTTCCATTTCATTCCATTTCCTTTCATGGAAACTTATTACAGTGTTAATATTTTAAAAAATTAAAAGCTTTGTTGTCCGGTTTTAAAGGATTTTTGTCCTGTCTTGAGCTGTCAATAGGTGCATGTACGTACTATTTGAAGAGAATACTAACCTGTTTCTAGGCTTTAAAAAAAAATTAAACTAATTTATAAGCCAGACTATGAAACACAATCACTGCATGTCCCTGCTCAATGTATACCAAATGTCTGCACTCCAAGGCAGAAATGGAGTCAAAGATACAGAAGCCGAGAGGGCAACTGTGAATACCAGAGACTACATGGTGGATAGCATGCAGGTCGGAAGGGATCAGGACAAAAGCATTTAACAGACACAAGAATGTAGGTAAATAAGTAGGTTATGAAACCATATGCCACAACAAAGTATAAAGAGGAAGTTGCCAGGTGTGTGTGTGTGTGTATCCCCCATAAAGCTAGTAGAGCGAAAATTGAAAGTGTGCAGCATAATGTAATGTACTTTGTTGAAGACAATGAATATGGTATTATTCTTGATTTGATTATCCCACACTTGATGCATGCTTAAAAACCATATTATACTCACACAAAGATGTACAATTAAATGTAAATAAGAAATTATAAAAATTTTAATTTAAAAAATTAGTCCAAGATAATCAATCGAGTAATGACCCAAGCATGCTGTGGTAGGAAATACCTATTTGCATTTGGTCAGGGCTGTTTCCCTGGAATAAGATAATATTAGAACACCTAGTCTATGGCAACTTTTAATGATTTTATAACCACTCTGCTCCTATAAATGTCCTGGCCAGCTTTGGAAGTCCACATAACAGCTCAACCTATGTTCTCGCAGTCCAAAACTTATCTGTTTTCTCTTACCATGTTCTAACATCCAGAGTGTAACTTCAGACTAGAATAACTCTTCTATAATATTATCCAAGTCTGGTCCACTCCAGCTATACCTTGGGACTCTAGACAACTATGTTCAATTGATCAAAGGGAATTAGGAATTCTAATCCCTTGGCTATTAATCAAGCACTGGGATGAATAAATTTCACTATCTGTCTGAATAACTAGTAGCATCAATTGATGGCAACAATGCTTTCAGATTCATTGACAAATTATTCATATCCAGAAAAAATTACGCAGTTTGTGCAGCTAGTATTGGGAATTCTATATTAAGGACAAATTGGGGAAATATCCATTAAAATGAATATTTATAGAAAATAGATAGAAGCAGTAAAAAGTGATGAGTTGTGTATTATTTTTCCTATTACATGAATTTTTTTTGAGAAATAGGTTATGAAGATAATAACTAAAATGTTTGAACCTGACCACAGTGTTCACATGGGCTCCTGGTACTCAGATACCCCATTTTCTCCAGAAAATATGGACAAAGTAGCTGGTTAGAAATTGAGTCATGAAATGCTCTGTCAGGGAGAAGACCCCCGTCACCCAGCGTGGAGAAGATAAGGGACTGTCATACTTGGAGCATGTTTCAGAGCAATACAAAAAAATACCCTGTTCTTATACATACCTCCAAATCTAGTTTTACTTAAAAAAGGATCCAAAGGATTCCAAGAATTGCAGCAAAGTGGAAGATGAGCTAAACTTGCATAGGACATTTGCACACATAAAATGCAGTAACAAGAAGAAAGGTTATTGGCCAAGGACTTGAAGTCCACAGAAGGGGAACATCAGATTTCTTTTCTTTAATTAGAGGAATTCCCTTAAAAGAAGTACAGTAATAAAAACATACCTGTTTACTGTAACAGATGCCTAAAGTGTCACCATTCCTTCCATCTGCTGTTTCTAAATATAAAACATAACAGACCTGTGATGCATAACCGTAGTTTTGTTGCCAGATAGTAACATCACTAGATGCAAAAGGTGAACTAGATCCTGTCTAAAAGAAAAGCAGCTAAGAGTTGGTCCTGCAGAATAAAACAGAACTTTATTTCATACTGTGGATTAGAAACTATTAACAGAGAACATGAATAAAGGTATGAGTAAGTGGAAACTAAGAAGAAAAAGTGGTCAGCATTTTATTGGTTTTGAGAGACAAGTGTGGTCACAAAGAAGCTTCAGTCCTGGGTTTAGAAAGAGGCACCCAGTACAAAAGAAAAAAAAAATACGAAAACCAGAGCGACGAGGGTAGTGGAGATAAACGTACCTATTCATGTTTCCCCCCGATTATGCCTTGATTCTGCCCCACATATCTCAGGTCTAGGCCATCTAAAAAGATATTTCTATTTGCAGATAGAGCTGCTCTCTGATGCTCCTAAGGTTGTATGACAAGGAGAGAGTTCAAAGCACACAGAGGGAAAATCTGCTTCTAATGTCCTAAGCCTACCATATCCCCATCTGGCTTGCTCTCAGACGATGGACTCAGCTTCTCCAAGAGAAAATGCAGGCTTTCTGCCTGAGGTTTAGGAAGTGCAGCACGATGTTGCCAATATCCTGCAATTGAGAAACAGACATATGTGTGGTATAACCCAATTACATCACTTTCTAGCTGTTTAACTTTTGTAATAATGTTCACCTTTTTAAAATTGTAATTCCTCCGTCCATAAATTGAGTAAACTTGAGGGAAATAATACATATCCTACATTTGGAAGGCGTGAATTAGATAGCTTACACATACGGAGGATTTCTAACCTTTGTCTTTGTGAATCCCTCCCCAGAAGAGGTAAGTTCTAGAGGAGCAGAGGGCATGTTAGGGAAGAGATAAGGAGGAGTTGTAATGCAGAACAGCTGTCTCCAGATCTGCCAGCAGTGAGGAGATGAGAGGACCCCAAGGGAAATTAAATCTCTTACAAGGCCAAGGAGAGAAGAAGGGGATGAAGAAGAGGAGGAAGTATCCCAAGGAGAAGGTCAGGAGGTGACAGCACCATCAGAGGGTGTTGTGGGACATTACCGTGCTCTTGGCTGTTCCGGGTGGAGACAATATCCTGGAGTTTTGAATCAGCAGGTGAAGTGTCATCGGGTGATATTCATTAAAAGAAGATAGCACCACTACCCAACTCTGGGAATCGAACAGTTGTCTCTCTAGCAGGCTAAGTGAGAGGAAACAGAAAGAAAGAGATACGTTAACCAAGGCTCTAAGAAGCCCATCATTTACAGCGATAATATTCAAAATCCTATTCTTGTTCTTACCCCGTCATGACTTTGAAGGAAAGACAGAAGTATCTTGAAATTTTCAAGTTCTCAGCATGTCACCATTAAGCAGTTTCTCTCATCTCAAGCTTGATCTCATTTAACAGGTGGTTTATACAATTGCCTCCAAGACTCTAAATATATTTCTGACAACATTGTCTGAAGAAAGCCTCCGATGTCTAGTCAATCCAAAGGGCAGTTAGTTTAGGCTAAACTGAGGAGCCCAGGGGACTGACTCAATGGTCTATATTCCTATGAGTCACCACTTGAAGCAGAATTCTAGATTCATTTGCTAAGATGCTCAAACTTTTAAAAAGTCAAAGGGGATTTTCTCATATGTGACCTTTGTAACTTGTGAATTAACACCTGAATGAGTCTGCTGAGAACTGAAGAGAGTCAGGGCAGGAGAAGGGAATTTGGAACCCGTGAAGAAAGCCAGAATTTCCCCTTAGGAACATACAGGCCATATGGATCCTTAGCGAATTCACTTGGGATCTAAAAATAAAAAAAAATAAAAACCTCACTGCTAACATCCAGACCATATTCTCATGTGTGTGTGAGATGGGTAAGTATTCAACTAAATATAATATTAATCAACTGAACATTTTTTAAATTCGTATTTTATTATACAAGAAATAGATCGTCATGATGAAGTATACAAGCAGAACTGTGTTTCAATGGCTTCTCTCTGACCTTTCCTACCCTTATTTTATCCCACAGGAGTCAGTGGGAGACAAGTTTCCAGTTGTCAAAGATACCTGGTCTAACTATATCTAACAAATGGGGAAATACCATGAAAAAAAATGAAAAATGAAAAAAAATCAACTAGTTATAACATCCAATTCATATATACAATTCAAATAAAAATATATATTATTTGCTTTAATGTATAGCAAGTTTAATAATACATTAGTGTGTACAAAATAAAAACTGTATTCTACTGAAATTTCTCTTGTACTTCCCCCATCACTATGCTTGACTTAAGGAAACTTATTTATAGATTTAAAGATGTAAATGTTAGGCCTATGTAAAATTAGTTGGAAGATTACTGCATCTTTAAAAATTGTTGCTTATTAAAATCTACTTGAACTGTAAGACACAATTAAAAAGAAAAAAAAAAAAACACTAAATTTCTCAAAATAGATTACAATACAGGAAACGTTTCATGAAACCAGTGAGATACTAACCAGTACCAGTGCTATGGCTAATATTAAAAACTGAACATTCTATTGAACTCATACTAGTATTATTTCTATACACAGTGAACAGTTCAACCATGGCAATCAATCTCAAGCTAGCAACAAAGTTGCAAGGTCTATAAGAAGCTTCTCCAATGAGCAAAACACTACCTTACAATTCAAACATTTAGGAAGGGAAAAAAGCCTTTTAGTAGTACAAAAGTTGTTTACTGGTGTTTCTACTGTAAAGCTCATATACGAATCAAAATGAAAAACAATTATTTATGTGACAGTGATCAGAGACTACAGTGCAGACATTTCATCTAACATTTGGTTGACAAACTTTAGTTTAAAAGATTAGGACTGGCCATTCTCTGAGAAGATTCCTCATGGATACTGGGAACTAGATATTTCAGGGCACAGGAGAAATGAAGATTTTCTACTCATAATTCAGCCTCCAGCAAGCAAAGCTAGTGTGGCAGGAGAGTTGAGCCATTCTCTGAGAAGATTCCTCATGGATACTGGAAACTAGATATTTCAGGGCACAGGAGAAATGAAGATTTTCTACTCATAACTCAGCCTCCAGCAAGCAAAGCTAGTGTGGTAGGGAGCCCCTCTGGCCTTCTATCTCTGTCTCTGTGTCTCCAAGGTCTCTGTCTCTCTCTGCTCCTGTCTCATTTTTTTTTGGTAATTTTTCCTTTTTACGATTTTTTTAAAGGTAGAGTTTCTCTCTGGCTCTCAGCTCCATCTTTTGTTTTGTTAATAATCCCTTCTGCTCCTTTCTCCCAGGCAGGAGAGTTGAGCCATTCTCTGAGAAGATTCCTCATGGATACTGGGAACTAGATATTTCGCGCGGCGCAGCGCGCCACGCGGTTTTCTATTTTGTGATTTTTTTCTTTTAAAAAAAAAGAAAAGCAATTATAATTTTTTTGTCTTTTTTCTCTCTTTTTGTTGTTGTTTCTCTCTCTCTTTTTCATTTTCCTTTTTCTTGTCTCTCCACCCAATATCTACTGAATCTGCTACACCAGCGATCACAACAGAACGGCAATCAGATTCTAGAACACCTCTGTCTGCTTGCTCCTGAACATTGAGGCTTAACTTCAAGAATTTGAAAGAAACACGCCATTCATCAGATGACAAGAAATCACCGTCGGATCACGAGAAATATGGGAAAACGAGAAAATACCTCTCCTCCAATGGAAAAGAGTAACTCTCCTTCATCCACAAGCAGTTCGGTGAATGGAAATGTCTCATAAGGAATTTAGAACATTCGTAATGTCGAAGCTAACAGAGATGGAAGAAAAGAGAGATAATGAACTGCTAAAGAGAAAGGAGAAAGAAGTTGCCGAGTTCTAGGAGATGAGGAAATTCTTGCAAGATCTAAAAGAGGAATTACACACTTTACAAAAGACTCAAACGGAACTGCTAGAGATGAAGTCTATAATACAAGAAGTCAAAATCTCCCTTGAAAGTATTAAAAGCAGACTAGATCATTCAGAAAATAGAATCTCAGATGTAGAAGAGAAAATGGCTGGCTTAGAAAAGTCCACCACGAAGACTGAGAAAATGGCTCAAAAATTTGAGAATGATGCGAGAAGTACTGGATACCATCAAACGTCCAAATATCCGGATAATTGGCATTCCAGAAGGTGAAGAGACCCATAAGGGCATTGATAATCTATTCCATGAAATCCTGCAAGAAAACTTTCCAAACCTAGAGAGGCATTCGAAGATCCAGTCCCAGGAAATACAAAGGACCCCAAATAGAATCAACCCAAGAAGATCTTCTCCAAAACACTTTATAGCCAGGTTGACCAAAACCGCAGACAAAGACAAGATACTAAGATTGGCAAGAGAGAAACATCAAGTTACCTACAAAGGACATCCCATCAGGCTAACAGCAGATCTCTCATCAGAAACAATGCGAGCAAGGAGAGAATGGGAAAATATATTCAAAGTGTTACGAGAGAAGCAATTTCAGCCAAGAATACTGTACCCGGCAAGATTATCTTTCAGGTGGGAAGAAAAGACAAGAACATTCTCAGATAAACAAAACCTGAAAGAATTTAACAGCACCAGACCAGATCTCCAAGAAGTTCTCAAGGGTGTGCTGTATCAAGAAAATTAAACACAGACACACGGAAATAAGAGTCAAAAAACTATGAAAGTGGCCAACTTAATCAGAGGGACAAGTCTGGAGTTGAATATTATATCCCAGAATTTAATCAGGAAAATTGAACCAGAACAGAAGATAAAAGTACATGAGACTGATAGGTTCATGCACCTTCCATTTGAACAGAATCCTAACTTGTTTCCTGGCTTTAAGCAAAGTTCCTTGGCATTTCTTTGAGTTAAGTTAAAACTGGTTTTCTTAGTAGTAATGAGTGAACTCACCCTTGAAAGTAGTTAGATTATGTAGGAAATTGTGTGATCAATACAGCGTGGGTGGGAAGGGAATGAAGGACAATTGTAGACACCGGAGGTGGTGTGAGAGGAGGGTGGGAAGGGACAGACGGTCAGAAAGAGGGGTGGAAGTAATTCTAGGAACTAGTAATGGAAAATTTTTTGTAATGTGCATGATTGTATCACTATGCAGTGTGTACTGGATGGGAGATTGCATTTTGTATGCTGTGATGAAGCTTAGCGAAGGAATGTAAATTGAGTTACAAAAAAAAAGTTTCAGAAAAAAAAAAAAAAGATTAGGACTTATTTTGATTTAGAGCAGAACTGAATACAAAAAAACGCATAGCCCATGTAAATTACAGTCTCCTAGGTAATATCTAGGTTTAGATGAATCTGAGGGAAGTAGGTAAAGGTGTCAAATATCTTCCCTTAAGCCAGAAGAAAAAAATAAATATGGGCTGCTGCTGCGCCATTTTTACCATTATGGATTTCAAATGTAAAACTCTCAGGAGTACATTATTAACATTTAATTAAGCACACTCCATATATATATATATATATATATATATATATATGTATGTGTGTGTGTGTGTGTGTGTGTGTGTGTATATATACACATTCATTATATAGGGGAAATTAAAAACATACTTTTAAGTTACAATGAATTTTCAGGGAAAACTGCATTCACAAATCTGGAAGGTGTACAAAAATGAAATTATAAAATAAATAATGAATATAGGTGGCAATTAAACATCCATAGACATATGTTTGCAAATGTGGATGTAGCAACTATCCACACTTGTGATGGTTGGGGTAGGAAGACCTTTCCCATGGAGAGCCATCTAGTCTCTGACTCCTACAAGTGGAGAATTTCTGGATAGAAAAGGATAACTTAATCTATTACAGCCTTTGTTAACAGTCCCTATCTTTATCACATGTAAGATTAACTTACTATGTCTTAATCTATTTAACACATTCTGAAATATCAATGTTTTTTTTTTGGATATTTTCACTATAGGGCGCGTGCACTCGCCAGACAGACAGAGAGAGACATAGAGACAGAAAGTGAGAAATCACCCCCCGGGGGCATGGTCACGCCGCAATCCCTTCTCCTCCATTCTCCTCTCGGGATCTTGGGCACGCACGCACACGCTCCCGGCGTGAGTTTTAAGCCACCGGGTCCAGGGCGCGAACCGCGGTCGACTACGTGGGAGTCCAGCGACATAGCCATTACGCTAACTGCTGGTTCCCAGGACTTATTTTGATTTAGAGCAGAACTGAATACAAAAAAACGCATAGCCCATGTAAATTACAGTCTCCTAGGTAATATCTAGGTTTAGATGAATCTGAGGGAAGTAGGTAAAGGTGTCAAATATCTTCCCTTAAGCCAGAAGAAAAAAAATAAATATGGGCTGCTGCTGCGCCGTTTTTACCATTATGGATTTCAAATGTAAAACTCTCAGGAGTACATTATTAACATTTAATTAAGCACACTTCATATATATATATATATATATGTGTGTGTGTGTGTGTGTGTGTGTGTGTGTGTATACACATTCATTATATAGGGGAAATTAAAAACATACTTTTTAGTTACAATGAATTTTCAGGGAAAACTGCATTCACAAATCTGGAAGGTGTACAAAAATGAAATTATGAGTTCCGGGCACCAGGCGGACTGAGGCTGCAGGCCCGACCTTTCCGAATCTCCACGCATCCCCACCGTTTCTCCTCCTTGGACCCCAGGTTGGTTGTCTGGGACTTTAAGGCGAACTCCCACCCCACCCCACCCACAATCCGGATCGAGCCGGCCAGCAGTTCCGGGCACCAGGCGGACTGAGGCTGCAGGCCCGACCTTTCCGAATCTCCACGCATCCCCACCGTTTCTCCTCCTTGGACCCCAGGTTGGTTGTCTGGGACTTTAAGGCGAACTCCCACCCCACCCCACCCACAATCCGGATCGAGCCGGCCAGCAGTTCCGGGCACCAGGCAGACTGAGGCTGCAGGCCCGACCTTTCCGAATCTCCACGCATCCCCACCGTTTCTCCTCCTTGGACCCCAGGTTGGTTGTCTGGGACTTTAAGGCGAACTCCCACCCCACCCCACCCACAATCCGGATCGAGCCGGCCAGCAGTTCCGGGCACCAGGCGGACTGAGGCTGCAGGCCCGACCTTTCCGAATCTCCACGCATCCCCACCGTTTCTCCTCCTTGGACCCCAGGTTGGTTGTCTGGGACTTTAAGGCGAACTCCCACCCCACCCCACCCACAATCCGGATCGAGCCGGCCAGCAGTTCCGGGCACCAGGCAGACTGAGGCTGCAGGCCCGACCTTTCCGAATCTCCACGCATCCCCACCGTTTCTCCTCCTTGGACCCCAGGTTGGTTGTCTGGGACTTTAAGGCGAACTCCCACCCCACCCCACCCACAATCCGGATCGAGCCGGCCAGCAGTTCCGGGCACCAGGCAGACTGAGGCTGCAGGCCCGACCTTTCCGAATCTCCACGCATCCCCACCGTTTCTCCTCCTTGGACCCCAGGTTGGTTGTCTGGGACTTTAAGGCGAACTCCCACCCCACCCCACCCACAATCCGGATCGAGCCGGCCAGCAGTTCCGGGCACCAGGCGGACTCAGGCTCCAGACCTGACCAACCTGGTCCTGTCACTCATCTTCTGACACTTTCCCACTAGCCTTTGGACTCTGAATTCTGGTGATTTGAATAGCGCGCGGCGCGCTTGCGCGCTGCGCGATTTCCTTTTTTCAGTTTGTTTTTCTTTGCTCTTGGGGTGTTGCTTATTCAGTCAATTGTAGGCTCACCTGTCCTTAGAGACAGTGAGGACTTTGGGCCATCCAGGGTAGTGGCAACAGTTAATGGTAATTGTGAGCAACAGGTAGGCCAACCATAAGGGAAATCATCAATTTTCTAAGCCTGTACAACTATTAACAATCAGTTAGGAAGAAACATATAGAATACCTAATGACTAAGAACAATCGCAGAGGCTCCAGAAATATGAGCAACCAACAAAAGGCCTCTCTCTCAAGGGAAATCATCAAGCCTACATCACCCACAGTCAATACAATGGACGTCGTGGACATGTCTGATAAGGAATTCAGATTATTTGTAGTGACCAAACTAACTGAGATGGAAGAGAAAAGAGACAAGGAGCTCCAGGAGATGAGGAAGTCCTTCAATGACTTGAAAGAAGAAATGGATACCTTAAACAAGAACCAGATGGAACTTCTAGGAATGAAGAATGTGATACAGGAAATCAAAACCTCCCTTGAAAGTATTAAAAGTAGGTTAGACCAGGCAGAAGATCGAATATCTAACGTAGAAGACAAAACATCTGACCTAGAAAAAAGCATCAAGAAGATTGAGAAAACAACCATGAAAAATGAGGATAATATACGAGGAATACTGGATACTATCAAGCGCCCCAACATCCGGATAATAGGTATTCCAGAAGAGGAAGAAAATAATAAGGGCCTAGATAATTTATTCCATGAGATCCTGGAAGAAAACTTTCCAAATCTAGAAAGGCACTCAAATATCCAGACCCAGGAAATACATAGGACCCCGGGTAGAATCAACCCAAGAAGATCCTCTCCAAGGCACATTATAGCCAGACTGGCAAAAACAACAGACAAAGACAAGATACTAAAGTTGGCAAGAGGGAAACGCCAGGTTACTTACAAAGGTCACCCCATCAGGCTAACATCGGATCTTTCGGCGGAAACAATGCAAGAAAGGAAAGAATGGGGAAGCATAGTGAAAGTGTTGAGTGAAAAACAATTTCATCCAAGAATATTATACCCGGCAAAATTATCTTTCATATGGGAAAAAAAGATAAAAACATTCTCGAATAAACAAAATTTGAAGGAATTTACCAACTCCAGACCAGCTCTTCAAGAGGTTCTGAAGGGAGTATTATACCAGGAAAACTAAAAAATCAGAGACAGTTATACGAGAACAAAGAGCAACCAAGAAAATGGCTCACTTAATGCTAGGATCAGGTACGGAAATATCGATAATTACATTGAATGTCAATGGATTAAATTCTCCAGTAAAGAGACATAGACTGGCTGACTGGATAAGAAAACAGAAACCCTCTATCTGTTGCCTACAAGAAACTCACCTTATGGATAAAGACATACATAGACTAAAAGTCAAGGGCTGGAAAAAGATACTCCATGCAAATGGAAATCAAAAAAAGGCTGGAGTAGCGATATTGATCTCAGACAAAATAGATTTCAAGACAAAGACTGTAAGAAGAGACAAAGAAGGGCATTATATAATAGTAAATGGGGTAATCCAGCAAGAAGACATAACCCTTATAAATATCTATGCACCCAACTCAGGTGCGCCTAAATATGTGAAGGAAAGACTGTTGGAGCTAAAAGGAGAGATAGGGAGAAATACTATAATTGTTGGAGATCTCAACACCCCATTATCTCCTATAGACAGGTCTTCTAGACAGAAAATAAATAGAGAGATACAGGACTTAAATGATACTATAAATGGAATGGGCTTGACAGATATCTATAGAACTTTCCACCCTACATCCACAACATATACATTTTTCTCACCCCGACATGGAACCTTTTCAAAGATAGATCATATATTAGGACACAAATCAAGCCTTTATAGATTCAAAGGCATAGAAACTGTACCCAGCATCTTCTCTGACCATGATGGAATTAAACTCAAGATTAATTTCAAGACACAACCCCGAAAATACACGAACACATGGAAACTGAACAACCTACTTCTGAATGACTTCTTCACTACTGAAGAAATTAAGGCTGAAATAAAAAAATTTATGGAAACTAATGATAATGAGTACACAAGTGTCCAGAATCTATGGGACACAGCAAAAGCAGTCATAAGAGGAAAATTCATAGCAATTAGTGCACATAAGAAAAGGACAGAAAGATGGCAACTAGATAACTTATCATCATGCCTCAGAGAATTGGAAAAACAACAACAAACAAATCCCCAAAATGCCAGGCGAAAAGAAATAATAAAGGTTCGAGCAGAAATAAATGAAATAGAAAATAAACGAACCATACAGAAAATAAATGAAAGCAAAAGCTGGTTCTTTGAAAAGATTAACAAGATCGACACACCATTGGCTAGACTGATTAAGAAGAAGAAAGAAAGAAACCAGATTAATCAAATATGTGATGAAACAGGCAATATTACCACAGACACAGCAGAAATACAAAATATCATTAGAGGATACTATGAGCAACTTTACGCCAACAAACAAGATAACCTGGAGGAGATGGACAAATTCCTGGATGCATATAATCTACCAAGATTGGATCAGGAAGACATAGAGAACCTGAATAGACCTATAACAAGCCAGGAGATTGAATCAGTAATAAATAACCTCCCAACAAAGAAAAGCCCAGGCCCAGATGGCTTCACTTGTGAATTCTACAAAACTTTTAAGGAAGAGTTAACCCCTATCCTACTAAAATTATTTCTAAAGATTCAAAAGGAAGGAAACCTTCCAAATTCATTTTATGAAGCCTCCATCATCCTCATCCCCAAAACAGATAAGGATATGACAAAAAAGGAAAACTACAGACCAATATCATTGATGAATATAGATGCGAAAATTCTCAACAAAATACTCGCAAATCGTATCCAACAACATATAACAAAGATCATTCATCACGATCAGGTAGGCTTTATACCAGGGATGCAAGGATGGTTCAATATACGCAAGACCATAAATGTAATACACCACATTAACAGAAAGAAAGATAAAAACCATATGATCATCTCAATTGATGCGGAGAAAGCATTTGATAAAATACAGCATCCTTTTATGATTAAGACTCTCAGTAAGATTGGTATAGAAGGGTCATTTCTCAACACAATAAAAGCCATCTATGAAAAACCTACAGCTAACATTATACTGAATGGGGAAAAGCTGAAAGCTTTTCCTCTGAAAACAGGTACTAGGCAGGGCTGCCCACTTTCTCCACTGCTCTTTAATATAGTACTGGAAGTCTTAGCTATTGCAATCAGAGAAGAGAACAATATTAAAGGCATTCGAATAGGCAAAGAAGAATTGAAAATATCTTTGTTTGCAGATGACATGATGGTATACTTAGAAGACCCAAAGGTATCCATGAAAAAACTGCTTGAAGTAATAAGTGAATACAGTAAAGTGGCAGGATACAAAATCAATATCCAAAAATCTATAACATTTCTATTTATGAACAACAAGTTGAATGAAGCAGAGCTGAAGAAAGGAATCCCTTTCACCGTAGCCACAAGGTGTATAAGATACCTAGGGATAAACCTAACTAAGAAAGTCAAAGATCTTTATAAAGAAAACTACGAAAATCTTAAAAGAGACATTGAAAGTGACATAAAAAAGTGGAAGGATATCCCATGCTCCTGGATTGGAAGAATTAACATAATCAAAATGGCAATTCTACCCAAATTAATCTACATGTTTAATGCAATTCCAATCGAAATACCAGAGATATTCTTCAGAGATCTAGAAAGGGCAATCATAGAATTTGTCTGGAACCATAAAAGACCTCGTATTGCAAAAGCAATCCTGCGCAAGAAGAGTGGAGTAGGAGGCATATCACTCCCTGGTCCCAAGATATACTATAAAGCTGTGGTCATCAAAACAGCATGGTATTGGCATAAAAACAGACATGTGGACCAATGGAAGAGAATAGAGACCCCAGAAATAACCCCCAAAGCTTACAGCCAACTGATCTTTGACAAAGGATATCAGTCAATCCATTGGGAAAAGGAAAACATCTTTAGTAAATGGTGCTGGAAAAACTGGGTATCCACCTGCAGAAAGATGAAACTGAACCCCCATCTTTCACCACTAACAACAGTCAACTCAAAATGGATCAAAGATCTTAACCTAAAACCTCAAACAATAAAACTACTGGTGGAAAATGCTGGGGAAACTCTGGGGGACATTGGAGTAGGCAAAGACTTCTTAAATAAGACTCCCAAGGCACAGGCAATAATCCCTAAAATAGACAAGTGGGACTATATTAGACTAAGAAGTTTCTGCACAGCAAAGGACACAGTAACAAGTGTGAACCTACAACCCTCAGAATGGGAAAATATTTTTGTTAAATATGCCTCAGACAAGGGACTGATAACCAGAATACATAGGGAACTCAAGTGCCTTATGCGAAAAAAAATGATTAACCCAATTAAAAGGTGGGAAAATGAGCTGAACAAAAGTCTCTCTAAGGAAGACATACGAATAGCCAAAAAGCATATGAGGAAATGCTCAACATCCCTCATCATAAGGGAGATGCAGATAAAAACTACAATGAGATACCACCTAACCCCTGTCAGAATGGCAAAGATTAAGAATATAAAAAGTGATAAGTGTTGGCGGGGATGTGGTGAAAAGGGAACCCTCCTACACTGTTGGTGGGAATGTAAACTAGTTCAACCACTGTGGAGAACAATATGGAGGTTCCTCAAAGATCTACAAATAGAACTACCATTCGATCCAGTAATCCCACTTCTGGGTATTTACCCAAAAGACAGGAGAACGCTCAGTCAGAAAAGTGCTTGCACATCAATGTTTATTGCAGCATTATTCACAATTGCCAAGACATGGAACCAACCTAAATGTCCACAAACTGATGAATGGATTGGAAAAGTGTGGTATATATACTCTATGGAATACTACTCAGCCATAAAAAATAACAAGGCCCTGGAATTTGATAGAAAGTGGTCAGATACGGAGGATATATTGCTGAGTGAAGTAAGCCAGGATATGAAAGAAAGATATTGTATGTATCCACTCAATATATACCGACTATCAGCATTCTATGATAGTGAAAAAAAATTGGAGGACATAAAAGCAGTGAAGATACTTAATGAGAATAGGACAGTGTGGAATGGGGGAAGTGAAGAGAAGAGGATAGAGAAAGATAACAAATGAACAATAGAGAGGTAGGACATTAGTGAGAAACAGATATGGCTTATTAACTGTTGATGTTGACATGTATAGTATTCTCAACTGGATTTGTCTGAGAAGTATTTCATGATAGGCAAAGTATTTGTACAAGCAACATGAGAAATAGCGATGGACTGTCTTAAAAAATAATTAGAATAATAATAATGATTGGGGAAAACATAGAAAAGATATTGAATGTTGAAGCGGGGAGATTAATGTCTCTGTACTGACTGACATGCATGGCATTCCCTTTTGAAAAAGTAATGTAATACAATGTAAAGTTATATGTAATTCAATGTAATATAAAGAAGAATATGATGATAATAAAAAAAAATGACAAATCATTCAAAACACTCATGGTTAAAATAAAATGACTAGTCCCAAAAAAAAAAAAAAAAAAAAAAAAAAAAAAAAGAGAAAAGATGCTGTATCTCTACCACTTAAAAAAGCATTGATTAGTATAGGAAAATACAGATAACATTGTAAGTTAACATATGGCTTCTTAAGACTTGGTATATTTTAATTTTTATCCTGAATGCATATTTGAAGGCCTTTTAAAAATAAAGCCAGTGTCTTAGTTATTGTGTCGCTAGTGGAAATATCTGCAATTGGGTAATCTATGAAAAACAAAGGTTTATCTGCATGATTCTAGTGGCTAAAATTCCAAAAGCGTGGGCTGGCATTAAAACTTGGCTGACAGAAGCAGATAGGATGGCAGCGTGTGCAGAGAAGGAGACATGGGACAGCTATCTTCCTTTTTAAATCACCCATTCATGTAGCCAGCAGGTAATATGGTGGCTAAGGCACTGTACTCCCACATGGCTAATCACAGTTCAAGTCCTGAACCTGGTGCCTTGCTTTCTTACATTCACTCTCTCTGTGTCTCTCTGGTCAAATTAAAAATAAATAATTAATAAAATAAAATAAATAAATATTTTAAAAAAATAAAAAAAAATGAAATTATAAAATAAATAATGAATATAGGTGGCAATTAAACATCCATAGACATATGTTTGCAAATGTGGATGTAGCAACTATCCACACTTGTGATGGTTGGGGTAGGAAGACCTTTCCCATGGAGAGCCATCTAGTCTCTGACTCCTACAAGTGGAGAATTTCTGGATAGAAAAGGATAACTTAATCTATTACAGCCTTTGTTAACAGTCCCTATCTTTATCACATGTAAGATTAACTTACTATGTCTTAATCTATTTAACACATTCTGAAATATCAATGTTTTTTTTTTGGATATTTTCACTATAGGGCGCGTGCACTCGCCAGACAGACAGAGAGAGACATAGAGACAGAAAGTGAGAAATCACCCCCCGGGGGCATGGTCACGCCGCAATCCCTTCTCCTCCATTCTCCTCTCGGGATCTTGGGCACGCACGCACACGCTCCCGGCGTGAGTTTTAAGCCACTGGGTCCGGGATGCAAACCGTGGTCGACTACGTGGGAGTCCAGCGACATAGCCATTATGCTAACTGCTGGTTCCCGAAATATCAATGTTTAAGTCAAGTTTTTTATATATCATTTGTCGACTTATTTTGAGTTGTCTGTCCAAGTAGTAACTTCTTTACAGATCTAGAAAAGACAATCATAGAATTTCTCTGAAATCATAAAAAACCCTGTATTGCCAGAGCTATCCCACATAAGACTGGAGTGGGTAACATCTCATTCCCTGACCCCAAAATATATTATAAGCTATGATAATCAAAACAGCATGGTATTGGCACAAAAACAAACAGGTGGACCAAAGGAATAAAATAGAAACTCTAGAAATAAACCCCAAAGCTTATAGCCAACTGATTTTGACAAATCCACTGGGAAGAGGAAAACCTTTTTTTTGGGGGGTATCCACCTACAGAAAGATGAATCTAAATCCCAATCTTTCACCATTAACAAAAATAAACTCAAAATGGATCAAAGATATGAACCTAAGACCTGAAACTATAAAAATACTGGTGGAAAACACTGGGGAAACTCTGGGAGACATTGGAGTAGGTAAAGACTTCTTAAATAAGACTCCCAAATCATGGACAATAACTCCTAAAATAGACAAGTGGGACTATATCAGATTAAGAAGTATCTGCACCACAAAAGACATAGTAATTAGAGTGAATTAGCAACTCGCAGAATGGGAGAATATTTTTGTAAACTATGCCTCAGATAAGGGACTGATAACCAGAATACACAGGGAACTCAAGGGGCTTACCCCCTCTCCCCAAAAAATTAACCAAAGTATAAAATGGGAAAATGGGGACCAGCAGTTGGCATAATGGCCATGTTGCTGGGTCTCCATGTAGTCGACCGTGGTTCCAGTCTCGGACCTGGTGGCTTAAACTCACGCTGGGCTTGTGTGTGTGCGTGTGCAAGATCCCGAGAGGAGAATGGAGGAGAAGGGATTGTGTCAGGGCCATCCCCCCTGGGGAGTGATTTCTCGCTTTCTGTCTCTCTGTCTCTCTCTGTCTTTCTGGCAAGCGCACGCGCCCTATAGCAAAAACCTCTCAAAAACAAAAAGGGAAAGTGAGCAGAATAAAAAACTCTTAGGACAACAATGAACTGCCAAAAAGCATAAGAAAAAATGCTCAACATCCCTCATCTCCATAAAGGAGATGCAGATTAAAACCACAATCAGATACCACCTGTCAGAATGGCAAAGATTAAAAATGCAAAAATGATAAGTGTTGGAGGAGTTGTGATGAAAGAGGAACTCTCCTACACTGTTAGTGGGAATGTAAATTTGTTCAGCCACTGTGGAAAACAATATGGAGGTTCCTCAAAGATCTACAGATAAACTACCATATGATCCAGCAATTCCACTCCTGGGTAACTACCAAAAGGAAAGAAGAATGCTCAGTCAGAAAAGTGTTTGCACATCAATGTTTATTGCAGCATTATTCACGATTGCTAAAACATGGAACCAACCCAAATGTCCACAAACAGATGAATGGATTGAAAAAGGGTGGCATTGCCAGGACCAACTCAGCATGAACATACTTTTCTGAGTGGGGAAGGCTGTGGATTAAAAATAGATGCAATAACAAACACACAAAGACACACAAGTATAGAAAAACGAGGATTGGGTGGGCACACCTTCTCTGATGGAGAAGTTGTGACCAGGACGGGCCTCAGGTTTATTCTTTTAAGGGGCAGAGAATGGGGGAAGGGGAAAATGAGATGCACAGGGAATGGGGGAGAAGGAAGCCAGTTGTTTTTGGATGTAAATTGTCTGAAGATGTGAAAATGATTGACGCTATATAATTTCTGTGGTTTTTTTTAAGAGGTTTTTGCTACAGGGTGTGTGGCTCACCAGAAAGACAGAGAAAGAAAGAGAAACAGAAAGTGAGAAATTACCCCCTCCAGGGGGTATGGTCACACTACAATCCCTTCTCCTCCATTCTCCTCGCGGGATCTTGGGCACGCACGCACATACACCTGGCATGTGTTTAAGCCCCCGGATCTGGGACTCAAACCACGGTCGACTACGGGGAAGTCCAGCAATATAGCCATTGCGCCAACTGCTGGTCCCATTTCTGTGATCTTTTTGGGGGGAACAATCTGATAAACACATGTGACTTCCGTTAGCCCTGATAATGGGCAGTATGGAGTATTGGGTATCAACAACAACAGGAAGATAACCATTGACAGCAGGCAGATACTGCTTTTGTATGTAGATGCTTCTCAATAGTTCTGCTAGAGTAGCTTATGGAAGGGCGTTTCTTCATGTGTGTAAAGGTCACATGTCTTCATCGCATGTTTTCAGACTGGCTGCTCTCCACATGGCACATATACTCTATGGAATACTATTCAGCCATAAAAAAACAAGACCCTGGCATTTGATAGAAAGTGGATGAATATGGAAGATTTATTGCTGAGTGAAGCAAGTCAGGCTATGAAAGAAAGACATTGTATGCCTCCATTTAAAATATACTGGCTGCACTTTTTGGTAGAGGCTGAAATACTGGAGGACATAAAAGCACTGAAAATAGTTATGTGCACTGAAGCCAGTGTAGGAGGAGAGTTGGAGAGGGGAAAAGTGTAGTGAAGAAAATTAGGGAGAAAAACTAGAGAAGTAAGATATTTATGGGGCATGGAAATGGTTTATTTATTATTTATTGACGATAACGTGTATAGTATTCTCAGATGGACTTGTCTGAGGTATATGTCATGTTGGATAAATTCTCTCTACAAGCTATGTTATAGTCTACTCAGTGAGAAATAAGGGGACATCCAGACATAGCCAAAGTTATTGGAGTTTATTGATTAAGACAGTGACCTGGTGGGGAGGAACTCTTGTTTCTCAAAACCCCGCAGCCTTGAGTGAAAGGAGAAAGGAGCTTATATAGGCCAAAATTGCACAATCATGTCCAGGAGGACTTGATGATTTACAAGGAAAAAGAGCGGTGAGCTTGAAAGGTTAGGGAGTAGGGCTTTACAATGTAAAAGCTAAAGCACATTACAGAAGCAAGAAAAAACAGGTAAGCAGGTTAATCATCCTTAAGGTGATAAATCGGGGTTTTAAGGACAATAGAAATGTTAACCACTCTATTTACTCTTTTTTTTTTTTTGGAGAGGTTTTTTTTCCGCTATAGGGGGCGTGCGCTCGCCAGACAGACAGAGAGAGACATAGAGACAGAAAGCGAGAAATCACCCCCCAGGGGGGATGGTCACGCCGCAATCCCTTCTCCTCCGTTCTCCTCTCGGGATCTTGGGCACGCACGCACACGCGCCCGGCGTGAGTTGTAAGCCACCGGGTCCGAGACGCGAACCGCGGTCGACTACGTGGGAGTCCAGCGACATAGCCATTACGCGAACTGCTGGTTCCCTCTATTTACTCTTAAATAAAAGGAGAGAGAGCAGGTTTCCAGTCATAAGAATTTAACAGTTCAAGATGGAGTCACATCTGCTTCATTCCCCACTTCTCTTGGAGGCGGTCCTCTAAGATGGAGTCGCTCCTCCAAGATGGAGTCGCTCCTCCAAGATGGAGTCGCTCTTCCAAGATGGAGTCATGCCTGCTTCAGCTTAATGATATGTAGCAATTAAATGTATAAAATAATAATAATAAACATTTTAAGAAAGGATATCTGTCATTTGACATTAAATGGGTGAGTCTGGAGGATAGACATTACATTAAGTGAAATAATCCAGGTACAGAAAAAGAACTATTATATGCTCTCCCTCATATGTGAATATTGAAAACCGTGACCTCACAGAAGGCAGCAGCTTTTTCTGTTTTGGCAGAGAGGCAGTGTTAAGGGCTGCAGGAAGAGCAAATGGGGATATGTTGATAGGACCCAATACTGCAATTCCCCAACCTCCAGTAGTTTTGTCATTGGGCAAGAGCCGCCACGCCCATGATACTGTATTATATATTTGAAATTTGGCAAGAGGGTAGATATTTAGTGTTCTCACCACACACACACACACACACGCACACATGCACACGCACACACAGACACACACACACACACACACACACACACACACACACATAGAGACCATAAAACTATGTGAAGTAATGGGTAGGTAAACTGGCTTGATTGTTGTGATTATTTCGTGATGTACATGTATATCAAATCATCATGTTATATACCTTTAAAACACATAAGTTTTGGGGGCCAGCAGGTAGTATGGTGGTTAAGGGCTCTGGATTCCCACATGGCCAACCACAGTTTGAGTCCTGGACCTGGCAGCTTGCTTTCTCATTTCTCTCTCTTTCTTTCACTCTGTTCCTCTCTGGTCAAGTTAAAATAAATAAATAAAGTTAAACAAATATATTTTTAAAAAATACAAGTTTTGTTAATTATTGATGAGTAAGTATGGAAGAATAGCTATGGATACTTTTTTTTAGAGAGAGCTTAATGCTATAGGGTGCGTGTGCTTGCCAGAGAGACAGAGAGTGAGAAATCACCCCCCCCCCCAGGGGGGATGGGCACACTACAATCCCTTCTCCTTTATTCTCCTCTTGGGATTTTGAGTATGCATGCACACGCACCTGGCATGAGTTTTAAATCACCAGGTCTGTGACTTAAACCACAGTCAACTATGTGGAAGTCCAGCAATGTAACCATTTTACCATTTGCTGGTCTCCCTTTTAATACATTGAAAAAAAATGGTACAGGGGATCAGCAGATGGTATAAAGGTTATGTCACTGCACTCCCAGGAAGTTGACCATGGTTCGAGTACTGGACTCAGTAGCTTGAAACTCACGCTGGGTGCATATGATTGATTGCATACCCAAGATCTCAAGAGGAGGATGGAGGAGAAGGGATTGTGGTGTGGCCATAACCTCTCAGAGGCAATTTCTCACTCTCTGTCTCTACGGAGAGTGCAACCACCCTATAACAAAAATCTCTCTGAAAAACAAAACAAACAAAAAACTGGTGCCAGATCTATATAATGATAACCAGACCTAAATAATGATAATTATCAAATAGTATTTAGAGATATAAATAACAGATATTCGAATAAATTGAAAGACCTTATTGTGACAATATTGTGATGACTTAATATCATAAAAGTGTTTACTCAAAATAATTTTAAAATTTGATGTTATTTTTGAAATCCACAGATGGCGTAGTGGTTATGTTACTGAACTCCCACACTGCTGACTGTGGTTTGAGTCCCAGATGCAGTGACTTCAAAATCACACTGGGTGCATGTGCATGCATGCCCAAGATCCCAGGAGGAGAATGGAAGAAAAGAGATTGCGGCAGGGCCATTTCCCTGGGGGCAGGAGGGGGGATTTTTTCACTTTTCCTCTTGCTGTCTCTGTTTCTCTTGCTTCAGAAAGCACAAGCACCTAAGGTAAAAACCTCTAAAAAAAAAAAAGAAAGAAAGAAAGAAAGAAACAATGTGAGCCCAAATGCAGGGGATTGGATAGTTTGAGAAACTACAGCACATTCTCAGGATGAAATTTTATGCTGATATTTTTAAAAATGCATTAGTGCCATGCCATTTGACTTGTAGTATATTGTGAATATTACTAGTGAACAGAAAAGCAAACAGAAGGAAGCATTTCTTTGTAAGCAAGAGAAAGAACTAAACCTGATTAGAGGGAGAAGATATTTAAAAAAATAAAGAATAGTTCATAAATGAGTAACATAGTAATTACGGTCTTTTCCCAATTGTATCCCAATATTTAATTTTAAATACTTCATTTTGTTGAGGTTTTGTTGCCCGTAACTCACCTCTGATACCTGTTTGACTATCAACTACCATTCTTTGCTTGTAAGCAATTGAATTCATTAGTAGATAATTTTGGAAAGGATGTGGGAATCTCATGAATTTAATGAAAGTGGTAGTTCAGTGACTAAATGCATGAACTCAGTTCAAAATGCCTGTGTTAAACTCCAGGCTCACCATTTCGTTGCTATGAATCACTGGGTAACCATGTAAATGGCCTGTGTCTCATTCCTTCACCAGTAAAGGGAAACTAATGATTAAACATTTGAGCTCTTACATTTAGGTCTATTATCCATTTTCATCTAATTTGTACATAACATATGATGTAAAGGTCTTGCTTTGTTCTTTTGTATATGGATTTCCAGATTTCCCAGCACCATGTGTTGAAAAGACTCGTCCATCTCTGCAGAATTGTCTTGGCATGCTTGTAGAAAATCAATTAAACATAAGTGCAAGAGTTTATTTCTGGACTCTTCATTATATTCCACTGAGCTCTGTTTCCATTCTTATGTCAGTACCACACTGTCTTGATTTCTGTAGATTTGTACAATAGTATGTTTCGAACTTGCTAAACCTGGGTCCTCTAACTTTATTATTTTTGTCAAGATGGTTTTGGCTGTTCTGGGTCCCTTGCATTTCCATAAAGTTTTAGGATCAACTTGTCAATTTCTACAAAGAAACTGGCTAGAATTTTTATGTGTATTCTGTTGAATCTGTACACCATTTTGAGGAATTGCCATGTTAACCATCGTAACTTTTCTTTCTTTCTTTTTTTTTTTTTTTTGGAGAGGTTTTTTGCTATAGGGCGCGTGTGCTCATCAGACAGACAGAGAGAGACAGAAAGACAGAAAGCGAGAAATCACCCCCCACTGGGATGGCCACGCCACAATCCCTTCTCCTCCATACTCCTCTCAGGATCTTGGGCACGCACACACACGCGCCCAGCGTGAGTTTTAAGCCACTGGGTCCAGGACATGAACCACGGTCGACTACGTGGAATTCCAGCGACATAGTCATTATGCTAACTGCTGGTCCCTCCATCTTAACTTTTGTAATCCATTAATGTGAAATGTCATTCCAGTTTTTTAAGGTCTTTAATTTCTTTCAGTGATATACTGTAGCTTCCAATGTACAAGTATTATACCCTTTTGTTAAATTTATTTGAGTGTTTTTATCTTTTTGCTAGTATGGTTTGTGGAAACGATTTCCTAATTTCATTTTCAGATGCTTCATTGCTAGTATATAGAAATAAAATTTTGTTTTACACTGAAAAAAAAGTAGTTAATACTGAAAAAATCCTTACTAATGCACTTATTGAAATTATTAAATACAATAAGAAAAGATAAGCCACCGGATTCATTTTCTATTGCTACTATAACAAATGACCACACATTTAACTGCTTTAAATGATGCAAATCATTGGAGCGATCACTTCCAGGCTCATTCAGATTGCTGACAGAATTCAGTTCCATGGATTTCATGAACAGAGGTTTCTGTTCCCATGCTAACTATTGACTAGTTGGGTGATATCCTGAGCTTATAGAAGCCCCCACAATCTCTGGCTCATACGCCCCTTCCTTCATGACAGCCAGCAATGATGACTGAGTTTTTCTCATGCTTATGTTACCTCTGACCTTCCCTCGTGCCTTAGCTTTCCTGCCTGCAGCTGGAGAAGGCTCACTGCTTTTTTTGATTTTTTTCTTTTAAACTTCTTTTTTTCTTCCTTTTTCTGATGTTTTTACATTTTATCACTATACATCTTTTTCTAAAGAATTCTTTTCTTTAGTTTTCCTTATTATTTTAAAATTTAACCAGATGGAGAGGGAAAGTGAGAAAGCAAGCCACCAGGTCTGGGACTTGCACCACTGTCAGCCGTGTGGGAGACCAACACCTTAACCACCAGGTGACCTGCTGGCCCTTAATCATTTAATCTTTACCACACACAAAATGTATCTTCCTAGCATAAATACACTGCATATTAGTCAAAGACATTCCAATTCATGTGATTAGATTGGGCCCACCTAGGTAATTTAGGACACCCAGGGCACCCTTCCTATCTCAAGGTCTATGCCCTTAATTGCATCTGCCCAGTCTCCTTCACTGCCTATTCACAGGTTCCAGCAATTAGGAGGTCGACATCTGCCTGCCATAGGAGCTTAACATATGTCTTGGTACAAGTTAAGAAATACAACAAATTTTCTCTTATTACTGTTTTTATTAAAAATATGACCCAGGAAAGACAATTGCCAGGGGAAAAGGGTTCAAAGTCTCTTTAGGCACAATATTCAGACTGACTCTGCTGCAAACATTGACATGTAGTTTATTTCTGCTCCATATTCAGATTTCCTAGAGAAAGATTCTGAAAAATCTCACTTGGTGGGAATCAGCAGTTAGCGTAATGGCTATGTCGCTGGATTCCCACGTAGTCGACCGCGGTTCGTGTCCCAGACCTGGTGACTTAAAACTCACGCCGGGCGCGTGTGCGTGCGTGCCCAAGATCCCGAGAGGAGCATGGAGGAGAAGGGATTGCAGCGTGGCCAGCCCCTTGGGGGGTGATTTCTCGCTTTCTGTCTATGTCTCTCTCTGTCTGTCTGGCGAGCACACGCGCCCTATAGCAAAAACCTCTCAAAAAAAAAAAAAAAAAAAAAAAATCTCACTTGGTTCTTGTTTTCCTTCCTTGCCAAAGTGTTTTTAAGACAAAGGGAGAGAGTGGTTAGCCTATTCTAAATTATGGGATCATATGCATTTGAGAGAATCAGCTTTCCTAAGGATTGGGGTAAACTTGTTAGAAATATGTAGGGGTGATCAGCAACCTATACTAAGAGATGTTAACATGGATATGAATAACAAACCAGCATCTGTATCAAATAACTCCTGGAGAGCCACCCCTGTGGTACAGTGGCAAATATCACATGGCTGACCAGGATTTGAGACCCAGCCTGTTTGCTTGAAAAACACACCAGGCAAACTTGGGATCCTGAAGAAATGGAGAATTGGAGTAAAAAAGATTGCAATGTGACCAGGCCTTGCTCAGAAGTCTCCCTCTATTTCTCTCTCTCTCCTTTTTTCCAGTGCATGGTCACACACCCCCTAACATAAAATAATAATTATGATCCCCAAGAAAGAAGGTTATCCGATTCATTGCTCCTTCTCTGAATAAGAAGCCTCAATCATCCCGAGTTTTCTTTCTTCTTCACAAGCTTTTCTAGGGAAGCAAATGCCACTATGTTCCTTGTGACATCTTGCATCATGGAGAACCCAGAAACTCTCCTTAAAGTCCATTATCTGATCTTATAGCGTAATAAAAAGTTCAGTTTCCCCTTTATCATAGTTTCTGCTACATGAAAGAAAAAAAATATTTTCTGAACAGTCTTCTCACAGCGGCCTTCACCTCCTTGTTCTGCATGCTGTAGATGAGGGGATTCAGCATGGGAGTGAGCACACTGTACTGCAGAGGGAAGATCATCTCCAGGGGGGAACCTGAAGATGGTAAGAGATAGCTGAGGAAGCCTGAGCTATAGAACAAGATCACAGCGGTGAGGTGGGAGGAGCAGGTGGAAAAGGCCTTCCTTCTGCCTGAGGTGGAGCTGATGCTCAGGATGCTGGAGGCAATGTGAGCGTAGGAAGAAACAATCATCAGGAAGGTCCCAAAGAAGTGCAAGACAGAAGAACAGAGCAAGAGTGTGAAGTTGGTAGAGGTATCAGAGCAAGACAGAGGGAAGAGAGAAGACAGCTCGCAGCTGAAGTGGGGAATTGTTTGGTCCTCACAAAAGTCTAAATTGACAGCCAGAAGGATATTGATGAGACCATCAATGAAGGCCAGGCCCCAGGATCCCCCGACCAGCCCAACGCAGAGCTGGTCACTCATCACCTGGCCATAGAGCAGAGGGGAGCTAATGGCTACATAGCGGTCATAGGCCATCACAGCCAGCAGACAGGCTTCAGTGCCACCAGTGACAAACACAAAGAAGGCCTGAGCCAAGCAGCTCTCTACAAAGATGGTTTTTCTTTCAGAAAGTAGATTCTCTAACATCTTGGGGACTGTGACAGATGAGTGACAGAGGTCCAGAAAGGACAGCTGTGCCAAGAAGAAGTACATGGGTGTGTGCAGGTTGGAATCAGCTCTGATCACCAGCAGCATCACCAGGTTCCCCATCAAGGTCAGGAGGTAAATGACCAGGAAAAGCATGAAGAGCAGAATCTGGATGTGGGAGTCAGCAGTCAGTTCGAGGAGGAAGAATTCACTGAATATGCTGTGGTTTCCCATAGTGATAAACAGTAGCTCCACCCTGGGAATCAAGAAAAAAAGAGGCTTTGAAACTCCTTTTGTGTCTCCCAATTACCTCATGCCTTGGCCCTCTCACCCATGTATGTCATTTCGTGACTATATTGTAACCATGTTGAGATATTTATAAGCTAACTTCCTTATCATCGTGATGACTTTTGATAGTTTTGGATGACACATCCCTCCCCTGTAACAACTCTCTGTATAAGTTTGTGGACCATTGTCTTATAGCTCTAGAGATTTCTCTTATTTTTTTAAATTTTTAAGATGGGTATTAATATAATAACATTTTATGTGACCAGTGGGAATATAGAGAGAATTTCCTGATGCAGCAGTGTAGGAATTTAATAGCAGAAATAAAATTAATGATATCCTGTGTACAGTGAATTTCTGTTCACTGTGAACAGAAATTCGATACGAGTCAGAGCCCTTTTTTGTTATTTAGGGGGAAATTGAAGAGTGTAGGTACAGAGGCAACTACCATGGTAGATTTTATGGCAGAGTATGAGAGACTCTAATTTTTATAAAGTTCATGAAAAATTGAGGTACAAGTTTATTTTCATGCAGACATTTTTTTAAATCCATGAAAAAACTTATAATACAGATTTTCCACAACTTTTGAAGACCCCTCGTTTGTGTTTATATGTGTGTGTAAGTGTGTGTGTGCTATGTGTTTTCTGTGAGGTGGTAGTAGTAGGTGATTTGGATGAACCAAGAAGATAAAACTCAGGCACATCCAGTGAAAGACTAATTTATGAAGGAAATGCAGTAGGAATAACTGGTAATACATTTGCCATTTATGATTGTGACACTAATTTGAAAAGTATGCAATTATTTTTAATATAATTTAGCTGCTTAAGCACCTGTGTGTAACAGACAGATATTTGGTTTCAAATGAGATGGGGTATTTGGGGTTTTATTTCTAGGTATATTCAGTGACTAAGACAATAGAGGCAGAGAAGTAGCACATCACTGCAAATGAATAAACCACAGAAACGAGGCTGCGTGAGGAAGTGAGAAGGGACATGCAGAGCATTACGACTAGTGGTGAAGTCCTTAGTTTGGATGGAAGAAGATGTTCTGTAGGCTAAACAAGTTGTAAATTTAGGATCTAGTGGTTCAGTAGAGGGGTGCTTGAAATTCAGAGTTGGTAAGGGTGTTGTAAGTATTAATGATGACAAAGTGATGGGTGTTATTGTGGGAGAAGGTAGCTCAGGTGTGGCGGAGGATTCAGTCCCTGGGACAATAGAAAGACAAAGTCTAGGGTGTTAAGTTAGGGTGGTGGGGAATCTTTCCTCTTTTTTTACTTTTTTTCCATTTCATTCCATTTCCTTTCATAGAAACTTATTACAGTGTTAATATTTTAAAAAATTAAAAGCTTTGTTGTCCGGTTTTAAAGGATTTTTGTCCTGTCTTGAGCTGTCAATAGGTGCATGTACCTACTATTTGAACAGAATACTAACCTGTTTCTAGGCTTTAAAAAAAAAATAAAATAAGTTATAAGCAGACTATGAAACACAATCACTGCATGTCCCTGCTCAATGTATACCAAATGTCTGCACTCCAAGGCAGAAATGGAGTCAAAGATACAGAAGTCGAGAGGGCAACTGTGAATACCAGAGACTGCATGGTGGTTAGCATGCAGGTCGGAAGGGATCAGGACAAAAGCATTTAACAGACACAAGAATGTAGGTAAACAAATAGGTTATGAAACCATATGCCACAACAAAGTATAAAGAGGAAGTTGCCAGGTGTGTGTGTGTGTGTATCCCCCATAAAGCTAGTAGAGCGAAAATTGAAAGTGTGCAGCATAATGTAATGTACTTTGTTGAAGACAATGAATATGGTATTATTCTTGATTTGATTATCCCACACTTGATGCATGCTTAAAAAACCATATTATACTCACACAAAGATGTACAATTAAATGTAAATAAGAAATTATAAAAATTTTAATTTAAAAAATTAGTCCAAGATAATCAATCGAGTAATGACCCAAGCATGCTGTGGTAGGAAATACCTATTTGCATTTGGTCAGGGCTGTTTCCCTGGAATAAGATAATATTAGAACACCTATCTATGGCAACTTTTAATGATTTTATAACCACTCTGCTCCTGTAAATGTCCTGGCCAGCTTTGGAAGTCCACATAACAGCTCAACCTATGTTCTCGCAGTCCAAAACTTGTCTGTTTTCTCTTACCATGTTCTAACATCCAGAGTGTAACTTCAGACTAGAATAACTCTTCTATAATATTATCCAAGTCTGGTCCACTCCAGCTATACCTTGGGACTCTAAACAACTATGTTCAATTGATCAAAGGGAATTAGGAATTCTAATCCCTTGGCTATTAATCAAGCACTGGGATGAATAAATTTCACTATCTGTCTGAATAACTAGTAGCATCAATTGATGGCAACAATGCTTTCAGATTCATTGACAAATTATTCATATCCAGAAAAAATTACGCAGTTTGTGCAGCTAGTATTGGGAATTCTATATTAAGAACAAATTGGGAAAACATCAATAAAAAATGAATATTTATAGAAAATAGATACAAGCAGTAAGAAGTGATGAGTTGTGTATTATTTTTCCTATTACATGAATTTTTTTGAGAAATAGGTTATGAAGATAATAACTAAAATGTTTGAAGCTGACCACAGTGTTCACGTGGGCTCCTGGTACTCAGATACCCCATTTTCTCCAGAAAATATGGACAAAGTAGCTGGTTAGAAATTGAGTCATGAAATGCTCTGTCAGGGAGAAGACCCCCGTCACCCCGCGTGGAGAAGATAAGGGACTGTCATACTTGGAGCATGTTTCAGAGCAATACAAAAAAATACCCTGTTCTTATACATACCTCCAAATCTAGTTTTACTTAAAAAAGGATCCAAAGGATTCCAAGAATTGCAGCAAAGTGGAAGATGAGCTAAACTTGCATAGGACATTTGCACACATAAAATGCAGTAACAAGAAGAAAGGTTATTGGCCAAGGACTTGAAGTCCACAGAAGGGGAACATCAGATTTCTTTTCTTTAATTAGAGGAATTCCCTTAAAAGAAGTACAGTAATCAAAACATACCTGTTTACTGTAACAGATGCCTAAAGTGTCACCATTCCTTCCATCTGCTGTTTCTAAATATAAAACATAACAGACCTGTGATGCATAACCGTAGTTTTGTTGCCAGATAGTAACATCACTAGATGCAAAAGGTGAACTAGATCCTGTCTAAAAGAAAAGCAGCTAAGAGTTGGTCCTGCAGAATAAAACAGAACTTTATTTCATACTGTGGATTAGAAACTATTAACAGAGAACATGAATAAAGGTATGAGTAAGTGGAAACTAAGAAGAAAAAGTGGTCAGCATTTTATTGGTTTTGAGAGACAAGTGTGGTCACAAAGAAGCTTCAGTCCTGGGTTTAGAAAGAGGCACCCAGTACAAAAGAAAAAAAAATACGAAAACCAGAGCGACGAGGGTAGTGGAGATAAACGTACCTATTCATGTTTCCCCCCGATTATGCCTTGATTCTGCCCCACATATCTCAGGTCTAGGCCATCTAAAAAGATATTTCTATTTGCAGATAGAGCTGCTCTCTGATGCTCCTAAGATTGTATGACAAGTAGAGAGTTCAAAGCACACAGAGGGAAAATCTGCTTCTAATGTCCTAAGCCTACCATATCCCCATCTGGCTTGCTCTCAGACGATGGACTCAGCTTCTCCAAGAGAAAATGCAGGCTTTCTGCCTGAGGTTTAGGAAGTGCAGCACGATGTTGCCAATATCCTGCAATTGAGAAACAGACATATGTGTGGTATAACCCAATTACATCACTTTCTAGCTGTTTAACTTTTGTAATAATGTTCACCTTTTTAAAATTGTAATTCCTCCGTCCATAAATTGAGTAAACTTGAGGGAAATAATACATATCCTACATTCGGAAGGCGTGAATTAGATAGCTTACACATACAGAGGATTTCTAACCTTTGTCTTTGTGAATCCCTCCCCGGAAGAGGTAAGTTCTAGAGGTGCAGAGGGCATGTTAGGGAAGAGATAAGGTGGAGTTGTAATGCAGAACAGCTGTCTCCAGATCTGCCAGCAGTGAGGAGATGAGAGGACCCCAAGGGAAATTAAATCTCTTACAAGGCCAAGGAGAGAAGAAGGGGATGAAGAGGAGGAGGAAGTATCCCAAGGAGAAGGTCAGGAGGGGACAGCACCATCAGAGGGTGTTGTGGGACATTACCGTGCTCTTGGCTGCTCCTGGTGGAGACAATATCCTGGAGTTTTGAATCAGCAGGTGAAGTGTCATTGGGTGATATTCATTAAAAGAAGATAGCACCACTACCCAACTCTGGGAATCGAACAGTTTTCTCTCTAGCAGGCTGAGAGGAAACAGAAAGAGATAACTTAGCCAAGGCTCTAAGAAGCACATCATTTACAGCGATAATATTCAAAATCCTATTCTTTTTCTTATCCCGTCATGACTTTAAAGGAAAGACAGAAGTATCTTGAAATTTTCAAGTTCTCGGCATGTCACCATTAAGCAGTTTCTCTCATCTTATCTCAAGCTTGATCTCATTTAACAGGTGATTTATACAATTGCCTCCAAGACCCCAAATATATTTCTGACAACCTTATCTGAAGAAAGGCCTCCAATGTCTAGTCAATCCAAAGGGCAGTTAGTTTAGGCTAAACTGAGGAGCCCAGGGGACTGACTCAATGGTCTATATTCCTATGAGTCACCACTTGAAGCAGAATTCTAGATTCATTTGCTAAGATGCTCAAACTTTTAAAAAGTCAAAGGGGATTTTCTCATATGTGACCTTTGTAACTTGTGAATTAAAGCAATCGACTTGAACACCTGAATGAGTCTGCTGGGAACTGAAGAGAGGCAGGGTAGGAGAAGCGAATTTGGAACCCGTGAAGAAAGCCAGAAGTTTCCCTTAGGAATATATAGGCCATTTGGATCCTTAGTGAATTCACTTGAGATCTGGAAACAAAAAAAAAAAAAAGCCTCACTGTTAATATCCAGATCATCTTCTCATGTGTGTGTGTGTGTGTGTGTGTGTGTGTGTGTGTGTTGAGATGAATATGTATTCGACTTAATTTAATATTAATCAACTGAACATTTTTTAAATTAGTATTTTGTTATACAAGAAATAGATGGTCATGATAAAGTATACAAGCAGAACTGTGTTTCAATAGCTTCTCTCTGACCTTTTCTACCCTTACTTTATCTCAGATCAGGAGTCAGTCGGAGACAAGTTTCCAGTTGTCAAAGGTACCTGGTCTAACTATATCTAACAAATGGGGAAATACCCACAGGATTTAGTATGGTATTGGCCTTGTTTTACACCAATGTCATTATAGGTTGCTTAGGAATTACTGTTATCACAACGGCCAGTATCAAGTGGTTATCAAAAAGCTATCATGATATACTTTTCCTATGTGGTTGTCTATAAATGGTTATGGGTCACTTCAGGAAAGCTAGATAAGAGGCAAGATACTTACATGTGTGGAACACATAAATTTATTTGTTGCAGGGCCAGTCGATGGAGAAATGGTTACATCTCTGGATTCCCAGGTAGTCCACTAGGTGGTTCAATGCAAAGGCTTAAACCTCAACCCAGGGGCGTGTACATGTTTGCCCAAGATCCTGGGAGGAGAGTGGCAGAGAAGGGACAGTGGCGTGGCCATTGCCCCCTCTCTGGGAGTACACATTCTGTCTCTCTGTCTCTCACTCACTGTCTCTATGGAGAGCATACGTGCCCTATCGCAAAGCTCTCACCACCAACAAAAAAGTTACTTGTTGCATACAATGGAGTGTGTTTTAGCTGTAAAAATGGATGGGAAATATCTTCATGTAGTGTTAATAGAATGATATCGGAATAAATTAAAGCAAGCAAAATGAAGGGAAGTCTATATAGTATGCTTAAATTTGAATAGCAAGCACATATTTATACAAACACACAGTATGTATATGTATAAGAAGACTTCAAAAGTTAGTAGAAAAGTGAAATTAAGGTATGAGTTTATTTTGGTGCAAAAAAATTTAAATGCAGGTGTGAATTTTTCATAATATTCACTGTCCATGAACTTTTTGAAGACTCTGTGTGTTTATGTGTGTGTGTGTGTGTGCGTATTGTTCAGTTTTCAAAAAAACCTTGGAGGAATATAATAAAAGCTAATAAAAATTATTACCAGTGAGGGAAGGGAGAAAATAAACAGAGTAGAGGGAATAGGGAAGAAAAAGTTATACTGTTTGGAATCTACTTTGTTATATAGTATTAACTTCAAGATCGTCTGTTTCATAAAGTAAAAAAAAAGAAATATTAAAAGTCCTGAAATAGTAAAAAAGGAAACTTAACACAAATGAGCTTAGTTATACAAGGGGATTTCAAAAAGCTTGTGAGAAAAATGAATTAAAATACAAGTTTATTTCAGTACAAAAAAGTTTTGAAATCCATGCACAGTTTTTTTAGAATACATATTTTCCATGAACTTTTTGAAGACCCTGCATATGTCAAAGTGGTGATATAATTCCCAAGGTAAATAATTATTTCAAATGGTCTTAGATTATAGATTTCGAATGGGCTGTTTCAGTGATAGACATAGTTTATTCAGTAGTTTTATCCTTGGTAATATTATCAGTACTCTTTTTGTAACTATTATATGTATATTTGAAAAATAAAACAAATATTATGTTAATGTTATTAGGAATATATCTTTTAGCATGAATACAAAGTGAGACAACATAAAATCAAAAAAGTAAAAAATTATGTAATTTAAATTTGACTTTGAAATATGCATTTAAATTTTATTTTTATTAACCTAGTAATGGTACATATTTGTTGTGTCTATTGTGTAGGATAAATGGATAAAGAAAATGTTATACACACACACACACACACACACACACACACACACACACACACAGTGGTATTCTATTCAGCCATTAAAAGGGTATCTGGGGGCCAGCAGGTGGCATGGTGGTTAAGGGTGTTGGACTCACATATGGCCAACCACGGTTTGAGTCCCGGACCTGGTGGCTTGTTTTCTCATTCTCTCTCTCACTCTCCCTCTCCCACTCTCTGGTCAAATTAAAATAAACAAATAAAGTTAAATAAAACAATTCTTTAAAAAAAAAAGGATATCTGTCATTTGACATTAAGTGGGTGATCCTAGAGGACATTATGTTAAGTGAAGTAATTCAGGTACAGAAAGAAAACTATCATATGCTCTCCCTCATATGTGAGTATTGAAAACAGTGACCTCATAGAAGGCAGCAGCTTTTCCTGTTGTGACAGAAAGGTGACATTAAGGCCTGTGGGAGGAGCAGGTGGAGATAGGTTGATAGGGTTACAATGTTATGCAAGTTGATAAGTTTGGGAAACGTAATATATAACACTGTCAATATAGTTATGATAGTTTTATAGATTTGAGAAAGACAGAGAAAGAGAAATGGACTTGATGCCTCAGTCTACCGCCCTCCAGTAGTTTTTGCCATAGGGCAGATATCACCACACCCATGATACTGTATTATATACTTGAAATTTGGTAAGAGGGACATTAAGTGTTCTCACCACATGCACACGCACACACACACACACACACACACACACACACAACATAAAAACTATGAGAAGTAATGATAGGTAAATTAGCTTGATTGTTGTGATTATTTCACAACATACATCAAATCATTAGGTTATATATGTTAAAAATGTACAAGATTTAATGATTAATTATTCCTTAATAAATGTGGAAGAATAACTTATGAATACATTTAAAAACTGGTACAGGACCTGTATAATGATAATCTATCAAACTATATTTAGGGATATAAATAACAGATGAATAAATTGAAAGACATTCTTATTGTGACAATATTGTGATGACTTAATATCATAAGAGTGTTTACCCAAAATTGTTTTAAAATTTGATGCCATTTTTAAGACCAGCAGATGGCATAATGGTTATGTTGCTGGACTCCCACAACGGCCAACTACAGTTTGAGTCCCAGACCCAGTTACTTGAAAATCACACTGGTATGCTGCCACACTTTACAAAATCCCGGGAGGAGAAAGGGTTGTAGTATGGCCAACCCCCTTGGGGGATGATTTCTCACTTTCCCTCTAACTGTGTCTGTCTCTTTCTCTTTCCAGCAAGCTCACGCACACTCAGACAAAAACTTAAAAAAAATTTTTTTGATGTCATTTCTATTGTAATCTCAAAATTATTTTTCTTTGTACTGGAATAAAGGACATTGAGGATTATATAAAAGAATGAGAAGGATTAATATAAGTGGTAGTGGAGATAGTATTGAAGGAGCTTTATCGTACCAATAAGAATAATCAATGTAGTATTTTTATACAAAGAGATAAATAGAACATTGGTAAGAATAAAAATCCATAAATTTATCTTTGATTTTTTAAAAATGTGCCACGATTGATACCTTTATTTAATTAGGAAAGAATGGTTTATTTATTAGACATTCTTGTCACAAATTGCTATCCATCATATCCTGATGCAGTTAAACGTCTAACTACAAGTCTAAATATAAATTCTAAATGGCAACAGACTTAAATTTTAAAAATGAACAAAAATTAACGTCTAAGAATAGGGAACTATGTTTAAAGTAAAAAGGGAAGCAGGGACAATCACAGAGGTGTAGTGTTAACTCATGTTTCTTCCTGCTGAGGCCACATAAGAGGTCCCAGGCTCATGTACTGAGGTCTCCCTGTGCACACCCAGCACACAGTCTGTGCCGTGATCCAGGCTGGTTGAGGCTGGGGGAAGGATTGTGACATCAAGACCTCATCGGTGGTGACTCTCTCCCTCTCTCTCCATCTCTTTCTCTGTCTCTCTCTCATGAAAGAAATAAACTTTAAAAATATTTTTAAAGGTGAAGTAGACTTTCACCTAGGTTGATAAAGCAACTTAATGTTGGAAAAAATTATACATGTATATGTAAAAACCAGAAACTTCTGCACAGTCAAAGATACCATAAATAAAAACAAGAGCAAATTATAAAACTAAAGAAAAATAATTTGCTGCATAGGATAGAGACAATACTTAGTATGCCTGAAATGTGAATTACTGTGGCTATGACTATTCCAAAAGATCAAATGCAAACAGTTAACTAATATGTGAAAAGATAGTAACAGTTCCTAGTGGTCGGAAGAATGCAATCTGAAATATAAATGAATATCATGATAGAAAAAGCTGTAACAGATTGCAGATTTGATAGGGGTTAAAGGGTATGCTCTTACTCCACTGATGACGATGTAAAGTGTGACACCATACCTGGAACTGATTTGACAACTTTAATTAAAGTTTAAAAAATATTTACACTTTATAATCCTATTTCTAAGCATCAGTCCCAGAGAGAGAAAGCATTCCAATCTCATGTGCTCAAAGATGTTTACTTCAGAATTGCATATAGTGTTAAAAAGTGGAAACAGGGACCAGCAGATGGCATAGTAGTTATGATTGTTGGATTCTCATGTGGTCAACTGCAGTTCAAGCCCCAGACCCAGTGGCTGCAAAATCTTGCTGGCTGCATATGCGTGTGTGCCCAAGATCCCAGGAGGAAAACTGGAGGAGGAGGGATTGCAGCGTGGCCATCCTTTCTGGTGGGGAGATTTCTCATTTCCCCTCTCACTGTCTCTGTCTCTATATATCTAGTAAGTGCATGTACCTAAGGCAAAAAACCTCTAAATAAATAATAATAAAGGAAACATGAGCCTAAAGGTGGGAAATGAATGGTTGAGAAACTATGGCACAACACAAGGTGGAATTTTATGCTGATATATTTTTTAAAAGTCATTAGTGCTATGCCATTTGACTTGTAGTATATTGTGAATATTATCAGTATATAAGTAAAGCAAACAGAAGTAAAATATTATCTAGATTTTTCAAAGAGATAGGAAGCATTTATTTGTAAGCAAGAGAAATGAACCTAATAATAGGGAGAATATGTTTGTTTTGTTTGTTTGTTTGTTTTCATTTTTTGAGAGGTTTTTGCTACAGGGTGCATGTGCTCGCCAGACAGACAGAGAGAGACAGAAAGCGAGAAATCACCCCCCAGGGGGGGATGGCCACTCCACAATCCCTTCTCCTCCGTTCTCCTCCCAGGATCTTGGGCATGCACGCACACGCGCCCGGCTTGAGTTTTAAGCCACCGGGTCCGGGACGCGAACCGTGGTTGACTACATGGGAGTCCAGCGACATAGCCATTACGCTAACTGCTGGTCCCCCGGGAGAATATGTTTTTTAAAATAAAGAGTAATTCACAAAATAAAAGAGTAACATAGTAATTGCTTATATTCTGTATCCTGTAACTCATCTCTAATACCTGTTTAACTACCAACTACCATTCTTTCCTTGTAAGCAACTGAATAAATTAGAAGATAATTCTGGAAAGGATGTGGGAACCTCATAAACTTAATGAGAGTGGTAGTTCAGTGACTAAATGCATGAACTCAGTTCAAAATGCCTGTGTTAAACTCCAGGCTCACCATTTCGTTGCTGTGAATCACTGGGTAACCATGTAAACGGCCTGTGTCTCATTCCTTCACCAGTAAAGGGAAACTAATGATTAAACATTTGAGCTCTTACATTTAGGTCTATTATCCATTTTCATCTAATTTTTACATAACATATGATGTAAAGGTCTTGCTTTGTTCTTTAGTATATGGATTTCCAGATTTCTCAGCACCCTGTGTTGAAAAGACTCGTCCATCTCTGCAGAATTGTCTTGGCATGCTTGTAGAAAATCAATTAAACATAAGTGCAAGGGTTTATTTCTGGACTCTTCATTTTATTCCACTGAGCTCTGTTTCCAGAATTTTTAAGCATATTTTGTTGAATCTGTACACCATTTTGAGGAATTGCCATATTAATAATCTTGACTTTTCTGATCCATTAATGTGGGATGTCCATTCCATTTTTTAAGGTCTTTAATTTCTTTAAATGATATTCTGTAGCTTACAATGTACAAGTATTACACCCTTTTGTTAAATTTGTTTCTGAGTGTTTTTATCTTTTTGCTAGTATGGTTTGTGAAAACAATTTCCTAATTTCATTTTCAGATTCTTCATTGCTAGTATATAGAAATAAAATTTTGTTTTACACTGAAAAAAATAGTTAATACTGAAAAAACTTATTCATGCACTTAATGAAATGATTATATAGCATAACAAAAGACAAGGTACTGTATTAGTTTTTTATTGCTGCTATAACAAATTACCCCACATGTAGTTGCTTTCAATGATGCAAATATTTTATTTCACAGTTCTTCCCTCAGAAGTCTAGGTAAGATCAACTAGTTTCAGTACTCTATGTTGTGGGAGGCCAAAATCAAGGTGTTAGCAGGCCTTACCTAGAGGACATGAGGGAATGATCTCTTCCAGGCTCATTCAGATTTTAACAGAGTTTGATGATTGAGTTTTTCTCATGCTTATGTTATCTCTGACCTTCCCTTGTGTCTTAGCTTTTCTGCCTACAGCTGGAGAAGGCTCACTGCTTTTTTTTCCTTTATAATTAAAAAGAAAATTTAAAATAATGTTTTTTTCTTTTTAAAAAAACTTATTATATTTAGTTATTATTTCTTATTATTTTTTAATTTGACCAGAGGGGGGTAGTGAGAAAGTATGCCACCAGGTCTGGGACTTGAACCACCGTCAGCCAGGTGGGAGACCAACACCTTAACCACCATACCATGTTGTCCCTTAATCATTTAATCTTTACCAAACACAAAATGTATTTTCCCAGCATGAATATACTGCATATTAGTCAAAGACATTCCAATTCATGTGATTAGATTGGGCCCACCTAGGTAATTCAGAACACCCAGGGCACCCTTCCTATCTCAAGGTCTATGCCCTTAATTGCATCTGCCCAGTCTCCTTTTCTGCCTATTCACAGGTTCCAGGAATTAGGAGGTCGACATCTGCCTGCCATAGGAGCTTAACATATGTCTTGGTACAAGTTAAGAAATACAACAAATTTTCTCTTATAACTGTTTTTATTAAAAATATGACCCAGGAAAGACAACTGCCAGGGGGAAAGGGTTCAAAGTCTCTTTAGGTACAATATTCAGACTGACTCTGTTTCAAACATTTTCTGACGTTTAGTTTATTTCTGCTCCATTTACAAATTTCCTAGAGAAAGATTCTGAAAAACCTCACTTGGTTCTTGGTTTCCCTCCTTGCCAAAGCACTTTTAAGACAAAGGGAGAGAGTGGTTAGCCTATTCTAAATTATGGGATCACATGCATTTGAGAGAGCATATCAAAGTCAAAATTGACATCCAGAAGGACATTGATGAGACCATCAGTGAAGGCCAGGCCCCAGGATCCCTCAAACAGCCCAACGCAGAGCTGGTCACTCATCACCTGGCCATAGAGCAGAGGGGAGCTAATGGCTACATAGCGGTCATAGGCCATCACAGCCAGCAGACAGGCTTCAGTGCCACCAGTGACAAACACAAAGAAGGCCTGAGCCAAGCAGCTCTCTACAAAGATGGTTTTGCTTCCAGAAAGTAGATTTTCTAGCATCTTGGGAACTGTGACAGATGAGTGACAGAGGTCCAGAAAGGACAGTTGCCCCCAAAAAAGCATGTGGGCATTGAGAAGTAAGAATCAGCTCTTGACAGCTAGCAATATAAAAAAATTCCCCATCAGAGTGAGGAGGTAAAGCAGAAGGAACAGCACAGAGAGAACAGCCTGAATGTGGGGTCAATAGGCAGTCTGAGAAGAACAAACCCACTGACAGCACTGAAGTGTTTCATCCTGTTGTAGAGAAGTGTTCTCTCTGGGATACAAGAAACAAGATTCATTAAAAGTTCTTCAATGCCTTTTAGTTACCCCAGCACCTAGAGCTTATCTCCATAAACATCTTTTCATTACTTCTCAAATTAATCAAGAGCGTTGGGCCAGGTACAAGAAATTAAAGGCATTCCTATTTAATTGCTTTCACTTTCTTTTTAAGTAAATGCAAATGAGACCATTGGTTGTACTTGTTTATGTGTGTAAGCCCAGAAAATATTAAGACATTGATGATGATAAAAGTAAGTGTACAATCATGGGAACAGGGGCCAAAGCAAAGTGTAAGAAACTGTTGGAGAATGAAAATACAGTAAGGTATTAAGGAATTTAAAGACACTGTAGAATAAAATTGTTTGAGGCTTTTCCTTATTTTAAATTTCCCCCATTTTATTTAATGGCATGATATTATCATTTAATTTTTAAGTGTATCCATATAATAATAATGATTTTTTTTAAAAGCAGGTATCCTATATCATAATGCCCAGTGATGTTTTGGGAGGCTTCGGTGGGCAATTTTGTGCCTACAGTGGGTCATGAGATGCTATTCCCTGTTACAGGGCAATGCTCTGGTTAGAA